>CM045991.1:30411436-31011436 GCA_025175895.1 Wurfbainia villosa
TAAAGAAGGAAAAATTCACAGCTTGAAACTTAGATTTCGTCCCAGGCAAGAAGGATTCGATTTTTACCTAGTTCCAATGACAATCGGGAAGAACATCCCCCGATCGAAAAACGCCACCGACCCAAATTCCACCTCGCTCACATCGTAGCGCGCCCGCGTGAGCACCGACGAGGGTGGCCGCGCCGCTTGCCGCAGAAAGAAGAACGGCGAGAGGGAGAGAAGAGGGCTCGGCAAGGATTGTAGCCCCGATCCGCACTATAGCGCAGACGCCCGCCGCTACTCAACTCTTGTCGCAGGCCACGGCCAACCGTACACCGGCGAGACACTTGCCGCCCCTTGCAAAGGAAATCGAGTTGGTCGAGAATCGAGCGGCGAAGCTGCCCACGGAAAGAGATCCGACGGACGGCGGTCGCGCGATCCACCTACCTACTCGCGAAGCGCGGCCAATGGTGAGCACAGAGAAGAGGCTAATCGCGTGAGGGAGGTTACGCGATGGGAAGGAGTGCGGCGCGTGGAGAAGAAAACGGCGAAGGCGAGTGGGGAAAAAGAAAAAGTAAATAGAAATAGGTTAAAACCAAACAGGCCTTTTAAAAGCCTATTTTTCTTATCCCCGTAAATATCCCGTATAAGCCCCGTTTAAATTCAGAAAAATTCCGAAAAAATTCCTAAAATTTCCTAAAAATCCCAAAAAATTTCCAGGATTATTTCCTTAATTATTTGGCCATTTAATTTAGTATTTTAAATTTCAGTATTTAACATTCTCCCCCACTAATAAAATTTGGTCCCCAAATTTCCTACTCAGATGTATAACGAGTAAGAAATACCACAAGTACTGAAGACATATCTCACATACCTTAAGTAAACAGGTAGGGTATTGAGCTCTGATCTTTTCCTCAAGCTCCCAAGTAACCTCCTCATCTGTGAGGTGACTCTACCCGACCTTGACAAATCGCACAATCTTGTTCCGCAATTATCGTTCCTTGTGATCCAAAATCCGTACCGGAACCTCTGCGTAAATAGCATCAGGTTGAATGGGACCTGACACATCTGACATAATGTGTAGAGTCTGACATATACTTCCTCAGCATAGACACATGAAACACCTCATGAATACCCGTCAACGATGGTGGTATCGCTAGGCGGTAAGCGACTGCTCCGATCCACTCCAAAATCTCGAAAGGCCCAATGTACCTTAGAGTTAACTTATCACGGAGGTCAAATCTCTTCACCCCTTCGTGGGTGAGACTCGCAGGAATACCTGGTCACTAATAGAGAACTCTAGAGATATCCGTCTCCGATCGGCATAACTCTTCTGACGATCCTGTGCCTCTGTCATCCTACGTCTGATAGTACGGACCAACTCTGCCTCATACTGAGCTCTATGAGTCCTAGCAACTAGTCCTCCC
The DNA here is from genome assembly GCA_025175895.1 of Wurfbainia villosa. NCBI lineage: Eukaryota > Viridiplantae > Streptophyta > Magnoliopsida > Zingiberales > Zingiberaceae > Wurfbainia > Wurfbainia villosa. The sequence continues at coordinate 30,412,843 of CM045991.1, forward strand.
AGTTGCCCCCGAAATCAATTACACAGGACCTTAGCAAGTCCTCTAGTGTCTAAATGACCCGCTCAGACTGTCCATCTGTCTACGGATGGAATACAATACTAAAACGAAACTGTGTGCCTAACGCCTGCTGCAGACTCTGCCATAACCGAGACGTGAACCGGAGATCTCTATCTCAAAGGAACACCATGCAATCTGATGATATTCCGAAAATATAACACTATCAAATGATCCAAAGAGTCAGTCTTCCGACTCGCTAAGAAGTGCGCGGACTTGGTTAGTCGGTCAACGACTACCCTAAATCGCATCATGACCTTGTTGTGTCCTAGGCAAACCCACCACACAATCCATAAAAATATGCTTCCACTTCCATTCCGGAATCGGAATTTCCTGAAGCATCTGTTCCTTAAACTAATGCAACTCCGGAAACCATTATCCTCCTCGAAGTCAGAGACGGGGAATTATCTTTTCACAAGAGACGTCCATCTACCGTACAAAATCCACTCCACCACACACTCTACAAGTGCGTGGAAGGCTATCGCGACCAAACTTCCTTGTTACAACCATTCGTGTTCCAGCTACTTTATAGTAGCTATCCAGTAGCTAGCCAAAACTCCATGAGCATTTCTGCTCCTCACCTCTTCTAAACAATATAATAACTGCGAAGTCCACGTCATAAATATATGACAACCCATCTCGTAGTTCCTCATTTGACGTAAACACGGGATACGTCTCGATCAACTTAATCAGAAACACTCCATTCTCTGAAACATTGCATCCGCATACAATACCCTTCCTTCCACCCGAGAATGATCAAACTACACGGGTGTAAAAGTCAATCATTGTCTGAGCTGTGAAACTAATTTCACAAGCTTTAGACCAAATAAATTCCATCACCAACATGCAGATAGTACCACTAGAACATCCTATCCATATCTATGGTAATAATCAAATCAATACCAAAAAATCATCATCTACGGTGGCAAGTGCTCAACTCCAACTACCACCATCACAAATGATCCAATCGCGCCCGTAATACACACGATTTCCCAAATCCCTGGACGACTAAGTCGTCAATAAGTCTAATAAGATAATCAAAAGCTCAAACAATTCATACCAAGTATGAAATTGTCATCGCTACACACATGTATTCTCTTTACTCTAAGCTGATGATATCACAATCATCACAACGACAATGATAATTGTATGACACCATGTCACTACAATATCATCACACTAGTCACCAATCAATCCTAGAGTATATATAGGTATCCTATAGTTGATCTAAATAGATCCTCTATCCACAATGAAGGATATTCATTTCCTTCCACAACTACCGCATTCTATCATCGATAATCGATGCATAACCTCAAAGGTTCATCTCTCTTTTAACAAAGAGTTCCGGATCTTCTCTAGAAAAATATTGAGACAGATAAACATCCCATACAACACCTTCTATAATAAGGTAAAACGATCTTTCATCGTATTGACCAGTGTAGGTATACACGCCTTATCCATAACCAAATCACTATTAACAGGGACTGATATTCTCTAAGGGTTTACTCCTTGTCCTCCAATTGGTGACTTACAGGCCAAATCCCTAGTTTCCTAATTCGACATCAGTCGGCACCTCTAAAGAGTCCGTACTTCCGAAATCATCATTAGATTCCTCAAGATCAATACGTCGTCGAACTCGTCCACGACCATGAGTAGGGGAAATTTCCCTAAGTCAATACTTTTCCTAACCACTGAAGTACAGTAACCCCTAAAGACAATACTTTTCCTATAGCTCAGAGATATCCTTCAGCTTGCCTGCTCCCAAAACACGAGAACTCCCAAAAATCCAAGGAAAAGAAAATCCTCGATACACCAAAACCCACAAACCAAAACCGCAAACCAATAAAATTGTCACGTCCTGGGGGCATATCCGTCATCCAAATGACAAGGGAGCCCCTTAGTGACAATATCCAGAATCCATGGACCAAATCTGGTAAAAACCTTGAAATAATTATAGAAATATAAGTATTTCAATAACTGCATGCATGCACGACTAAATATATATCAAACAAAGTAAAATAGTTTTGTGACACCAAATCCAATTGCGACCAAAAATCCAAAGTGCATAAATAAAATGCAATACCAATAAAGTAAACAAAGCGACATCTCGACGATGCAAGGACAAGCACTCAATGATGAACTCTGAGCGACTCAAGGTAGGTCCTCCATCGCTAACCTAGAGGATAAATGAGGAGGATAAGTACAACCACTCTGTGGATGTATAGACAATAGTGCATAATCATAATGCACATAATGAAAGTCACAGGGAACAAGCTAGAGTAACCCAACCCTCAGAGTACCAATATCACAGAATTAACCTAATCGCGGATAATAAATATACCTGCAATATACTCAACCACTGCAACAAGCAGTGCACATCTGGATACCACGACAAAGCCTCGTGGCTCTCGAGGTAATACAAAGGGAACTATCTATGAGCTACCGCGAACGTAACTCGTGGGTCGACAATCAATAGCACCTGCTCGTGCACTACATGCTACCACGAATGGAACTCGTGGACAGTCGATTATCCTAGGTTGTTAAGCCTAAGATTACCCAACGCATCTTGCATAGAACGACTATCCAAATTGATAAGGATCATCGATCTACAATTAAGCCCATTGAGGCGATCAAGCGAGGGTTTCAACACCTCTAATACGAAATGTTTACCAAAGTCGGTAAAGATCATCGACTAATAAATAAATTCCTCCAGATGGTTAGTCTAAAGTTCTAACCCTTCTAATATAAATGGTTATCAAGGTCGATAAAAGTCATATGTCCACTAATAAACTCGTCGAGACGAGTAATCATAGGGTTTCATCCCAATTAACAGGAAATGTCTATCAAGGCCAATAAGGACCACAAGTCTACTATCAAGCCCTTCAAGAGGGTTAATCCCAAATTATATCGTCCTACCAGCTCAATCATGCATGCTACAACATGCTACCACGAACAAATCTCGTGGGTACTTAAGATGTAAAGTAGCTATCTAGCTACATGCGTCATACGAATCCGATTATCACCAACTCCGAACGAATAACACAAAAATATAACCTTACAATAGGTCATCTCAACCATGATTGGGAGATATAGTAAGGATTAATTGCATCCTAATCATACGAACTCTACTAGTCCGATCACCGTATCAGCTGAAATAGTAAATGTATAAACATATACTAATGAGCACATCCGAGTTATTACGCCTAGGGTTCCAACACCTAGGGTTCTACTAACGTTGTTTCATTCCTGAAATCCGCTCCTACAGAATAACCTCATCTAAGTTATTCTATCTCTACTAGTCTCAATCATAGTATCTCCGCAATATCACATAGCCAAATAAAACACATAACAAGCTGTCTAATAAACGACAGCATAGTCCTACTAATAGAAATCAATGGCTGAAATTCATTAGAGTATAACTAAAGGGTCATGCCAGATCAAAGTCAATGCCAGAACAAAGTCGAGGCAATATATAAATAAAGCATCAGATGCTTATATATACTCTAAACTACATAAGCTATGTAATCATGTCCTCATACCTTCTACGAATTTATCCATCTTAGTCATATTATTCAACTAGTCTAATAATCCTAATACTAGTCAAATCCTAAGAGGTAAACATCTACCAATATATCTTATCATTTATATCACAATGATAACAAGCTACGTATAGCAGTAATAGCAATTTATAACCAAATGCTATCTATAAACCAGCAACCTAAAAATCTAATTGTCCAACAGATATCAGGTTAAAACAATACTAGATAAAACATGATATCCCGCATAACCAAATATAACCAATACAACTATGTACTAAATCTAGAAAATTTTCTAGAATGTATTTACCTGTTAGCTGTCTGGAGATGTCCTGTCGCCGCCAAATCCCCCATATTGACCTCGTCAATAATACCTCGAATTTCCGAAACATAAAAATTGTCGGAAATCCGTACAACTCCGAAAATACCCAGTTAACCTGCCAAACTTGGCGAACTCCATAAACCCAAAGACCTTAAGGAACTCGGAAACCTACGCTCTGATACCAAATAAATTGTCACGCCCCCGAGGGAGTCTCCGCGAAAATCCGGACCTCCCGATGCGGGTGTGACAGTACCAATTTTTATACAAGGCCTACACGGCCACTATACATCGGTCAACACGACCGGAATCCAAACAACCCATGCAGAGTATAATTAGGCCTCAGGCCTTCAATCAAATGATATATCCAAAAGAATATCATAACTAAACCTACCTCTTCTGCCATCTGGGCAGGAATACTCAACCGAAATCCAATCGAAATAAAAATCCGATCAAAGATCCCTAAGGACATACCAAAACATCCACAGGTACAAATATCCAACTCCAGTCCTAAACATATATTCTAATCCAAATACCCAAAACCGTAAACACAAATACCAAAATCCACTTCCACGACGAGGGGTTTGGCGGTTGGACTCTCCGACTCATCGTCACGAAATAGATATAAATCAACGGGGTGAGTTCAAAGAACTCTGCGGATACTAGTCGATATGAATAGTAAGAAATAGCTAACAATACTAATCATGCCAGTACAGTCTCATATATATGGTAAGCAAGAAATAAATGCAAAAGGATCAGACTACCGAGTCTCCTACCCGATATAGGAGCATGTGCCCTACTATAAGAGATAAAGTCATCACCATATAAGAATATGAATCCAGATGCATGTCAATCATATGCAACATCCAAGGCATCAATACAATAATGCAAAGAACACAATACAAATGCGATCCATGCAAAAATGCATGCCTGCAAATGACATGGTCACCCGACGCCCACCGCCACACGCTGATGGTGAAGCCGAGTGGGTAGGGCTATGACAATGTGCACTCTGCCATCATCGCTCTGGTGGCCGAGTGGACGAGGATCTTTGTCGAGTACACCTATCCTCCCGCCCCCAAACATAGTGGGGAGCTAAGCTCTCATCTCCGTGTCATAGGCCGGAGGAGGGATCCTCGCCGCTACCACGCTTGCCTCGTCGCTACCCATGGCGGTCCAATGGAGCTCGACAGAGCAAAGCGCACACACCCTCCCGATGTACCACTAACCCATGAGTGGCGGTGTGTGCGAGCCATGTAACTAGTGCGGTGCTCAACAATAATGGAACTCAATGCAATCATGCAAGATGGTGCATGATACTAAAGCATGTAAATCCTACTCAAAATACCTATCCGAATAATATGTACAATCAATATGTACATATCCATAATCCAAATACAATGATCCAAGTAAAACAGGAAGATATAAACATACTGATCAAATGCATATATCTAGTAGGCACAAAAACATACTAGTCATATAAACATGAAAAGTATTGCATGCTATACTAACTAACATATCAACTTGACTATATCTAAAAGATAAGTCAAAGTACCCGCCTTATACAAAATGTCCGCAAGAATGAAATCGCACGACCGAGACTCCGCCGATCGAAACTCGCATACAAAGATAACTATTGTTAAGCACAAAATACGATCTATCATCAAATCAATCCTAAGCCGATTTCTGGACATAACCCAATTAACCCAAATGCTTAATAAAATCCTGGCCAACTAAATTGACCTAGTTATCCCATTTAACGAATCGATCCTCCATAAATAATTACAGAACCGATCAACCTCACACCGACATCAACAACCCATAATCTATCAATTTACACTAATAGGAAAAGAATAGATCAAGCTTACGGTCCTAGAAAAACTCCACCAAGAACCAACTCCTCCTATCCTTGGTTCCTGAGCAATTTCGCATTTAAACACCACGCCCTATCATCAATGATCAAGCTTAAAGAAGGAAAAATTCACGGCTTGAAACTTAGATTTCGTCCCGGCAAGAAGGATTCGATTTTTACCTAGTTCCAATGACAATCGGAAGAACATCCCCGATCGAAAACGCCACCGACCCAAATTCCGGCCTTGCTCTCCTGCGCGCGTTCGTGAGCACCACGAGGTGGTGGCTGCCGCTTGCGCGAAAGAAGAACGATGAGAGGGAGAGAAGAGGGCTCGCAGGATTGTAGCCCCCGATCCGCACTAAGCGCGACCAGCGCCACTAACTCTCGTCGTCGCTGGCCACTCGGCCAACTGTACACGGCGAGGACACTTGCCGCCCTTGCAAAGGAAATCGAGTTGGTCGAGAATCGAGCGGAGAAGCTGCCCCACGGAAAGAGATCCCGACGGGACGAAGGTCGTCAGCGATCCACCTACTGGCGGCGGCGGCCACGGTGAGCATGAGAAGAGGCGAATCGCGTGAGGGAGGTTCTGCGATGGGAAGGAGTGCGCGCGTGGAGAAGAAAGCGGCGAGTGGGGAAAAAGAAAAAGTAAATAGAAATAGGTTAAAACCAAAGCGCCTTTTAAAAGCCTATTTTTCTTATCCTCAGTAAATATCCCGTATAAGCCCGCTTAAATTCAGAAAAATTCGAAAAAATTCCTAAAATTTCTAAAAATCCCAAAAATTTCCAGGATTATTTCCTTAATTATTTGGCCATTTAATTTAGTATTTTAAATTTCAAGATTTAACATGACGCTCGCGACGCAATGGAGCATTGTGTGGCGCGCCACGAGGCGACAGCGGCAGATGGCGCCGAGACGACGGCGTTACGTTGCCGACGGCCCGACGCATGGAAGCGGCGTACGCTCGCTGACAGAGGCGACGGCGACGTCATTGTCGCCGGCGCAGCGGCTGGGCTCGCGATCGGGCGACGGCCTCGAGGCGGCCGGCCATGGAGTTGAGGCGATGGCCTCGAGGCGGGCGCGCCACCGGTGTAGGAGGCGGCGTAAGCGCCGGGCGCAGTGACGACGACGGCATCGCGCCGCGGCGAGCAGGCTCTCGCGATTAGGGCGCGCGGAAGGGGAAATGTTTCTATTAAATAAATATAAAAAAAAAGGTTTAATCTGTTTTGTACAGATTAGATTTAATATTTATTAAATAGGTAAATTGGGCTTAATTGGTAAATTGGGCCGAATTAATTGGGCCGCATTTAATGGGCAGAATAATTGGGCTTTATATTTAATTGGGCCGCATTTAATGGGCCGAATTAATTGGGTAGAATTGAATGGGCCTTTGAATTTAGCTTGGCTTAATTGGGCCTAATTAAATGGGTCTTGAATCAAATTTTAATTGGACATGAGTTCAATTAATTTGATTCCAATAAAAGACTAAGTGTCCAATTAAATTAACACAAGAATTGTGTAAAGTTGACTTTGGTTGACTAAACTCATAACTAAAGTTAGATGGATTGAATTGGAACAATTAGAATCTGACATGGATAACTTAAGGATAGAACTAGTTGATGACTGTCTATGGGTCAAAATTGATTGATCAATGGGTCAATTAATAATAGCCTATAATTCAAGGAGTTTAGTTCTTCTTGATATATGTGTATTTGTTCTGTGCCTTGATTAAATTGGAATATACCGGTATTTGTACTGGTTTTGTCGGTTATGTACTGACATGATTTATTTCAATTTTACAGATGGTGCGGATGTATACCACTATGACCCGGCGCGATGTGTTGCGCAATCGGTATAGGGAGGCTATCGAAGATTTGGACTATGACCCTTACCATGGAGTCGTTGGACACATTGGGAAGCTGGACAGACTGTTCTGGAAGCTCGAGATGCAGGAGTTTCCAGTATTAGACAACTACAGGATTTGGGCGTTGATTAGTTCATTGCCCGATAATCTTGCTGACGCGGTACGACAATTTTGGGGGTTACATGAAGGACGTGTTTCATATACCCGATTGTAGTAGTCGATTAACTATCTGTATGAAGAGGATCCTGAAGAAGACCCAGTGGAGGATTTTGATTCTCGATTTGTGGGGTCTTTAAAGGACTCATGTCGTGCGCATGTGTTACTGTGAGTGTCCCCAGAGAGCATCGTGGTTGAGTCCAGACGGAGAGGACATGTCATGATTACTGTTGCACTAGGGCTTGTCCTAGTGGGAGCAGTAATCGCTTATCTAGTCTATTAGGAGTTGTTTTAGTTTATGAGTAGGAAGAATGTAATCTGTTGCATTCTTAGTAGACTTTGTTATTTGTTAACATTGTACAGTATGTTTATTTTAATGATGTGTTCATTTAATAATTAGTTCATATGATGCTGTTAACTCTACATGATGCATGATTATTGGATATACCCTTTATTAGTTCAAATGAGTATATAATGATATGTTCATTTAATGTGTAAAATCATGTTGTAATAATGATTAATATCATTAAGTGGGATGTATGTAATAAAATATATCAATCTAAGTCTGATTGGCACATACAAATGATGAGTGATAACGCAGTTGTCACTTGATTTTGTAAACCAGATCAGATTTATCTTGAGTTTATTTTTTGAGATTACATACATAAAAGCATACACTGAGTAACTAAATAATGTGTTTATTTATGTTAGGTTATGGCGACTAAAAATATCATAGCTGAACTGAACAAAGGTGAAAAACTGAATGGGGATAACTATAAAATATGACACATCAAGATTCAGTATGTTCTTAAGGAACAAGAAGTTCTAGAGACTGTTAATCAGGTTATGATAGAACCTGTTGAGAGTAATACAGCACAGTACAGACGTGACCTTGATACCTATAAGGTATGGAAAAGGAAAGATTCCACTGTTAAGGGCATATTGATAAGTTCAATGGTGGATGACCTAGTGTTAGAGTATGAGTCATATCCTTCAGCTCATGCAGTCTGGGTAGCCCTTAGAGAGATACGATGGAATAAGTCTCGATGGCTTCACATGACGATCGAGTTCGACGACTACAAGAAGCGCCGAATGTAACGATGGTTCAACATCTCGGGGAGATGTCTAATATGATTCGGGAGTCTGAAAATTGTGGTCATGAGTTGTGATGCAACAGTTGAGCAGTTATTCGTTCTCTTCCCGATTCTTGGGAGACCATGAAGCAGACCTTAACTCACAGTGAGAGTATTAAGACTTTCGCTGATGTCTCACGGCATGTTGGTGGAGGTGAGAGAGTAGAATCATGAGGATTTCTAGCCAAGCCTATTTGGTACATCTCTCTTGGATCATTTGGATCCAAGAAAAAATGGTACAAGAAGGGAAAGGGAAAGAATAAAAACGTTGCTACTGCTGCTGGAAATTATCAAATCAAGAAGAAGAAGACAGGGAAGAAGCCTAAAAGCAAGTTATCTTGCTTTAATTGTGGCAAGAAGGGCCACTTTGCTCGGGAGTGTACTAAGCCAAAGAAGGTAACTTCTAATCTGTCTTCTGAGCATTTTGTTGCTAGTACTGTGTTGATGGATGATTCTTATCCTTTGTGGATTATAGATTCGGGAGCAACCAACCATGTAGCTCGAGAGCGGGTTACATATGTGGAGTATCACGGCACTACTGGGCAACAAATGGATCTATGTAGGAAACAATGCAAGAGTCGAAGTCAAGGGAGTCGGCACTTGTAAACTTAACCTTCGTGGTGGAAGTACTTTGTTTCTGCATGATGTATTGTATGCTCCAGAGATTCGAAGGAATCTTGTATCTGTTACTTGTCTTCTTGATTTGGGGTACTCTGTAAATTTTTTCAGTCGTTGTGTAGAACTTAAGATTGACTCTGTGTCAATCGGATATGATTATTTATCTAATGGTTTTATGGTACTAGATGTGGTGCCTGATGTGAATTGTGCGATTCATAGTTGTTTTTCAAACATTACTCTTACTGGTAATGCGGATATATCTGATGAGGTTTGGCATGCTAGATTGGGACATATAGGACAAGATCGCATGAATCGATTAGCTAGAGAGGGTTTATTGGGCTCTCGTGCTAAGATTAGCTTGTCTGTATGTGAGCATTGTCTTGCTGGAAAAGCAACTAGGAAGCCATTTGGAAAGACTATTAGAGCAGACTTGCCATTGCAATTGATTCATTCGGATATTTGTGGTCCGATGAGTGTGAAGGCTAGGCATGGAGCTTTCTACTTCATTACATTTATTGATGATTTCACTAGGTATGGTCATGTGTATTTGATTTCTCAAAAATCTGAAGCGTTGGATTATTTCATTCGTTATATGAACGAAGTTGAGAATCAAACAGAACGTAAGGTTAAGGCCTTGCGCACTGACCGTGGGGGTGAATATCTGTCTGATTTGTTCAAGACGACATGTAATGATAAGGGGATTATTAGACAGCTAACGATCCCAGGAACTCCACAGCAAAATGGGGTTGCTGAAAGAAGAAATAGGACTCTTCTTGAAATGGTTAGGTCTATGATGGCGCAGGCTAATTTGCCGCCTCCTATCGGGAGATGCATTACTAGCTGCGGCCTATATACTTAACAAAGTGCCTTCAAAGTCAGTTCCATCAACCCCATATGAACGTTGGACGGGCAGAAAACCAGATTTGAGCAATCTGAGACCCTGGGGGTCAGCTGCCTACGTTCATAATAGTTCTCACAAATATGGAAAACTAGGACCTAGAGGTAAGTGTATCTTTATAAGATATTCTGATACCTCAAAAGGTTATATTTTCATAGGTGAGATGTCAGATGGAACCATCTCTGAATTGGATTCAAGAGATGTCACTTTTCTCGAAACTGAGTTCCCAACAAGAGGTGAAGTTGATAAGACAGTTCCTCTATTTGAGGAAGAAGAGTCGTTATCAACAAGTCAGATGTCCAGTGGGATACCTGAACCTAGTCAACCGAGTGGGAGTAATGTGCCTGATCACGGGGTGACTTCTCAACAGCCCAACTTACGGAAAAGTATTCGTAAAATCATACCTAAAAGGAGGTTTGATATTGAGAATGAGGCAATGATGACACTCCCAGTTGACGAAGATGAACCTCAATCAGTTGAGGATGCATTGGGATGTAGGGTTAGAGATAAGTGGAAAAGTGCAATGGAAGAAGAGATGGAGTCAATGATTCGAAATCAAGTTTGGGAGTTAGTCGATCTTCCTCCTGGCCGAAGGGCCATTGGGAATAAGTGGATTCTCAAAATAAAGAGGAAGTCTGATGGATCGATTAACTGATACAAGGCTCGCTTGGTTGCAAAAGGATTTACCCAAAGAGAGGGTATTGACTTTGAAGAGACATTTTCTCCCGTAGTGAAGTTTGTGTCAATCCGAGTTATCTTGGCCTTTGTGGCGCATTTTGACTTGGAATTACATCAGATGGATGTTAAAACCGCTTTCCTTAACGGTGAGCTTGACGAGGAAATCTATATGGTTCAGCCAGAAGGTTTCGTTGCTTTAGGCCAAGAGGATAAAGTATGTAGATTGAAGAAATTTGAAGCAAGCGTCAAGACAATGGAACATAAGATTTAACAAAGTGGTTTTATCTTATGGTTTCGAAATGATCAATGAGGATCATTGCGTTTTCCTAAAGAAGGAAAAAGGAAAGTATGTCATTTTGTCATTATATGTTGATGATATGCTGATAGCAGGAAATGACATAGGATTTATTGAAGAAGTCAAAAAGTGGTTGTCTTCTCAATTTGACACAATAGATATGGGAGAAGCTGAATACATCTTAGGGGTTAAGATCATCCGGGATCGATCAAAGAGACTTTTGGGTTTGTCACAAGAGTCTTATATTACTAAGATGTTACAACATTTCAATATGTCCGATCGAATCGGAATGTAACACCTATTGCGAAAGGTACTGTTTTGAGCAAAAGTATGAGTCCCAAGACTCCAGCTGAAATAGCCGACATGAATAAAAAACCATATGCCAGTGTCATAGGTAGTTTAATGTATACTATGTTGTGTACTCATCCCGATATCAGCTATGCAGTGGGCTTAGTCAGCCGGTTCCAGTCAAACCCAGGATCGAGACACTGGAAGGCAGTGAAAAGGATTTTCAGATATCCAAGGCGGCAGATTATTATTGTCTCTGTTATCAAGGATCGGATATGAGCCTTATGGGCTATTCTCGATTAGATGGGGACTGGATGATAGAAAATCAACATCGCTATGCGTTCTTGTTGAATGGTGGCGCCATCTCCGAGCGACAAAAAGCAAGCTGTGTGACCTTATCTACAATGGAAGTGAATATGTGTGTTCAAGAATTGCCTGAAGCGATGCAGTTAAGAAGGTTCCTAAAGCATCTGAAGATTGCTGAGGACAGTGGGAGTCCAGTGACCGTCTATTGTGACAATCAAGCTGCGATAGCTTTTTCCAAGGATCCCAAATATCACAGCAAGGGCAAGCATATTGCTATAAAATACAACTTTATCAGAGATATTATTGCTAAAAAGAAGGTGATTCTTGAGTATATCCCTACACGAGCTATGCTTGCAGATCCTTTTACTAAGCCAATGACTAGAGAGTTATTTAATGAGCATGTAAAGTCTATGGGACTTCGTAGAATGTAACAGTCTTGTAATGACAATTGAATGTTATAATTTGATTGTTTGAAATGCTAGCCATAATTTATTCAGTGTATGTTATGTTGCATTCTAGTGATAAGATCTCGATAAGCATGTTGACAGGTAGTGATTGGTCCTCTCACATGGACAATCATCTCTATTTGTTGCGTATGAATAGAGGTAAGACCGATGCTTATAGGTCAACCTATGTGGTTGTTAGCTTTGGAAGCTGTAAAATTTGTTACATTCCTATAAGTTAGGGTCGTCTTGATATTTGTATCAAGATAAGATCATTTTGTGGTAAATGATCGAAGTAAATGAACCCACCATTTACTATGCCTGTTTGTGAGCCAGATAAGGATTCATGTGTTGAATTTTGGATTAGACATTGGGAATGTCTAGATCGAAATCTGTACGATGTTAATTTGAGGGAAACATGCGCTCTTTATTGGTAAAGAGGAAGACATCGTAGCATGTGAATCATATCACATGTGCTAAGACGACATATAAGGGTAGTAGGAGAATGGATCCCTGTTTCTCTACTATGTGAGCCCTTTGAGATTATATGTTGATCTCAAAATTTGCCCTTTGTGACTATTTAGGTGTCTACTTGAAGTTTTAATCAAGGTTTGCTACTTTAGCATGTCTACCTATGACTATGGATGATTCGGTCTATGGAACATGACTAAGAAAGCGATTGATTAAAATGAATAGATTCACACTAAAAAGAAAGATTAAATAGGTTTACATCTAATGAGTATTATTCACTAGTCGACTCTTTTCTGTTGTGCACAGGAATGTTTGTGAATATTTGGAATATGAGACATGCTCTTGACATGATGGTCAATTTAAGGGATTAGAGATGTTCATATTGATGTAAATGAGATTATTTAATCTGGGTAAAAAGCAAGACATGGATGTTTCAGGTAAATGGTTATGTACCACCAGAAATATGATTTTGTATCATTTGGAAAACGACTGTGTGTCACCTGGAAAATGACTGTGTGTCATAAGATAAATGGTTTTGTACCACCTGGAGATGACTCTGTGTCATCGAGAGAATGATTATGTATCATATGAAGAGTGGCTAAGTTAGGCGTAACAACTTCTCTTAGCATGCATCACTCTATGAGCAGCTATGTACGGTGTAACAACTTTCTTAGCATTTGAATGCTCAATGTGCTTGCTGTCGCACGAACCATTTTCTAATTTGATGTTTCATTTAGTCTTTGAGACTATTGATCAGTTCTATTAGTCAATTTGGGGCAATAGATGTTGCTTCGATTTAGTCTATGTGACTAAACACCTCTTCTAAAATGGTATGTGTGATCATTTAGTCTATGTGACTAAACACCTCTTCTAAAATGGTCTGTGTGATCATTTAGTCTATGTGAATAAACACCTCTTTCTAAAATGGTCTGTGTGATCATTTTTGTCTGTGTGACATACCTTGGACGAGTGGGAGATGTTAGACGTGGGCAGTTCCACGAACTGCGATGGCAGTTCGTGGAACCGCCATCACGCACGCACGACATAAGTCGTGCGTGCTCTCCTTCCTTGATAAGGTGGCGCGTCCAAGGTGGTGGGGTTCGGCTGCTAGACGAAGGGTTGCTCAGCAAAGAGGGTGTGAAGCGATCCAAGAAACGTCCGGCGATTTGGTTTGTGGAAACACAGGAGTCTTCCGGCTGTGATCACTCCTTCGACGCAAGTCGAAATTCCATCGGGTAAAACAACAAGGAACAGGTATATTGTTACTACATCGATCAAAATCTATTGATGGACCTAGAGAACTCCGATCGAATCTATCCCAAGTGCTATAAGTTTCTGAAGTGTCCCAGAATCTATATATGTTCAAAAATATAAGAATGTTTTCAAAGTTTATGACTTTAAAACAATTGATATATACGCATAATTTATCATATGGATATCAAAACTAGGTATGAACATCATAAAATAAACATCTTCATTGAACTATCCTCTTCCATTACACGTCAACTTTTCAAAAATCTAAATCTCCTAGACTCATCAATGAGTTTCAATCAAAATCCATTGATAAATCTAAAGAATTCCGATCGAACTCATCAAATACTATAAATTTATGAGAATTTATATATATTTAAAAATATCAACTCAACTCATTATAACCGTTTTTCTTTTTTTTTTTCTACATTTTTTAGTACTACACGACATACACGGCAAAAGTTGAAAATCTGCCCAACTAACAGCCCTCTGTTACCTGTCCCAGGACTGCAGCGAGAGGGAGGTAAATCGCGGGGGGACGAGGTCCCTTGATACGGTGGCAAGACAGAGGGGAGGTCATCTGAAATCAGAGAAAATTTTAGACCCCTTATCCGAAATCGACCTCTGCCCATTCTGCAAGCAACTCCTGTTCTACCATCGCGCCATCCCTGTGGGGACACTACACGCCATACACACGTACTATTAATGAAAGAAATTTAACAGTGACTCCATGTTATTAATTTTCAAACCGGTGGTTGACTTCCATGCCCACAATCCTTTCCAAACACCTGCAAGTCGATTCACTAGACTTCCTGTTCTGCCACAACTTTTTAATTTAAGGCGTTGAATTGAGACTCCTTGTTAGAACTCGTAGCCACTCTAAAAGGCAACACAGCAGCAGATTAAGATTAGATTTCAGGCAAATCATTGAGAGCTTAAGCTTCCACTGGGCAGATGCAGTTCTTTCTTCCTCGGTTCTTGGAAACAGTAGCAGTGACGATCTTCCTTCTTGGCCAGTCCTCAGCTGCCGGTAAGTATTTATTATCTCTCGGCACAACCCGCTTCCTTCTATCCATTATTATTCATATAGCTAGGCAGCCAAATGATCAGTCAGTTGGAAGTAATTTAAACAATTAATCGGAAGATTCCAAGTCGATTGAAAATGTTTTGCAATCGTATAAAGACTCGAAATAAATAGTATTCAAGGGGCTACTATAGTTAACTGATCAATCAACTAGTCCAGTTAATTTAACTTTAGATAAAGGGACTAGCAAAACAAGCAAGGAGGATAATGGAAATTTTAGAATACAAGAATGTCATTTGGTAGTTTTTTTTTTCTTGAGATATTCGGTGAAGTTAAAAGCATTATTTTTCTTTATTGACTTTGACTTTGGGGCAGAAGATACAATGATCCAGAACAGCTCGCTTATGAATGACCAGACATTGACATCGACGCGAGATTTGTTCAAATTGGGCTTCTTCAATCTCGAAAATAATAATAGTTCAGCGAAGGGATACATAGGAATCTGGTACTACAATCTCACACCGCAAGAAGGCACTGTGGTGTGGATCGGCAACAGGAACAAGTCTGTCGACGCATCCAGGGCATCCTTCAACCTCACTTCCGATGGAAATCTAATCTTATTTGAGGAAGACAAAATCGTTTGGTCTACGGCAACGAGATCCACAGGACTCAATTCTGCACGCTTGCAGCTTTTAGAATCTGGAAACCTCGTGCTGTACGACAGTGACTCGATTCTATGGCAGAGCTTCGACCACCCAGGCGACAGCCAGACGTATGTCCCTGGCATGAAGCTCGGATTTGACTTCCGGACCAATACTTCGCGGGGGCAAGTGTCGTGGAGGAGCGCCGAGGATCCTTCTCCGGGAGACTACGCCCATGTGGTTCTTGCTCTAGCTGTGCCGGATTTCATCATGTTGAACGGATCCGCCAAAACCCATCGAAGTGGCCCATGGAACGGATATGGGTTCGTCGGCAATCCATTGATGGCGAGAAGCCCCCTGGCGAACTCTGTAAAGTTCACGTTTGAGTCCGACCAGAATGAGACCTACTTTACGACTAATTATATGGCCTCGCCGACGCCGGTGCTTTCACGGTCGGTGTTGTGCTCCAACGGGACCTTCCAGCGTTGGTTTCTTTATACGGGCGGCAACGGAGAGTGGCAATTTCTGTGGTCGATTCCGGAGGACGACTGCGATATATACAATCGCTGCGGCCGCAACAGCGTGTGCACCTGGAATTACTACACCGTCGACTGCGATTGCTTGGAGGGGTTCGTAAAGATTAAGGAGAACGGAAACGAGGCCGGGTGCGAGAGGGCGAAGCCTTTGAATTGCTTTTCGAACCAGTTTTCGAAGGTGCAGAACGTGAAGGTGCCCGACACTGAGCATGCTACAGCACGAGGAAGCATGAGTCCGGATGATTGCAAGAATTTGTGCTCGAATAATTGCTCCTGCGTGGCGTATGCGATGATCGGTGGTCCTTATGGATGCATAACTTGGTTTGGCGATATGTTGGATCTCAGAACTTTTGTCCATGGAGGAGGAGATGATTTATACATTCGGCTCCCAGGTAATCTAATTTTTCACAGAATTGAATCGACGTCAAAATATGATAAATCAAACATCTGCCTATTTATTTATTTTCTTTCCAGAATCATCAACGAAGAAGCACCCGTGGGCGGCGATAGCCATTCCGCTGTCGCTCGGAGTTTTTGTACTATGCTGTGTTGGCGCACTCGCGTGGAGGAAGAGAAACAGAGCATCGACCGGATTGCTATCACAGTTACCAAATGCAAGCGAAGGTAATGAACGACAACATGTATGTCATTATGTTTTAGTTTTATTTAGGAGAGAAAGTAATGTCGATCGTGGTGTTTAATTCATTCTCGCAGGTAAGCCGATGGCTTATGATGATGTATCAAAGTCGAGGTCGATCACGATCGACACTGAGGATTCTCGTCTGCATAATACTGATAGAGAAGTAGGTGAGTTCCCTTTCTCCTTCCTCACTACTCACTGCTCATGCACGCGCTGCATCAATAACTCATTTGTTATTCTTTACGTTCATTTATTAGCTTGTTATCTGAAAACAAAGTTCAGATGAAATCTACATTTTTTTTTAATTTTCAGAAAACAAAGATAATGTGCCAGGTCTGTTCAACACATTAGGTTTACTGCCTTCCTACGATTTGTTTACAATAGCAACTGCAACAAATAATTTCTCTGATGGAAACAAACTGGGAGAAGGTGGATTTGGTGTTGTTTACAAGGTAAGAAGAGTTCCAGCAGGGCCAATCTTTTAAACCGACAAATATGAAATAAACACAGTTCGTTTAATTTGTCAGGGTCAATTGGAAGATGGACAGATGATTGCCGTCAAGAAATTGTCAAGAAACTCCTCGCAAGGACCAAATGAGTTCCAAAATGAACTCTCGCTTATAGCCAAATTACAACATAGAAACCTTGTTCGTCTTTTGGGCTGCTGTATTGAAGGCGTCGAGAGGCTTATCGTTCTCGAATACATGGAAAACAAGAGCTTAGACGCCTTCATTTATGGTAACTATGTTTATCGGTTAATTCTATCGCCTCATAAATACTCGAGACATTTACATATGTTTAATCTTATGAAAATGACTCCAGATAAAATCAAAAGTTCATTGTTAAATTGGCAAAAACGTCTTGACATCATAATTGGGATTGCTCGAGGACTGTTGTATCTTCATCAAGACTCTATCTTGAGAGTCATTCATCGTGACCTTAAACCGAGTAATATCCTCCTCGATAAGGATATGACTCCAAAGATCTCAGATTTTGGCATTGCAAGGATTTTTGAAGGAGAGAGAGCTCTTGCAGATGGAACCACCAGACCTATTGGAACATTGTAAGTTAATCTTTTTTAAGGTAATTTTACTCTAGCCAAAAGATAGATAGGAGAGAAATAGTTCATAAATAAACAATTTGTTATTTTTTTATTATTATTTTTTTTTTGCATTAAAAAAAACTTAGTCTCGTATAAATTATTATCATTTCCGATAAAACTAATGTTCAATTTTTTTAAATACAGCGGCTATATGGCTCCGGAGTACTTATCGTATGGACAATTCTCATTTAAATCAGATGTATTTAGTTTTGGTGTGATAGTACTAGAAATTTTGAGCGGCAAGAGGAATCGAACATTTGGCCAAACAAATTCTAATTTAAACCTTTTACAACATGTAAGTTTAGCTCGAACACATGCACACTTTTATCTTATATTGGTTATTGGAATGAAATTCAAAATTTTATTTTTTGCTTGATTACAGGTGTATAAGTTTTGGAAGGAAGGTAGATCTTTGGAGATTCTTGATGATGCAGTAGGTTACTCATATCCAACAATAGAAATCTTACGCTGCATTCGAATGGCTCTTTTATGTGTACAAGATGACCATGAAGAGAGGCCAACAATGACAGAGGTGATGATGATGTTAGCAAGTGAGGAACAACTTCTAACTCCTCTTAAGCAACCTACAATAACATCAACTTATAGTGAAGGAGATTGCTCTACCAAAGAAATAAGTATCACAATTACAGGTCGATGATTTTTTATTTATTTGAATATAATTTTAATTTATCATAAATTAATACTATAATATTTTTATGCTTTGAATCTAAATTATAATTAAATCACGTTTGAACTTTTCACTATCGGGTCAACTAAAACAGCCTTTATGGCCGTAAATTGGATTGTGTCTGGCTCAACATATGGGATTGATCGAGATGAGGTTGAGCATGACTTATAGGTTAAGTTCAGCCTAATCTTTTTATTTATAAATCAATACTGTTATTATACCCAATAAATGTTTTAAATAGTATCTAATAAAAAAATATCTTTTTAATAATATTGATATATATATATATATATATATATATATATATATATATATATATATATATTTTGTAAATAAAAAAATATCCCCGTTCACGCTTAATTGGTCTGATGTCCCCGTTCACGGTTAGACGAACTTTATAAACCTTTATATCTAATCATAATATATATATTTTTTATACATGTTTAAGCGATGGAAGACAAACAATATCTTTTACACTTATTGATCTTTTAAAAAATGATAGCTTGTAGAATTTCTTTACACACTACAAAAATCTCATACTCTCTCTCTCTATATATAAAATTAGATTTTATAACGCATAAAAATAAATAAGAATACTTGCCAAAACATATGATCCTCTTTTGAACCATGAATCATGTAATTACCATGACTTAGGCCGAGACGAGTGACAACTTTCCAGAAAAATCATACATGATCAAGTAGGTATTTTTGTATCTTAAATGAAGAGAGAATTTGAATTTATATAGACCAGTAATTGAATGACTTATTGCTTGAGTGAGGTCAAAAGTTGATCCTCACTTGCCAACATCATCACCACCTCTATCAATGTTGGTCTATCTTCACAATTATCTTGTACGCACAAAAGACCCAATTGGATGCAACGAAGGATTTCTGCAGTAGGATATGAATGATCCAACGTATTATCAAAAATCTCTAAAGATTTATCTAGCTTCCTTCCAAAGTTTATATGCCTACAAATGAGAGAGGATCAAATTTTAAATTTTAAGCAACATTTCAAGGGGATAAAGGCACGTAGGTAATGAAAGGAGAAACATAAATAAAACATAACTATGTACTTGAATTCAGATATCCTCATCCAAAGAATTTGAAGAGATAATTCAGAACGACGATCTCATATGATCTGCCCGATGGAGAAAAGAGACAATTGATCGATCCTCTCTCCATTGGATATTATCCCTATTAGGTGGATTTATATGTAAGTTGTACGTATAAATATATTTTGAGCCCTTAAAGTGATCTGATTTATGTTTATTGAATTTTGGATTATTGGATGCGGGTTCAATGTTTAGAATCCTTTAGATCAATCTGTTATTATTTATGGGCTGATAACAGATTGGATTTCTATATAAAGGAGAGGTCTCCAAGAGTTTAGGTGATCTATCTTGACCTAGTTTCTTGTTCCCCATTAACAAGAAATTTTACGACGCCGTCAATCCTAAGCCCCTTGGAAGATCCTCCTTCTTCATTCTGTTGCATCTTCTTCCACAGGAATCAAGCCGACGATGCTACGACAAGGACGATGGCTCTTCAATCAGGTTCCTTGTTATTAAGTTTATTTTATTCTTGTTATGCCATAATTCGATGAAATAATAGATCCATGCTCGCATACATTGTGTTTTCTCTTCGAGTTCTTATTTTGTTTCTAGAATTCATACAGTTAGGAGAAAACGCAGTGTTATATCAATTGGTATCAGAGCCTTGGTTTTGTTTCATCATTTTTTTTTAGCAATAAAGTTTAACTTTTTCGTCGATTTATTATTCCTATGCTAGATTAAGTTTTCCTAGCATAATATCAATTTTTTTTATCGGCGAAAACCATATAAGAAAATTCTAGGATAGACTTGTTTTTTTTTTCCAAGCTTTTCGTAATTCTGTATATCTTATGTATAGTAAACTTTTAAAATTGATTGTGATAATTAATTGGGTAAAACTAATTAATTGTTATATGATATCAATTGATTTATAAGTCTATTTTTAGAATTATTAAGGTTGGAAAAAAAATTATCTGTTCGATTAAAATATCTAGAATTTTCTTAGGTCTATCTATACAACGTGCTACTAAATTGAACTACTGTGTTGGCCCAAAGGAAGACATTT
Organism: Wurfbainia villosa; assembly: GCA_025175895.1. Lineage (NCBI taxonomy): Eukaryota > Viridiplantae > Streptophyta > Magnoliopsida > Zingiberales > Zingiberaceae > Wurfbainia > Wurfbainia villosa. Next base: position 30,433,752 of record CM045991.1, read on the forward strand.
TAGGTAGATTTAGTATATTTTGTATTGGTAGACGTATATTTATGCTAAAAGTAATCGACCCAAAGGAAGATTACTTTTATGCCAGATATATGTTCAAGATAGCTTACAACTATTGAGCCAAATTTTTTTTTTTGTTCTGATCTTGCACAAAATATGTCGATCCAAAGGAAGGCATAGTGTGTGGCAGATTAAAGTTGTTGTATGCTATGAACCAAAATATATAACTCATATAAAGTTTTATATTATGCGCACAATGGATCGGCCCAAAGGAAGACACATTGTGTGGTCAATTAAAGTTTGAGTTAAATTAGAAAGTACCACTAACAAATTATATTTTAGTCCATAGATTAAAATAAAATGTTGTATTTGGTATCTCATAAGGAGCCCATTCATATGCATTTAAAATTTTATTTTATTTACATAATTTTATTATATATATTTACATGTTCTTGGCTTTAGTTAAATCGTGAGCTTAAATAAATTTTTTCTCTTCTAAATTTCAGTGCAATCTGTAACTGTCAGCATTAATAACATTCCAACATTAACTGATTCGAATTTTGTTGAATGGAAAGAATACGTAATTGTAGTCTTAGGCTGCATAGACTTAGACTATGCATTGAGGAATGATCGTCCCGCACATTTAACCAGTGCTAGCACTTTTCAATATGGAATTTAAAAGTTTTACTCAAATTCAGAAGTCCTCTATTGTTATTGATATAGACTTCTGTGATTTATTTTTTTTCATCATCATCTAGGAATCGATGATGAAGAATATTAGAGACCAACCTAATCAAGAAAAGTAATATCAACATATTTTTTTTTAAAAAAAATATCAAATTCGTGCCGTTTCCACTCAGTCACGACCAATTATAATCTCTATAGATATTGAACTCCATTTTAAACTTTTTGTTTTTTCACAAACCAAAAAGCGAAAAGAAAGCGCTCTCATTTCGATCGTTTTGGAACATAATAGTTTTTTCTTTTTCACATTTCAGAATTATTACAGCCCATATAGTGTTAATGAAAGAAACTTGACAGTGACTCCATGTTAATTTTCAAACCGGATGTCGACAAATTGTTAACTTACATGCCCACAGTCCTTTCCAAACACTGACAAGTCTTATTGACTAGACTTAATTCCTGCTGCCATAAAATTTTGAAATTTAAGGCGTTAAATTGAGACTTTTTTGTTAAAAATTGTAGCAACTCTAAAAGTCAATACAGCAGCAGATTAGAGTGCAGGTGCAAGCAGGTAGGAGGGCAGAATCATTAAGAGCTTAAGCTTCCACTGTGCAGATGCAGCTCTTTCTTTCTCGGACGTTCCTGGAAACAGTAGCAGTAACGCTCTTCGTCCTTGCCCAGTCCTCATCTTCTGGTACGTTTAAGAAAGAAATTAATTAATCTTAGTCCAGAATTATGGATTTTATTAATTTATTTTAATAATCTATCACATTTAATCTTCACCAAAGATGCATCCCTTTGTTCTTTAAAACCTCTCTGAATTCGCTCAGCTTCTTAGTTTCATCCATTATTATCACTTAATCGGCAACGGGCTAGCAAGGTCTTATGGTTAAAATTATTAGACAGTTGTATAAAATAAAAATTAATAAAAATGAGCATAAAAATATTGGACCTTCAATATTATTGTATAATTTTAGTTAAAATATTTATTGATCTTACAAGTTCAAAATCAATAAGAAATAAATATATTCATGCTTTAGAGGATTTAAGAGTGCAAACGGTGCTCATTTAAAGTAAATTTGAAACCTTGGACGTTAAATAGTTCTAATAGTGATCAAGTAGATGTTATTAGAAAACCTTTAAATATTTGTATGCGATAGGTGTTCATAACTTAGTGAACAACGTCGATGTTTATTTATCAAACTTAAAAAATAATAATAATAAGACTACAATAATGACTATTCGATATAAATTTAAGATTTTTAGTTCAAATATTTTCGGACAGCGTTATTGCTTAAAAGTGCCTGACAATTTTATAAAGTTTAAAATAATGAAAAATAACTATAGAAAAATTTAGGAAACACTTTTAGTTTGTCAGCGCCGTAAAGTTTAAAATAAAGAAAAATAAATTTAAAATACAATAATATTTATTTGATATAAATTTAGATTTGTTAGGATCTGCAAATAGGACAGTTGGTTTGGACGGACAATAATCAGAGCAAAGCAGATGTGGCAGATTGGAGTTTTTTTTTTTAAAAAAAATGTTATTTGGTAAATACTTCTTCAAATATTTATTTATTTATTTATGACGTTGGTACAGGAGATACAATGATCGGGAACATGTCACTCATAAATCGCCAGACCTTGACATCGACAGGCAACTTGTTCCAGCTGGGCTTCTTCAGTCTAGATAATAATAGTTCAGGGAAGGGATACTTAGGAATCTGGTACTGCAATCTCGCACCGCAAGAAGGCACTGTGGTATGGATCGCCAATCGGAACAAGTCTGTCAACACATCCATGGCATCCTTTAACCTCACTTCCGACGGAAATCTAATCTTATTTGAGGAAGACAGAATTGTTTGGTCTACGGGAACGAGATCCAAAGAACTCAATTCTGCACGCTTGCAGCTTTTAGAATCTGGAAACCTCGTGCTCAACGACAGCAACTCGATTCTATGGCAGAGCTTCGACCGCCCAAGCGACAGCCAGACATATCTCCCTGGCATGAAGTTCGGATTTGACTTACGGACCAATATTTCACGGCGGCAAGTGTCATGGAGGAACCCAGAGGATCCTTCTCCAGGAGACTACACCTACGTGATTCTTGCTCTACCTGTTCCGGATATGGTCATTTTGAATGGATCCGCTATAACCAGTCGAAGCAGCCTATGGAACGGATATGAGTTCATCGGCCATCCATCGGTAACGAGAAGCTCCGTGGCGAACTCGGTAAGGTTCCTATTTGTGTCCAACCAGAATGAGACCTACTTTATGGCTACTTACACGGCCTCGCCGACCTCGGTGCTGTCGCGGTCGGTGTTGTGCGCCAATGGAACCTTCCAGCGTTGGAGGCTAGACAGGGGTGGCAAGGGTGAGTGGCAACTGTTGTGGACGATTCCGGAGGACGAATGCGATATGTACAATCGCTGCGGCCGCAACAGCGTGTGCACCTGGAACTACGATAACGTCAACTGCGATTGCTTGAACGGGTTCGTAAAGATTGTAACGAACGGAAGCGAGGTTGGGTGCGAGAGGGAGAAGCCTTTGAATTGCTCGTCGAACCAGTTTTCGAAGGTGCAGAACGTGAAGTTGCCCGACACTGATCAGAACGCTACAGTGCGAGGAAACACCAGTCTCGATGACTGCAAGGATTTGTGCTTGAATGATTGCTCCTGTGTGGCGTATGCGGTGATCAGCGGGTCTTATGGGTGCATAATTTGGCCTGGTGATCTGTTGGATCTCAGAACTTTTATCGTTGGAGGAGAAGATTTATACATTCGGCTCGCAGGTAATCTAATTATCCACAGAATTGGATCACCAAAGTACGATTAATCAAACATCTGTCTGTCTTTTATTTTTCTTCCAGAATCATCCACAAAGAAGCACATATGGGCGGCGATAGCCATTCCGCTGTTACTCGGATTTTTTCTTCTATGTTGTGTCGGCCTGGTCGTGTGGAGGAAGAGAAACAGAGCGTCGACCAGATTGCTATTACAGTCGCCAAATGTTAAGGAAGGTAATGAATCGGCATTATCACTGACTTTCAGTTTTATCTGTGAGAAAGTAATGTCGATCATGGTGTTCGATTCCTTCTCGCAGGTAACTCGATGACTTACGATGATGTATCAGAGTCGAGGTCGATCGCTATCGACTCTGAGGATTCTCGTCTGCATAATACTGATAGAGAAGTAGGTGAGTTCCTTTTCTCCTTCCTCACTGCTCATGCACGCGCTGCAGCTATAACTCATTTTCATTTATCAGCTTATTATCTGAAATCTACATATTTATTTATTTTATTTTCAGAAAACAAAGATAATGTGCCAGGTCTGTTCAACACATTGGGGTTACTACCTTCCTACGATCTGTTTACAATAGTAACTGCAACAAATAATTTTTCTGATGGAAACAAACTGGGAGAAGGTGGATTTGGTGTTGTTTACAAGGTAATTAAGAAGAGTTCCAGCAGGGCCAATCTTTGAAACCGACAAATATGAAATAAACAGTTCGTTTAATTTGTCAGGGTCAATTGGAAGATGGACAGATGATTGCCGTCAAGAAATTGTCAAGAAACTCCTCGCAAGGACCAAATGAGTTCCAAAATGAACTCTCGCTTATAGCCAAATTACAACATAGAAACCTTGTTCGTCTTTTGGGCTGCTGTATTGAAGGCGTTGAGAGGCTTATCGTGCTTGAATACATGGAAAACAAGAGCCTAGACGCCTTCATTTATGGTAACTATGTTTATGGGTTAATTCTGTCACCTCATAAATACTTAGACATTTATATGTCTAATCTTATGAAAATGATTCTAGATAAAACCAAAAGTTCATTGCTAAATTGGCAAAATCGTCTTGACATTATAATTGGGATTGCTCGAGGACTTTTGTATCTTCATCAAGACTCTATCCTAAGAGTCATTCATCGTGATCTTAAACCGAGTAATATCCTCCTTGATAAGGATATGACTCCTAAGATTTCAGATTTTGGAATTGCAAGGATATTTGAAGGAGATAAAGCTCTTGCAGATGGAACCACTAGACCTATTGGAACATTGTAAGTTAATTCTTCAAGGTTGATTTACTCTAATCAAAAGATAAAGGGAAGAGAAATAGTTCAAGAATAAACAATTTGTTTTATCATTATTATTGTTATTCATTTTATCTGTTACTTTTCTTGTGTTCAAATAAACTTCGTCTTCTACAAATTATTATCATTTTCTAACATAGGATAAAACTAATGTTCAATTTTTTAAATACAGTGGATACATGGCTCCTGAGTACGTATCGTATGGACAATTCTCATTTAAATCGGATGTATTTAGTTTCGGTGTGATAGTATTAGAAATCCTGAGCGGCAAGAGGAATAGAACATTTGCCCAAATCAATTCTAATTTAAACCTTTTACAACATGTAAGTTTAACTTGAAAACAACATATTTTTATCTTCTCTTGATAATTGGAATGGAATTCAAAATTTTATTTCTGCTTGATTACAGACATATAAACTTTGGAAGGAAGGTAGATCATTGGAGATTCTTGATGATGCAGTAGATTACTCATATCCAACAATAGAAATTTTACGTTGCATTCGAATGGCTCTTTTATGTGTCCAAGATAACTATGAAGACAGACCAACAATGGCAGAGATAGTGATGATGTTAGCAAGTGAAGAGCAACTTCAAACTCCACTTAAGCAACCTACAATAACATCAGCTTACAGTGAAGGTAATTGCTCCACTAAAGAAATAAGTATCACAATTACAGGTCGATGAATTGTATGTTCTTTATTTATTTGAATATAATTTTATCATAAATTAATAGTTTAATATTTTTATGCTTTAAATATAAATTATAATTAAATCATGTTTGAACTTTTCAATATAATACTATTGGGTCTCAAACCTTTCCATTTCGATAAAAAAAATTCCTTTAAATTTAGTCCTTACCACACCAACAAACTATGGCCGTCGAAATTAAAACAGGACTACTTTTCACCAAATGATCTTGGATTATTATGAAACAATAAATCTTTCAAACACTAAATTTAAATAGGTTTATCTTTACATAAAATCTGAGTCTTTGTAGTGCGATTAGTGTTTTCTAAGATATAATTTAAATATATAATGGTAAAACTAATATACTATTTGATGAGTCTTTGGTATAGAAAACATAAATATATTTTATTTTCATTTTAAGTTCGGTTTGAAAGCTTATCAATTTTGATTCAGATCGACCCGGTTTGAAATTTTTTTACAATTAATGCCGATTCAATTTGGTATAAACTTCTATATAGTAAATAGACAAATCGATCGATCATGTGAACTCAAGTACTAATGTAAAGTTGAGGATGTTTATTATTCAGTTTCACAGAAAAAATCAACTCGAACCAAATATTAATTAATTAATAGGATTTTCTATATATTGGTTTAATTTTCATTTGGCTTTTCAAAGAAACTTAACATTAGTTCCAGGGAGGAATCGCTAGCTGCTTGGTGGTAAGACGTGGTCTTGAAAATCTTTAAAGAGATAAAGAAGAACTGCGAGAAGGAAATTTAATAAGTTGATATAAAAAAGAGTTTTAAGAGGAGATTAAGAAGAAGAGAAGAAAACTTAATAATTTGGTTTAAAAGAATAAGGGTACTCTACTACTCTTTGTAGAGGTAGGTGAAGGATTGGCCGATGAAAAGACATTTTTTCTTTAAAAAAAAGTGTGTTTTTCTCCCTAAAAATATTTTAATTAAATCAGCTATTCCAATTGTATGAAAGGTTTTGTTAGAGAAATGTTGTTCTTCTTTAAAAACGTTTATATCAAATCACAGTATTTTTTTTATACATGTTTAAATGATGAAAAACAAATAATATCTTTTACATATGTATAAAAAAATTAGATTTTATAACGATAAGAATAAACAAGAATACTTGTTAAAAATATATGATTTTCTTGGTAGAACAATAAACAAATTCTATATGTATATAACTATGAATCATGTAATTACCATGACTTAGTCTTAGAAGAGTGACAACTTTTCGAGAAAATCACACATGAAGTAGGTATTTTTGTATCTTAAATGAAGAGAGAATTTGAACTCTATCGACCAGTAATTGAATGACTTATTTCTTTCGTAGTAACGCCGCATTCACTGCTCGCTGATGTTATTGTAGGTTGCTTAAGCGGGGTCAAAAGTTGATCCTCACTCGCCAACATCATCACCACCTCTGTCAATGTCGGTCTATCTTCACAATTATCTTGTACGCACAAAAGACCCAATCGGATGCAACGAAGGATTTCTGCAATAGGATATGAATGATCCAGTGTATTATCAAGAATCTCTAAAGATCTACCTTCCTTCCAGAGTTTATATGCCTGCAAATGAGAGAGGGGATCAAACTTTAAATTTTAAGCAACATCTCAAGGGGGATAAAGGCATCGTATATGTAAGGAATTGTTCTACTCACTTGGCCTAAAAGATTTAAACTAGCATCTGTATTGTTGAATATTTTGTTTCTTTTACCGCTTAAGATTTCCAGTATTATCACACCGAAGCTAAATACATCAGATTTAAATGAAAAAATTCCATTTGCTAAATACTCCGGTGCCATATAACCACTGCATTTGAATAATAGAACATTAATTAGTACTCTGTTTATGCGATGATAACAATGATTTATCTATTCGAAGAACTCACAATGTCCCAACTGGTCTTGTAGTCGCATTTTCTAAAGTTCCATCACCTTCGAATATCCTTGCGATGCCAAAATCCGAAATCTTTGGAGTCATGTCCTTGTCTAGGAGAATATTGCTCGGCTTAAGATCTCTATGAATTATTCTCAAGGTAGAATCTCGATGCAGATAGAGTAGGCCTCTAGCAATCCCATTGATAATCTCAAGCCGCTTTTGCCAATTTAGGCATGGACTCTTTGTTTTGTCTGACAAATTATCCATAAAAATTATAACTTTTTTTGTTTTTTTTTACGAAGAAAATTAATGGAGGCAAATATACTAACCAAAGATGAAGGTATCTAAGCTCTTGTTTTCCATATATTCCAGGACGATGAGTCGTTCGTCTCCCTCGATGCATGAGCCTAGAAGGCGAACGAGATTTCTATGCTGTAACTTGGCTATCAGTGACAGCTCGTTCTGGAATTCATGTGGACCTTGTGAGGAGTGTCTCGATAGTTTCTTGACCGCGATCTTTTGTCCATCTTGCAATTCTCCCTGACAAGTTTTATTTCAGACTTGCAGTTTGGAAGATGAAATTTTCTTTCCTGATACTTGAAATCCTACCTTGTACACAACACCAAATCCGCCTTCCCCCAGTTTGTTTTCATTCGAAAAGTCATTTGTTGCAGCTTTTATTGTGCGTAAATCATAGGAAGGCAGCGCCCCTAATGCGAAGATCGAACCTGGAACGAATATCACGCCCCGATTAGTAGAAATCTGTCGAGCAAAGCAAGAACGAACAAAGAGAGTCTGAACTCAACCACTCTTCTATACTCACGATAACCAGAATGCTCAGAGTCAGTCCTGAATGACATCGGTTTTGTTTCATCATTATCAGTCATCGAATTAGAATGTTCAGGGAGACTCTGCAAGTCACCTGCGAGAAAGAACACCATGATCGATGGACAATCGACATCATTTTCTCCCTAATGAAGCACCGCGATGAAAGCCATTACCGCTCTCCTCGTTTGGAAAATGAAATTTCAACGTCGTCGTCTCCTTGGCCGAGGACTCGATGTGATCTTGAGTTCCTTGTTTCATGCCTCTGTTTCTCCTCTTCATGGCTACAACTAGACAACAAAGTAACAGAAACCCAAGTATCACCGGTATCGTTATCGCCCACACAAGCTTCTTCTTCCTCTTTGATGTTGGTGATTCTGCAGAAACAAAATTCTTGAGAACTGTGAACAAAATCCCATCATGCCTTTTTTTATTCACGAACAATTACAGTACCTGCGAGGCGAATGTACAGATCATTTCCTCCGTCGCTATAATATCTCATGTCCAATAGGTCACCGCGCCAAGTCACGCACCCATTTGGCCCGTCCAGCACAGCGTACGCCACGCAGGAGCAATTATCCAAGCACAAGCGCTCGCATGCATCCAGATCCATCCCACCGTGCGCTGTGGCATTCTCAGTGTCCGGCACCATGACGTTCTGCACATTCCAAACCTGGTTCGAGAAGCAATTCAGGGGCTTCTCCCTCGCGCACCCGTTGCTTCTGTTCTCAGCCGGCACAAACCCTGGCAGGCAACTGCAGGAGAAACCCAAGTAGGCCCAAGAGCAAACGCTACCGCGCCCACAGAGATTGTAGCGATCGCAATCATCCAATGGAAATGACCATTTCTCACTCCATTGTCCATCGTCCCAACTCCACCGCTGGTAGCTTCCATCAGAATCCACCACTGCGCGCGATAGCACCGACCGGTCTATGTAATCAGTCGCGTAGTAGGTCTCGTTTTCGTTGGACACGAATGTGAAGTTCAGTCTTCTTACCAAGGTGTTGTTCAGTATCTTAGGAATGCCGACGAATCCATGTCCTGTCCATGGTCCGCTTCGATGGCTTTTGGCGGATCCGTTCATTGTTATGAGCTCTGGAACCCCATGAGACTCGATCTTGATGATATATTTGCCCGGAGAAGGGTTAATGCCGCTCCTCCATGACACGAGCTGCCACGAAGTGTTTCTTCGGAGGTCAAATCCAAGCTTCATGCCAGGGAGAAGTGTATCGCTCGGGTAGTCAAAGCTTTGCCATAGAGTCCTGCTGAAGTTTTCGGTGGTCAGCATAAGGTTACCTGAGTCTAAAAGTTGCAAGCGTGCAGAGTTAGATTCTGTGGATGTTCCCGTCGACCAAATATGTGTTTCTCCGTCGAACACGATTAGATTTCCGTCAGAGGTCAGGTTCAGCGAGGAGGTGGTTCTGTTCAGAGGCATGTTCCTATTGGCAACCCATACTACTACTATTCTTTGATTATACAGCAGAGTGGGGTACCAAATTCCTAGATATCCATTCTCTGGATCTTCATCAGGACTGAAGAAGCCAAGCTGGAATATGCCTCCTGCTGATATCAAGGTCTGGCCATTGACAAGTGAGCTGTTCGGCGCCATTGAATCTCCTGCACAAAAGCTTAGGCTCTGGTTCAGCTCCTCTATCTCGTGTCGAAATGTATACAGTTGCATTCTTCAGGAAAGAATATCAGCAATTTGTATTTTTCTTAACTCAGAAACTAGCAGACTCATTTCAGCGAAGAAAAAAATTACAAACAAATAATGAAAATGGCAATCTAGAAAGTTCCTATCGTTTTTATAGTTTAATCATGAACTAAGATTTCTTTTTGATACATCATACATACCAGATGAAGACTGACCGAGAACGACCCAAGCTGTTACTGCTATTATTTCCAACAACTGAAGAACAAAGAGCTTCATCTTGGCCATGGAAGTCTATTGATCTGCACCTGCAATCGACTACTGCGTCTGTTTCACAAAGTTGGTCAACTTCTATAAATAAGTTTCATTTTTTTTAACACCTTTGTGCTGGATGATAAAACAACAAGTCTCTAATCCACAGACTTTTGTGCGTCTTCGACGTAATTGCGGAAATAGATTCTTAAGCCAATTAGTATTTTTTTCTACATATCAAAATGGAAATGAAAAGTTCTGGTCAACCCCTTCCCTTGCAATAATTATGACCATGTCAACTAAATCGTGCTTGCATAATTTCCTTGATTAGTGATAGCGTAGCAAGATCAAGACAAGAAAAGTGAGTTATTGTTAAAATGGTTCAGAATTAACCATTATATTCAAAACTATAATATTCAGTAATATCTAGGGTTGACCATCTAAAAATAGAACAGAAAAGGCAAATAGAACTAAATCAAACCAAATAAAAGAAACAAGAAAAAATTGGTTTTTTGTATTTTTGTTTTCATTTTAGATGGATTTAGGTATACATGCATATATATCAAAATGCTAAACCGATATATCATTTGATGAGTCTTTGGTATGAAAAATGAAAATACAGTTTATTTTCATTTTAAGGTTTCATTGACAACTTCGGCTTGAAATTTTTTTACAACGACAATTCAATTAGGTAAGAACTTCTCTAGTAAATAGACAAATGAATCATGTAGACTCAAGTACTATATGTAGTAAAGTTAAGGGTGTTCATTATTCAGTTTCATCGAAAAAATCAACTCAAACCAAACAATTTGGTTTGATTACTTATGATTGAATTGATACGGTTTTTCAATTGATCAAAGAAGAAACAAATTTGGATTTGGTTTTCATTTGGCTTTCCAACACTTCCTTCCTACGATTTATGTACAAAAAAAAAGTGCAACAGAGATAATTTCTCTGATGAAAACAAACTTGGAGAAGGTGGATTTGGTGTTGTTTACAAGGTAAGAAGAGTTCCAGTGTCGCAAAAAGGGGCCAATCTTCTAAACCAACAAATATGAAATAAATAGTTCGTTTTATCAGGGTCAATTGGAAGATTGCCAAAAGATTGCTGTCAAAAAATTGTCCAGAAAATCCTCACAAGGCCCAAAGGAGTTCCAAAATGAACCCTCGCTGATAGCCAAGTTACAGCATAGAAATCTTATTCGTTTTTTGGGTTATTGCATCGAAGATGATGAGAGACTTATCGTTCTTGAATACATGGAAAACAAGAGCTTCATTTATTTATCTCATCTTATGAAAATGACTCCAGATAAAACAAAATTAGATTAAGACTTTATATTTGTATTTAAATTGTAACGGAAGCATCTTAAACTGGAACATCCTCTATACAAATGACTTTTTTTAGTGTTGACCATGAATTAGATTAAGACTTCGAACTACCAGACTTGCATAATTCAGCAAAGAAAAAAATTACAAACAAATAAATGATGACGAGCTGCGAAAGGTTCTGTCATTTTTTTTAGTTTAATTATGGGCTAAGACTTCTTTTGGATACATAACAAATGAAGACTGATCCAGAACAACCAAAGCTGTTTGCCTCTGAAATTTAATTTACTACTGCGTTTGTTTCACAAAGTTGCTCGAGTTCTGTAAAGAAGTCTCTAATCCACAAACTTGTGTATGTTCCAAGTAATTAATAATGTGGAAACAGAATTCTTTAAGTCGATGGCATTTTTTGTTCACATGTTGACTTTCTTTGGGAAACAAAAGTCCACGATAATATAATATTTATTATCAGATTGAAAAAATGGAAATTAAAAGGCATAAAATATATCATTGTCAATCCCTTTCAATAATTATCCCAAGCTTTCAAATCATGCTTGTATAATTTCCTGGATTAGCGATAGCATAGCGAGATCCAAGACAAGTACGTGTTATAGTTAAAATGGTTCAGAGTTAACCATTCAAAACTAGAATATTCAGTAATATCTAGGGTTGATCATCCAGAAAAAGAACAGAAAAGGCGAACAAAACTAAATCAAATCAAACGAAAGAGAGATGAAAAAATTGGTTTCTTGGATTTTGTTTTCACTTTAGATCATTTAGGTAGACTCCACATAAGGGAGGAATCGCTGCTTTGTGGTAAGACGTGTTCTTTAAAACCTTTAAAGAGAGAAAGAAGAAGAGCTGCAAGAAGACAATTTAACAATTTGATCTAAAACAGAGTTTCAAGAGGAGATAAAGCAGAAGTGGAAGCAAATTTAATAATTAAGTTGATCTCGGCGTTACATGGACGGGGTCGTCGACTCATATTGTTTCCATTTATGCGAAAGGTTTTGATAGAGAAATCTTGTTCGTCTTCTATTCTCGTGCGTTGAAGGAGATGAGCAACTTGTCCTACTTGCATACATGGAAAATAAGTGGCCTGATGTCTCCATTTATGATTCGACGACCTTGATAAATGTTTATACCTAATCATAATATAATATATTCATCTAATCTAGCAAAATTGGATCTTCAGATAAAACTAAAAGTTCGTTGCTAAAAATTAGCAAAGCATCTCAATATTTATACTTGGAATTACTCGAGACTAATTCTATATCTGCATCAAAACTCAAGATTCTCGATTGAGAATCATTCACTGTGATCTTGATACTGCGAGGATATTTGAAGGGGAAGGAACTCTTAGGAAGTGCAACGCGAATATTTGGAACTTTAGAATTCTTTTATGTTAAGTAAATTATTATGTTCGATGTAGTTGTTCAAGTAAACTCCACATTTTTGCATGAATACAGGATAACGGAAATAGCAATTTCTATTGCCTAAATAGCAGTGAAGAAAATTTAACTACCAACGAAATGAATTTAAGTAGGTCCGTCAAATATGTGTAATTTTCAGTTCACTTGGCCACTAGGAATTCTGGCAAGGTCACTTGTAATTAAATATATATCATTTTTTTTTTGTTTGCCTATTGCACGGCGGGGCACTTCACTTGTAAGTATGGAAAAGGATGGTCCAAAAGGATCATTTGATGAATGTTCCGACCCCAGAGATGAGATGACTCAACAAAGTGCTCTGGTGACTCGGCGAAGTGCTAATGATGCGACAAAGGATGGGACGGTCAGCTAAATCCAAGAGTTTGGACGATGATTGTTGGAGTGGGTGAATCTCCCAAGAATAAGGGGTTGGACGGCGATCGTTGGAGCCGCAGAGGGCGCTAATATGAAAGAGACTCACACACGAGTGAGTGAGGGCGCCGAGAGATACCTCGGCGAAGTCACTCCAATGCTCAAGTTAGAATGCGGCGAATTGTGGAGAAAAATGCAAGCATGAGCAAAGTAGAAGATGGTTAAAGATTATTGGAAAGTCTCCTCCCTTTCCTCCTCCTTGTTATCTTTATATAGACGATGAAACAAGAAAAATCTAGCAATGTGACGCCTCGATAAGAGGGAGAAGAGTCCTGGAGACATGACCTATTATGATGGAGGATGTGACTTTATAGAGGAGATCTTGGAAGATATGATCTCATTATGATGGAGATGTGACTGTTCAGAGAGGATCTTGGGAGACATGATCTCATGAAGATATGACTGTCTGGAGAGATTCTTGAGAGACATGACCTCATTATAATGGAGACATGACTTAATAGTAGAGACCATAGAGAAGTGTCTTATAGACAGAGACACAAACATCTACCTGACGAACTGAACTGATGTGATAGGTCGAGTTGAGACACCGAGCTGAGATAATCTCCCAAACTAAACTGATGTGATAAGCTGAGCTGAGACATAGGATGAAATAGTGTGTCGAGATAAGCTGTCGAGGTAAGCTTTGCCGAGACAATTTCGGTGTCGAGTAGTGTGAGAGGATAGAGGTAAGCTATGGTCGGGTGGTCGATATAAGCTATGACTAAGGTGGCCGAGATAAACTATGACTGAGATAGGTTGCTAAGGTAAGTTGGGCCGAGGTAATCTATGGTCGAGGTGGCCGAGATAAGCTATGGCCAAGATAAGCTGCCAAGGTAAGCTATGCCGAGGTAAGCTGTGGCTTAGGTGGTTGAGGTAAGCTATGACCGAAGTAGGTTGTGGTCGATTGATCTAAATTGATTGGTGTTCCCTTTGACCACATTCAACTTTTAGTTCCACCTATGCTTGATTGTTGACTTGACTTTGCCATATTGGGAGGATATTTCTACCACATTATAGGTATGACCCACTAGTCTAGTTGAAGAAGCATAAGTCCGACTGACTAGATTTGTGTCGAATATGAAAAAAACATGTAAAGTTAACCTCTGTTACCGAGGTGGAGATTAGTGAAGATGTTGAGAGCTGCCTTGGTTTAAGGGAGGGATATACTCAATTCTAGACCGGGGGATTATTGCTAAAAAACTTTTTTGGCCCAAGATCAAAGTAAGGATATAAGATGTCGTAGTTCAAGACTAAGGAAATGAGCGTTGAGCTACTAATTGAGGCTTTAGTCCGAGACTAATTGAATGATAGGGACGTCAAACTGACGACTTTGCTGATGGTATAATGCACCGAACTTGCGTTTTGCTGATGGACACCTTAGTTCGGGACTAAGGTGTAGATGGCGCCGAGATGACAACTTTGTTGATGGATTCTCAGTCTGAGACCAGAGGGAATATAATGTGTCGAACTGCGGCTTTATTGATGGATACCTTAGTCCGAGACTAAGGGAGTAGACAATGTCGATATTGCGACTTTGTTGATGAACGTCTCGGTTCGAGACCAGAAGCTAAGAAATATAATGCGTTGAATGACGACTTTATTGATGGACGTCTTAGTCCGAGACTAAGGGAATATAATGCGCTGAATGATAGCTTTACTAATGGATGCCTCAGTTCGAGACTAGAGAGAATAGACAACGACACGGGGCGAGTTTACTGATGGATGTCTCAATCTGAGACCAAAGGGAATATACGACATTGCGGGGGCAACTTTATTGATGGATGTCTCGGTCAGAGACCAGAGGAATAGACAACACCATGGGGATAACTTTGTTGATGGATATCTCGGTTTGAGACCAAAGGGAATAAACGGCACCGCAGGGGCGACTTTGCTAATCGACACCTTGGTCCGAGACTAGAGCGAATAAGCTTGATCCCTCGACTCCTAAAGATCTACAGAGTCGGGGAGAGAATTATAAGTAAACTCAATCCTTGACTCCCGAAGATCCGTGATGTCAAGGAGAGAATAATAAATTTGATTCTCCATCAAATTTGACCAAGTAATGTAGGAGTACAAAATATAAACAGACAAGAAAAAAGCAAAGTAAAAAATCTAACTAATCTGAAAAGATCCAACTTCAGCAGATCTAACTTAAGAAGAGCTATGTTTGAAAGAGCTCGGGAAGAGCTAATTTTAGAAGAGCTTGGGAAGAGCTAACTTTTGAAGAGCTCGAGAAGAGATAATTAACTCGAGAAGAGCTCTGGAAAAGACATCTTCAGAAGAGATAACTTTAAGAAGAGCTTGGAAGAATTAACTTGGGAAGAGCTCTCGAAAAGACATATTCGAAAGAGATAACTTTGAGAAGAGCTCAGGAAGAGCTAATTTCGGAAGAGCTCGGGAAGAAATATCTTCGGAAGAGATAACCTTGAAAAGAGAATTTTGGAAGAGCTCTTAGAAGAGACATATTTGAAGAGCTCCGGAAGAGCTAACTTTGGAAGAGCTCCGGAAGAATTGACTTTGGAAGAGCTCTGGAAGAGACAACTTTGGAAGAAATAACTTTGAGAAGAGCTCGAAAGAGAGAACTTCGGGATAGCTCGGGAAGAGATAACTTTAAGACGAGCTCTGGAAGAAATAACTTCAAAAGAGCTAACTTTGGAAGAGCTCCGGAAGAGATAACTTCGAAAGAGTTAACCTTGAGAAGAGCTCGATAAAATATAACTTTGGAAGAGCTAACTTTTGAAGAGCTCTGGAAGAGACAACTTCAAGACGAGATAACTTTGGAAGAGCTTTGGAAGAGACAACTTTGAAAGAGATAATTTTGGAAGAGTCTGGGGCCATCTGCCGTTATGGCATCACCTGCCTCAACATCTCAGCTTTGACGTTTCCCACAAACGGCGCCATTTATGTTCCTGTCCAAGACAGAAAGATGGGATAACTTAGCGAAGTGTTCTAGTGTCTCAGAAAAATGTTGATGACGTGGCAGAGGATGGAATAGTCAACTAAATCCAAGAGTTTAGACGACGATCATCGAAGTGGATGAATCTCCTAGGAATAAGGTTTTGGACGATGGTCGTCGGAGTCGCAGAGGGTGCTAACCTGAAAGAGACTCACACACGAGTGAGGGAGGGTGTCGAGAGGTACCTCGACGAAGACCCTTCGATACTCAAATCAGAATGTGATGAATAGTAGAGAAAAATACAAGCATGAGCAAAGTAGAAGATGATTAGAGATTATCGGAGAGTCCCTCTTTCCTCCTCCTTGTTACCTTTATATAGGCGATGGAGCAAGAGAAGTCTGACGACGTGGCACCTCGATATGAGAGAGGAGAGTCCTAGAGACATGACCCCTTACGATGGGAGCGTGACTTCCCAAAGGAGATCTTGGGAGGCATAACCTCATTATGATGGAAATGTGACTATTCGGAAGGGATCTTGGGAGGCATGATCTCATGGAAATGTGATTGTCCGGACGGGATTTTGAGAGACACGATCTCATTACAATGGAGACGTGACTTGATAATAGAGACCGTGGGGAGGTGTCTTACGGATAGAGACACAAACATCTAACTTACGAACTGAACCGATGTGATAGGCCGACCTGAGATACCAAACTGATATAATCTGTCGAACTAAGCTGATGTGATAAGTCGAGCTGAGACATTTGACTGATATAGTGTGCCAAGATAGGTTGTCGAGATAAGTTATGTCACGGTAAGCTCTGTTGAGCTAAGCTATGCCGAGATAAGCTGGCGAGGAAAGTTGTGGCCTAGGTAACCGAGGTAAGCTGTGGTCGAGGTAACCGAGGTAAGTTATGATCGAGGTGGCCGAGACAAGCTACCGAGGTAAGCTGTGTCGAGGTAAGCTGTGCTGAGGTAAGTTGTGGCCGAGGTGACTGAGATAAGCTATTGCCGAAATGGTTGAGATACGCTATGGCCGAGATAAGCTGTGTTGAGGTAAGCTGTGGCCAAGGTGGCCGAAGTAAGTTATGACCGAGGTAGGTTGTGGCCGATTTATCTGAACTGATCGACATTCCCTTTGATCAAATTCAACTTTCAATTCCATATATGCTGGACTGTTGACATGACTTTGTCATATTGCGAGGGATATTTTCACCACATCAATGGATAAAACTGTTTAGTGTCTGCTTACTACTTATGATTCCATAATAATCAAAAACCAGCTCCATTCCAGACGATGACAGACTTCGATATAAATTGTAGAAATCTATGAAACAAAGGTTGCTGTTGCTAGCTAAGAATGCAAGAGCAAGTCAGGCAAGATGAAACTGTTTCTTTCAGTTCCTAGAAACTAGCTAGCAAGTTTTTCTCATTCAGGATTCATCCAAAAACTCATTCATGTTGAAACTAGAGAGGATAATAACAGAAAGTCGCTTACACAACATAGCAGAAAAAATCAATCCCAGTGACCCAAGGAATAAGCAAAATAAATGTATACATGACAGATCTTTTTCAGTAGAATAAATATATATATATAACAAATTTTTTCAGTTGAATAAACGTATGCGTGCACAACACAGCTGAACGAATAATAGATGTATAACTTAACAGATCTTTATTGAAGATCCCATAGCTAACAATCTTTTTCAGTAATTATTAGTGACCCGCGGAGTAAGCAGAATGACCATAAAAACTAAGCATCAGGCAATTAGGCAAATAAACTATTCCAGATGGCTTTTCAGCACAAGTGTACAACATATTCTGAAATTTTTGTTTTTTCCCAAATAAAAAATGAATCAATAGCACATAATATATACATAATGAACCTCAGTTATATAAAGATAAGAGTTTTTTTTGCACATTTCTTAGTATCACAGCTCACATACCATTAATGAAATAATTGACAGTGAATCAGTGTTCTAATCGGATTTTAACAAACTGTTGACCTAAGACAGCCATTCTGCAGTCTCCAAATTAATTACATTCACACAGTTCTTTCAGTTTTTCTAACATAGACATGTCAATTGACTCGACTTCCTGCTCTGCCATCGAATTTTGAAATTTAAGGTGTTAAAATTGAGAGTTTTTGTTAGAAGTTATAGCAACTCTAAAAGGCAATACAGCAGCAGATTAGCTTGCACGTGCCAACAGTGCAGAATCATCAAAGAGCTTAAAGCTTCCACTGAGCAGATGCAGCTCTTTCTTTCTCGGTTCCTGGAAACGGCAGCAGTAACGCTCTTCGTCCTTGCCCAGTCCTCGTCTTCTGGTACGTTTTATGAAAGAAATCTTAGTCCAGGATCAAATTATAACGCCAGACGATTTTATTAATATATTTATTTTGATAATTTTATTCCAGAGCAATTTTAAATTTATTAAAGATTAAAAAAAAACATCCAACTTCGAATTTTCATATTTGTTTTTTAAAATGCTTCTTTGCTCAACCTGCTAAAGTTGTTGGCAGTTATATAGAATAAAACTATAAAAAACGAATATAGATTGTTTCAATTGAGAGTCAAAGACAAAGTCTTCGAAGTCACAAGCTCTCCATAACACATCAACGAGGCACAAAAAGTTTCTGCCACAGTCTATCAATGTAACACAGGATGAAAAACAAAGTCTAAGACATAACTTGATTAATCCCTGATAGATAAGCATATGTGTATTCTTCTGACCTTATGAATTCTAAAAGTAGAATAAGAATTCGCAATAGAAAATACACAAGTGATCTTTGTTTCATCTAAAGACATAGTATAGCAAGGAAAACATAAAACAACAATGATATCATCTGAATGTAATGGAAGAGACATCGTCGTTGAAGTCATCCTTTTTTTAATCTTATTTCTTGCGGAAGAAGAAGTGAAGGTGGTATTCCGAAAGAATTAGGGTGATAGCGCCGAAAAATTTTTCGTCAATGGGGAACGAAGAGACGTTAAGAATCTCATCCCTAATCTAACGGGGACCTCCCTTTTACATAGTCATCTGATTCATTATCATCCCATAGATAATAATGGATCGGGTTAAAAGATTATACACAAGTAAACCCACATCCAATAACCCGAAATCTAATAATCTCAAGTTAGATCACTTAAACGGATTCGGTTCGTATTCATCTATACAAATTACATTAAGCCCACCTTAAGGAGATTAAATCCAATATTTTCCCACTTAAGCTATATACGATGTGTATAGGACATACGAGTATAACTATAGTTGACATCAAATTTATGGATACAAAATCCCCTGTAAATAATCCGGTCCATTAACTTCATTGGTATAGAATTAAAGAGGTCATAGCTACTATATATATATATATAACTGTAATAAGTCTCAACAGTAATCACAATATCAATGTCATTAATGACATAGATCAAAGTATGGATGTGTAGCGTAAAAATTATATGAAATATGATCAGTATATGTTAATTTTCAACTGGTCCAAAAATTGACCCAAAAGGGTCTGATCTTATATATTTACAAATACTTTATGCTAAACTGTAATAACAAATCATGATCCAAACTTTATGATTCCATAAGTAATCTATATCATATTTACAAATACCAAATGCTTAATCACAGTAGTAAATCGTGATATTTTATTTCAGAGTGTCAAAAAAACAAATAAAATTCCCATTTATATATGTACAAAAAAATGATTGTCTTTTATAAATATAGAGCAATTAAATAAATACAGATTTCTACTAAATTAATACTTCGTCCATAAAAAGAACTTCCATATCTACAATATGCGCATGAAACACCTTTGGCAATAAACCCTTGGTGAGTGGATTTGTCAATATGAAATCTGTACTGATGTGTTCTATTATCACCTGATGACTCTAAACTCTTTTTTTAACCACTAGGAATTTGATGTCAATATGCTTGGACTTTGACGAACTACGATTATTCTTGGCATAAAGTTCTGTCTTTATTATCACAGTTGATCCTTAATGGTTTGTCAATATCGTCAATGATCTGTGGCGCTGTGATGAAGTTCTACAGTCAAATTCCGTGATTAGATGCTTCATAGCATACTATCAACTTTGCCTCCATAGTAGAAGTGGCTATACTAGTGTTTGTTTGATGCTTTTTCCAAGATATAACCCCTCCAACCAGCATGAAAATATAGCTTGAAGTAGACCTCCTACTATCCAAACATCCAGCAAAATCAGAGTCTGAATAACCAATCACCTCCAGGTGATCTGACCTTCGATACGTGAGCATGTGTCCTTTAATTCTTTGCAAATATCACATCACTCTCTTTATCGCTTTCCAATGCGACGATCCTGGGTTACTTACATATTTGCCCAACATTCCTACTATGAGCATTATATCTGGTCATGTACAAACCTATGCATACATTAGACTTCCCACAGCTGATGCATAAGGGAATTGATTCATCTCCTTTATTTCAAGTTCAAGCCGTGGACACTGCTGCAGATTGAATTTGTCACCTCTAGACACAGGAGTGTCACCAGGTGTGCAATTTTGTATGTCATACCTTATAAGCATTTTTTCAATATAGGTCTTTTTTGTGAAAGTCCAAGAATGCCTCTTGAACGATCACGACATATCTGTATACCTAAACGAAAGATATTTTACCAAGATCTTTCATTTCAAAATGATTGATAGAAAAAACTTGGTTTCATGCAATAGTTCTTTATTATTGCTTGCAAGTAATATGTCATCACATATAGAACAAGTATAATATACTTGCTCCTATTGAACTTGACATATATAAATTGATTAATAGGATTCTCTCTAAATCCAAATGAGACGACCACTTGATCAAATTTTCGATACCATTGACGAGACTCTATTTTAAACCATAAATGAGGTTTTTTAATCTACATATTCGGTGCTTGGAATCCTCAGACTCAAAGTTCTCCGGTTGCACCATATATATAGACTCCTCAATGTCTCCATTAAGAAATACAGTCTTTACATCCATCTAGTATAGCTCCAAATCAAAATAAACTACCAATGTCATGATTACTCTGAGCGAGTCTTTCGTTGACACAGGTAAGAAAGTTTCCTTGTAATCAATGTTTTCCTTCTGAGTGACTTGTTGGGAGTATGGGGAATATAATCGAAGTCCCACATTGGTAAGACATGAAAAAGATCATGTGCTTATAAGATAAAAGATATCTCTATTGGTATAAAACCTTTTGGGTAAATTCTAAAAATAAAACCATAAGAATTTAGGCCCAAAGTAGATAATATCATACCATTGTGGAGATATAAGAATCTTATAGGCACTAATAATTGTATCAGAGTCATGGTCCATGTCAAGCCATGAACCTTGAAAGAAGGAAGTGGAACTCCCATGTTTGGATCAAGAGAACCAGACACTAGGTAGGAAGTCCAGTTGGGCCAGAAGGGTTGAACAACCGGCATGAAGTCCAACTGGGTTAGAAGGACCAGACAGTTAACAGGAAATCTTAGTGGATTGAGGATCAGACATCAAGCAAAGGAAATCCTTCGAGGACGGATAGACTTGAGAAAGGTTTAATGTGGTCATTCGTTTGAGAGGGGGGATTGTTGAGAGTATGAGAAATACAATCAAAGTCCCACATTGATAAGACATCGAAAAGATCATGCACTTATAAGATAAAAGATATCTCCATTGATATGAAACCTTTTAGGTAAAGTCCAAAAATAAAACCATGAGGATTTAGACTCAAAGTGAATAATATCATACTATTGTGGAGATATGCGAATCTTATAGGGACTAATATGAATCCCTTGGCAACAATGTAAGTCTTATACTTTTCGACAATGCCCTTTGAATCCTGCTTGATTTTAAATATCCATTTACAACCAATGGGTTTCACTTTTTCAGACAATTCGACTAGTTCCCATATGTCATTATCTGTCATGGATTTCATCACATCTTTTATGACTTCAATCCACTTTTCAGGATTAGATTAATGGCTTCAAACTCATGCTCTTGGAGATAACCATAATCATGAGATATCGCAGATCTCCTTTCCCTAGTGGATCGCCTCAAAGGCACTTGTACTTGAGGTGGTTGAGATATTTGCTAATTAATATGAGGCAATACCTCACTCTTGAATGGAAAGGATCCTCCCATTGCATCGAAGATGATACGAAAATATCTTGTCTTACTACTCCCATTGGATGTGCAATATTCATAATATAAGCTATGGTAATTATATCATTACTCATCGCACTAGCAGTGGCTATAGGAGGTTCGCTAATATTTTCCTCAAAAGATATTTCTCTAATCTTATCACTTCCACTGTTCTCAATTAATTTGATATTTCCGTTTCGAAGAAGGATCTATTAGAAGGGTCAAAAAATTTATACCCCTTAGACTTGTCAAAGTATTCTATAAAAATCTAGCTAACAATTCTCACGTTCAAATTTAAACAATTTATACCCCGTAGACTTATCTCACTCTGATTTCCTTTGTCCTATCGCCAATGACTGAACTGGGGCAATGCCACGTGGACCATCTTATTCACCCCATATCATTTTTTTTTATTTACAAGAGGTGTCCAGGCTTCGCCCGACTAATTCACTTGGTAAACCAGTCCTGTCCCATGGCCTCCGAAAAGTCGCCACCGGCCCACAAAGGTAAATCAGGATAATGCGCCATCAAATCGCCGTGAGAAGTATGTACGTCAATTGGATCCACACCCCCACTCTGATCCAGCTGAAAAATGGGGACCCGCTTCCGCAATCCGTGAGCGAGTGTAAAATGACGAAATCTCCTCTGCAAGCTGTGATTAGCGGGAATCGAACCATGACTGTCACAGTGACATCTCAAGCTCTTACTGATGTGTCGTTGCCCTAGGAGCAATTTTCTTGGCTCACTTTCTTGTCGATAATGGATTCTATTTCCACCTCTATCATTGATAATATTAAAATTATAATATTTTACATTCTGCATGAATCCGACACTTAGTGCCATTGTTTGACGATTTATAATATCTAAAATCAAATTCATAAGAGAATAAGAGAGTGCATGTAACCATTTCACATAAATTTAATATTTTTACAGTCATCAAACGTTTTAATTAAAAGTATTTAATGATATCGATTTCAATCTACTATATATTATCCTAATAGATTAATAGAAGCACTTAAATATCTTTAACAAAAAAAAGTGTTTAACAATTCTATAGGATCAAAGACAAAAGAATATGAATACGAATAGTATAGGAGGGTAATAATATTTATTTGACACAAATTTAAGTTATTTAGTGTTATGAAACACTTTGATCGAAAAGTATTATAAATTTTAAAATCGTGAAAATAATTATGTAAATATTATAAGATCATTAACTAATTTTAGTAAAAAAAATACTTTATCTACATTGTAAGAAAAAAAAATGAGAGCATTAAATATAGATACCCTGGTATGAACTAATAAAAGTTCAAGATCCTATAAGAATCTAAAATAATATTTTTAGCCAAAAATATTAGACTAGCATTGGCTTCCGGCGAGGGCGGATGGCGAATCCAGAAAAGCAGATGTAAGACATGCTCAACGGATCTGTTTCGGAATCGAATCGGAATTAATCCGTTAAATTAAAATTAGAATCGTGAATAAAATTGAATCGAAACCGTTTCAGTTCCAGTTTAATTCTAATCGATTTCGAAATCAATTCAGAATCAATTCTTATTTCGCTTTGAATCAAATCTCGGATGTTAATTTGAAGATGAAAATTCTTAACATATTATTAATATGTCTATAAAATTATTTTGCGATAGAAAAAAGAATAGGATTATCGACGCGATAGATAAATTTAGAAGTTCAAATTCGAGAAAGATGATTCAAAATCATTTCGGAATTGATCCGGAATAATTTCAAAATCGATTCAAAATCGATTCGAAATTGATCCGGATTAAATTGATTTTAAAGTTAAAAATTTAAAATCGAAATTGATTTCAATATCAATGAATTCAAAATCGAATAGAACTGAATCGAAATCAGAATGGAAGAATCGATAATCATGCCTAAATATAACCGATGGTTTTTTTTTTCTTTTGATATTATTCGGTAAGTTATCCTTTGATATACAATAAAAAAAAAAAATTGAAAAACACTTTTTACTAAAATATCGTATTTATTTATTTATAACTTTTGTACAGGAGGTACAATGATCGAGAACAACTCACTGGTAAATGGCCAAACCTTGACATCGACAGGAGACTTGTTCCAGCTTGGCTTCTTCAGTATAGATAATAATGGTTCAGCGAAGGGATACTTAGGAATCTGGTACTGCAATTTCACGCCGCAAGAAGGGACAGTAGTATGGATCGCCAATCGGAACGAGTCCGTCAACACATCCATTGCATCCTTCAACCTCACTTCCGACGGAAATCTAATCTTATTTGAGGAAGACAGAATTGTTTGGTCGACGGGAACGAGATCCAAAGAACTCAATTCTGCACGCTTGGAGCTTTTAGAATCTGGAAACCTCGTGCTGAACGACAGCAACTCGATTCTATGGCAGACCTTCGACCGCCCAAGCGACAGCCAGGTGTATCTCCCTGGCATGAAGCTCGGATTTGACTTCCGGACCAATATTTCACGGCGGCAAGTGGCATGGAGGAGCCCAGAGGATCCTTCTCCAGGAGAATACGCCAACGTGGTTCTTGCTCTAGCTGTTCCGGATATGGTCATTTTGCACGGATCCGCCAAAACCAGTCGAAGTGGCCCATGGAACGGATATGAGTTCGTAGGTCATCCACCGATGCCGAGAAGATCGGTGTTTGTGTCCAACGAGAATGAGACCTACCTTACGACTAATTACACGGCCTCGCCGACCTCGGTGCTGTCGCGGTCGGTGTTGTGCGCCAACGGAACCATGCAGCGTTGGAGTCTAGACAGGGGTAGCAATGGAGAGTGGCAACTGTTGTGGACGATTCCGGAGGACGAATGCGATAAGTACAATAGCTGCGGCAGCAACAGCGTGTGCACGTGGAACTACTATACCGTCGACTGCGATTGCTTGGACGGGTTCGTAAAGATTGTAAAGAACGGAAACGAGGGTGGGTGCCAGAGGGAGAAGCCTTTGAATTGCTCGTCGAACCAGTTTTCCAAGGTGCGGAACGTGAAGGTGCCGGACACTGAGAACGCTACAGCGCGAGGAAACATGAGTCTCGGTGACTGCAAGGATTTGTGCTTGAATGATTGCTCCTGCGTGGCGTATGCGGTGATCAGCGGGTCTCATGGATGCATAATTTGGCTTGGTGATCTATTGGATCTCAGAACTTTTATCGATGGAGGAGAAGATTTGTACATTCGGCTCGCAGGTAATCTAATTATCCGCAGAATTGGATCAAAATTAATTAAACACCTGTCTGTCTTTTATTTTCCTTCCAGAATCATCCACAAAGAAGTACATCTGGGCGGCGATAGCCATTCCGCTGTTACTCGGATTTTTGCTTCTATGTTGTGTCGGCGTGCTCGTGTGGAGGAAGAGAAACAGAGCGTCGCCCAGATTGCTATTACAGTCGCCAAATGTAAAGGAAGGTAATGAATCGGCATTAATCACAGACTTTTAGTTTTATTTGTGAGAAAGTAATGTCGATCATGGTGTTCGATTCATTCTCGCATGTAACTCGATGACTTATGATGATGTATCAGAGTCGAGGTCGATCGCGATCGACTCTGAGGATTCTCCTCTGCATAATACTGATAGAGGAGTAGGTGAGTTCCTTTTCTCCTTCCTCACTGCTCATGCACGCGCTGCATCTATAACTCATTTTGTTATTCCTTACGTTCATTTATTAGCTTGTTATCTGAAAACAGGGTTTAGAGGAAATCTTTTTTTTTTTTTTTCAGAAAACAAAGATAATGTGCCAGGTCTGTTCAACACATTAGGTTTACTACCTTCCTACGATTTGTTTACAATAGCAACTGCAACAAATAATTTCTCTGATGGAAACAAACTGGGAGAAGGTGGATTTGGTGTTGTTTACAAGGTAATTAATAAGAGTTCCAGCAGGGCCAATCTTTTAAACCGACAAATATGAAATAAACACAGTTCGTTTAATTTGTCAGGGTCAATTGGAAGATGGACAGATGATTGCCGTCAAGAAATTGTCAAGAAACTCCTCACAAGGACCAAATGAGTTCCAAAATGAACTCTCGCTTATAGCCAAATTACAACATAGAAACCTTGTTCGTCTTTTGGGCTGCTGTATTGAAGGCGCTGAGAGGCTTATCGTTCTTGAATACATGGAAAATAAGAGCTTAGATGCCTTCATTTATGGTAAATATGTTTTTCAATTCCATAGCGAGTTAATTCCATCACCTGATAAATGATCAGACATTTATTTATCTAATCTTATGAAAATGACTCCAGATAAAACAAAAAGTTCATTGCTAAATTGGCATAAACGTCTTGAGATCATAATAGGGATTGCTCGAGGACTTATGTACCTTCATCAAGATTCTATTCTGAGAGTTATTCATCGTGATCTCAAGCCAAGTAATATCCTTCTTGACAAGAATATGATTCCAAAAATCTCAGATTTCGGTATTGCAAGGATATTTGAAGGAGATAAAGCTCTCGAGGATGGAACCACCAGACCTATTGGAACATTGTAAGTTAATTCTTCAAGCTAAGTTTACTTGAGTGAAATGGAAAAAATAATAGAGTTTTAGTCTCTCGTAAATTATCATCGTTTTCTAATATACTGTCAAACTAATGTTCAAGTTCTTAAATGCAGAGGATATATGGCTCCTGAGTATTTGTCACGCGGACACTTCTCATTTAAATCTGATATATTTAGTTTTGGTGTGATAGTACTAGAAATTCTAAGCGGCAAGAAGAATAGAACATTCAATCAAATAAATTCCAATTTAAATCTTTTGCAACAGGTAAGTTTAACTTGAAAACATGCATACTTTTATCTTTATAAATGTTATAAAATTAAAAATTCTTTTCTATGTAATTGCAGACGTATAAACTTTGGAAGGAAGGTAGATCCTTGGAGATTCTCGATGATGCAGTAAATTACTCGTATCCTACAATAGAAATCTTACGTTGTATTCGAATGGCTCTTTTGTGTGTACAAGATAACTACGAAGACAGACCAACAATGGCAGAAGTGGTGATGATGTTAGCGAGTGATGAGCAACTTTTAACTCCACTCAAGCAACCTACGATAACAACAACTTATAGCGAAGGAGATTGCTCTACCAAAGAAATAAGTAATACTGTGACAGGACGATAAATGAATAGTGTGTGTTTCACTTGTTTTACTGTAAATTAATATGTTAACATTTTATATCAAAATTATAATTAAATCATGTTGAACTATTTTAATTTTAGTCAAAAGCTTCTATTTTTTTTTTTAAAATAGAACTTTGAGCCGAATGAACTTAGATTGTCATTGAACAATGAACCTTTTGAACAATAAAGCTAAATAGGATTCTTTTTACACAAAACATATTATTTTTTATTAATATTTTTAATTTAAATTATCAATCTAGTGTGTCTTATAGAGCTTAATGGCGTGGATTATGATTGACTTAACTCATCTAAAGTCCTGTCGAGTGCCTTAATTATATATCTAGATATTTTTTAAAATAAGAGTTCTTTTTTTTTGCAAATTTCTCAGTATCACAACTCACGGGGGCAGATCTAGGGTGTTTTTGAGGACCATGTCTCCCCTAAATTTTAAATTATTATTATCAAAATTTTATTTATTTATTTATTTTAATTAACGTTATTATATTTTAGTATGACGACCTCCCCAATGTAAAATCCTGGATCCACATCTGACAACTCATATATTCTTAATGAAAGGAATGGACAGCAAATTCCATGTTTCGTTCCACTAATTTTCTAATGGGATTACGTGGATACAAATATCTTTGGCCAAGTAGCCGAGTTAAGTCGATGGTCAAACTGAGTTGGAGCTTAGGAAGAACCCGATCAAGAGCGACAAGTTAATTTAAGTAAGCCAGAAAACCATTATAAGTTTGTCTCGACCATATCTTATCTCGGACAATCTTGTCTCGACCATAACTTACCTCGGCCATAAGCATATCTCGGGCATAAGCTTGTCTCGGTCATAAGCTTACCTCGACCATATCTTATATCTCGACGTAGGTTGGCCACAACTTATATCTCGGCGTAGCTCGACCATAACTTATATCTCGGTCTAGCTCGGCAATAACCTCATGACTCAGCCTGATGATTCAACTACTTGTCTCAGCCTGATGATTCAGCTCAGCCTATCACATAAACTTAGTTCATCAGTTAAATGTTTGTATCTTTGACCGGAAGACTCCTCTCCACGATCTTCACTATTAAGTCACGTCTCTATCATAATGAGGTCATGCCTCTCAAGATCCCCTCCGAACAGTCACATCTCCATCGTAATGAGGTCATGCCTCCCAAGATCCCCTCCGAACAGTCACATCTCCATCGTAATGAGGTCATGTCTCCTAAGATCTCCTTTGTGAAGTCACATCCCCATCAGAAGCCACGTCACCAGGTTTCTCTTGCTTCATTGTCTATATATATAAAGGTAACGAGGAGAGACTTTGGTAATCTCTAATCTTCAGTTTCACCTGTTTAGGCAGCTTTCTTCATATTCTCCACATTCTAACTTGGCAGTCGAAGGGGCTTGACCGAGGTCCCCCTCGACCCCCTTTTTCATCAGTTTGTGAGTCTCCTCAGGTCAGCACCCCAACAAATCCAGTGACTGTCGTTCAATATCTTCTTCAAGCTTACCTGCCGCGGTACAAGACAAGGCTCCGGAAGCAGTTGATCCAGCTAAGCCAGCTCACGGAAATTGCTGAATCATCATCCCTTGTCGACTCATCTCTCATCTCGGTGTCTCAATCGTGACATAAAATGGCGCCGTCCTTGGGAAATGTTGGAGTTGAGACATTGAGATGGGAGACACCTTAATGTCAGATGGTCCAAGATGCCTCTTCCAAAGATAGCTCTTCCCGAGTCATGTATCTTCCAAAGTTCTTCCCAAGTTAGATCTTTCGGAGTTAAAATTATCTCTTCCAAGAGCTCTTCTCAAAGCTCTCATTTGGAGATGTCTCTTCCAAGAGCTCTTCTTAAAGCTCTCTCATCCGATGTCTCTTACAAGCTCTCAAAGTTAATTCTTTTCGAGCTCTTCCCAAGTTAGCTCTTCTCGAGCTATCTCGGAAGAGCTAGCTTTGAGATAGTTCTTCCAAGATGTCTCTTCCAAAATTAACTCTTCCAGATCTCTTTCAAGATGTCTCTTTAAAGATGTCTCTTCTAAAGGAGTTATTCCAAGATGTCTCTTACATAGCTCTTGCCGAGTTATTTCTTCTCAAGCTAGATCTGCCGAAGATAACTCTTCTCAAGTTAGATCTGTCGGAGTTGGATCTTCCTAGGTCAGTTGGATTTTTTTACTTTGCTTTTTCTTTGTCCATTTATGTTTTGTAGTACTACATTACTCGATCAAATTTTATGGAGGGTCACAATTATTCATTAATCTCTCATCGACTCCGCGAGTCTTTTAGAGTTGGAGGATCTGTATTTCGGGCAAGACAATTGGTAAGCCCTCGCACCGATCTTTTCATTATTTCGGCCGAGGCAACTCGTAAGCCCTCGTGCCGAACTTCTTCGTATTTCGGCCGAGACAATTCGTAAGCCCTCGCGTCGACCTTCTACGTATTTCAGCCGAGACAATTCGTAAGCCCTCGCATCGACCTTCTCAGTATTTCAGCCGAGACAATTCATAAGTCCTCGCGCCGATCTTCTCAGTATTTCAGCAGAGGCAATTCATAAGCCCTCGCACCAACCTTCTTTTAGTAAAGTCGTCTATCACGGTGCATTTCTTTAAGTCATCTATCACGGTGCATTTCTTTAAGTCGTCTATCAAAACACATTTCTTCAAGTCACATTTCATGGCGTATTTCAGCAAAGTCGCCTATCATGGCGCATTTCAACAAAGTAGCCTATCACGGCGCTTTTCAGCAAAGTCGCCTATCATGATGCATTTAAGCAAAGTTGCATTTCTCGGCGCATTTCTTCGACTCGTCTATCACGGTGCATTTCATGAAAGTCGCCTATCACGGCGCATTTCAACAAAGTCGCTTATCACGATGCATTTCAGTAAAGTCGCCTATCATGACACATTTCAATAAAAAAAGCCTATCACGGTGCATTTCTTCAAATCGCCTATTACGGTGCATTTCAACAAAGTCGCCTATCACGGCGCATTTCTTTGAGTCGCCTATCACGGTGCATTTCAGCAAAGTCATATATCACGACGCATTTCTTCAAGTCATTTTTCACGATGCATTTTAGTAAAGTCGTCTATCACGACACATTTCAGTAAATTCGTCTATCACGGTGCAATCCTTCAAGTCTCCTATCACAGCGCATTTCTTCAAGACGCCTATCACGGTACATTTCAGCAAAATCGCCTATCACGACGCATTTCTTCAAATCGTCTATCACGGCGCATTTCTTCAAGTTGCCTATCACGGCGTATGTCAGCAAAGTCACCTATCACAATGCATTTCTTTAAGTCGCCTATCACGGTGCATTTCAGTAAAGTCGCTCATCACGGCGCATTATACTCTTTAACAAAGTTGTCTATCACAGCGCTGTCTATTCCCTCGTGTCTCGGACCGAGACATCATTCAGCAAAGTCGCCTATCACGACGCATTATATATATTCAACAATGTTGTCTATCACGGCATTGTCTATTCTCTCGTGTCTCGGACGAAGCATCCTTCAGCAAAGTCGCCTATCACGACGCATTATATTCAGAAAAATCGCTAGTTCGGCACAATCTATTATTCCCTTAGTATCGGAGTAAGGCGTCCAACCACAGTCACCAGTTCAGCTTTCAGATTTATTAATTCCTCAGCGTATTTATAGCAATATTCCCTTAGTCTTTAAACTGAGGTATGAATTGAGCATATCTCTCCCTTAGGTCAAGGCATCTCTTGACATCTTCACTAAGCTCCACTGCGGGAACAGATGTCAGCTCTATATGTTTCTTTCATATTCGACACAAGTCTAGTCAGTCAAACTTATGTCTCTTTCTGTAAAAAATTGAAACTGCCGACCTACCGGCCTGTCCCAGGATCATTGTGAGAGAGGTAAATCACGGAGGGTCCTATGGATCTTAACGTGGTGGCCAAAACACATGGGGGTCATCTAAATTCAGAAAAGAGTTTTAGACCTCCTCCAGAATCACCTCATGCCACTTCTGCAAGCACCGCCGTGCCTTAGCTACCACGTCATCCTCATGGGGACAACTTATATCTCCTTCGATTAAACAAGATAGGGATGCTTATGATGTGGATACAAATATCTTTGGTCAAATAGCCGAGTTAAGTTGATGGTCAAGCTGAGTTACGTTAGAGCCCAGGAAGGACCCGATCAACAACGACAAATTAATTTAAGTCAGCCAGAAGACCATTATAAGCTTGTCTCGGCTATATCTTATCTCGACCATAAGCATGTCTCAGCCATAAACTTACCTCGGCCATAAGCATATCTCAGCCATAAGCTTACCTTGGCCATAAGCTTGTCTCGGCCATAAGCATACCTCAGCCACAACTTATATTTTGTCGTAGCTCGGCCACAACTTATATCTCGGCGTAGCTCGACCACAACTTATATCTTGGCGTAGCTCGACCATAACGTATATCTCGACCTAGCTCGGTCATAACCTTATGACTCAACTTGATGATTCAACTTCATGTCTCAGCCTGATGATTCATCTCGGCCTATCACATTAGCTCAATTCGTCAGTTAGATATTTGTATCTCTGATCGGAAGAGTTCTCTCTACAGTCTTCGCTATTAAGTCACGTCTTCATCATAACGAGGTCATGTCTTCCAAGATCCCCTCCGAACAGTCACATCTCCATTGTAATGAGGCTATGCTTCCCAAGATCTCTTCTGTGAAGTCACGTCCCTATCAGGAGCCACGTCACCAGGTTTCTTTTGCTTTATTGTTTATATAAAGGTAACGAGGAGAGACTCCAGTAATCTCTAATCTTCAGCTTCGCCTTTTTAGATAGCTTTTTCCATATTATTCATGTTCTGACTTAGGCGTCAGAGGAGCTTGGCAAAGGTCTCTCTCGGCCCCCCTTTCTCATCCGTTTGTGAGTCTCTTCATGTCAGCACCCCCGCAGATCTGGCGACCGCTGTTCAATATCTTCTTCAAGCTCACTTGCCATGGTACAAGATAAAGCTCTGGAAGCAATTGATCCAACCAAGCTAGCTCACAGAAGTTACTGAATCATCATTCCTTATCAACTCATCTATCTTCTTGGTGTCTCAGCTGCGACAGGAACGTTGACAAATTGTTGCTGGCTCATCCAGCCATTCTACAGTCTGAATTAATTGCATGCAGAGATATTCTTTCAGTCTCTCGAACACAGACAAGTCTATATATCGACAGGACTTCCTGCTCTCCCATCAATTTTTAAATGTAAGGTGTTAAATTGAAATTGAGACTTTTGTTATGACTTGTTGTAGCAACGCTAACTAAAAGGCGATAATACAGCAGGTACAAGCAGCGCAAATCATTAAGCTTGAGCTTCCATGGCCAAGATGAAGCTCTTTCTTTTTCGCTTCCTGGAATAGTAGCAGTAACACTCTTCTTTCTTGCCCAGTTCTCGTCTTCTGACTTTTGGTAAAAAAAGGCACGTCTCCTTTTAAAATTATTATAAAGTCACCTTATCTATAACTTTTTATTTGAAATTTCCTTCTGTGTTATTTTATAAAAACAGTTTCAAAAATGGTACTATTTTAACTGAAACTGAATCAAAATAATTCTAAAATAGATCTTTCTTTGAACGATTTCAACTAAAATTGAATTAAAATAGCTTTAAATTAGAGTTTCTTTATCAAAATAGTTTTAAAGTGAATCAAATTTAGAGTTATTTTAGTCACAACAACAGCTTCAAGGTGGAACTAACTTGGTCGAAGTAACTCAAAGGTAAAGCACATAAAAATATTTTGAGCAAAACATTATTCGTGGTGCGCTTTTTATTTATTTTTTTAAATGAAATAGTATTTTAATGATAACGATAATAGAAAATTAATTTTCTATAGTTTTTTACCATTTAAAATTTATCAAATAAATAATTTATAATTATCCCCTGACCTAACTCGCTCAAAGTCGTAGTCAATTAGTTAGTAATCACACCGCATGAAGGCGCCGTTGTATGGATCGCCAATCGGAACGAGTCTGGCGGCACATCCATGGCATCCTTCAACCTCACTTATTCCGATGGAAATCTAATCTTATTTGAGGAAAGCAAAACTGTTTGGTCGACGGGATCGGAACGAGATCCGCAGGACTTAATTCTGCACGCTTGCAGCTTTTAGAATCTGGAAACCTCGTGCTGTACGACAGCAACTCGATTCTATGGCAGAGCTTTGAGGATTCTTCGCACGACAGCGACGCGTATCTCCCCCGGCATGAGGCTTGGATTTGACAATCGGAACGATACTTCATGGCGGCAAGTGTCATGGAAAAACTCCACGGATCCTTCTCCGGGAGACTACGTCGATTTGATTCGTGCTCTACCTATCCCGGATTTAATCATGTTGAACGGATCCGCCAAACACCATCGTTGCGGCCTATGGAACGGGTCTGGGTTCGTCGGTCATCCATCGATGGCGAGCAGCCAGGTGGCCAACTCAGTGAATTTCATGTTTGTGTCGGACGAGAATGAGACCTATAATTATATGGCTAATTACAGGGCATCGTCGACGCCCGTGCTGTTACGGTCAGTGTTGTGCGCCAATGGAACCTTCCAGCGTCGGTTTCTTGACGCGGGTAGCAAGGAAGAGGGGCAACTTCTGTGGTCGATTCCGGAGAACGACTGCGATATATACAATCGCTGCGGCCGCAACAGCGTCTGCACCTGGAACTAATTTACCGCCAACTGCGATGGCTTGGACGGGTTCATAAAGATTGTAAAGAACAGAAGCCTTTGAATTGCTCGTCGAACCAGTTTTCCAAGGTGCAGAACGTGAAGGTGCCCGACACTGAGGACGCTACAGCACGAGGAAACATGAGTCTCGATGCCTGCGAGAATTTGTGCTCAAATAATTGCTCCTTGGTTGCGTATGCGCTGCTCAGTGGGTCTTAAGGATGCATAACTTGGCCTGGTGATCTGCTGAATCTCAGAACTTTTGTCCATGGAGAAGGAAATGATTTATACATTCGATTGGTAGGTAATCTAATTATTCACAGAATTGAATCATCAACGAAAAAGCACCCGTAGGTAATCTAATTTTTTGTACTATGCTGTGTTGGCGTACTCGCGTGGAGGAAGAGAAACAGATCATCGACCGGATTGCTATCACAGTTGCCAAATGCAGGCGAAAGTAATGAATTAATCTGCAATTGTCACTAATTAAGTTTTTATTTTTATTTTTATTTTTATTTGTGAGAAAGTAATGTTGATCTTGGCGGTCAATTCATTATCGCACGTGACTCGACGACTTGTGGCGATGTATCAGAGTCGAGATCGATCTCGATCGACTCCTAAGATTCTCGTCTGCATAATACTGATACTGGAGTAGGTGAGCTCCTTCTGTCCTTCCTCATTGCCCATGCATACACTGCATTCTTATGTCCTAACGTTCATTTTATGAGCTCATTAATAATTATCTGAATACAGAGTTTAGTTGAAATCTATATATTTCTTCTTATTTATTTATTTTTTTGAAATCAAAGATCATGTTGGAAGATCAAATTTAAACTTTCAAAAACACAGACGCAATTTCGATATTCTGCGCGACGGATATCTACACAGCTATGCACGAGCGAGTATAGTAACAAATAATGTACAGTAACTCTGTTGATCCTTACATTCGCGCCGCTCAGTATCGTCATCGATTGGTCAGATTCCGATCGAATTATGGTTGGAATTCAACCGAATTGTGTACCAAGCGATTCGATCGTTAGCATTGATCTGGTCGACGGCAATGTGATTTCGATCGAACTGGTGGATTTTGTAATTGATCGCGATTAGACAAATTCAAGAGTTGATTATAGTGATCACCAGAGCAATGACATGCAATGACAAAGTACTATGCAAATCTCATAAAATCAGATAAGTCACGACACATCGAGCACGAAGCGTCCCACAGAATATATATATATATATATATATATATATACACACACACCGAGTCACTGCGTGCTTGTGCACGCGTAGTTGAAGTGAACAGTGAAATCACTGTTCACTTCAACTGTGCGCGCGCAGATGCGCAGTTGACTGACGCGCGCATAGTTGATCGACTCTCTCTCTCTATATATATATATATGATTATAGACATATCACATATAGTGTTTGAAAGGAAGGATGCTTCTTGAAAATTCTTAACAATTATATAGATTGCTTATCTCCAATGATTAAAATTTTATATTGCATTTGAATAGTTCTTTTGTGTGTAATAGATAGTTCTCAAGGTTTGTTCAGTTAGTAAATATAAAAGGATAATTTTTAAGCAAACAGGAAATAATTTTCAGAGAGATCATGACTTTGAACTATCGACCGATTCTCTTCTTTGTATTTGCCACTTGGATTCCTGATTTATCTCCTCTATCGGTAGGGACAACCAGAGAGGATCGCTAATGTGATGGTTCTATATTTTTTTATACGTGCAAGATAATTATACAGATAGACCAACAATGATAGAAGCAATGATCATGTTAATACATTAAGCTTTTAATTCCATTAATCAAGCAAACCACAATAACATCGAATCTTAGCGAAGGAGATTGGACTACCAAAGAAAGAAATGAATATCACAATCAATTGGTCGATGAATTTTGTCCATCAAGTATTTGAATATAGATTTATCATAACCAACACTTTTAATTTTTTGCGATGTGTTTAAATTATAGTTGAATATTTTGTGATTTATATTTAAATTATAACTGAAGCATCTTAAACTTGAACTTCCTCTATCCAAATGAAGACCTTTTTTTTTAAAGTGTTGACCATGAGCTATTCTCACACTAAATTAGATTAAGACTTCAAATTAGCAGAATATTTGTGTTATTCAGCAAAGAAAAAAAATTACAAACAAATAAATAAAGATGCCAATCTAGAAAGTTCCTATCATTTTTATAGTTTAATCATGAACTATATAAGATTTCTTTTGGATACTTACCAGATGAAGACTGACCGAGAACAACCGAAGCTGTTGCTGCTATTATTTCCAGCGACTGGAGAAGAAAGAGCTTAGAGCTGCATCTTGGCCGTGGAATTTTATTGATTTGCGTTGCTTGCACCTGCAATCTACTACTTTGCTTGTTTCACAAAGTTGCTCAAGTTCTATAAAGAACTCTCTATGTTCTACGTAATAACGTGGAAACAGAATTCTTAAGTCGATAGCTTCTTTTTTTTGTTTTCGCATGTTGACCGTCTTAGGGAAAAAAAATCTATTATCAGATTGAAAAAATGGAAACGAATAGGCATAAAATCATTGTCAATTCCTTTCAATAATTATGCCACGTTTTCAAATCATGCTTGTATAATTTCCTGGATCAGCGATAGCATAGTGAGATCCAAGACAAGAGCAAGTGTGTTATAGTTGAAATGGTTCAGAAAACTAAAATATTCAGTAATATCTAGGGTTGATCATCCAGAAAAAGAATAGAAATGGCAAACAGATGTGAATCGAATCAAATGAAAAAGAGTTGAAAAAATTGGTTTCTTAGGTTTTGTTTTCATTTTAGATCATTGAGGTAGACTCCACATAAGGGAGGAATTGCTGCCTCGTGGTAAGACGTGTTCTTGAAAACCTTTAAAGAGATAAAGAAGAAGAGCTGCGAGAAGAAAATTTAATAGTTTGATCTAAAACAGAGTTTTAAGAGGAGATAAAGAAGAAGAGGAAACAAGTTTAATAATTAGGTTTAAAAGAATAAGGGTACTGATGCAGGGGTAAATAAGGTGATCTGCGTGACATAATCCTAGTTTAGTTCGAGGTATTTAGACGAATTAGCCGATGAAAAGACATTTAAAAAAAAAAGTATGTTTTTCTCCATAAAAAATTCCTCTGATCTAGCAAAAATGAATCTTAAGATAAAACTGAAAGTTCGTTGCTCAAAATTGGCAAAGCATCTCAATGTTATAATTGGAATTACTCGAGACTTCTATATCTGCATCAAAACGCAAGATTCTCCATTGAGAATCATTTACTGTGATTTTGATACTGTGAGGATATTTGAAGGGCAAGCTAACTCTTAGGAATGCGACACGAATAGTTGGAACATTAATATCTTTTATGTCGAGTAAATTATTATGCCCAATGTAGTTGTTCCAAGTAAACTCCACATTTTTGCATGAATACAGGATAAGTAAGGACCAATTCCTTACTCAACCTTCTATTAGGTCCATCAAATATGTGTATTTTTCAAGTCACTGGGCCACTGGTAATCCTGGCAAAGGTCACTTGTAATTAAGTATATAAAAATATTTTTTTTTGCCTATTGCACTCATGCATGGGCACTTTCACTTGTATAAGTATGGAAAAGGAATGTCGAAAAGGATCATTTGATGAATAAGACTGTTTCAGTGTCTGCTTAGTACTTATGATTCCATAATAATCAAATTAAACACCACCTCCATCCCAGACGATGACAGACTTCGATATAAAATGTAGAAATCTATGAAACAAAGGTAGCTGTTGCTAAAAAAGCAGGAACGAGCCAGGCAAATAGATGGTTGAGATGATGCTGTTTCTTTCAGTTCATTCCAGACAAACGACAGACTTTGATATAAATTGTAGAAATCTATGTAACAAAGGTAGCTGTTGCTAATAATGCAGGAGCAAGCCAGGCAAATAGATGGCTGAGATGAAGCTGTTTCTTTGAGTTTCTAGAAACTAGCTAGCTGTTTCTTTCAATCTAGAATACAGAGGAGAAAATAACCCAAAAGCATAGCATAAGGAATAGAGAGGAGAATGGCAAAAAGTCGCTTGCACAACATAGCAGAAAAAATCAATTCGAGTGACCTAAGGAGTAGGCAAAATAAATGTTTATATATGACCAATCATTTTCTGTAGAATAAACATATATATAACATATCTTTTTCAGTAGAATAAACGTAATTAAGCACAACACAGCAGAGCGAATAATAGATGTATAACATAACAGACCTTTATAGAAGATCCCATAGCTAACAATCTTTTTCAGTAATTATCAGTGACCCACGGAGTAGGCAAAATCAATGTATATATATAGAACAAATAACCTATGCATCAGGCAATTAGGCAAATAAACTATTCCAAATGGCTTTTTTGCATTGTGTTATTCCCGACTCGAGCACAACCTATTCTGAACTTTTTGTTTTTTCCCAAATAAAAAGTGAAACAATAGCACATAATATAATATGTAAATAATGAACCTCAGTTATATATATATAAAGATAAATAAGAATGTAAAGTTTCTTATCTAGATATTGTAGAATATAATTAAGAGCCTTTTTTTTTTTTTGTGGACATGTCCTAGTATCATAGCTCACATACTATTGATGAAAGAGATCGACAGCGAACCAAAGTTGTAATCGGACGTTGACGACCTGTTAACTTCAGTCAGCCGACTTGTAGTCCCCAAATTAATTACATACGCACAATTCTTTCAGTCTTTCTAACACAGAAAAGTCAATTGACTCGCCTTCTTGTTCTGCCATCGAATTTTTGAATTTAAGGCGTTAAATTGAGACATTTTGTTAGAAGTCGTTGTAGCAACTCTGAAAGGCGATACAGCAGCAGCTTAGATTGCAGGAGCAAACAGCGCAAATTAATTAAGAGCTTAATTAAGCTTCCACAGGGCAGATGCAGCTCTTTCTTTCTTTCTCGGTTCCAGGAAACAGTAGCAGCCACGCTCTTTCCTCCTTGCTCAGTCCTCATCTTCTGGTACGTTTAAGAAAGAAATCTTAGTCAGTATTATGGATTTTATTAATTTATTTTAATAATCTATCACATTTAATTTTACTTGATATTTTTTTTTAAAAAAAATACATCTTATTTTGGACTTAACCAAAGATGCATCCCCGTTGTTCTTTAAAGCCTCTCTTTCACTCAACTAATATTATACGATCAATCACAATTGACCTGGACCCTGATACTAATTGAACGATCGCTAATTCATCAATAAATTGCACATTCGCATATGAATAAAAATAAGTCTTCCAATCCAACACAAGATCTTGTTGTAGATCTACAGTGACTATGCGACAACAAAATAATAGAAACATAAATTGAAGGTATAAACATACACTTAAATTTAGAGACATTCTTGACTTCACCCTTAGTGGGAGAATCTAAAAATCGAATGTGAAACAGCCGCAAAATGCATGATCTTGCGTAAGTGCGAGGGAAACTGTTCCGAGGAGATCTGAGTGAGAAAAGGATACAACTTTTTAATCGCTCCTCCTACGAGTATCACACCCGTATATATAGTAAGTATAAATCAATTAGCATGTCATCAATGCTAAAGATAATGAATTAAAGGACTACACACGTAAGATTTCACATTAGATAATATAAATCCACAATCAAATACCAAATTAGATCACTTTAGTAAATTTATCCACAATGATAAAATCTGTGTTAACTAATTAAACATATTTGTCCATTTAACGGATATTAAATCTAATAGATTGCTGTCAAGAAATCGTCCAAAAACTGCTCACAGGGTCCAAATTAGCCAATTAGTTACAACATAGAAACCTTGTTTTTCTTTTGGGTTGTTGTATCGAAAGCCCTGAGAGGCTTATTGTTCTTGAATACAGGGAAAACATGCAAGAGCCTAGACGCCTTCATTTATGGTAAATATGTTTTTCCATAACCAGTTAATTCCATTGATCACCACATTAATGGTTAATCTTTTATATATCTAATCTTATGAAAATGACTCCAGATAAGACAAAAAAAAAATCGTTGCTAAATTGGCAAAAAAGTCTTGAGATCGTAATATATAGGACTTTTGTACACGATTCCAAAAATTTCATATTTCTATGTTGCAAGAATATTTGAAGAAGATAGAGAGCTCTCAAGTATAAAACCACTTGACCTATTGGAAATCTGTAAAATTAATTCTTCAAGCTACGTTTGCTTGACTTGAGCGAAAAGAAAAATTACAAGAGCTTTAGTCTTTCATAAATCATAAATTATTATCATTATCTAATATACGATACAACTAATATTTAAGTTCTTAATACCCCCGAATACATATTGTCTCGACAATTCTCATTTAAGTAAAACGTATTTATTTTTGGTGTGAAAATCCTGAAAGGGAAGAAAAATAAAACATTCGGTCAAATAAATTCTAATTTAAACCTTTTATAGCTTGTAAGTTTAACTTAAAAACATGGATACTTTTATCTTCATAAATGACATAAAATTCAAAATTTTATTTCAATATAATTACAGTCTATTGGTGTAAAAAGCAATTCGTTCGTCCTCAGTGTTCTCGTCTATCAATCCCACAATCAATACGGAGGAGATAAATCACAGGGAGCATATTGTCTAATCGAAGGCTGACGCGGCAGGAGGGTAGACACTCGGAAATGCTTGCAACCTCCGAGGATTAATCCTTACTCATTGGTATAACTCTGTTGACGTGCTAACCATAAGACCCCATGTGGGGACAATATAATTATAGTTTATAAACTTTTAACGAAAGGTAAATCTTTGAAAATTCTCGATGATACAGTAAATTACTAATATCCAACAATAAAATTTTTATTTTGCATTCGAATGATACTTTTGTGTGTACAAGATAATTTTGAAGGCTCATCGATAATGACAGAGATGAATTGAAGTTAACACGTGATGAGCAATTATGCTATACAACTCGTCCGTGAGTATTTATGAGTGCTTCTATTATCCATCGTCCGATCTTTTAGAGTTTAAGGATTGGACTATAACACATATTTGATCGGACGATGGATAATAAAAATATTCATGATGCTATAGATGAATTATATAATATAATATTTCTCTCTTTATATATACAGAGAGAGATAGAAATGATGAGTTTGGTCGTGATTTAGATGTATGAGCTTGGTTGTGACTTGTATAAAATTGAGTTTAGTTAGATTGAGTTTGCATTTGATTTTTTATCTTAGCTTGAATATTGACTTGATATTACTATATGTCTGAAGTATTTCCACCACGTTAATGTAATTATTATCTATAAACTTTGAATTTGCATGGAAGGTAAATCTTTGAAAATTCTCCAAGATACACTAAATTACTAATATCTTGTCTCCATGGGGATGGAGTGGTGGTTAAGATATGACGGAGTTTGCGGATAAGGCAAGGATCGATTTCAGAGGAGATTTAAATTTTTTTTCTAGATTTAGATTATCCTCACATGTCTTGACCACCACGTTAAGATCTATAGATCCTTTATGATTTATCTCCCATACAATTATTGTGAAATAGATCAGTGAAAATTACTAAATTGAGGGAGTCTAACTTTTTACAGACTAATATCCAACAATAAAAATTTTGTGTGTGCAAAATAAATGACACAGATTATGTCGTCGATGTTAACACGTGATGAGCAATTTCTAACTCCACTCAAGCAATCTAAAGTAGTCACAAAGGACGTTGAGCAATTATTTTACTATAAACTAATATTTTAATATTTTATGTGTAAATTATAATTAAATCACGCCGATGTATAATACTATTGGATGTAAGACTAGTACATCGACCTAATTAAAAACCTTTTAATTTTATCAAAAACCTGCAAAAAATTTAACCTTTGCCTCGACCAAATTTTTAATGTAAGTTATCAAGCTAGTGTGACGTCTGATAGAGCTTAATGCCGTGGATTATGATCGGCATAACTCATCTTATAAAATCACGTCGAGTGCCTTAATTATCTAAATAGTTTGGAAAATAAGAGATTCTTTTTTTTTGCCCATTTCTGGATATCACAATTCATATATTGTTAATTCGCAAATGGTTGAAATCGTCAACATAGTGATTTCCATCGATCTATTTCACGGTCGTTATAAGAAAAATTAATTCGAAGATTCTATGTACTTTGATGTAGTGATTAAAATATATGAAGATAATCTAAATTTTAAAAAAAAAATTAGATTTTCTCCAAATCACAAACACCAATATATTTTAATCACCATGCCATTCCTACTTACTCATATACCGTTAATGAAAGGAATGGACGGTAGATTCCATGTCGTTTCGTTCTTCCATTAGTTTTATAATCAGATGTTGACAAATTGTTGACTTGTCCAACCATTCTGCAGTATCTGGATTGATTGCATCCACACAATTCTTTCTGTCTCGCAATCACACACACGTCTACACGTTGACTATAGACTTCCTGCTCTGCCATAGAATTTTTTAAATTTAAAGTTTTAAATTGAAATTGAGACTTTTGTTATAAACTTGTAGCAACTCTAAAAGACAATAATACAGCAAACTAAGCAGGGCAAAATCATTGAGCTTAAGCTTCCATGGTCAAGATGAAGCTCTTTCTTTTCCGCTTCCTGCTGGAAATAGTAGCAGTAACAGTCCTCTTCTTTCTTCCCCAGTCCTCGTCTTCTGGTATGTTTAAGAAAGAAAGAATTCAATCTTAGTTCAGAATTAAAGCATTACGCCAGATTCTATCAGTTTATTTATTTCAGTGTAATTTATATTTAACTTTATCAAATATTTTCAATAGGATAGAAATCCAAATAGCATCAAAAAGGCACATCTCTTTTTAAAATTATTAAAAAATCACCTTATCTATAATTTTTTTAATTTGAAATATCCTCCTCCTGCGTTTTATTTTGGAGGTATTTTATGCAAAAACAGTTTCGAGATGATATTATGTTAATCAAAACTGAATCGAAATAATTCTAAAATAGAGATTTTGTTTTTCAGAGCAATTTCGACTAAAATTGTATTAAAACAGCTTCAAATTAGAGTTTCTTTTATCAAATTAGCTAGTTTTAAAGTAAATCAAATTTAAAATTATTTTAGTCACGAGTAAAAATATTTTGAGCAAAACAATATTTCCACTATGAATAATGATAATTTTTAATTATTTCTAGAGAAAAGCAAGTTAATTGTATCTTTAAGTAATTTTTATTTATGAGTTTTGTACAGGAGATACAATGATCCAGAACAGCTCGCTTGTGAATAACCAGACATTGGCATCGGCACGAGACTTGTTCCGATTTGGCTTCTTCACTCTGGATAATAATAGTAGTTCAGAGAACGGATAC
This sequence comes from Wurfbainia villosa, assembly GCA_025175895.1. Lineage (NCBI taxonomy): Eukaryota > Viridiplantae > Streptophyta > Magnoliopsida > Zingiberales > Zingiberaceae > Wurfbainia > Wurfbainia villosa. Next base: position 30,477,199 of record CM045991.1, read on the forward strand.
ATAGGAATCTGGTACTACGATCTCACACCGCACGAAGGCACTGTGGTATGGATCGCCAATCGCAACAAGTCTGTCGTCACATCCATGGCATCCTTCAACCTCACTTCCAATGGAAATCTAATCTTATTTGAGGAAGGTCAAACTGTTTGGTCGACGGGAACAAGATCCACAGGACTCAATTCTGCACGCTTGCAGCTTTTAGAATCTGGAAACCTCGTGCTGTACGACAGCGACTCGATTCTATGGCAGAGCTTTGAGGACTCGCACGACAGTAACACGTATCTCCCCGGCATGAAGCTTGGATTTGACAACCGGACCGGTACTTCATGGCAGCAAACGTCATGGAAGAACTCCACGGATCCTTCTCCGGGAGACTACGTCTATTTGATTAGTGATCTACCTATCCCGGATGAGATCCTGTTTGACGGATCCGCCAAATACCATCGTAGCGGCCTATGGAACGGACATGGGTTCGTCGGCCATCCATTGATGGCGAACAGCTCCCTGGCGAAGTCAGTAAAGTTCACGTTTGAGTCCGACCAGAATGAGACCTATTATATGGCTAATTACACGGCTTCGCCGACGCCGGTGATTACACGGACGGTGTTGTTCTCCAACGGGACCTTCCAGCGTTGGTACCTTGACACGGGTAGCAAGGGAGATTGGCAATTTCTGTGGTCGATTCCGTCGGACGACTGCGATATATACAATCGTTGCGGCCGCAACAGCGTGTGCACCTGGAATTACTACTACGTCGACTGCAATTGCTTGGAAGGGTTCGTAAAGATTAAGGAGAACGGAAACGAGGCCGGGTGCGAGAGGGCGAAGCCTTTGAATTGTTTTTCGAACCAGTTTTCCAAGGTGCAGAACGTGAAGGTGCCCGACACTGATGAGCATGCTACAGCACGAGGAAACATAAGTCCGGATGATTGCAAGAATTTGTGCTCGAATGATTGCTCCTGCGTGGCGTATGCGATGATCAGTGGGTCTTATGGATGCATAACTTGGTTTGGCGATATGTTGGATCTCAGAACTTTTGTCCATGGAGAAGATGATTTATACATTCGGCTCCCAGGTAATCTCATTATTCACAGAATTGGATCGTCAACGTATGATAAATCAAACATCTGCCTATTTATTTATTTTCTTTCCAGAATCATCAACGAAGAAGCACCCGTGGGCGGCGATAGCCATTCCGCTGTCGCTCGGAGTTTTTGTACTATGCTGTGTTGGCGCACTCGTGTGGAGGAAGAGAAACAGAGCATCGACCGGATTGCGATCACAGTTGCCAAATGCAGGCGAAGGTACTGAACGACAACATGTCACAGTGCTTTAGTGTTATTTAGGAGAAGAAGTAATGTCGATCGTGGTGTTTAATTCATTCTCGCAGATAAGCCGATGGCTTATGATGATGTATCAAAGTCGAGGTCGATCACGATCGACACTGAGGATTCTCGTCTGCATAATACTGATAAAGAAGTAGGTGAGTTCCTTTTCTCCTTCCTCACTGCTCATGCACGCGCTGCATCTATAACTCATTTGTTATTCTTTACGTTCATTTATTTGCTTGTTATCTGAAAACAGAGTTTAGCTGAAATCTACATATTATTTATTTTATTTTCAGAAAACAAAGATAATGTGCCAGGTCTGTTCAACACATTGGGGTCACTACCTTCCTACGATCTGTTTACAATAGCAACTGCGACAAATAATTTCTCTGATGGAAACAAACTGGGAGAAGGTGGATTTGGTGTTGTTTACAAGGTAATTAAGAAGAGTTCCAGCAGGGCCAATCTTTTAAACCGACAAATATGAAATAAACAGTTCGTTTAATTTGTCAGGGTCAATTGGAAGATGGACAGATGATTGCCGTCAAGAAATTGTCAAGAAACTCCTCACAAGGACCAAATGAGTTCCAAAATGAACTCTCGCTTATAGCCAAATTACAACATAGAAACCTTGTTCGTCTTTTGGGCTGCTGTATCGAAGGAGCTGAGAGGCTTATCATTCTTGAATACATGGAAAACAAGAGCCTAAATGCCTTCATTTATGGTAAATATGTTTTCCATAATGAGTTAATTAATTCCATAGCCTCGTAAAGGATTAGACATTATCTTTTATCTAATTTTATGAAAAATTACTCAGATAAGACAAAAAGTTCATTGCTGAATTGGCAAAAACGTCTAGAGATCATAATAGGGATTGCTCGAGGACTTTTGTACCTTCATCAAGACTCTATTCTGAGAGTTATTCATCGTGATCTCAAGCCAAGTAATATCCTTCTCGACAAGGATATGATTCCAAAAATTTCAGATTTCGGTATTGCAAGGATATTTGAAGGAGATGGAGCTCTTGAGGATGGAACCACTAGACCTATTGGAACACTGTAAGTTAATTCTTCAAGTTATATACGTTTACTTCAGGCGGTAAAATAGTCTCTCTCAAATCATAAATTATTATCTTTTTCTAATATATTATAAAACTAATGTTCGAGTTTCTAAATGCAGGGGATACATGGCCCCCGAGTACTTAATGGATGGACATTTTTCATTTAAATCGGACGTATTTAGTTTTGGTGTAATAGTATTAGAAATCTTGAGCGGCAAGAAGAATAGAACATTCGGTCAAATAAATTCCAATTTAAATCTTTTACAGCATGTAAGTTTAACTTGAAAACATATATATACTTTTTTCTTCATAAATGACAAAATTCAAAATTTTATTTCTATGTAATTGCAGACATATAAACTTTGGAAGGAAGGTAGATCCTTGGAGATTCTAGATGATGCTGTAAATTGTTCATATCCAACAATAGAAATCTTACGTTGTATTCGAATGGCTCTTTTGTGCGTACAAGATGACTACGAAGGCAGACCAACAATGGCAGAGGTGGTGATGATGTTAGCGAGTGATGACCAACTTTTAACGCCGCTCAAGCAACCTACGATAACATCAATTTATAGCGAAGGAGATTGCTCTACCAAAGAAATAAGTATCACAATAACAGGGAGATGAATTATGTGTTCGATCTTTACTCATTTGAATATAATGTTATCATAAATTACTACTTTAATATTTTTATGTTTGAACTTTTCAATAGAATGCTATTGGGTCAACTTAGCAACCTTTTTATAAAACTATCGGATATAATTAGATCTTGATAGAAGATCCCATGCATCGCTAATAATATTTTTCAGTAATTATATCAGTGACCCTAAACAAATAACCTATACATTAGGCAAACAAACTATTCCAAATGGTTTTGAACTGTGTTTGACATACTCGAGTCATTCCCGACTCGGGCACAACCTATTAAATCCATTCTGAACTTTTTGTTTTTTCCCAAATAAAAAGCGAAACAATATATAGCACAGAATATGTAAATAATGAACCTCAGTTATATATATAAACATAAATAAGAATGTAAAGTTTCTTATCTAGATATTGTAGAATATAATTAAGAGCCTCTTAATTATTTTTATATAATTAAGAGCCTCTTAGTATCACAGTTCACATACTATTAACGAAAGAAATCGACAGCGAACCAATGTTGTAATCGGATGTTGACGACCTGTTAACTTCAGTCAGCCGACTTGTAGTCTCCAAATTAATTACATACGCACAATTCTTTCAGTCTTTCTAACACAGAAAAGTCAATTGGCTCGCCTTCTTGCTCTGCCATCGAATTTTGGAATTTAAGGCGTTAAATTGAGACATTTTGTTAGAAGTCGTTGTAGCAACTCTGAAAGGCGATACAGCAGCTGCTTAGATTGCAGGAGCGAACAGCGCAAATTAAGAGCTTCATTAAGCTTCCACTGGGCAGATTGCAAGTGCAAACCCCAAATTAATTTGACTGTGGAGGTAAATATTTATGGTCGTTGTGATGCATTCGGTGAACAGTATCCAGGACTTTTACCAATTGTTTTTCTGAGTGTAGGATTATGGGTCAGTACACCATGTTTAGTACTTTTCATTAGAATGATGTAACTGAGCGAATAAATCTGACCCTAAAAAATATGGTGAAAAATACGATGTCTTTACTTCTTTACTGAAATCCTTATGGAGTGAAACATTCAAGTCTGCAATTTACTTACTCAATAAAGTATCCAAATTAGGCAATGAATAAAATCTCATATGGTATTAAACATGTATATGTTTAGGGGTTGTCCAGATGAAAAGAAATTGAACTTAAGAATTATTAACTGTTATTTTGTAGAGTATTCTTAAAGGTCAAGGGGATTTAAATGTTATGACCTCTCTAAAATAGGTTCTTTTCGAAATGGAAAATGTCAAGTTCATTGAGAACAGTGAGAGTACTAAACTCAGAGACATATCTTTTGAGGAGGATAAGACTTGTCATCTTATCTGTGTTACTACATGTGCAACTAGTAGTGATATGATTATTATATCCTATGTTATTGTGGTTGCACATCCGATGGGAATAATACTTCATGATGTCTCTGTGTCCTCTCCTATACAAGTAGAGGAACCATCTGCTCAGGTTGAGATACATACTCTTATGGTTAAATAGATTCCTCAAGCACCTCAAAGGCCTTAAGTACAGAAGTGTCACTAAGTAGATCTACTAGGAAAAGGAGATCCACTATTTCGTGTGATCAGATTTATCTCCAAGAATATGTATATGGGTTTGACATTGAGCTGAAAGATAATTCACCTTTTCAGAAAGTTAAACAGTATTCTAACCCTGCAAAATAGACTAAAGTCATTAAGGATGAGATGAAGCCCATGACAAATAATGACATATGAGAGCTTGTTGAATTGCCTGAAGAAGTGAAACCTGTTAGTTTGTAAATGGATATTTAAAATCAAACATGATTTACTGAGAAATATCGAAAAGCATTAGACATGCATGCCTTGTAGCCAAAGGATTCACTCAGAAAGTAGATCTAGATTATAAAGGAGACTTTCTCATTTGTACGACGAAAAACTCCCTAAGGATAATCATGACACTTGTAGCTTATTATGATTTGGAGCTGCATCAAATGGACATTAAGACTTCCTTTCTTAATGGAGACATTAAGAAATCGATATACATGGTACAACCAGAGAACTTTGAATCTGATGATTCAAAGCATTTTGTATGTAAATTAAAGAAGTTCATTAAGGCTTAAAAATTGGCATCCTGTTAGTGGTGCAAGAAATTTGATTAAATGGTTACTTTATTTGGGTTTAAGAAAAATCCAATTGATCAATACATATATGCCAAGTTTAGTGGGAGCAAATTTGTAATACTTGTCTTACATGTGGATGATATCTTGTTGACAAACAATTATAAATAATTATTGCATGAGATCAAATTATTTCAATCAGGTAAATTTGAAATGAAAGATCTTGGTGACAAATTTAGCTCACAACAATGTTCACATTATGAACTTGAAATTAATGAGATAAAGAAATTTCCTTATGCATTAGCACTAGGAAGTCTCATATATGTATGAGTATGTATATATTTGTTAAAGTGTACATAATAAGAATGTTAGACGGATACATAAATAAATGCACTACAAAGAGAGTCTGATAGTATTTGCAATATTTTTTTTTTAATTCTCACATAGCGATGTTTTGATTGTCTTTAGATTATTAGATATTAAAACTCCACATTTTGATAGATGTCTGGACGGTGAGAGATTTACATTAGGACTTTTCTTCATGTTGTTAAGAAGAATATCTTTTGGAAAAGCATTTGATAGACACTGATAGCCCTTTAATAATAAAGCATGAGTTAGTAAACTGCTACAGAATATCCAATATGATTACAGAATTTATCACATGATTAAAAGATCATTTGGGGCATTGATGGCCATTTGGGGTCAACTGTGATAATAATTACAGATTTTTTTTATCACAGGATTAAAGATCATTTAGAGCCTTGATAGTCATTTGGGATCAATTGTAATAATAAATATGCAAAATTTTAAGCCAAGAACAATCGTGACATGTCGACTTTATTACACATCGACATAAAGTGTCAGATGATTAAAAGGAGTTCAGCGTGGTCAAGCTTTGATAGAGCATATTATGACAGACTTTATATTCATTATTTGTATATGTTGAAAATGGGGAATCTTCATATGGTTGAAGTACTCATTAAGTGGAAGTCTGTATTACTTTGTTATTTAGAATGCTCTATAATCAAGACACATGTATATTTTATTTTAATGTGCACACTAAGATAGGAAAATACATGTGTATTCTATCTTTGACATTCAATATAAAGACATCAAAATTTACTAATGCGATTAGCATATGATGATTGTAAATGTGATGTAGGACTTACTTTTGAGTCATGAGATTCAGATCATAGTTTGCTAATATGGTTTAACATATGATGCTTGTAAACATGATCAAGACCCTATTATGGGTCATAAGAATAATCATTTGGGAATTGACATGTGTAGATCACACTTCATGCAATTCTCATGTTACACATCCACATCTGATCTATGTCATTGATGACATTGACATTGCGATTACTGATAGATCTTGCTAATGATTATATATATAGAGTAGCAACAGACACTTTAGTCATATACCAATGAAGTTGATGGACCAGATTGATTTAGTTCAATACAACATAGTGAACTCAACTAAACAATTTCGGACTTATGTTACATTCAGAATCTCATATAACCCAAGTGAAAAATTATTGGATGTGAATTTACATGTGATTATTGTAATCGTCCGATTGTGTCATATTAGTTCGAATCCGATTAAGTGATCTACTTATTAGTTTATTATGGGTTTCGATTATTTGATGTGGAGTTTAATGTGTAGAACCCATTAGATTATTGATCCATTATTGATGATGGATCGATAACGGATCCAACCCAATATCTATATATAGGATATAGTCTCCGCAGGGGCTAGATACTCTGACAAACTCCTCGCATCCTATTGGCGAGAAGTTTACGACACTGTTATCCTAGAACTCTTGCAGAAGATCTATCTTTTGCTTCTTCGTAGGATCTCCAGACTAGATTTTACCGACGAGGAACGATGGTCGCTCCGCTGCACTCAGGTTCCTTTATGGTTTATGCTATCGTTTCTATTCTTGTATTTGTTTCCATAGAAATTCGATAAGATTAGATCTATTCTATGAATCGTATTGTATATATTCGGTTTTTGTATACATATTTAGATTCGTGCTATCGTTTCTATTTTTGTATTTGTTGTCATAGAAATTCGATAAGACTAGATCTATTTCATGAATTGTGTTGTATATATTCAATTTTTATATACATATTTAGATTCAGATTCGTAGATTTCTTTCATCAAACACCAGCTCCATTCCAGACGACGACAGACTTTGATATAAATTGTAGAAATCTATAAAACAAAGGTAGCTGTTGCTAAAAAGGCAGGAGCAAACTAAGCCAGACAAATAGATGGCTGAGATGAAGCTGTTTCTTTCAGTTCCTAGAAACTAGCTACCATGTTTTTCTCATTCAGGATTCATCCAAAAACTCATTCATGTTCAAACTAGAGAGGATAATAACAGAAAGTCGCTTACACAACATAACAGAAAAAATCAATCCAAGTGACCCAAGGAATATGCAAAATAAATGTATACATATGACAGATCGATCTTTTTCAGTCGAATAAACATATATATACCATATCTTTTTCAGTTGAATAAACGTATGCACAACACAGCAGAATGAATAATAGATGTATAACATAACAGATCTTTATAGAAGATTCCATAGCTAACAATCTTTTTCAGATATTATAACAGTGACCCACGGAGTATCCAAAATAAATGTATCTAGAACAAATAACCTATGCATCAGGCAATTAGGCAAATAAACAATTCCAAATGGCTTTTTTGTACTGTGTCATTCCCGACTCGAGTATAAAAAAAATGAAACAATAGCACATAATATGTAAATAATGAACCACAGTTATATAAAGATAACCAAAAAAAAGTTTTTTCCCTAACCATAAGAGTTTTTTTTTATTTTTTTTGGCACATTCCTCAGTATCAGAGTCGTACTTTGTTAGACGGGTCTGAAACGAATAATAAAAAAATAGATCTTTTTATTATAATAAATTACTATAAAATTTAATTTATAAATAACAAATATAATAAATATATAAATAAATCAGGAATAGTATATTACACCAATAAAAAGTTAATAAATATTTAAAATAATTATATAAACATTAATCATTTAACTTTGACTTTTCTTCCTTTCAATTAAAAACAAAAATAAAATATCATTTCATAAAATCAAATAAATTCAATTTTGTCTCTTGCTAATATATTTTTGTATATTTAAAAATTAAGAATTGTTTAGGTATAAAACAATATTAGTCCTTAAATGCACATTGAATTATAAAATAATAATAACTTTATAATAATAAAAAAGAGTAATTTAAAATTAATCATGATAATTTACTCGGTATAATATCTATAAAATTATTTTTCAAGTTTCCTTTAAAATTAAATCTACATATAAATCATGTCATTGACTTTCGATTTCTCTCTTACACTTCGTTGAAATCAAACGAGTCATTCGATCAATTTTTTTATTAAATAACAAATGTTTTAGAAATTCTAAAGTTAAATTTGGCTATCAGAGAAATTTATTTATCAATAGAAGGATGAAACTGATGAAGTATTCTACTTAAAATTAAGAAAATTGGATGTATAGATTCTTAGGAATTAGATTAAGAATATTGATTCTATTTGTCAGTAAATATTGAATTATTTAAATACAAAATATATTTTTAGGAATTAGGATTAAGAATAACATAACTAACAAAGTCATATTTCTTCTGTAAAATAAATTATCTTGCAAGATTAACTCTATCTCAAATCCTCAATGATTAATTTAATATGAAGCGAGACGACGACGATGCTAGTAATCGCGGTCCGATCGTACAACGATAAGTAATGTCGGCGACGGTGATGATACTGACAATGATAACGATAATAAAAAATTGATAGGGAGATGGATTAGAATTTAATAAAAAATTTAGGATTAAATATAGAGGGGAAAATTAAAGAGGTCCGCGGAAAAAGATATATTGCGAAGTATGAAGGGGGAGAAAGAGGTCAATCAGTACCTTTTAATTTTTTTTTGATAATATTATAAAAAACCCTCATGATATTTTAAAAATTATGATTATGCCCTTTAAAATATTTTTTTTTCATAAAAAGCGAAATTTTTTTAATCGGTTGTGAAAGTGAATAGGTCTACTATGCACTTTAATTAGTTTTTATAATATTATAAAAAATTCCATAATATTTTAAAAATTACGATTAAATCTTAAAAAAAAAATGTATGAGCCCCTTTCTAAGTTGGGCCCGAGACGATTGTCTCTTTGACCTCCTGGAAGTTACATCCTCGGTATCACAGCTCGCATACTATGAATGAAAGAAATCGACAGTGAACCAATGTTCTAATCGGATGTTGACAACCTGTTAACTTCAGTCAGCCATTCTGCAGTATCCAAATTAATTGCATAGGCACAGTTCTTTCAGTTTTTCCAACACAGACAAGTCAATTGACTCGACTTCCTTCTCTGCCATCGAATTTTGAAATTTAAGGCGTTAAAATTGAGAGTTTTTGTTAGAAGTTACAGCAACTCTAAAAGGCAATACAGCAGCAGATTAGATTCCAGGTGCAAACAACTAGCGCAGAATCATTAAGAGCTTAAGCTTCCACTGCGCAGATGCAGCTCTTTCTTTCTCGGTTCCTGGAAACAGCAGCAGTAACGCTCTTCGTCCTTGCCCTGTCGTCGCCTTCTGGTACGTTTAAGAAAGAAATCTTAGTCAAGAATAAAATTATAACAACAGAGGATTTTATTAATATATTTATTTTGATAATTTTATTACAGAGTACATTTAAATTTATTAAAGATTTAAAAGATGCATCCAACTTCGGAATTTGCATATTTATTTTCTAAAATGCTTCTTCGCTCAACCTGCTCATCAACTAATACCTAAAAGTAGTTGACAGTTAATACAGAATAAAAATTAAGAAAAAATAATATAGATAATATTAAAATTATAAAATTTTACATTTGGCATGAATTGGAAACTTTAGTCTCATTGTTAGACGATCTTATAATATCTAAAATCAAATTCATGAAAGATTAAGAGTGCATCAGAAGCACTTAAATATTTTCAATAAAAGGCGTTTAACAATTCTATGGAATCAAGAAAAAGAATATGGATAAGAACACTAAGATGATGAAAATCCACAAATCTAAATATGTATATAAAAAATCAGAAATATACAATATGATTCGTAAAATAGATCTAGTTTTATCAATTTTCTACGACAATAAATGTAAGAAAATAAAACGTTAGCATAAACCATAAAGGAACCTAAGTGCAACGAAACGACCATCATTCCTCTTCCGATGAGATCTGGTCTGAAGATCCTGCGAAGAAGCAAAGGGGAGATCTTCCGCAGGATTCTAGAGTGATGGCGTCGTAAACTTCTCGCTAATAGGATATGAAGAATTTGTCAGAGTATCTAGCCTTTGCGGAGACCATGCCCTATATATAAATATCGGGTTAGTCCATCATCAATAATGGATTCATGATCTAATAAATTCTATACATTAAACTCCACATTAAATAACTGAAATCCATAAACTAATAAATAAATCACTTAATCGGATTCGAATAATACGACATAATCGGACCGCTATAAATTCACATCCAACGCACAATGCAATTTCTTTTGATATTTATTTATTTATTTATGAGATTGATACAGGAGATACAATGATCCTGAACATCTCGCTTATAAATGGCCAATCGACAGCCGACTTGTTCCAGCTTGGCTTCTTCAGTATAGATAATAATAGTTCAGAGAAGGGATACATGGGAATCTGGTACTGCAACCTCGCACCGCAGGAAGGCACAGTAGTATGGATCGCCAATCGGCACGAGCCCGTCAACACATCCATTGCATCTGTTACGCACAAGAGAAGAGAGAACAGAGGAAGGAGAAACCGAATTAACGTGGTTCGGTCACACGACCTACGTCCACGGGCAAGAAGAATGATTATCTGAGAGTATTTCTTTACAGTAGGCCTAGAATCTCTATTTAACATATAAGTTAAATGGATTCGGGTTACTAACGGGTCGACCCATAATTCGGGTCCGCCCAATAATATTCAAGACAAATAACAATTCTCCACCTTGATTTGAATCTTCCTGCCATCCATGCCCCGAAGGGCCTTATGCTATGCGAACATTCACCAAGTCCAAGCTATGCTTGAACTTCTCTGTAGGCAACGACTTTGTCAACATATCTGTTGGATTATCAACTGTGGCTATCTTCTCTATAGAGAATGATTGATCCTCTATGACATCTCGAATGAAATTTAACCTAACATCAATATGTTTTGATATTTCATGATATACTGGATTTTTTGCCAAGCTCAATGCACTTTGACTATCACAATAAATGATAGGTTTCTGCACATCCAAACTCAAGCTATCAATAAGACCATGCAACCACATACCTTCTTTTACTCCTTCCGTCAATGACATGTATTCCGCTTCTGTAGTAGACAAAGCAACTGTAGACTGAAGCGTTGCTTTCCAACTAATCGCACATCCATAAAAAGTAAAGATATAACATGTCAGGGATCTCCTTCTCATAAGATCTCCACCATAGTCAGAATTTGCATAGCCAATAAGACTTTTAGTATATCCATTAATATCATAAACCAAACAAATATCACTCGTGCCTTTCAAGTATCGCATAATCCACTTAACTGCCTCCCAGTGAGCTTTTCCAGGATTACTCATAAACCTGCTTACCATACTAACTAATGAGCTAAACCGTCTAGTGCATACCATGACATACATCAAGCTTCCAACAGCACTTGAATAAGGAACTCTACTCATGTAATTCCTTTCTTCATCAGTACTAGATAATGCACTAGCATCAAGTTTAAAGTGTGTTGCCAAGGGAGTACTAACCGGCTTAGATTGTTCCATCTGGAAAAACTGTAGTACCTTCTTAATGTATTTCTGCTGAGATACATATAGTAGGCCTGCTTTCCTGTCTCTCCAAATTTCCATGCCTAAAATTTTCTTGGCTGCACCCAAATCCTTCATTTCAAACTCACTGCTCAACAAACTCTTCAGATTGTTAACATCAACCTTATTTTTAGCTGCAATTAACATGTCATCCACATATAGCAATAAATAAATAAAGGAACAATCAGATAGTTTTCTAGAGTAAACATAGTTATCAAAAGAATTCCGAACAAACTTCTGGGAGATCATAAATGCATCAAACCTCTTGTACCACTGCCTAGGAGACTGTTTCAACCCATATAAGGATTTATTCAGCAAACACACATGGTCTTTCTTTTCAGAATCAAGAAATCCTCGGTGACATATAAATCTGCTCCTCTAGATTCCCATGTAAGAAAGCAGTTTTCACATCAAGTTGTTCTAACTCAAGGTTAAATGTACTCACCATGGCTAGAAGAACTCGAATGGTCTTATGCTTCACAACTGGCGAGAACACTTCATGATAATCAATTCCCTCCTTTTGTGAAAAACCTTTCGCCACAAGCCTTGCCTTGAACCGGGCTGGTTCAACTCTAGGAATTCCTTCTTTCTGCTTAAATACCCATTTGCATCCTACTGGTTTCACCCCCTTTGGCAATGGTACTAGATCCCATGTTTTGTTCTTTGAAAGTGATTGCATCTCCTCATTCATGGCAATCAACCATGCATTTCCTTACTCAGATCGCCTCCTCAGATGACTTCGGTTCAAATCAATATGTTGTGCAATCACAAAGCAAATGCAACAAGATTAGTATCAATAGTATCAATACCTCAACACATTCTCGCATATCTTGAAGGTTTTTCGATTTCTCCTCTTCTCCTTGTTGCTATATTTTGTGACTCTTCGTCTTGCACATCCCTGAACTGTTCTATAGGATTTGTAGTCATCCTTTTAGGAGTTTCAATCTCAAACTCCACCTTCTGGTCAGCACCCTTATATCTTTTACCTGCAAGATTACCAAACTCCTCTCTCTGGCCAAACATAGCAGACTCATCAAATGTGACATCTCTGCTAATAATAAATTTTGGAGTTCTATCATTTTCAATACACCATAGTCTATACCCTTTAACTCCAGCAGCATACCCTAGAAATATACATTTCATTGCCCTAGCCTCAAGTTTACCATCATTAACATGGGCATATGCAGGACAACCAAATATACGCAAGCCAGAATAATCAGAGGAAGTACCGTACCATACCTCTTGAGGAGTCTTCAAATCAATTGCAGTTGATGGAGATCTATTTACCAGATAGCAAGCAGTATTAACTGCTTCAACCCAAAATTGTTTCAAAAGTCCAGCATTTAATCGCATGCATCGAGCACGCTGTGGTTTGGTTTATTATCTCGCAATTACATTGTGTGTGTCGTGCCATGCGTGTGCCTCACTATACCTTCTTTCTTACAGAACTCATCAAACAATACATTGCAGAATTCTAATCCATTATCTGTTCTGAGTGTCTTGACTTGTTTTCCAGTACGTTTTTCCACCATAGTCTTTCACTCCTTGAACCGCCCAAACACTTCATGCTTTGTCTTCCGAAAATACACCCAAACTTTTCTAGAGTAGTCGTCAATAAAGGTAACAAAGTATTTGCATCTGCCATGTGATTCAATCTGAGAAGGACCCCACAAATCTGAATGAATATACTCAAGGATATCTGTAGAAGTGTTCCGCCACTTGAATCAACTGTACCTGCTTGCCCATAACACAAGTCTCTGCAATTTCGCTTTCCTGTTTCGCTCCATCTAACAATCCTTGTTTGCTCAATATTGCAAGTCCTTTCTCACTATATGACCCAATCGATGCCATAACTGCATAACTCATCGTCGTGTCTTCTAAAGAACGAAACGTCCAATCACTGAATTTTCTACCAAGATGTAAATTCCATGCTGCAATTTACCCTTCATTACTGTCAGAGCACCCTTTGAAACTTTAATTTGCCCATCTCCATCGGAATAATTGTACCCTTGCTTATTAAGAGCACCCAAGGAAATCAAATATTTTCAAAGGTCAGGAACATGCCAAGCATCGATTGTTCTAACCATCCCATCATATATCTTAATCTGCACAGAACCACTGCCCTTGACACTAAGCTCCTCATCATCACTCAATTTCACACTGTCATTCCATTCCTTAAAGGAAGTAAATAGATTCTTTGAAAAAGTCATGTGATAAGAAGCACCTGTGTCCATGACCCAAGTATTTGCAAAACCTGAAGTATAGACAGTCAAAACATCGCTACCCTCACCTTCATTGCACTAGCTTTGTCATTTGATTCCTTCTTTTCGTTTCCCTTCTTCCGCTGTAGGCATTCCCTTCTAATGTGCCTTTTTTCTTTGCAGCACCAGGTAATTTGACTTCGATTTCGAACGTGACTTACTCTTGTTGCCTCCATCCCTTTCCTTGTTCCTGCCTCTGCTAACAACCAGACTAGAGTCTGCTCCGCCTTTATTAGAACTAGAGATCTTTCTTTTCAATTCTTTAGACTGCATAGCATCCTTCACATCACTGACAGAAATAGTCTCTCTTCCATAAAGCATAGCGTCAACAAAATTCTCATATGAATTAGGCAAGGAACATAAAAGAATGATTGCTTGATCCTCATCATCAATTTTAACCCCAACACCTTGCAAGTCTAGGATGATTCGGTTAAAATTATCAACATGATCTTTTACCTGTGTATTTTTTGACATCCGCAAAGTATACAAACGCTGCTTCTGATACAAATGGTTCGTTAAGGATTTCTTCTGATACTTGCTTTCCAGTTTCTTCCATAACGATGCAGCAGTGGTTTCATCAACCACCTCTCTCAAGACTTCGTCAGTCAGACTCAACAAAATCGCACTATGCGCTTTTGCCAAAATCTCAATCTTTTCCTCTGCCTTCAAACTTTGAGATATTTTCTTCTCCGTCTAATGCTGTCGCACATCCCTGCTGAACCAGAACAACTTTCATCTTCACCTTCCACAAAGTGAAATCGTTCGATCCATTGAACTTCTCAATATCAAACTTGTGAGATGACATCTTCTAGATCTTGATCAGCAAATGCAATCCCAGATATTTTTCAGATCAAACTTTGACTTAGATATAAAATCCCAAACTTTGACTAAAAATAAACTGTTCTTAAGAAAAAAAACTTTGACCCAAACTGTCTCTTGATTTTTTTTTTAATTCTCTTCGGTTTTTTTTTTCTTCAGTTTTTTTTTCTTCCTTCCTTCTTCGTGCGCTCACCAACTATCTCCACTCGCCTTCTCCTTCTGCACGACTGACCGCGCTCTCCTTCTGCGCGGCGAACCAAGGCAGCCCTCCTTCTGCGCGGCGAACCAAGGCGGCGGCTCCTCCTTCTGTGCGGCGGACCAAGGTGGCGGACCGAGGCGACTTTCACCCTCTGTGCAGTGAACCAAGGCGGCGCTGGTCCTCCTTCTGCGCGGCGGACCAAGGCAGTGGACCGAGGCAGACCAACGGCGCTTGCAGATTCCGGCGGCGGATCAACAACCCAGGCAGAACGCCTGAAGGTTCCGGCGGCGAATCGACGGAACGAGTCAGCGAAGGCAGCGCCAAACTCCTCTGGGCGATGCTGCTCCTCTCGGCGACGAAACGGCAAGCCGGCTTCACGCGAATCAGGCTGGGAATCGGACTCCGGTGGCGTAGAAAGGCTCTGATACCAATTGTTACGTGGTATCAGAGCTAATAACGTGGTTCGGTCACACGACTACGGACAAGAAGAATGATTAGCTGAGAGTATTTCTTTACAGCAAATCTAGAATCTCTATTTAACATATAAGTTAAATGGATTCGGGTTAATAACAAATCAACCCATGATTCGGGTCCGCGAAGATAAATAACAACATCCTTCAACCTCACTTCCGACGGAAATTTAATTTTATTTGAGGAAGACAGAATTGTTCGGTAGACGGGAACGAGATCCAAAGAACTCAATTCTGCACGCTTGCAGCTTTTAGAATCTGGAAACCTCGTGCTCAACGACAGCAACTCGATTCTATGGCAGAGCTTCGACCACCCAAGCGACAGCCAGACCTATCTCCCTGGCATGAATGAAGCTCAGATTTGACTTCCGGACCAATACTTCATGGCGGCAAGTACGTCATGGAGTAGCTCCGAGGATCCTTCTCCGGGAGACTACGCTCACGTGGTTCTTGCTCTAGCTGTTCCGGATATCGTCGTGTCATTCCCGACTCGGGCACAACCTATTAAATATAATCCATACTGAACTTTTTGTTTTTTCCCCAAATAAAAAGTGAAACAATAGCACAGAATACGTAAATAATGAACCTCAGTTATATATATAAAGATAAATAAGAATATTGCAAAGTGTCTTATCTAGATATTGTGGAACATAAGAGCCTCTTTTAATTTTTTAATTTTTATTTTTGGGACATGTCTTAGTATCATAGCTCACATATATACAATTAATGAAAGAAATCGACAGCGAACGAATGTTCTAATCGTATGTTGACGACCTGTTAACTTCAGTCAGCCATTAATATTCGGCAGTCTTCAAATTAATTACATACACACAATTCTCTCAGTCTTTCTAACGCAGACAAGTCAATTGACTCAGCTTCTTGCTCTGCCATCGAATTTAATCTGAATTTAAGGCGTTAAATTGAGATATTTTGTCAGAAGTTGTAGCAACTCTGAAAGGCAATAGGTCAGCAGATTAGATTGCAGGGTGCAAACAGTGCAAATTAATTAAGAGCTTCATTAATTAAGCTTATTCCACTGGGAACAGTAGCAGCCACGCTCTTCAGGCCTCCTTGCCAGTCCTCATCTTCTAGTACGTTTAAGAAAGAAATCTTAGTCCGGTATTATGGATTTTATTAATTTATTTTAATAATCTATCACATTTAATTTTACTTGATATTTTTAAAAAAAACTCATCTTATTTTGGACTTCACCAAAGATGCATCCCCTTTGTTCTTTAAAGCCTCTCTTTCACTCAACTTCTTCGTTTCATCCATTATAAACGTTGGAGATTGAATGTGATGATTTTCTCAAAAAATGATTATGTCATTGTTCTTCGAAAAAATATAAAAAATTAGAAACCAATGCGAATTCTAAAATTCTAATCCCTAGATTAGACGATCATGTGGTTGCACTAGATCAAAATCTAATACAAAATGCATACAATCACATTCTAATATTATTCGATTAATTACAATTGACCTAGACCCTGATACCAATTGAAGGATCGCTAATCCATCAATAGATTGCACATCTGTATATGAATAAAAAAAATTCTTCCAATCTAACACAAGATATTGTCGTAGATCTACAGTGACCATGCGATAACAAAATAGCAGAGTATAAACATACACTTAAATTCAGAGGCATTCTTGACTTCACCCTTAGGGGAAGAATCTAAAAATCGAATGTGAAACAGTCGCAAATGCACGATCTTGCGTAAGTACGAGGGAGACGGTTGATCTAATCACACCCACATATATAGTAAGTATAAATCAATTAGCATGTCATCAATGCTAAAGATAATGAATTAAAGGACTACACACGTAAGATTTCACATCAGATAATATAAATCCACAATCAAATACCAAATTAGATAACTTTAGTAAATTTATCCACGATGATAAAATCTGTGTTAACTAATTAAACATATTTGTATCCATTTAACGGAGATTAAATCTAATAGATTGCAGTCAAGAAATCGTCCAAAAACTGCTCACAGGGTCCAAATTAGCCAATTAGTTACAACATAGAAACCTTGTTTTTCTTTTGGGTTGTTGTATCGAAAGCCCTGAGAGGCTTATTGTTCTTGAATACAGGGAAAACATGCAAGAGCCTAGACGCCTTCATTTATGGTAAATATGTTTTTCCATAACCAGTTAATTCCATTGATCACCACATTAATGGTTAATCTTTTATATATCTAATCTTATGAAAATGACTCCAGATAAGACAAAAAAAAAATCGTTGCTAAATTGGCAAAAAAGTCTTGAGATCGTAATATATAGGACTTTTGTACACGATTCCAAAAATTTCATATTTCTATGTTGCAAGAATATTTGAAGAAGATAGAGAGCTCTCAAGTATAAAACCACTTGACCTATTGGAAATCTGTAAAATTAATTCTTCAAGCTACGTTTGCTTCACTTGAGCGAAAAGAAAAATTAGAAGAGCTCTAGTCTTTCATAAATCATAAATTATTATCATTTTCTAATATACAATACAACTAATATTTAAGTTCTTAAATACCCCCAATACATATTGTCTCGACAATTCTCATTTAACTAAAATGTATTTATTTTTGGTGTGAAAATCCTGAAAGGCAAGAAAAATAAAACATTCGGTCAAATAAATTCTAATTTAAACCTTTTATATAGCTTGTAAGTTTAACTTAAAAACATGGATACTTTTATCTTCATAAATGACATAAAATTCAAAATTTTATTTCAATATAATTACAGTCTATTGGTGTAAAAAGCGATTCGTTCGTCCTCATTGTTCTCGTCAACCGATCCCACAACCAATACGAATAAGGTAAATCACAGAGAGCATATTGTCCAACTGAAGACTAATGCAGCAGGAGGGCAGGCACTCCAAAAAGCTTGCAACCTCCGAGGATTGATCCTCACTCATTGGTACAACTCTATTGACGTGCTAGCCATAAGACCTTCATATGGGGACAATATAATTATAGTCTATACTTTTAACGGAAGGTAAATCTTTGAAAATTCTTGATGATACAGTAGATTACTAATATCCAACAATAAAAATCTTATTTTGCATTCGAATGATACTTTTGTGTGTACTAGATAATTTTAAAGATTGAACTCTACCCATGATAAATTAACCTTGTCATGGCCGGTCCCAAACTCGAATAAAGGAGGAGGGTTGCGTTAGGTTGCCAGCCAGCGTTAAACTAAGGTAAATGTTCAATGAATGGATCAATCAAACTATTGTGTTAATGTTAGGTTGTTCCCCGGAAGGAACGCGTTATAGGCCAGGTCTGACTGTAACGTCTCGACAAGAATTGCTATATTTTCAGAACTTGAGTGTAGTGAAAAATATGCAAGAGTTTGCGTTACAGGGTCCGACTGCAACGTATTGGCAAGGACCGCTATATCTCTATGAGAACTTAAATATAGTGTTAAATAAACAAGAATTCTCACACCATAGATTGGGTAAAAATAAATATTATAGAAAAACTAATAGTCTAGAATTTGGTATATGGAACATAGGAACCCTCATTGGTAAAATAATGGATATAGTAGATATGATTATTAGGAGAAAAATTAATATTGTATGTGTACACAAGATAAAATGGATAGGTGAGAAAGCAAAGATGATAGAGAACTCGGATTTTAAGTTATGGTATACAGGAAAGAGTAAAACAAAAAATGGAGTAGGTATTATTATAGATAGTTTGTTAAATGATGAAGTTGTAGAAGTAATTAAAAAGAAATAGAATTATAGCTCTCAAAATAATAGTTGAGGAAGAAACTATGAACGTAATTAGTGTATATGCTCCTCAAATAGGATTATATGAAAATACCAAATTAAGATTTTGGGATGACTTGGATGAAGTACAAAATAATCCGTCAAATGAGTTAATAGGAGGCGATTTAAATGGACATGATGGAGTAAAAAATAACGAATATGAGAGGGTGCATAGGGGTTATAGGTTTGGAACAAGAAATAAAGAAAGTAAAACTATATTAGATTTTGTAATAGCATATAATCTTATATTAGCTAATACATTTTATAAAAAAAAAGAGAAAACATTTGTTCACGTTCAAAAGTGAAAATAATAAATCATAAATTGACTTTCTTATGATTAGGAAAAGAAATAGAAAGATTTGTAAAGATTGTAAGGTCATCCTTGGAGAAAGTTTAACTACTCAACATAGATTAATAGTATTAAATATACGTCTCAAACATAATATTAAAAGAAATAAAATATACACAACTCCTAGAATTAAGTGGTGAAAGTTAAAGGATGAGAAACTAAATAAATTCAAAGAGAAGGTAGGAGTACAAGTATTAGATGAAATATACAATGACCCTAATACGACATGGGATAAGATAGTATCAAAGTTGAAAATAGTAGCCAAGAATATACTTGGTGAGTCAAAGGGACATGCACCACTAAGTAAAGAATTTTGGTGGTGGAATGAGAAAGTACAAGAGAAAGTTAAAGAAAAACGAACAACATATAAGAAATTATATATTTGTAAAAATGAGCAAAATTTAGAAAAATATACAATAGTCAAGAAAGAAGCTAAGAAAGTAGTAAATGAAGCTAAGACTAAAACTTTTGAACAGTTATATCGAAAATTAAATATAAAAAAGGGGAAAGACATTTATAGAATAGCTAAAGTGAGAGAGAGGAAAATAAAATATCTTAATCAAATATGATATATTAAAGATGAATGCAATAGGGTACTAATAAATGATGAAGAAATAAAAGAGCGGTGGAAGAGATATTTTCATCAACTTTTTAATGAAATTTTAGGAGACCAACTTAATTTAGGTAATTTAAGTAGGTCAAATAAGTATAGAAATTTAATTTTTTATCGTAAAATTCAAATTTCAGAAGTAGAACAAACTTTGAATGTAATGCAAAATAGAAAAGTCATTGAACTAGATATTATTCGGATAGAGGTATGAAAGTATCTAGGAAAACAAGGTATTGAATGACTTACAAAATTATTTATGTAATATATCGAAATATATATATATATATATACAAATTAAATAAAAAAATTAAATAATATAATATAATAATAATATAAATTAATTACGAGATAAATAAAGTGAATTTATTTATTATTTATCTATATTTATTTAAAGTGTATTTTAAATTATAATTTTATTTGTAAACTAATTTATCGAGATAAGTCTACATGACTTTATCCAATAATAAAGTTGATTATTTCAAAAGAAGAGATTTAATTATTAATAATTAGAAAAGTTTCGGATAATTTTATTAGACTTTGAGATAGTTTATTTTATCTGAAAGATAAATATTTTGGGATAAAATTTTTAGGACTTTGTTTAATTGAATTAATCAAGGTTGATTAATTCAATCAAACCATAAAGTTATAAATAAGCCTTGATTTTTTCCTTTCCTTCTTTGTTTTTTTTCCCTCTTCTCGTTTCCCTCTCCTGTTCTACCTGCACGAGACGGCCAGACCATTCGCAGTCCCATTCGCCCACTGAGGCCAGCCTCCGCCATTGCCGCCCCGGCGCGCTACGCCAGCTGCAACCGCCTTTTTTTACTTCTTTCCTTTCTTCTGATCCTTTCGGATCGTACATCGCCGCGCTTCCCAGCCGAACACCACCGCTTTCCTTGCGTGCTGCTTTGTTGTTCCGAGGTCATGCCCAACCACTAACGCCACCTTTGTGGTTGCGTGCCAAAACAAGCGATTGCCAGTGGAAGTTGCAACACAGGGAAGGAGACGATTGACTTTAGTTGACTTAGGTGAGTAATTAATTTAGCCGTAGGATTTTCGTTTTGTGACTTAGATAGTTAACACTTGATCAATCCAGATTTATTTAATTAATTAGCTTATGATCAAAAGTGGTGATCAATTGATTTAGTTGGGCTAGAATTATTGAATGGATATCTTTGAGTTAAATAAGGTTGGGTGATTAATCTGTTAATTAAAATCAATTGAATTAGCTTAAGTTTGATGAAACAGTTCAATTGATTTGTTGTTAGACTAATAAAATTTGGATTAATTAAACTGTTTAGGGGAATTAATTAGACTTTGATTAATTGGGTAATGTAAATAGAGTGGTGGTGTTAATCTATTAGTTAAGGTAATGGATATAATTAATTAGTTAATTAAAATGGAGTAATTAATCGGTTGAATGGATTAATTATAACAGAATTGAAAGTTGAAGCAAATTCTCGGATTGGAAGAGAGCTAGGACGTTCGACAATTAGAGGTGGGTGGATCTTTTACATCTTTAGAATTTAGTGCATGGTCTTATTGGTTATTTGGTTTACTGATGTTATTGCTAGAATTACTTTGATATTATATTCGCTGAACCCTTGGATTCTAGATTGCTTGCTCATCATTAACATGTAGATTATATTATTGATATTTATTTAGGTTTGATAAGATTAGTGAGATAAGGATTAATTGTTAAAGGATATATAACTTTTCTCTGTCTCGACCGCCAACTATGTCTCCCATTCGTGGTTGAGAGAGAGGATATATAACTTTTTCTCATTGACTCGTACATGACTATGTCTCCCATTCGTGGTTGAGAGGGTCTGTAGTAGAGGATTTATAACTTTTCTTCCATCTTTGCTAGCTATGTGCCTCCCATTCGTGGTTGAGGGTCTGTGAGAGAGGTTCTCTACTTTTGAACTATGGTTGCTTTGTATACTGGTGGTCGTCTCCCATTATGTGGAGGAGAGGATCTCGCCATGGAGTTATACTCTTGGACTACTCGTTCAAAGTTAGTGATAGTTGTATCGTATGTAGCTAGATAGCTACCTTACATCTTACCTTACGAGTCAGGTAGCATGTTGTCGCGATCCATAGCTAGATAGCTATATACTCTATCCGCCCATAAGACCAGTCGTGGTAGCATGTCGTTGCACGGACATGGAGTCTTTATGCTTATCCGCCCACAGTCCGGTAGTGGTTGCAGATAGATAGTCTTTGTATTACCTCGAGAGTCACGAGGCATTATCTGATATCTTGGTATGTATTTCTTGTAGATTTAGTTGGTTGGTTATATATATGTATGTATTATATTATTGATTATAGTCGATTGTTAATTGATATTGGTACTCTGAGGTTTGAGTTACTCTAGTTTTCCTTTGACTTCCATTATATATTATATTATGATTGCACTATTTTCTATCCACCCACCGAGTGGTTGTACTCACCCTCTTCTTTTATCCTCCGTTAGCTAGTAGAGGACATGTCCATTGGCTTACCTTTAAGGCTTCAGAGAGTCCCCTTACTTTGGTCCCACTGCATCATCGAGATGTCGTTTTATTTACTTTTAGTTATTGCATTTTGTTTATGTACTTTAGATTTTGGTCGCAGTTTGATTTGGTGTCATAAAACTAATTTACTTTTAATTGATTTATATTTTAGTTGTGCATGCATGCGGTTAATAAAATATTTATATTTTTATATTATTTCAAAGTTTTTATCTGATTTGGTTCCAGCGATGATATCGGAATAATTGTCGCTAAGGGGCTCCTCCGTCATTGGATGGCGAATAGGCCCCCGGGGCGTGACAATTTAACATGATATTGAAAATTAAAAGGATGTCTGATCAATGGAGAGTAAGTATTCTAATTCCCTTATATAAAAATAAGGGAAACATACAAACTTGTGAAAACTATAGGAGTATTAAACTAATGAGTCATACCATGAAACTTTGGGAAAAAGTAGTAGAAAAAAAGTTAAGGAAGGGGATCACGATTCTCGAAAATCAATTTTTTGAAGATGTAAAAGTTATTATACATCTCTTCTTATAAACTAATTGAAAAGTATAGAAAGTAAAAACAGGATCTACACATGATATTCATTGATTTAGAAAAAACTTATGATAGAGTTCCAAGAGAAATTATAGGGATAATTTAAAAAAAAAAGTGTAATGATATATCAA
This sequence comes from Wurfbainia villosa, assembly GCA_025175895.1. Lineage (NCBI taxonomy): Eukaryota > Viridiplantae > Streptophyta > Magnoliopsida > Zingiberales > Zingiberaceae > Wurfbainia > Wurfbainia villosa. The sequence continues at coordinate 30,500,894 of CM045991.1, forward strand.
CTAATTAATTGATATATGTAATGAAGAATGGACAGTAGACTTTAGTCGGATTAACTAAAGCATTTAATAAAGATAGGTTAAAATTCACATCAGATCAACTTTAAGTCCTTATCTTTCACTACAATTTAACTCAGACGAACACAAGAAACATAGTACGTATATATATTTTCTGATGATATTATTTTGATAGATGAGATATGCGAAGGAGTAAATGCTAAATTAGAATCTTGACGAAACACTTTAGGAAGTTAGGAAGTAATAGGTAGAGTGAAAGACAAAATATATGGAATTTAAGTTTAGCAAATATTACGTAATGAGACAAATGTTAAGATAGGAGATAATGAGTTGTTAAATAAAGTTTTAAATATTTGGATCATTTTTGGATGATTTAAGAGAGAGATAGAATTCAATAATAAAGAATTAGGATCATTAAAGAGATTCTATCAGTTTATGTTATTAGATAATGTTAATTTAATTTAAAGGCAATATTCAGATAGCGATAGAAACAAATGTAGACTTAGAGATGTTATGACGTGAAATGTCAAAAAGACATTTTTAAGACGATATTAAAAGATGATATGTAGATGAGATGTTTTAATTTGAAATATTAAGATGTATTATTTAAAAGAACGAGAGTATTTATGAAATTAAAAGAGTTAATGTGATGATAAATTATTTTAATAAAATGAAGAAATATATAGATTTAAAATGAATTATAAGATGAAGCTATAAGATGAATTATATAGCATAATCACCACGCCATCCCTACCTACCCATATACTGCTGTTAATGAAAGGAATGGACAGTAGATTCCATGTCGTTTCGTTCCATTAGTTTTATAATCGGATGTTGACAAATTGTTGACTTATCGAGCTATTCTGCAGTATCCAAATTGATTGCATGCCCACAATTCTTTCAGTCTCGGAATCACACACAAGTCTTATACGTTGACTATAGACTTCCTTCTCTACCATTGATTTTTTTTTTATTTAAAGTTTTAAATTGAAATTGAGACTTTTGTTATAAACTTGTAGCAACTCTAAAAGCCAATAATACCGCAAGCAGGCGCAAGCAGGACAAAATCATTGAGCTTAAGCTTCCATGGTCAAGATGAAGCTCTTTCTTTTCTGCTTCTTAAAAATAGTGGCAGTAACAGTACTCTTCTTTCTTCCCCAGTCCTCGTCTTCTGGTATGTTTAAGAAAGAAAGAATTCAATCTTAGTTCAGAATTAAAGCATTACGCCAGATTCTATCAGTTTATTTATTTCAGTATAATTTATATTTAACTTTATCAAATATTTTCAATAGGATAGAAATCCAAATAGCATCAAAAAGGCACATCTCTTTTTAAAATTATTAAAAAGTCACCTTATGAATAATTTTTTAATTTGAAATATCCTCCTCCTGCGTTTTATTTTGGAGGTATTTTATGCAAATTAAAACAGTTTCGAGATGATATTATTTTAATCAAAACTGAACCGAAATATATAATTCTAAAATAGAGCAATTTCGACTAAAATTGAATTAAAACTGCTTTAAATTAGAGTTTCTTTATCAAATTAGTTTTAAATTAAATCAAATTTAAAATTATTTTAGTCACGAGTAAAAATATTTTGAGCAAAACATTATTTCCACTATGAATAATGATAATGATAATGATAATGATGATAAAAAAAAATGCCTTTTAGTTGTTTGCCCTTTAAAATAATTATTTTATTTTTAAAATTATCCCTTGACCTAACTTGCTCAAAGTTATACAGTTTTAATTATTTCTAGAGAAAAGCAAGTTGCATCTTTAAATAATTTTTATATTTATTTATTTATGAGTTTTGTACAGGAGATACAATGATCCAGAACAGCTCACTTGTGAATAACCAGACATTGGCGTCGGCACGAGACTTGTTCCGATTTGGCTTCTTCAGTCTGGATAATAATAGTTCAGAGAAGGGATACATAGGAATCTGGTACTACGATCTCACACCGCACGAAGGCACTGTGGTATGGATCGCCAATCGGAACAAGTCTGTCGTCACATCCATGGCATCCTTCAACCTCACTTCCGATGGAAATCTAATCTTATTTGAGGAAGGTCAAACTGTTTGGTCGACGGGAACAAGATCCACAAGACTCAATTCTGCACGCTTGCAGCTTTTAGATTCTGGAAACCTCGTGCTGTACGACAGCGACTCGATTCTTTGGCAGAGCTTTGAGGACTCGCACGACAGCGACACATATCTCCCCGGTATGAAGCTCGGATTTGACAACCGGACCGGTACTTCATGGCAGCAAACGTCATGGAAGAACTCCACGGATCCTTCTCCGGGAGACTACGTCTATTTGATTCGTGCTCTACCTATCCCGGATTTGATCTTGTTTAACGGATCCGCCAAATACTGTCGTAGTGGCCTATGGAACGGACATGGGTTCGTCAGCCGTCCATTGATGGCGAGCAGGTCCCTGGCGAAGTCAGTAAAGTTCACGTTTGAGTCGGACCAGAATGAGACCTATTATATGGCTAATTACACGGCTTCGCCGACGCCGGTGCTTACACGGTCGGTGTCATGCTCCAACGGGACCTTCCAGCGTTGGTTTCTTGACACGGGTAGCAAGGGAGATTGGCAAATTCTGTGGTCGGGTCCGGAGGACGACTGCGATATATACAATCGCTGCGGCCGCAACAGCGTGTGCACCTGGAATTACTACTACGTCGACTGCGATTGCTTGGAGGGGTTCGTAAAGATTAAGGAGAACGGAAACGAGGCCGGGTGCGAGAGGGCGAAGCCTTTGAATTGCTTTTCGAACCAGTTTTACAAGGTGCAAAACGTGAAGGTGCCCGACACTGAGCACGCTACCGCACGAGGAAGCATGAGTCCGGATGATTGCAAGAATTTGTGCTCGAATGATTGCTCCTGCGTGGCGTATGCGATGATCGGTACTTATGGATGTATAACTTGGTTTGGCGATATGTTGGATCTCAGAACTTTTGTCCATGGAGAAGATGATTTATACATTCGGCTCCCAGGTAATCTAATTATTCACAGAATTGGATCGTCAACGTATGATAAACCAAACATCTGCCTATTTATTTATTTTCTTTCCAGAATCATCAACGAAAAAGCACCCGTGGGCGGCGATAGCCATTCCGCTGTCGCTCGGAGTTTTTGTACTATGCTGTGTTGGCCTACTCGCGTGGAGGAAGAGAAACAAAGCATCGACCGGATTGCTATCGCAGTTGCCAAATGTATCCGAAGGTAATGAACGACAACATATATGTCACTATGTTTTAGTTTTATTTAGGAGAAAAAGTAATGTCGATCGTGGTGTTTATTTCATTCTCGCAGGTAACTCGATGGCATATGATGATGTATCAAAGTCGAGGTCGATCACGATCGACACTGAGGATTCTCGTCTTCATAATACTGATGGAGGAGTAGGTTAGTTTCTTCTCTCCTTCCTCACTGTTCATGCACACGCTTCATCTATAACTCTTGTTTGTTGCCATTTGAACTCAATTCATTTTTATCTAGAATTAACGGTCATTTAATTAAGGTGGAATTAATCTACAAATTTCTTCATTTTTTATTTTCTGAAAACAACGATGATGGTGGAATAACTAAGGGTGTGATCTTTGCGCCAGGGCTTTTCAATACATTGGGATTACTACCTTCCTACGATTTGAGTGCAATAAAGACAGCGACAAGTAATTTCTCGGATGCAAACAAATTGGGAGAAGGTGGATTTGGTGTTGTTTACAAGGTAATTAAGAAGAGTTCCAGCAGGACCAATCTTTTAAACCCTCAAATATGAAATAAACAGTTTGTTTAATTTGTCAGGGTCAATTGGAAGATGGACAGATGATTGCCGTCAAGAAATTGTCAAGAAACTCCTCTCAAGGCCCAAATGAGTTCCAAAATGAACTCTCGCTGATAGCCAAGTTACAACATAGAAATCTTGTTCGTCTTTTGGGTTGTTGTATCGAAGGAGCTGAGAGGCTTATCGTTCTTGAATACATGGAAAACAAGAGCCTAGATGCCTTCATTTATGGTAAATATGTTTTCCATAATGAGTTAATTAATTCCATCGCCTCGTAAAGGATTAAACATTTCTTTATCTAATTTTATGAAAAATAACTCAGATAAGACAAAAAGTTCATTGCTAAATTGGCAAAAACGTCTAGAGATCATAATAGGGATTGCTCGAGGACTTTTGTACCTTCATCAAGACTCTATTCTGAGAGTTATTCATCGTGATCTCAAGCCAAGTAATATCCTTCTCGACAAGGATATGATTCCAAAAATTTCAGATTTCGGTATTGCAAGGATATTTGAAGGAGATAAAGTTCTTGAGGATGGAACCACTGGACCTATTGGAACATTGTAAGTTAATTCTTCAAGTTATATATGTTTACTTCAGGCGGTAAAATGAAAAATAGGAGAGTTTTAGTCTCAATCATTATCTTTTTCTAATATATTATAATACTAATGTTCGAGTTTCTAAATGCAGGGGATACATGGCCCCCGAGTACTTAATGGATGGACATTTTTCATTTAAATCGGACATCTTTAGTTTCGGTGTAATAGTATTAGAAATCTTGAGCGGCAAGAAGAATAGAACATTCGGACAAATAAATTCCAATTTAAATCTTTTACAGCATGTAAGTTTAACTTGAAAACATATATATACTTTTATCTTCATAAATGACAAAATTCAAAATTTTATTTCTATGTATTTGCAGACGTATAAACTTTGGAAGGAAGGTAGATCCTTGGAGATTCTAGATGATGCAGTAAATTGTTCATATCCAACAATAGAAATCTTGCGTTGTATTCGAATGGCTCTTTTGTGCGTACAAGATGACTACGAAGGCAGACCAACAATGGCAGAGGTGGTGATGATGTTAGCGAGTGATGACCAACTTTTAACTCCGCTCAAGCAACCTACGATAACATCAATTTATAGAGAAGGAGATTGCTCTACCAAAGAAATAAGTATCACAATAACAGGGAGATGAATTATGTGTTCGATCTTTACTCATTTGAATATAATGTTATCATAAATTACTACTTTAATATTTTTATGCTTTAACTATAAATTATAATTAAATCGTGTTTGAAATTTTCAATAGAATGCTATTGGGTCAACTTAGCAACCTTTTTTATAAAACTATCGGATATAATTAGATCTTGATAGAAGATCCCATGCATCGCTAATAATCTTTTTCAGTTATTATTATTATTATTATTATTAGTTTTTGATTTGCATCAGATACGATTTGATCTCTTTAGTTATTATTATATTAGTGACCCTAAACAAATAACCTATACATTAGGCAAACAAACTATTCCAAATGGTTTTGAACTGTGTTTGACATACTCGAGTCATTCCCGACTCGGGCACAATCTGTTAAATCCATTCTGAACTTTTTGTTTTTCCCAAATAAAAAGCGAAACAATAGCACAGAATATGTAAATAATGAGCCTCAGTTATATATATAAAGATAAATAAGAATGTAAAGTTTTTTATCTAGATATATTGTAGAATATAATTAAGAGCCTTTTTTGTGGACATGTCTTAGTATCACAGCTCACATACTGTCACGCCCCGAGGGTGTCAGTCTGGTACCCTACTCGGTGACATGTGAATGGATAAAGAAGACATAAGGGTCATATAATATAAGAAACTTCAAAAATTCCATAAAATGTTTATATTAACAAAGATAGATTTAGCATAAGCTAGAAATACATCTAAATAGAAAATCAATGAAACTAAACAAAATACATCGAAATAAAAACCAAACCGGGAAGATAGTATACCGATATCTCTGAGCGACTCTATGTACAGCAAAATCAGTGAAATATCAAAAGGGTGCTCGAGCCTGCAAAACTGGAGGCCAAAGAAAGCAGACATTAGCACAAATTGCTAAGCGGGTAATAAGGAAAGATGTGCATGAATTTAATCTTGTTTAAGAGGTCACAGGAGCTTGTAAAATTTCAATTTCTTCTTTTCATTCTATTTCAAGTCTTTTAATTTGTTTCAAGTTTTTATACATACATATATATGTATATATCGTCTTTATAAACATTATCAATAATGTGAATCTGACAAATCAACTACAATCTGATAGATCGACAATAATCTGATCAATCAACTAAATAGTGAATAACTGGAGCCAATATCATCAGAGTATATATATAACGTCATCTGACGTATGGGCTAAAAGCCCCATCACCGGTGGAATGCAACAAGAAATAACAATAAGGCGCCGAAGCGCAAACAAAATCTAACCACGCGCAACTCATGCTACCACTACTCTGGGGTCGCACTGCAGTATAAGGCTAGGCTCAGAGTTTCACTTTTAGTTTTCTCATTCATTTCTTTAATATTCAACTTTAATTCTTTTTCACCCTTGTTCAACTATATGTGTACATCTTATGATAAATCTGAATAATCAACTTAGTTCAAGTTATTTAAGCACCAACATAATATTTATATGTACATGTTGTATCATTAAAAGGTACATGTATCAACAGATGAAATAATCATGAGTAAGGAAGGTCAAGCAATATAAACAGACAAGTATCAACGGAAGAGTAGGTCAGAGTATCCATTTAAATTTTTAAAACAACCCATCCCATGTTCACCCCATATAAAACCCGCATATGAACAGAATGTAATATCAATTATTTACCCTCCATCAGTTTAATTATTTATTACCCATTTCGCTATTTTTAAATACCATTTTTTTTATCCCTAATTTTGAAAACAATTATACAGATATAAATAAATCAATTATCTCATTTATTCACGCATGCGAATATAAAGAGTCCAGGATCGAATGTACGCTCTATATAGAAAAGCGTCGAATCTCAACCGATCACCGAGCTCCGCTCGAACTAGTATCTACAGTTAAATTATGAAAATGATTAAAACTCAATATATGTCCAATAAGGATAATAATACAACATTTATAATAAATGACCAACATTCGAACTCGACAGATCGAATCGTACTCTCATTATGTCAATATATTCCCTTTTTTTTTTTTTTCCCTATGTGAGACCTCTGCTCCTACAATCAACGAAATAATGAACTATAAGTGAAATACGAAGCTCACTTAGGGGTCAATTGCTGTTGTAGTTGTTATTGGTTGAAAACTTAGGTAGCAAGGCTACGTTTGAGTTGTTTCCTTTGTTGGGTGAGCCAATCAGGTGGTGTTCACATTGGTGTGGAAGAAACGTAACATCTAGGGCTATTGTAGATTACCAGAAGGGAAACGAAATATCAAAAAGGATGCTACAAAACAACAACAAACAAGGCAGCCTCACTTGGTTCCGGCGAAGTCCGACGGCTTTGATGATGACGCCAAAGAGCAAGGAAGGAATCACTCTCAACTCCTCTTGCTTTGGAAACCAACAGCCCTAGAAAATGAAGGAGAAAGCCCTTTTTGCGAAGTCGTGGTTGCCTTGCGAGAGAAAGAAAATGATCGGGGGAGGAGAAGAAGTGGAGAGGAAGAAGGAAAGAGGAGGGCTGCGTTGGTGAGTTGTGCTCGTGCAGGGAGAAGAAAAGAAAAAGAATGGGAAGGAAGTGAGGCGGTGAGGGTGAAAGCGTATGGGAGAAATGGGCTGAGTACGGGGAAAATAAAGAGGGGGAGAGAAGAGATTTTTTTTTTTTTTTTTTTTTCATACTTAACACATACAATTAATGAAAGATATCGACGGCGAAAGAATGTTCTAATAGGATGTTGACGACCTGTTAACTTCAGTCAGCCATTAATATTCGGCAGTCTTCAAATTTATTACATACACACAATTCTTTCAGTCTTTCTAACGCAGACAAGTCAATTGACTCGCCTTCTTGCTCTGCCATCGAATTTAATTTGAATTTAAGGCGTTAAATTGAGACATTTTGTCAGAAGTTGTAGCAACTCTGAAAGGCGATACAGCAGCAGATTAGATTGCAGGTGCAAACAGCGCAAATTAATTAAGAGCTTAATTAAGCTTCCAGTACTTGGCGGATACAGCTCTTTCTTTCTTAATTTCTCGGTTCCTGGAAACAGTAGCAGCCACGTTCTTCCTTCCTTGCCCAGTCCTATCTTAGTCCAGTATTATGGATTTTATTAATTTATTTTAATAAACTATCACATTTAATTTTACTAGATATATATATATTTTTTAAAAACTCATCTTATTTTGGACTTCACCAAAGATGCATCCCCCTTTGCTCTTTAAAGCCTCTCTTTCTTCGTTTCATCCATTATAATCGCTGCTGCGGATCAAAAGCAATGATTTTCTCAGAAAAATAAACAGTTCCATTATAATCGTGCCACTGTCAGCCACGATCGGATCGAATTCCGATCGAATTGCGATCAAAATTTGACGGTGGACAGACGGCGTTGGCTGTCGATCTGTCCGCCGTCGAATTTCGATCGCAATTCGACCGGAATTCGATCCGATCATGGTCGAAATCGGCTGCTCGATTCCGGCGGCCAATTTCGGCCATGATTCGACCGGCCGAGTATACCGGATGAATCGGCATCAACTGTTGGTCTGTTTGGCATCGAATCCAGCCGCGATTCGATCGGAATCCGGCCCAATCATGGCCGACAGTGGCCGCGCCACTGTCGGCCACATATTTCGATCGTTTTCAGTCGGTTTGCGTCGGATTTCAGGCGCTAACCAGTCGGAATCCGAGCCCCGCCAGATCGCCGATGAGTCGTGCATCGATCGTGTCCGATCTGACGGCCGATGGTGACCGAACGACACGGCGGCGACGACGGCAATGCGCGTGGCACGGATGGACACGGACGAAATAGTGGCGCAGGAGAAAAATCTTATAATATATCTACACTGACAATGCGATAATAAAACAACGGAAAGCATAAACATGCACTTAAATTTTTTATTTCACCGTCACGGAAAGAATCTGAAAATTGAAAGTGCAATAACCGCAAAAGTGTGATTTTTTACAAGTGCGAGGAAGATAGTTTCGAAGTTTCGATCCGATGGAGAAAAGAAGACAATCTTTTAATCACTCCTTCTGCGAGGATCATACTTATAAATACCTTGAATTCAAATTTATTAATAGTCCATCAATATTTATGATAACGTATTAAAAGATTTTACACGTATAATTTCACATCCAACACATGCAATCAAATATCAAAATAGATTATTTTAATTTAATGGTTATTCAGAATCACAAAATCTGTGTTAACTAATTAAATATATTTGTTGTTCATCTAACGGACTAAATCTAATCGAGTGCTGTCAAGGAATCGTCGAGAAACTCCTGGCGAGGCCCAAATTAGCCGAGTCACAACGTAGAAATCTTAATTATTTTTCTTTTGCATTGTTGTATCGAAAGCGCTGAGAGACTTATCGTTCTTGAATACATGGAAAACAAGAGCTTAGACGCCTTAATTCATTTATGGTAAATATGTTTTTCCATAACTAGTTAATTCCATCACCACATAAATGGTTAATCTTTTAATTATATATCGAATCTTATGAAAATGACTCCAGATAAGACAAAAAAAAAATCGTTGTTAAATTGGCAAAAAAGTCATGAGATTGTAATAGGACTTTTTGTACACGATTCTAAAAATTTCATATTTCTCTATATATATAAATTGCAAGAATATTTGAAGAAGATAGAGAGAGCTCTCAAGGATAAAACCACTTGACCTATTGGAAATCATGCAGTAAGTTAATTCTTCAAGCTACGTTTGCATTCGGTTTAACGACAGTTTCAATGATTGATTATAGTATACATTTGAAGAAGAGATTGGACAATAAATATTATATATTTCTTATTTACTATGCTATTCTATTTGATCGTACGACTGAGAGTCGCTCACACGACGCACAGTGATTGCCGCTCAAACTATTAATTTTTTTTTGTGCCAAATGATCTCAGATTGTCATGGATGATGGAGCAATGAACTTTTAGAACCGTTAATTTAAATAGATTTCTTTGTGTTTAAAATACATTATTTATTTATAAATTGTTAATATAAATTATCAAGCTAGTGTGTCTCATATATAGAACTTAACGGTGTGGATTATGATGGCATGGCAGTAAGTATGGTGTATCATTTACACAAAGAGTAAAGATCGAATCTTTGTCCTTAACAAAATATAAATATGTGCATCGGACTCGACTTTCATCATACTTGTAATTCATATTAAATGTCAAAAATTATCTATGATTTATCTCGCTGGATCAAATAAGTTGAAATAGTTTGGAAAATAAGAGATTTTTTTTTTGTTTTGTTGAACATTTCTCCATGCCACAACTCATGATACCGGGAAAAGTCGAATTGGATCCACCACGTCATTCAGTGTATGACAAGTGACAACTCAAACTCCTATCTTCAGACTGGATGTCTCGCATCTTGGCCCAAATTTTTATCATCAAGTTGGATGTCTCTCGTCCCGGCCTGGATTTTTATCATCATGTTGACCGCTCCGCGTTCCAATCCGGATTCTTGTCATCAGGTCGGATGCTCCATATCCTAGATCAAGCCTTTATCAGGCCAGCCGTATCGCAAATCGGCTCGGACTTACTATTATGCTCAAGGCTTTCCGTTCCATCCATTTTATCTCTCGGCAAGGATCCGTTTTCTCTGGTACATCGTCTTTGAGTATGATCTATTTTATCATAAGCTGGTCCCTTTAAAGGAAGACGTGGTTATTTTCCATCCTTAAGCTGATTTGGCAATCCTCATCATCTCTCTGCTACAAAAAGTGAGATCCTCTGACAAAGGCTCAAATAAATATCGGTGGCATTTATTGAGAATTGTCTCATATCAACCGCGCGGCGTGTATTAATTGTCGTCCCCACGCAAAAGCAGATTTCTCTGCCAAAATCTCAGAAGATTGGTTGCAGCCTTAAATAAGATTTGTCTCCTATCAACCACACGATGTGCATTAATAACGACCTACACACTGGGTGTAGTCCAGATAACAATGATCTTGATGTACGACTTCCTGAGGTCACATCACTTCTGTTGGCAGAATCTTTCAGTAGGGGAGTTTCCCCTCTATATATATGATCCTCCCTGAGAAGGGAAAGGAGGTACACATGCTTATAACTTTGTTCTTTTCAGTTTCTTCTCCTCTTCAAGCTAATTTTCTGCCAAGAGCGTCGGAGGGGCATGGTCGAGACCCCTCTCGACGCCCTTGACTGTTTGCTGCTGTGTAGGTTCCTCACTCGGCTCGGCCTTCGTCATTCGGCTCAGCCATTCGACAGAACCGCATTCCTGCTATTATGCTAAATCAATCCTCCACCTCATCTCTCCTCGCTGTAATTGTTGACTCTTGCCGTCTTCGTTACTCGGATACTTCATCATCACCGTCTCAACGGACAACAACTCATATATTGTCAATGAAAGGAAGGACGGTAAATTCCATGTGGTTTCGTTCCATTAGTTTTCTAATCGGATGCTGACTTATCCAGTCATGCATTCTGCAGTCTCCGGATGGATTGCATGCCTACAATTTTTTCAAACACACACAAGTCAATACGTTGACTAGAGACTTCCTGCTCTACCATAGAATTTTTAAAATTTAAGCTGTTAAATTGAAATTGATACTTTTGTTATAAACTTGCAGCAACTCTAAAGGGCAGTACGGCAAGCAGGGCAAATCATTGAGCTTAAGCTTCCATGGTCAAGATGATCAAGCTCATTCTTTTCCGCTTCCTGGAAATAGTAGCAGTAACAGTGCTCTTCTTTCTTGCCCAGTCCTCGTCTTCTGGTATGTTTAAGAAAGAAAGAAATCAATCTTAGTTCAGAATTAAAGCATATATTACGACAGATTCTATTAGTCTATTTATTTCAGTATTTTATATTTAACTTTATCAAATTATTTACCATAGGATAGAAATCAACATAGCAATTTTTTTAATCCACGTGGTAAAAAAGGTACATCTCTTTTTAAAATTATTAAAAAGTCACCATATATATGTATACTTTTTTTTATTTGAAATATCCTCCTCCTGCGTTTTATTTTGGAGGTATTTTATGCAAAAACAGTTTCGAGATAATATTATGTTAATCAAAACTCAATCGAAATAATTCTAAAATAGAGTTTTTTTTTCAGAGCAATTTCGACTAAAATTGAATTAAAACAGCTTCAAATTAATTAGAGTTTCTTTATCAAATTATAGTTTTAAAGTAAATCAAATTTAAAATTATTTTAGTCACGAGTAAACATATTTTGAGCAAAACATTATTTATGAAATGCCTTTTAATTTGTTGCCCTTTAAAATAATTATTTTATTTTTTAAATTACTCCTTGATCTAACTTGGTCAAAGTCGTAGTCAATTATACCGTTTTAATTATTTCTAGAGAAAAGCAAGTTAATTGCACCTTTAAATAATTTTTATTTATGAGTTTTGTACAGGAGATACGATGATCCAGAACAGCTCGCTTGTGAATAACCAGACATTAGCATCGGCGCTAGACTTGTTCCAGTTGGGTTTCTTCGGTCTCGATAATAATAATAGTTCAACGAAGGGATACATGGGAATCTGGTACTACGATCTCACACCGCACGAAGGCACTGTGGTATGGATCGCCAATCGGAACAAGTCCGTCGTCACATCCATGGCATCCTTCAACCTCACTTTCGATGGAAATCTAATCTTATTTGAGGAAGGCCAATCTGTTTGGTCAACGGGAACGAGATCCACTGGACTCAATTCTGCACGCTTGCAGCTTTTAGATTCTGGAAACCTCGTGCTGTACGACAGCGACTCGATTCTATGGCAGAGCTTTGAGGATTCGCACGACAGCGACACGTATCTCCCCGGCATGAAGCTCGGATTTGACAACCGGACCGGTAGTTCATGGCGGCAAGCGTCATGGAAGAACTCCACGGATCCTTCTCCGGGAGACTACGTCTATTTGATTCGTGCTCTACCTATCCCGGATTTGATCATGTTGATCAACGGATCCGCCAAATACCATCGTTGCGGCCTATGGAACGGGTCTGAGTTCGTCGGCCATCCATCGATGGCGAGCAGCCAGGTGGCCAACTCAGTGAATTTCATGTTTGAGTTGGACGGGAATGAGACCTATTATATGGCTAATTACACGGCCTCGCCGGCGCCGGTGTTTACACGGTCGGTGTTGTGCTCCAACGGGACCTTCCAGCGTTGGTTTCTTGACAGGGGTGGCAAGGGAGATTGGCAAATTCTGTGGTCGATTCCGGAGGACGACTGCGATATATACAATCGCTGCGGCCGCAACAGCGTGTGCACCATGAACTACTATAACGTTGTCCACTGCGATTGCTTGGAGGGGTTCGTAAACATTGTGATGAACGGAAGCGAGGGTCGGTGCGAGAGGAATCAGAAGCCTTTGAATTGCTCGTCGAACCAGTTTTCCAAGATGCAGAACGTGAAGGTGCCCGACACCGAGAACGCTACAGCTCTAGGAAACATGAGTCTCGATGCCTGCAAGAATTTTTGCTTGAATAATTGCTCCTGCGTGGCGTATGCGATGATCAGTGGGTCTTATGGATGCATAACTTGGCCTGGTGATCTCTTGGATCTCAGAACTTTTGCCCATGGAGAAGGAGATGATTTATACATTCGACTGGCAGGTAATCTAATTATTCACAGAATTGGATCATTAAAGTACGATTAATCAAACATCTGTCTTTTTTATCTAATTATTCACAGAATTGGAACATCAAAACATGATAAATCAAACATCTTCCTTTATTTCTTTTCTTTCCAGAATCATCAACGAAGAAGCACCCGTGGGCGGCGATAGCCATTCCGCTGTCGCTCGGAGTTTTTGTACTATGCTGTGTTGGCCTACTCGCGTGGAGGAAGAGAAACAAAGCATCGACAGGGTTGCTGTCACAGTTGCCAAATGCAGGCGAAGGTAATGAATCAGCAATTGTCACTAAGTTTTTTTTTTTTTTTTTATATTTATGAGAAAGTAATGTCGATCTTGGTGGTCAATTCATTCTCGCAGGTGACTCGACAACTTGTGGCGATGCATCAGAGTCGAGATCGACCTCGATCGACTCCGAAGATTCTCGTCTGCATAATACTGATACTGGAGTAGGTGAGCTAGCTTCTTCTGTCCTTCCTCATTGCCCATGCATACACTGTAATCTTATGTCCTTGCGTTCATTTATGAGCTCATTATCTGAATATACGGTTTAGTTGAAATCTACATATTTAATTTCTTCTTCTTTTTTTGTTTATTTATTTTTTATTTTTTTTTGAAATCAAAGATGATGTTGGAAGAACTATACTGATTGCGAGCGTGGTCTTTTTGTCAGATATACTCAACGCATTGGGGTTTCTGCCTTCCTACGATTTGTGCACAATTAAAAGTGCAACAAATAATTTCTCTGATGGAAACAAACTGGGAGAAGGTGGATTTGGAATTGTTTACAAGGTAAGATGAGTTCCAGCAGGGTCTATCTATCTTTTAAACCCGCAAATATGAAAAAAACAGTTCGTTTTGTCAGGGTCAATTAGAAGATGGACAAAAGATTGCAGTCAAGAAATTGTCAAGAAACTCCTCACAAGGTCCGAATGAGTTCCAAAATGAATTCTCGCTGATAGCCAAGTTACAGCATAGAAACTTAGTTCGTCTTTTGGGTTGTTGTATCGAAGGCGCTGAGAGGCTCATCGTTCTTGAATACATGGAAAACAAGAGCCTAGACACTTTCATTTATGGTGAAATATGTTTTTCCATAATCAATTTATTAATTCCATCATCTCATAATTGGTTAGACATTTATTTACCTAATCTTATGAAAATGACTCCAGATCGAACAAAAAGTTCATTGCTAAATTGGCAAAAACGTCTTGAGATCATAATTGGGATTGCTAGAGGACTTTTGTACCTTCATCAAGATTCTATTTTGAGAGTCATTCATCGTGATCTTAAACCGAGTAATATCCTACTCGACAGAGATATGACTCCGAAGATTTCAGATTTTGGTATTGCAAGGATATTTGAAGGAGATGGAGCTCTTGCAAATGGAACCACTAGACCAATTGGAACATTGTAAGTTAATTAATTCTTCGAGTTAGACTTACTTCATAAAATTGGAGAGTTATACTTGAAGTCTTTATTGTTTTTTTTTGTATTTTCCCTTCTTTCTTTACAATCAAATAGTAGTCTTCTATAAAGCATAAATTATTATTATTTTATAACAAAAAGTAAAGCTAATGTTCAAGTTCTTCAAGTGCAGCGGATACATGGCACCTGAGTACATATCAAGTGGATATTTTTCATTTAAATCGGATGTGTTCAGTTTTGGTGTGATAGTGCTAGAAATCCTAAGTGGCAAAAGGAATAGAACATTCACTCAAGAAAATTCAGGTTTAAATCTTTTACGACATGTAAGTTTAACTTGAAAATATGTATACCTTTACTTTTATAAGTGGTTCGAATTCAAAATCTAACTCCTATATAATCACAGACATATAATCTTTGGAAGGAAGGAAGATCTTTGGAGATTCTTGACGACACAGTTGGTCGCTCATATCCAACAATCGAAATTTTACGTTGCATTCGAATGGCTCTTTTGTGTGTGCAAGATTACTGTGAAGACAGACCAACAATGGCAGAGGCGGTGATGATGTTAGCAAGTGAAGATCAACTTTTGATTCCATTCAAGCAACCCACAATAACATCAGAACGTAGCGAAGAAGATTGCACTATCAAAGAAATGAGTATCACAATCACCGGTCGATGAATTACTCAACGTCCTCCAAATATTTGAATATAATTTTATGCTAACTAATACTTTTATATTTTTGTAATATGTGTTTAATATATTATTGAAGCATGTTAAACTTTAACATCCTTCCCTAATTTGTATACAATTTTATCACAATCAATATTTTTATATTTTATAATCTTGTTATAATAATAAAATTGCTATCTTGTGATTAAAAATCAGTTTGAGTTTTGAAAATAATTAAGCAAAATAATACTTTTTCTTTATCATTTGTATTTAACTTAATTATAACTGAAGAATCCTAAACGGGAACATCCTCTATACGAATGAAGACTTTTTTTTAGCGTTGACCGTGACATATTCTCACACTAAAATTAGATGGTTTAGGACAAGCATATCGTCGCTAAATTTTAATAGACCAATATCTGTGTTAGGAATGAAATCAACGTTTTTCTTGTAGTGTGTTGTTTACAAGGTAAGAAGAGTTCCAGTGCCGAAAAAACGGGCCAATCTTCTAAACTAACAAATATGAAATAAATATGGTTAAGATTTAAATGGTTTTCTTTATATGGTATTAGAGCTGGGTTATTTTCACGAAGAGGGTTATTGCTCTCTCGATATGGAAGGCAGTCGTGTAGCGAGACTTCGGTCAGATTCCAATTGAATTGCGACCGCTAGCATTGCAGTCGTTATCGACCACAATCGCGTCCGATTCTAATCGCAATCCGATCGAAATTCGACAATGATCCGACCAAACTCGATATCCGACTGAATTGCTACTGGATTCTAATCTTGATTCGACCGAATGGCGGTTGAACAACAACTATGAGGGGTGGTTGTGAGAAGAAATCACATGACAAAATTACTGTATATTTTTCATTCACTATGAATCGCAAACGGGTGCACAAGAAAGAGCTATATATATATATATATATTAATAATCCACCTAATAGAGACTAAATCCAATGGCTTGCTATTAAATTGTCGAGAAATTGCTCATAAGCCAAAGCAGTTATTGGAACCTCCAAAATAGCTCCGTATAATAGTGGCTTGGAGAGGTCTGCCCCTTTACCTTCCCGCATATGCATTGTCAATTGTTTTTTCTCACGATCGCTGCCAACAGACCGTATGTCATGATGAGGATGATGAGGCCTCCTCTGATGAAGAAACCCTTGAAGTAACTCCTTACGGTGCATCTCAATAACTTACTCAGAGTTCCCATAGATGATGTCAACTGATACGGTCGTTTTTGAGCCTTTTCTGCAGAAATGTTGGAGAAGAGTGAGTGCTTTACGACCGCAATAGCAAGTCATGTCAAAATCATCACGCATAAAAGGGTGCTATCGGAAATCCGACGACAACTATCGAATGCTTAAGTTAGACAGGACATCGATGAAAAAAATATATTAAATATAATAAGAATAATGGAAAAGAAAAAAAGAAGAGTTATCTCTTGTATCACCAGAGGACTCAGAATGAGAGGGAGCCCCAGAAGAAGCCTCCCTTGAGCTATTGTCTCTTGAAGAAAGCTTAGAAAAGAAGCACAAAAATGGGAGGAAGAAGAAACCTCCTCACTTCCAGAAAAGAGGAAGAAGACGAAGAAGGTGAAGAAGACCCAACATACTCCGTTTTCTGAACTCTCCATCGGCCTTATATATCCTGACCCCATGATTCCTCCGTCGACCAAGCTCATATGCTCTCTTGTTTGTCCTTTTTCGAGCCGTTAGGGGATAGGTAATGTGGAGACTCTGATATATTCTGACATATTCCTTCTTACTGTATAAGCTCTCAACATCTATCGTGGACCATCACATCTGTCATAGAGGTTGAGTGTCCAAAAATGGATCTAAAAGTAGGGGTGAGTAGGGTTGAATAGTCGTCTGCATGCATGTGCTACAATTCGGGAGGAGTTGGACTGGGGAAGAGCAACTCAACACCCAGGGAGTGTTGCCGACTGGGGAGAGGTGTTGACTCAAAAAGAACTGCAGAAGACTCGAGCAAGGCCACTCGGGCGATGTGGGAAGTCGGGTGCCTCGGTGACTCAGGCGAAGAAGTTGTGACTCAGGAGAGGTCACTCGGGAAAAAACTTTGGTGACTCGGGAAACTGAGGTATTTAGTTGCGATACTGACTCGATAGACTGCAGTACTCAGGAAATCCAAAATATCCGAGCAAAACTCTGGAACGACCATGGGTCCCTAGGGAGGGACTTAACGTTGTATCATGGCGACCCCTATGCCGCCTGGAAGAGCCATAAGTATGTGTTCAAACAACTCTGAATCTTTACCCAGAAATCTCAAATATCATTATTTATCTTGGGGTCAATTTCAGTAGTATCAGCCACCGAGCAAACGGATTCCGACTTCAATTCGACTTCAATCTGACCATGATCCAATAGACACCGGAGTCAGATCGAATTGCGGTTGAATTTCGATTGAATCGTGACCCAAATCGGTCGCGATTATGTCCGCGCACTGGCGGCCGCAATGTTAGGGCAATCAACCCAAGTATGGTTTGGTTTTGATGTGTGTGGCAAAGGAGTTTAAGTTAGGTTGTTTATGTGATTTGATATATGTGTTTGAGTTGTGCAGGACTTAAGTAAATCACACATGGTAAGCTTAATAAAGCAATTGGCGAGTTCACCATCTCATGGCTCGGGTCCTAGAGTGGGTGAAGGATGACATTGCGGAAGTCGTACGCTTGGTGCATCCGAGGGACCGTCGGACGAGGAGTATTGAAGTGAAGCTGGAGGAAGCAGAATTTGTGGCGAGATGCGAAAGATAGCACTGGAGGAGTCATGGGCTTAGTGCATCCGAGGGACGCA
The DNA here is from genome assembly GCA_025175895.1 of Wurfbainia villosa. Taxonomy (NCBI): domain Eukaryota; kingdom Viridiplantae; phylum Streptophyta; class Magnoliopsida; order Zingiberales; family Zingiberaceae; genus Wurfbainia; species Wurfbainia villosa. The sequence goes on from CM045991.1 coordinate 30,519,432, forward strand.
GGCCGAAGAGAGCTTCGAGGCGAGGGACTTCATGGGAGATGAGAGTGAGCGAATGTAACCCGGAACGGGGTAGATCATAGGTGAACTTGGTTGAATGGCTATGTCAAGTGTCGGACGCTTAAACTTAAGGTTTGAGGTTTTATCCGACGGTCGGATGCTCAAACAAAGTGTTTGTTTGAGGTTTTACCCGACATCAGTCGACTGATATAGATACCAATCAACTGCTCTGAGTCGACTGAACTTCGACTGGTGTTCGACTGAAGCATTTTTGGCCCAGCAGTCGACTGCTACATCATCAGTCGACTGCCAAGGGACGACAGTCGACTACTGAAGGTGGTCGCGAGCACAAAACCGCTCGTAGCCGAATGATCATTCGACTACGCAGTGAGCCGATCAGCTAGCGATAAGCGATGTCGAGCCAAGGCTACCGTTGGACGATGACGGCAAGAGTCGGAAGTCGTTCCGCTCTCAATTGAACAATATCAAGCTAGATAAAGGGGAGAAGGTATTATCTTTGCATTCTCATTTTAAAGAAAATATGAATAGTTTATCTAGTGTAGGTGAGAAGCTATCGAACCGAGACATGGTAATGAAGGCGATCAATGCATTTCCCCGGTCATCTAAGTGGAGCTCTATGGTAGATTCATTCTACATTTCAAAGAATCTAGAGGTAAGTAGTCTAGAAGAATTCTTTTCTACCATGGAATTACATGAAACTAGGCTTGAAGGAATAGTTGAAAACCCAATCAAACTATCAAGGGGAGTAGCATTAGTGGTCGACAAAGGAAAGAAGAATAAAGAGACTCTACCCTCCTCATCCGATGACGAATCTTCCTCATCAATGAATAACAATGAAGAAGTTTATATGGTAAGAAAGGTAAGACGTGCATTGAAAAATTTTAGATTTAACAAGTCTAATGATAGGAGGAGAAGGAAGATCATTTGCTATAATTGCCAAAGAGAGGGACACATGAGAGATGAGTGTCCCTTGTTGAAAGCAAAGGAAGAAAAGAAGAGAGACAAGAAGAAGGAAGGGAAGAAGAAAGAAGAAAATAAGTCAAAGCCCCAGAACCTAAAAGCGACATGAGACGATCCATCATCATCAGAAGAAGAAGAGATCGTCTCCCATTTTGCATTAATGAGAATAGATGACTTGACCTCCATCTCCTCCGAAAGAGAAGAAGCAAATACAAGTGAGGAGGAGAGCTCAAGTGTAGGGGGAGCATCATCATCATTTGACTCGGAAGGAGATTGGGTAAGTGAGGTAAAAAGTCTACCCACTCAAGATATAGTTTCAATGATTACTAGCTTGACCAAGGACTTATTTAGAATGAAAAAGAAAAACAAATGTATGCAAAATGAAATTAAGGATCTAGAAGAAAAGTTAGAAAATGCATGTTTAAATGATAAGGCTTCTTCTTTTAGTACTAATAATGCATGTGTAGAAGAAAATAAGGCTTTAAGAGAAAAGGTAGATTCTCTCGCTAAGGCCCTTGAAAAATTTATCATTGGCTCAAATACATTAAATATGATCATTAGGAGTCAAAGAGCAAGTTTCAATAAAAAGCGCCTAGGTTATAAGGGATCAAAGAATGAGAAAGTCTACCATTGTTTAATTGCTGGAGGACAATCTAAAACAACAATGGTAGCTAGAAAATGGATTCCAAAGGAGTACTTGGTGAACCCTATTGGAAAGAATTTATACTGGGTTCTCAAGTCCATCCTTAGAGGTTAAAAAAACCTAGGATAGTCAACCATAAGTGGACTTATTTTATATCATGTTATTTGGTTGACTTATGATGATATGGGTGATAGTTTTAGACTCATGATATTGGATGATAATGTTTAAATCATGATGTGTAATATTTGATTTATGATCATGATGTGCAATTATGGATGATCCTTTTTTTATGATCATGATGGGTGTTTTAGAATGATGCTTAACCTTGGGTAGAATTGCATGAAATTGTGGTTAAGTATAATTACCTTTAGTCACATCTCACATTCACCATAAAGCTAATTAACTTGATTGAAAATATAACATGGGTGATATGTTAGGTTGATACAAGTGTTTCACTACTACTTATGACATTTAGATTGGTCACTTAAGTATATCATAATAGAGCAATCATAGACCAATCATGGGGAAAGCTTATGTTTAATTCATGGACATATTACCCAAAGATCATGGTTGGATATTCTAAATGTTTTAAAACCACTTTATGTTTTAAAAACTGTGAGTTCATGTTTTAAAACGTTTCAAGGCAAAACTAGGTATAAAAATTTGAGTGTTTTTCAAACTTTTGATATTTTGACTTATTTTTGAAAATTGAATGAATTTTTATGGAAAATTATTTTTCATTGATAGAGGGACTCATTAAAAATGTGTTTCCCAAATTTCATAATTTTTTAAATTTTTTATAATTTTTAATGCATTTCTGAACTTTGGATCGGAAATCAGAAAAGGCTGGAATTCAGATGTTAGTCAACTTTCTTCCCATGTGTAGTGATGTCATGTTGTATAACATATGTTAGATGTTTTTGATGGTGTCAAAGGGGAAAAATGTGAGAGTTTAAGTTAATCATGCTAAGGGAAAAATTAACATGTGTTAAGGGGGAGTTGCATGTATTAAGGGGGAGTGCTTTGATCCTCATATTTGTTTACATGCTTTCCTTGCCTTAGTATTTTGTTAATGTTTTTACCTAACTTAAACATGTTGCCACACATCAAAAAGGGGAGATTGTTAGGGCAATCAATCCAAGTATGGTTTGGTTTTTATATGTGTGGCAAAGGAGTTTAAGTTAGATTGTTTATATGATTTGATGTGTGTGTTTAAATTGTGCAGGACTTAAGTAAATCACACATGGTAAGCTTGATAAAGTAATTGGCGAGTTCACCATCTCATAGCTCAGGTCCTTGAATCGGTGAAGGATGGTATTGCGAAAGTCATGTGTTTGGTGCATCCGAGGGACCGTCGGACGAGGAGCATTGAAGTGAAGTCGGAGGAAGTAGACTTCGTGGCGAGACGCGAATAATGACATTGGAAGAGTCGTAGTCTTAGTGCATCCAAGAGGCGCAGGCCAAAGAGAGCTTCGAGACGAGAGACTTCATGGGAGATGAGAGTAAGCGAATGTAACCCGGGACGGAGTAGCTCATAGGTGAACTTAGCCGAATGGCTAAGTCAAATGTCGGACACTCAAACTTAAGGTTTGAGGTTTTACCCAACGGTCGAATGCTCAAACAAAGTGTTTGTTTGAGGTTTTATCTGAAACCAGTCGACTGGTATAGATACCAGTCCACTGCTCTGAGTCGATTGAAGTTTGACTGGTGTTCGACTGAAGCATTTCTAGCCCAGCAGTCGATTGCTAGGGTTTGACAGTTGACTATTGCATCATCAGTCGACTGTTGAAGGTGGTCGCAGGCACATAACCGCTCATAGCCGACTGATCGTTGACTACGCAGGCAACAGTCGATTGCCAAGGCTACCGTTGGACAGTGACGACGGCAAGTTAGAAGCCATTGGAACAACGACAGTCGATTGATGACATGCAGCAATCAACTGCTGCATACCCAACGGGAAGAATGACTTCTTCCCTATAAAAAGAGGCCTTGAGTGCCTTGGGAAGGTTAATGCTTCACTCATAATCATACTTCCATGTGCCCTAAACGTGTTCACTACTCTTCCTTGTGCGTACTTCAATTTTATTGTAAGAGAGAGTGAATTGTTGTAAAATGGTTACTTCCACCTTGAAGGAGAGATTAATAGATTGAGTTGAGGAGTGATTCGCCATACGAATCATCCATGGACTAACAGCAAAGGTCGTGAACCACGTTACATCTTCATCTTAGCGTTTGCATCTCTTTATTTCTTTGTATTAGCTTAATTATTTTTGTTTAGCATATTTTTCGCTGCGCTAACCTTGATTGTAGACGATTAAGCGACCGAATTCCATCAACGTACATCTAGGTTATTCAACCCCCTTCTAGCCGGGTCACGATCCTCCAACATGCAATTCTATCATGGTTTGGTAGGAGGGACACCGACGGCGATCTCGACGAGTTCAAGAGTTGGGCTATAGTACAAACGACGAAGATTTTGTATGGAGTCGCGAGAGAGGAACACTGTATATTTCTCATTTATTATGCATCTCCGTGTGATGGACGACTGTAATTGAGTTGCACACGGTGATGCAGCACGCGTGAGCACTTCTATTAATTATCCATCGTCTGATCCCTTAGGATTCAAGGATTGAGTTATAGTGTACACCGGATCAGATAGTAGATAATGAAAGTGCTCAGGAATGAGTTGTGTAGGAAAATATTTCTCTCTCTATATATAAAACTTATAGGCTAGTCATTTTGCGTGCTCGCCCAGCATGCACGGGCGAGAGCAAATAACAATCAACATTGACTATCATTTGAGAGCGCCTTCTCACGCGCGCATTGGAGGCACTCATTGTGTGGGTGAGAGCAAGTAATAGTCAACATTTACTATCATGTTAGAGAGCCTCCTCACGTGCGCATAGGATGCGCTCAACACATCACTCTTGCATGACGATTTTGTTTGTGTCTCGTGTGCGACAATTTTTACTATCGTCCGATCTATGAGATTGCACAGTGCTTTTGTCTGTGCGTTGTCGAAGTAATGAGCACTATAGTTCAATCCTTGAATCTGTCGAGATTGTTGTCGCCGTCCCTCGTCTCTTGTCTCTCCGATCGAATCACAGTACTGGAATCACGTGTGGTCAGATTCTGATCAGATCGCAGTCGAATTCGATCTTTCAGTGGCAATGTTGAGCGACACACAATCATAAATGCTGAATGAAATTATTATGTATTCTTCATTATTATATTGGTTCATGCACGAACGCATAAATATTCATCGGTAAAATATCAATTTAGTATATGTATAGCAGACACGTACCGTCGTTGAAATCGTTGGACAGTAAACTCCGAGTAGTTTCGTTCCCTTAATTTTCTAATCGGATGTTTACTTTTCCCGCCATTCTGCAGTCTCCGAATCGATTGAATGGCGACAATTTTTCAGTCTCTCATATACACACACAAGTCTATACATTGACTAGACTTGCTCCTCTACCATCGAATTTTTTAAATTTTAGGTGAAATTGAAACTTTTGTTATAAACTTGTAGCAACGCTAAAAGGCAACAGTACAGCAGCAGGCGCAAGCAGGGCAAATCATTGAGCTTAAGCTTCCATGGTCGAGATGAAGCTCTTTCTTTTCCGCTTCCTGGAAATAGTAGCAGCAACAATACTCTTCTTCTTTCTTGTCCAGTCCTCGTCTTCTGGTATGTTTCGGAAAGAAATAAATCTTAATTCAGAATTAAAGCATTACACCAGATTCTATTAGTTTATTTATTTCAGTAATTTATATTTAACTTTATCAAATTACGATGCGTCATTTTTTGATTTCTTTCATCGAGTTTTCCAAGATAATTTTGTCAAAGTCAATATAAGTCCGATATCTTCCGATGTTTAAATTAAATCGGAAAAAAAAATTGAAAATATCGAAAGCAATTTGTAAGAAAAAAGTGAGATTAAAAAGAGATCAGAGTGCATTTTTTTTTACCAGCTGTCGAAACAACTTTCCTCGTGATACAGCATATGAAGTTTCCCTTCGTTATCAAATATAAATCAAAGTAGCATTTTTTTTTCGCGTGGTATAAAGGGCACCTCTCTTTTTATAATTATTAAAAAATCACCTTGTGTATAATTTTTTATTTGAAATATCCTTGTGTTTTATTTTGGAGGTATTCGACGTAAAAACAATTTCCAGATGATATTATTTTAATGAAAATTGAATAGCTTTTTTTTTAGAGCAATTTCAACTTGATACGGTCAGATTTTAATCCTCTTTCAGTCAAAATTCTTTACCGTGGACTGCAACAATTCTTTACTTGTCAATGTCAACACAGGTGAGATAACTATCGAGGTTCCGACTAATAGCTCTTCGATGTATAAATTAGACGGTCACGAGAAGAGAAGGGAAAATAAGAAAATGAAATGCAGTCGTAGTTGAAAAAGTAAATGAAACTCTGAACCCTATTCTTACCTCGATGTTGCCCTTATGTAGGGGCTCCGAGGTATCGATCTTTTCTCACAATTACCCATCATATACTTTCTAATAAGTCGTTAGAAGATAATCTTTACACAAATCCTTCACATGGCATGCCACATAGATTATTATTATCATGAGAACAAATTGTTAGGGACCGGATGTAATGACCATGGTTAGGAGTAATCTTTCCCGTGGTCCCCAATCTCTCGCTCCGATAGTGACCTATGTAGATGAGCTCAATGATGTTTTCGTTGGAAATGTGAATGGAAATTAGAAAATGGAATGATAGAGAAATCCTCTTGTGGAGGAGTTTAGTTACACATTGGAAGTTGAGGAACAACTAGTTGGTTTATAATGTATCACAAGCATTGTAGTTGTAAACATATGTAAGGAAAAAGACTCTCTCTTATGCGTGGATGCACAGGGAGAGCAAATCTAGGGTCCGGATTACACTACCGCAAGATGACTCTTGTGCGAGCGCGACCTGCGTGCGTCGAATGTACGATCGGTCATGACATGATTTGTCCAAGTGGATTCAACCAACCTTTCGCTAATCAATTCTTTTTTCTTTTTGTAACATATGCATTAATGATTGCTTGGTTGCAAACGTTTCAAAAGCGAGTCATTAATCCATTAATTACGTAATTAATTGGAGATACTACGAAGTTATAAAAGATGAAACATATTTTTTCGAACTCTCCTCCTTTACCCCTTGCGTTGGTGATAGCTTTCTTGTGTCTAACCATTTCGCCGGAGACGATATGTGCTTGGTTGCTTTCCGGTTTCGTCGTTGTATTCTAGGAAATAGTCATCCATCACCCTCGAAAGCACGGAAGAGAGGACGAATTTGTTTTAAGGACACTGTGAGAACCACAGGTCTCGACATCGAGTGGTGATGCGGAACAACCGAGCACTTCTCCCACTTGTCCGGGTGCGTCGTCCACTCTGCCGATTCAATTCTACTGGATCGCCTCTGTCAAATCGATTCTGCCTTTGTCTTTGCCGAGTCGACTCTATCAAATCAGCTCTGCCGAATCGACTCTGCAAAATTGGCTATGTTTTCGCCTTTGTCGAATTGACTCTACAAATTCAGCTATGCCGAATCGACTCTGCAAATTTGGCTCTGTCATTCGGCTTGTAATTCGGCTATGTCATTCAGCTTTGCAATTTGGCTCTGTCATCCATCTGACTCTGCCGAGGATTCCGCTGACTCTGCCTTCGACTCCGTCGACGCTGAAAGGATCGTCCGAAAACCATTGCAACAGATCTTCCCTTTGGAGGAGAGATATTTTGTACAACAGTTCCGAGTCTTTACATCTCGACAACTCCGATCCACTTTCGAGGATAGCCAGTGTTGGCCTTCAAGTGTAGTTGAGTGGTCGACTTTTGATGTAGTTGAGTGATTAGTGGTGAGTGATTTGTACTTCTGGTGCAGTTGAGTGGTTAATAAGTAAGGTAATTGAATGGTTGGCACTTTCAACGCAGCTAAGTGGCTGGCTTTTGGTATGGCCGTTCCTCTATCCAGATGTATAGTTCTTTACCTCTATTTAGCCTTGGGCATGGTGTTTCTATTATTCCTAACCTCCCGTGTTAGATAGAACGGGAGGCACTCCCGATTCGGTCTCTCTAACCCTTACGACTATTTCTATTGGGTCAGCTCTTCGGGACCTTTTACCACTGGTTCAGTATTGAATTAAAACAGTTTTAAATTAGAGTTTCTTTATTAGCATAGTTTTAAAGTAAATCAAATTTAAAATTATTTTAGTCACAACAATAGCTTCAAGGTGGAACTACTGATCAAAGTAACTCTAAGATAAAGCACGTAACAATATTTTGAGCAAAACATTATTTCTACCATGAATAATAATGATAAAAAAAATGTCTTTTGTTCTCACGAAGGTGAGATTGTGGTTAAGATACAATGATATTTATAGAAGAGATATGAATCGATTTTAAAGGAGATTTAAATTTTTTTCCTGAGTTCAGATGATTTTACTTGTCTTGGTCACCACGTCAAAATCCATAAAATTTTTCATGATTTATGTCTCTCATAATAGACGTGAGACAGGTCGATGAGGACTATTAGATTGATGATCCCAATCTTTTACAAAAAAAAAAAAATGTCTTCTGATTTTTTGCCCTTTAATTTTTTAAATTATCTCATCGTTAAATAAAATTTGTATTTATGAGTTTTGTACAGGAGATACAATGATCCAGAACAGCTCACTTGTGCATGGTCAGACCTTGACATCGACCCGAGACTTGTTCCAATTGGGCTTCTTCGGCCTCGATAATAAAAATAGTTCAGCGAAGGGATACATAGGAATCTGGTACTACAATCTAACACCACACGAAGGCACTGTGGTGTGGATCGGCAACAGGAACAAGTCTGTCGACGCATCCAGGGCATCCTTCAACCTCACTTCCCAAGGAAATCTAATCTTATCTGAGGAAGACAAAATCGTTTGGTCGACGGGAACGAGATCCACAGGACTCAATTCTGCACGCTTGCAGCTTTTAGAATCTGGAAACCTCGTGTTGTACGACAGCGACGACAGCGACGAGATTCTATGGCAGAGCTTTGAGGACTCGTACGACAGCGACACGTATCTCCCCGGCATGAAGCTCGGATTTGACAACCGGACCCATACTTCATGGCGGCAAGTGTCATGGAAGAACTCCACGGATCCTTCTCCGGGAGACTACAGCCATTTGATCCGTGCTCTACCTATCCCGGATTCGATCACGTTGAACGGATCCGCCAAATACAATCGATGCGGCCTGTGGAACGGACATGGGTTCGTCGGTCATCCATCGATGGCGAGCAGCCTGGTGGCCAACTCAGCGAATTTCATGTTTGAGTCGGAGCAGAATGAGACCTATTATATGGTTAATTACACGGCCTCGTCGACGCCGGTGCTGTTACGGTCAGTGTTGTGCGCCAATGGAACCTTGCAGCGTTGGTTTCTTGACACGGATGGCAAGGAAGAGTGGCAACTTCTGTGGTCGATTCCGGAGGACGACTGCGATATATACAATCGCTGCGGCCGCAACAGCTTCTGCACCTTGAACTACTATAGCGTCAACTGCGATTGCTTGAACGGATCCGTAAAGATTGTAACGAACGGAAGCGAGGTTGGGTGCGAGAGGAAGAAGCCTTTGAATTGCTCGTCGAACCAGTTTTCGAAGGTGCAGAACGTGAAGGTGCCGGACACTGAGAACGCTACAGCGCGAGGAAACATGAGTCTCGGTGACTGCAAGGATTTGTGCTTGAATGATTGCTCCTGCGTGGCGTATGCGTTGATCAGCGGGTCTTATGGATGCATAACTTGGCCTGGTGATCTCTTGGATCTCAGGACTTTTGGCAATGGAGCAGGAGATGATTTATACATTCGACTGGCAGGTAATCCAATTATTCACAGAATTGGATCATTAGAGCACGATGAATCAAACATCTGTCTTTTTTATCTAATTATTCATAGAATTGGATCATCAAAATATGATAAATCAAACATGTATCTTTTTTTTTTTTTTTCCTTTTCTTTCCAGAATCATCAACGAAGAAGCACCCGTGGGCGGCGATAGCCATTCCGCTGTCGCTCGGATTTTTTGTACTGTGCTGTGTTGTCGTACTCGTGTGGAGGAAGAGAAACAAAGCATCGATCGGATTGCGATCACAGTTGCCAAATGCAGGCGAAGGTAATGAATCGGCAATTGTCACTAAGCCTTTTTTTTTTTTTTGTGAGAAAGTGATGTCGATCTGGGTGGCCAATTAATTCTCCAGGTGACCCGACGACTTGTGGCGATGTATCAGGGTCGAGATCGATCTCGATCGACTCCGAAGATTCTCGTCTGCATAATACTGATACTGGAGTAGGTGAGTTCCTTCTGTCCTTCCTCATTGCCCATGCATACACTGCATTCTTATGTCTAACTCCTAACGTTCATTTATGAGCTCATTATCTGAATACAGAGTTTAGTTATTAATCTACATATTTCTTCTTCTTCTTTTTTTAAAATCGAAGATCATGTTGGAAGAACTATACTGATTACCAGCGTGATCTTTTTGCCAGATACGCTCAACGCATTGGGGTTTCTACCTTCCTACGATTTCTGCACAATAAAAAGTGCAACAAATGGTTTCTCTGATGGAAACAAACTGGGAGAAGGTGGATTTGGAATTGTTTACAAGGTAAGAAGAGTTCCAGCAGGGTCTATCTATCTTTTCAACCCGCAAATATGAAATAAACAGTTCGTTTTGTCAGGGTCAATTAGAAGATGGACAAAAGATTGCAGTCAAGAAATTGTCAAGAAACTCCTCACAAGGTCCGAATGAGTTCCAAAATGAATTCTCGCTGATAGCCAAGTTACAGCATAGAAACTTAGTTCGTCTTTTGGGTTGTTGTATCGAAGGCGCTGAGAGGCTCATCGTTCTTGAATACATGGAAAACAAGAGCCTAGACACTTTCATTTATGGTGAAATATGTTTTTCCATAATCAATTTATTAATTCCATCATCTCATAATTGGTTAGACATTTATTTACCTAATCTTATGAAAATGACTCCAGATCAAACAAAAAGTTCATTGCTAAATTGGCAAAAACGTCTTGAGATCATAATTGGGATTGCTAGAGGACTTTTGTACCTTCATCAAGATTCTATTTTGAGAGTCATTCATCGTGATCTTAAACCGAGTAATATCCTACTCGACAGAGATATGACTCCGAAGATTTCAGATTTTGGTATTGCAAGGATATTTGAAGGAGATGGAGCTCTTGCGAATGGAACGACTAGACCAATTGGGACATTGTAAGTTAATTAATTCTTCGAGTTAGACTTACTTCATAAAATTGGAGAGTTATACTTGAAGTCTTTATTGTTTTTTTGTATTTTCCCTTCTTTACAACCAAATAACAGTCTTCTATAAAGCATAGATTATTATTATTTTATAACAAAAAAGTAAAGCTAATGTTCAAGTTCTTTAAGCGCAGCGGATACATGGCACCTGAGTACATATCAAGTGGATATTTTTCATTTAAATCGGATGTGTTCAGTTTTGGTGTGATAGTGCTAGAAATCCTAAGTGGCAAAAGGAATAGAACATTCACTCAAGAAAATTCAGGTTTAAATCTTTTACGACATGTAAGTTTAACTTGAAAATATGTATACCTTTACTTTTACAAGTGGTTCGAATTCAAAATCTAACTCCTATATAATCACAGACATATAATCTTTGGAAGGAAGGAAGATCCTTGGAGATTCTTGACGACACAGTTGGTCGCTCATATCCAACAATCGAAATTTTACGTTGCATTCGAATGGCTCTTTTGTGTGTGCAAGATTACTGTGAAGACAGACCAACAATGGCAGAGGCAGTGATGATGCTAGCAAGTGAAGATCAACTTTTGATTCCATTCAAGCAACCCACTATAACATCAGATCGTAGCGAAGAAGATTGCACTATCAAAGAAATGAGTATCACAATAACCGGTCGATGAATTACTCAACGTCCTCCAAATATTTGAATATAATTTTATGCTAACTAATACTTTTATATTTTTGTAATATGTGTTTAATATATTATTGAAGCATGTTAAACTTTAACATCCTTCCCTAATTTGTATACAATTTTATCACAATCAATATTTTTATATTTTATAATCTTGTTATAATAATAAAATTGCTATCTTGTGATTAAAAATCAGTTTGAGTTTTGAAAATAATTAAGCAAAATAATACTTTTTCTTTATCTTTTGTATTTAACTTAATTATAACTGAAGAATCCTAAACGGGAACATCCTCTATACAAATGAAGACTTTTTTTTAGCGTTGACCGTGACATATTCTCACAATAAAATTAGATGGTTTAGGACAAGCATATCGTCGCTAAATTTTAATAGACCAATATCTGTGTTAGGAATGAAATCAACGTTCTTCTTGTAGTGTGTTGTTTACAAGGTAAGAAGAGTTCCAGTGCCGAAAAAACGGGCCAATCTTCTAAACTAACAAATATGAAATAAATATGGTTAAGATTTAAATGGTTTTCTTTATATGGTATTAGAGCTGGGTTATTTTCACGAAGAAGGTTATTGCTCTCTCGATATGGAAGGCAGTCGTGTAGCGAGACTTCGGTCAGATTCCAATTGAATTACGACCGCTAACATTGTAGCCGTTATCGACCACAATTGCGTCCGATTCCAATCGCAATCCGATCGAAATTCAACAGTGATCCAATCGAACTCGATATCCGATTGGATTGCGACTGGATTCTGATCTTGATTCGACCGAATGGCGGTTGGACAACGATTGTGAGAAGTGGTTGTGAGAAGAAATCACACGACAAAATTACTGTATATTTTTCATTCACTATGGATCGCAAACGGGTGCACAAGAAAGAGTCATTCAGAATATATATATATAATAATCCACCTAATAGAGACTAAATCCAATGGCTTGCTATTAAATTGTCGAGAAATTGCTCATAAGCCAAAGCAGTTATTGGAACCTCCAAAATAGCTCCGTATAATAGTGGCTTGGAGAGGTCTGCCCCTCTACCTTCCCGCATATGCATTGTCAATTGTTTTTTCTCACGATCGTTGCCAATAGACCGTATGTCATGATGAGGATGATGAGGCCTCCTCTGATGAAGAAACCCTTGAAGGAACTTCTTACGGTGCATCTCAATATCTTACTCAGAGTTCCCATAGATTATGCCAACTAATATGGGCGCTTTTGAGCCTTTTCTGTAGAAATGTCGGAGAAGAGAGTTCTTTACAACCGCAACAGTAATTCATGTCAAAATCAACACGCATAAAAGGGTGCTATCGGAAATCCGACGACAACTCTCGAATGCTTAAGTTAGACAGGACATCGATGAAAAAAATATATTAAATATAATAAGAATAATGGAAAAGAAAAAAAGAAGAGTTATCTCTTGTATCACCAGAGGACTCAGAATGAGAGGGAGCCCTAAAAGAAGCCTCCCTTGAGCTATTGTCTCTTGAAGAAAGCTTAGAAAAGAAGCACAAAAATGGGAGGAAGAAGAAACCTCCTCACTTCCAGAAAAGAGGAAGAAGACGAAGAAGGTGAAGAAGACCCAACATACTCCGTTTTCTGAACTCTCCATCGGCCTTATATATCCTGACCCCATGATTCCTCCGTCGACCAAGCTCATATGCTCTCTTGTTTGTCCTTTTTCGAGCCGTTAGGGGATAGGTAATGTGGAGACTCTGATATATTCTGACATATTCCTTCTTACTGTATAAGCTCTCAACATCTATCGTGGACCATCACATCTGTCATAGAGGTTGAGTGTTCAAAAACGGATCTAAAAGTAGGGGTGAGTAGGGTAGAATAGTCGCCTGCATGCATGTGCTACAATTCGAAAGGAGTTGGACTGGGGAAGAGCAACTCAACACCCAGGGAGTGCTGCCGACTGGGGAGAGGTGTTGACTCAAAAAGAACTGCAGAAGACTCGAGCAAGGCCACTCGGGCGATGTGGGAAGTCGGGTGCCTCGGTGACTCAGGAGAGGTCACTCGGGAAAAAACTTTGGTGACTTGGGAAACTGAGGTATTTAGTTGCGATACTGACTCGATAGACTGCAGTACTCAGGAAATCCGAAATATCCGAGCAAAACTCTGGAACGACCATGGGTCTCTAGGGAGGGACTTAACGTTGTATCATGGCGACCCCTATGCTGCCTGGAAGAGCCATAAGTATGTGTTCAAACAACTCTGAATCTTTACCCAGAAATCTCAAATATCATTATTTATCTTGGGGTCATTTTCAGTAGTATCAGCCACCGAGTAAACGGATTCCGACTTCAATTCGGCTGCAATCCGACCATGATCCAATAGGCACCGGAGTCAGATCGAATTGCGGCTGAATTCCGATTGAATCGTAACCCAAATCGGTCGCGATTATGTCCGCGCACTGGCGGCCGCAATGTTAGGGCAATCAACCCAAGTATGGTTTGGTTTTGATGTGTGTAACAAAGGAGTTTAAGTTAGGTTGTTTATGTGATTTGATGTATGTGTTTGAGTTGTGCAGGACTTAAGTAAATCACACATGGTAAGCTTGATAAAGCAATTGCCAAGTTCACCATCTCATAGCTCGGGTCCTAGAGTGGGTGAAGGATGACATTGTGGAAGTCGTACGCTTGGTGCATCCGAGGGAGCGTCAGACGAAGAGTATTGAAGTGAAGCCGGAGGAAGTAGAATTCGTGGCGAGATGCGAAAGATAGCACTGGAGGAGTCATGGGCTTAGTGCATCCGAGGGACGCAGACCGAAGAGAGCTTCGAGGCGAGGGACTTCATGGGAGATGAAAGTGAGCGAATGTAACTCGGGACGGGGTAGATCATAGGTGAACTTGACTGAATGGCTATGTCAAATGTCGAACGCTTAAACTTAAGATTTGAGGTTTTATCCGACGGTCGGATGCTCAAACAAAGTATTTGTTTGAGATTTTACTCGACACTAGTCGACTAGTATAGATACCAATCAACTGCTCTGAGTCGACTGAACTTCGGTGTGTTCATTGAAACATTTCGCCCGTGATCGACTACTACATCATCGATCGACCGCCAAGGGGACGATCGACTCGAAGGTGGTCGCGAGCACAAAACCGCTCGTAGCCGAATGATCGATCGGCCGATAGCGATCGCGATCGCTATGGCTCTGGATTGGGCGATGGTGACGGCAAGTCAGAAGCCGTTGGAACGGCGGTAGCCGACTGATGACATGCAACAATCGACTGCTGCAAGAAGGGATCTTCTCCGCTCTCAATTGAATAATATCAAGCTAGATAAAGGGGAGAAGGTATTATCTTTGCATTCTCATTTTAAAGAAAATATGAATAGTTTATCTAGTGTAGGTGAGAAGCTATCGAACCGAGACTTGGTAATGAAGGCGATCGATGCATTTCCCCGGTCATCTAAGTGGAGCTCTATGGTAGATTCATTCTACATTTCAAAGAATCTAGAGGTAAGTAGTCTAGAAGAATTCTTTTCTACCATGGAATTACATGAAACTAGGCTTGAAGGAATAGTTGAAAATCCAATCGAGCTATCAAGGGGAGTAGCATTAGTGGTCGACAAAGGAAAGAAGAAGAAAGAGACTCTACCCTCCTCATCCGATGATGAATCTTCCTCATCAATGAATAACAATGAAGAAGTTTATATGATAAGGAAGGTAAGATGTGCATTGAAAAATTTTAGATTTAACAAGTCTAATGATAGGAGGAGAAGGAAGATCATTTGCTATAATTGTCAAAGAGAGGGACACATGAGGGATGAGTGTCCCTTGTTGAAAGCAAAGGAAGAAAAGAAGAGAGACAAGAAGAAGGAAGGGAAGAAGAAAGAAGAAAATAAGTCAAAGCCCCAGAACCTAAAAGCGACATGAGACGATCCATCATCATCGGAAGAAGAAGAGATCGTCTCCGATTTTGCATTAATGAGAATAGATGACTTGACCTCCACCTCCTCCGAAAGAGAAGAAACAAGCACAAGTGATGAGGAGAGCTCAAGTGTAGGGGGAGCATCATCATCATCTGACTCGGAAGGAGATTGGGTAAGTGAGGTAAAAAGTCTACCCACTCAAGATATAGTTTCAATGATTACTAGCTTGACCAAGGACTTATTTAGAATGAAAAAGAAAAACAAATGTATGCAAAATGAAATTAAGGATCTAGAAGAAAAGTTAGAAAATGCATGTTTAAATGATAAGGCTTCTTCTTCTAGTACTAATGATACATGTGTAGAAGAAAATAAGACTTTAAGAGAAAAGGTAGATTCTCTCGCTGAGGCCCTTGAAAAATTTATCATTGGCTCAAATACATTAAATATGATCATTGGGAGTCAAAGAGCAAGTTTCAATAAAAAGTGCTTAGGTTATAAGGGATCAAAGAATGAGAAAATCTACCATTATTTAATTGCTGGAGGACAATCTAAAACAACAATGGTAGCTAGAAAATGGATTCCAAAGGAGTACTTGGTGAATCCTATTGGAAAGAATTTATATTGGGTTCTCAAGTCCATCCTTAGAGGTTAAAAAAACCTAGGATAGTCAACCATAAGTGGACTTATTTTATATCATGTTATTTGGTTGACTTATGATGATATGGGCGATAGTTTTAGACTTATGATATTGGATGATAATGTTTAAATCATGATGTGTAATATTTGATTTATGATCATGATGTGCAATTATGGATGATCCTTTTTTTATGATCATAATGGGTGTTTTAGAATGATGCTTAACCTTGGGTAGAATTGCATGAAATTGTGGTTAAGTATAATTACCTTTAGTCACATCTCACATTCACCATAAGGCTAATTAACTTGATTGAAAACATAGCATAGGTGATATGTTAGGTTGATACAAGTGTTTCACTACTACTTATGGCATTTAGATTGGTCACTTAAGTAAATCATAATAGAGCAATCATAGACCAACCATGGGGAAAGTTTATGTTTAATTCATGGATATATTACCCAAAGATCATGGTTGGATATTCTAAATGTTTTAAAACCACTTTATGTTTTAAAAACTGTGAGTTCATGTTTTAAAACGTTTCAAGGCAAAACTAGGTATAAAAATTTGAGTGTTTTTCAAACTTTTGATATTTTGACTTATTTTTGAAAATTGAATGAATTTTTATGGAAAATTATTTTTCATTGATAGAGGGACTCATTAAAAATGTGTTTCCCAAATTTCATGATTTTTTAAATTTTCTATAATTTTTAATGCATTTCTGAACTTGGGATCGGAAATCAAAAAATGTTGGAATTCAGATGTCAGTCAACTTTCTTCCCATGTGTAGTGATGTCATGTTGTATAACATATGTTAGATGTTTTTGATGGTGTCAAAGGGGAAAAAATGTGAGAGTTTAAGTTAATCATGCTAAGGGAAAAATTAGCATGTGTTAAGGGGGAGTTGCATGTATTAAGGGAGAGTGCTTTGATCCTCATGTTTGTTTACATGCTTTCCTTGCCTTAGTATTTTGTTAATGTTTTTACTTAACTTAAACATGTTGCCACACATCAAAAAGGGGAGATTGTTAGGGCAATCAATCTAAGTATGGTTTGGTTATGTGTGGCAAAGGGATTTAAGTTATATTGTTTATATGATTTGATGTTTGTGTTTAAGTTGTGCAGGACTTAAGTAAATCACACATGGTAAACTTGATAAAGTAATTGACGAGTTCACCATCTCATAGCTCGGGTCCTTGAATCGGTGAAGGATGGTATTGCAGAAGTCGTGCGTTTGGTGCATCCGAGGGACCCCCGGACGAGGAGCATTGAAGTGAAGCCGGAGGAAGCAGACTTCGTGGCGAGACGCGAATGATGGCATTGGAAGAGTCGTAGTCTTAGTGCATCCAAGGGGCGCAGGACAAAGAGAGCTTCGAGACGAGAGACTTCATGGGAGATGAGAGTAAGCGAATGTAACCCGGGACGGAGTAGCTCATAGGTGAACTTAGCCGAATGGCTAAGTCAAATGTCGGAGGCTCAAACTTAAGGTTTGAGGTTTTACCCAACAGTCGAATGCTCAAACAAAGTGTTTGTTTGAGGTTTTATCCGAAACCAGTTGACTGGTATAGATACCAATCAACTGCTCTGAGTCGATTGAAGTTTGACTGGTGTTCGACTGAAGCATTTATGGCCTAGCAGTCGATTATCATCATCGATCGCTAAGGGACGACGATCATTGAAGGTGGTCGCAGTACATAACCGCCATAGCCGATCGATCATCGACTACGCGAGCGTGATCGATTGTCAAGGCTACTGGATTGGCGATGGCGATATAGAAGCCATTGGAACGGCGATAATCGATTGATGGCATGCAACAATCGACTGCTGCATACCCAACGGGAAGAATGACTTCTTCCCTATAAAAAGAGACCTTTTTGCCTTGGGAAGGTTAATACTTCACTCATAATCATACTTCCATGTGCCCTAAACATTTCCACTACTCTTCCTTGTGCGTACTTCAATTTTATTGTAAGAGAGAGTGAATTGTTGTAAAGAGATTACCTCCACCTTGAAGAAGAGATTAGTAGATTGAGTTGAGGAGTGATTCGTCATACGAATCATCCATGGACTAGCAGCAAGGGTCGTGAACCACGTTACATCTTCATCTTAGCATTTGCATCTCTTTATTTCTTTGTATTAGCTTAATTATTTTTGTTTAGCATATTTTTCGCTGCGCTAACCTTGATTGTAGACGATTAAGCGACCGAATTCCATCGACGTACATCTAGGTTATTCAACCCCCTTCTAGCCGGGCCACGATCCTTCAACATGCAATTCTATCACGGTTTGGTAGGAGGGACACCGACGACGATCTCGACGAGTTCAAGAGTTGGACTATAGTACAGACGCCGAAGATTTTGTATGGAGTCGCGAGAGAGGAACACTGTATATTTCTCATTTACTATGCATCTCCGTATGATGGACGACTGTAATTGAGTCGCACACGGTGATGCAGCACGCGTGAGCACTTCTATTAATTATCCATCGTCTGATCCCTTAGGATTCAAGGATTGAGTTATAGTGCACACCGGATCAGATGGTAGATAATGGAAGTACTCAGGAATAAATTGTGTAGGAAAATATTTCTCTTTCTATATATAGAACTTATAGGCTAGTCATTTTGCATGCTCGCCCAGCATGCACGGGCGAGAGCAAATAACAATCAACATTGACTATCATGTGAGAGCGCCTTCTCACGCACGCATTGGAGGCACTCAGCTTGTGTGAGTGAGAGCAAGTAATAGTCAACATTGACTATCATGTTAGAGAGCCTCCTCATGCACGCATAGGATGCGCTCAACACATCACTCTTGCATGACGATTTTGTTTGCGTTGATTTTGTTTGTGTCTCGTGCGCGACAATTTTTTCTATCGTCCGATCTATGAGATTGCACAGTGCTTTTGTCTATGCGTCGTCGAAGTGATGAGCACTATAGCTCAGTCTCTGAATCTGTCGAGATCGTTGTCGCCGTCCCTCGTCTCTTGTCCCTCCAGTTGAATCACAGTACTGGGATCACATATGGTCAGATTCTGATCAGATCACAGTCGAATCTGATCAATGGCGATGTTGAGTGACACAGTGCTGAATGAAATTATTACGTATATATTCTTCATTATTATATTCGTTCATGCATGAACGCATAAATATTCATCGGTAAAATATCAATTTAGTATATGTATAGCAGACACGTACCGTCGTTGAAGGCGTTGGACAGTAAACTCCGAGTAGTTTCGTTCCTTTAATTTTCTAATCGGATGTTTACTTTTCCCGCCATATTGCAGTCTCCGAATCGATTGAATGCCGACAATTTTTCAGTCTCTCATATACACACACAAGTCTATACATTGACTAGACTTCCTGCTCTACCATCGAATTTTTTAAATTTTAGGTGAAATTGAAACTTTTGTTATAAACTTGTAGCAACGCTAGAAGGCAACAGTACAGCAGCAGGCGCAAGCAGGGCAAATCATTGAGCTTAAGCTTCCATGGTCGAGACGAAGCTCTTTCTTTTCCGCTTCCTGGAAATAGTAGCAGCAACAATACTCTTCTTCTTTCTTGTCCAGTCCTCGTCTTCTGGTATGTTTCGGAAAGAAATAAATCTTAATTCAGAATTAAAGCATTACACCAGATTCTATTAGTTTATTTATTTCAGTAATTTATATTTAACTTTATCAAATTACGATGCGTAATTTTTTGATTTCTTTCATCGAGTTTTCGAAGGTAATTTTGTCAAAGTCAATATAAGTCCGATATCTTCCGATGTTTAAATTAAATCGGAAAGAAAAAATGAAAATATCGAAAGCAATTTGTAAGAAAAAAGTGAGATTAAAAAGAGATCAGAGTGCATTTTTTTTTACCAGCTGTCGAAACAACTTTCCTCGTGATACAGCAGATGATGTTTCCCTTCGTTATCAAATATAAATCAAAATAGCATTTTTTTTTCACGTGGTACAAAGGGAACCTCTCTTTTTATAATTATTAAAAAATCACCTTGTGCATAATTTTTTATTTGAAATATCCTTGTGTTTTATTTTGGAGGTATTCGATGTAAAAACAATTTCCGGATGATATTATTTTAATGAAAATTGAATAGCTTTTTTTTAGAGCAATTTCAACTTGATACGGTCATATTTTAATCCTCTTTCAGTAAAAATACTGTGGACGGATCCGATCCAACTGCAACAATAGATCCTCTATCTTTACTTGTCAATGTCAACGTAGGTGAGATAACTAACGAGGTTCTGACTAACAGCTCTTGGATGTATAAATTAGACGGTCATGAGAAAAGAAAGGAGAATAAGAAAATAAAATGCAATCGTAGTTGAAAAAGTATATGAAACTCTGAACCCCTATTCTTACTTCGATGTTGCCCTTATGTAGCAGCTCCGATCTTTTCTCACAATTACCCATCATATACTTTCTAATAAGTCGTTAGAAGACAACTTTTAATTACACAAATCTTTCATACGACATGCCACATAGATTATTATTATCATGAGAGAAGCTGTTAGGGGACCGGATGTAATGACCACGATTAAGAGTAATCTTTCCAGTGGTTTCCAATCTCTCGCTCTCGATAGTGACCTATGTAGATGAGCTCAATAATGTTCTGAGTCTTTACATCTCGACAACTCCGATCCACTTCCGAGGATAGCCAAGAGTTGGGCTTCAAGTGTAGTTGAGTGGTCGATTTTTTATGTAGCTAAGTGATTGATAAACAAAGTGGTCTGTACTTCTGATGCAGTTGAGTGGTTAATAAGTAAGGTAATTGAATGCTTGGCACTTCCAATGCAGCTAAGTGGCTGGCTTTTGGTATGGCCGTTCCTCCATCCAGATGTATAGTTCTTTACCGAGCCTTCGGCTTGGTGTTTTTATTATTCCTAACCTCCGTGTTAGAACGGGAGGCACTCCCGATTCGGTCTCTCTAACTCTTACGACTATTTCTATTGGGTCAGCTCTTCGGGACCTTTTACCACTGGTTCAGTATTGAATTAAAACAGTCTTAAATTAGAGTTTCTTTATTAGCATAGTTTTAAAGTAAATCAATTTTAAAATTATTTTAGTCACAACAATAGCTTCAAGGTGGAACTACTGATCAAAGTAACTCTAAGATAAAGCACGTAACAATATTTTGAGCAAAACATTATTTCTGCCATGAATAATAATGATAAAAAAAAGTGTCTTTTGTTCTCACGGAGATGAAGTGGTGATTAAAATACGATGATATTTATAGAAAAGATATGAATCGATTTCTAAGGAAATTTAAAATCTTTTTCTGAGTTTAAATGATTCCATTTGTCTTAACTACTACGTCAAAATTCATAGAACTCTCTGTGATTTATCTCTCTCACAATAACCGTGAGATAAATCGATGAGGAAAATTAAATTGATAGTTTCAATCTTTTGCAAAAAAAAAAAAAAAACTTCTGGCTTTTTGCCCTTTAATTTTTAAATTATCTCATCGTTAAATAAAATTTGTATTTATGAGTTTTGTACAGGAGATACAATGATCCAGAACAGCTCACTTGTGCATGGTCAGACCTTGACATCGACCCGAGACTTGTTCCAGTTGGGCTTCTTCGGCCTCGATAATAAAAATAGTTCAGCGAAGGGATACATAGGAATCCGGTACTACAATCTAACACCACACGAAGGCACTGTGGTGTGGATCGGCAACAGGAACAAGTTTGTCGACGCATCCAGGGCATCCTTCAACCTCACTTCCCAAGGAAATCTAATCTTATCTGAGGAAGACAAAATCGTTTGGTCGACGGGAACGAGATCCACAGGACTCAATTCTGCACGCTTGCAGCTTTTAGAATCTGGAAACCTCGTGCTGTACGACAGAGACTCGATTCTATGGCAGAGCTTTGAGGACTCGCACGACAGTAACACGTATCTCCCCGGCATGAAGCTTGGATTTGACAACCGGACCGGTACTTCATGGCAGCAAACGTCATGGAAGAACTCCACGGATCCTTCTCCGGGAGACTACGTCTATTTGATTCGTGATCTACCTATCCCGGATGATATCCTGTTTAACGGATCCGCCAAATACCATCGTAGCGGCCTATGGAACGGGCATGGGTTCGTCGGCCATCCATTGATGGCGAGCAGCTCCCTGGCGAAGTCAGTAAAGTTCACGTTTGAGTCCGACCAGAATGAGACCTATTATATGGCTAATTACACGGCTTCGCCGACGCCGGTGCTTACACGAACGGTGTTGTGCTCCAACGGGACCTTCCAGCGTTGGTTTCTTGACACGGGTAGCAAGGGAGATTGGCAATTTCTGTGGTCGATTCCGGCGGACGACTGCGATATATACAATCGTTGCGGCCGCAACAGCGTGTGCACCTGGAATTACTACTACGTCGACTGCAATTGCTTGGAGGGGTTCGTAAAGATTAAGGAGAACGGAAACGAGGCCGGGTGCGAGAGGGCGAAGCCTTTGAATTGTTTTTCGAACCAGTTTTCCAAGGTGCAGAACGTGAAGGTGCCCGACACTGATGAGCATGCTACACCACGAGGAAGCATAAGTCCGGATGATTGCAAGAATTTGTGCTCGAATGATTGCTCCTGCGTGGCGTATGCGATGATCAGTGGGTCTTATGGATGCATAACTTGGTTTGGCGATATGTTGGATCTCAGAACATTTGTCCATGGAGAAGATGATTTATACATTCGGCTCCCAGGTAATCTCATTATTCACAGAATTGGATCGTCAACGTATGATAAATCAAACATATATCTGCCTATTTATTTATTTTCTTTCCAGAATCATCAACGAAGAAGCACCCGTGGGCGGCGATAGCCATTCCGCTGTCGCTCGGAGTTTTTGTACTGTGCTGTGTTGGCGCACTCGCGTGGAGGAAGAGAAACAGAGCATCGACCGGATTGCGATCACAGTTGCCAAATGCAGGCGAAGGTAATCAATCGGCAATTGTCACTAAGCCTTTTTTTTTTTTTGTGAGAAAGTGATGTCGATCTGGGTGGCCAATTAATTCTCCAGGTGACCCGACGACTTGTGGCGATGTATCAGGGTCGAGATCGATCTCGATCGACTCCGAAGATTCTCGTCTGCATAATACTGATACTGGAGTAGGTGAGTTCCTTCTGTCCTTCCTCATTGCCCGTGCACACACACTGCATTCTTATGTCCTTGCGTTCATTTATGAGCTCATTATCTGAATACAGAGTTTAGTTATTAATCTACATATTTCTTCTTCTTCTTTTTTTAAAATCGAAGATGATGTTGGAAGAACTATACTGATTACCAGCGTGATCTCTTTGCCAGATACGCTCAACGCATTGGGGTTTCTACCTTCCTACGATTTCTGCACAATAAAAAGTGCAACAAATGGTTTCTCTGATGGAAACAAACTGGGAGAAGGTGGATTTGGAATTGTTTACAAGGTAAGAAGAGTTCCAGCAGGGTCTATCTATCTTTTAAACCCGCAAATATGAAATAAACAGTTCGTTTTGTCAGGGTCAATTAGAAGATGGACAAAAGATTGCAGTCAAGAAATTGTCGAGAAACTCCTCACAAGGTCCGAATGAGTTCCAAAATGAATTCTCGCTGATAGCCAAGTTACAGCATAGAAACTTAGTTCGTCTTTTGGGTTGTTGTATCGAAGGCGCTGAGAGGCTCATCGTTCTTGAATACATGGAAAACAAGAGCCTAGACACTTTCATTTATGGTGAAATATGTTTTTCCATAATCAATTTATTAATTCCATCATCTCATAATTGGTTAGACATTTATTTACCTAATCTTATGAAAATGACTCCAGATCAAACAAAAAGTTCATTGCTAAATTGGCAAAAGCGTCTTGAGATCATAATTGGGATTGCTAGAGGACTTTTGTACCTTCATCAAGATTCTATTTTGAGAGTCATTCATCGTGATCTTAAACCGAGTAATATCCTACTCGACCGAGATATGACTCCGAAGATTTCAGATTTTGGTATTGCAAGGATATTTGAAGGAGATGGAGCTCTTGCGAATGGAACCACTAGACCAATTGGAACATTGTAAGTTAATTAATTCTTCAAGTTAGACTTCATAAAATTGGAGAGTTATACTTGAAGTCTTTATTGTTTTTTTTGTATTTTCCCTTCTTTCTTTTCAATCAAATAACTGTCTTCTATAAAGCATAAATTATTATTATTTTATAACAAAAAAAGGAAAGCTAATGTTCAAGTTCTTTAAGTGCAGTGGATACATGGCACCTGAATACATATCAAGTGGATATTTTTCATTTAAATCAGATGTATTCAGTTTTGGTGTGATAGTATTAGAAATCCTAAGTGGCAAGAGGAATAGAACATTCACTCAAGAAAATTCAGGTTTAAATCTTTTACGACATGTAAGTTTAATTTGGAAACATGTATACCTTTACTTTCATAAATGGTTAGAATTCAAAATCGAATTTCTATATAATCACAGACGTATAATCTTTGGAAGGAAGGAAGATCCTTGGAGATTCTTGATGACACAATTGGTTTCTCACATCCAACAATCGAAATTTTACGTTGCATCCGAATGGCTCTTTTGTGTGTGCAAGATAACTGCGAAGACAGACCGACCATGGCAGAGGTGGTGATGATGTTAGCGAGTGAAGATCAACTTTTGATTCCATTCAAACAACCCACAATAACATCAAATCTTAGTGAAGAAGATTGCAATATCAAAGAAATGAGTATCACAATCACTGGTCGATGAATTCTGTGTTTGTGGTGAATCTACGTACGATCACTTTAGTCATATACTAATTGAGTTGCATGGATCGGATTGTTTCAGTTTAATACGATATGATGTGTGCAACTAAGGAATTCAATTATATATTATATTCAGAATCACATATAGTTCAAGTGGGAGATTATTGATGGTGGGCTTACATTTAATTATCGCAATGTATCTGATTGTGTCGTATTAGTTCGAACCCAATTAAAATGATTAATTATTATGATTTTGGTTAACAGATTTGTATTATTCGATATGGGTTAATAAATTTTTAATCCATATGTGTAGAACTCATTAACCCATACCGTTAGTATTAATGAGCTGTAATGAGTTTGAGTTAGCTCTATATATAGAGTGTGATCCCCTTCGAAGAGAGGATCGATCGACCGTCTCTTATTTCTCCATCGGACAAAGCATCCGAGGTCGTCACTCTCGACCTGTAAAAGATTAAGCCTTGCGATTTTCTTAGAGTCAGATCTTTATATTTTTTCGAAGATGTTATCTCCGGATTCAGGTACATGGTTATTACTTTCATTTACACTTCTGCTCTTTTCACTACAAAAAACTGTAATTTTGCAATGAATTTTGAATAAAAATTCGTTGCAAAAATTTTTTGCAATGAATTTTGCAACGAAAAATTTTTCGTTACGAATAATTCGCCGCTAAATTTTGCAACGAAAATAAAAAATTCATTGCAAAAATTACGACGAATAAATATTTCATTGCAAAATTCCTCGCAAATTTTGGCGATGAAAATTATTTTTGTCGCAAATTTTACGACGAAAATAATTTTTGTTGCAAATTTGGCGACGAAAACAATTTTAGTTGCAAATTTGGCGACGAAAAATTGTTTTCGTCGCCAAAATTTGCAACGAAAATTATTTTCATCTCAGATATTTGCGATGAAAATACTTTTGTTGCAAATATTTACAACAAAAAAATTGGCGATGAAAATAGTTTTTGTTGCAGATATTTGCAACAAAAAAAAATTTCGTCAAAATTTACAACGAAAATAATGTTCATCACAGATATTTGCAACAAAAATACTTTTTGTCGTAGATATTTACAACGAAAATTGATTTTTGTCACCAAATCAGCAATTAAAATATATTTCGTCGTCAAATGTTGATAAATTTATTAAGCATGTTTTTAAGAAAATTTGGCGATGAAAATAAATTTCGACGCCAAATCTGCGACAAATCGAATTTTCGTTGTAAAATATTTAACGACATTCAACTGCATGTATGCATCAGTCGATTGATCCTAGACCAGTCGATTACTCAGTTGACTAAAAAAGGTTCTGTGAACTAATACAGTAACATTAGTCAACTGATGGAAACTACCAATCGATTGATCACATTTAATTTGCAACAAAAATGAATTTCGTTGCTTAATCCGTGACAAATCGAGATTTCATTGCAAAATCAGTCAACTGATGTAGATATCGATCGTTCTGAATAGTCAATCGAATAAATACTTAAAAATGTTTCGTATCGATACAATATTAATAAATGATTGATATATTCTTCCAATGATCGATAGAACCGTATCGACATGAATATTTTTTAGTCGACTAGGCAGTCGACTGGTCGATCAACAATCGACTAATTGATTGAGACAGTCAACTAATATTCATTTTTTGCAATGAAAAGTTATTTTCGTTGTAAAATTTACGACGAATTTTTTTTTTGTTGCCAAATCTGTGACAAATCTTATTTTAGTAGGAAATCTAGAAAAACAAGGGGAAAACCATATTGAATCTAACATGTTTTTATCTGTTTTACAACAAACACATCCAACAATATAAACTAATTTATATACAAAATTTAATAAATATATAATCATTCAAAATGATTCAATACTAATTTATTGCAAATAACAAACATAATTCATCGTACGGAACGTAAATTATAATACAAGGATATCAAATAGGACAAGTCAAATAAAATTTAGAGTTAACAATTCACACATAACCACCATCATCATCAAAAAATTCATCTTCATTGTCATTATTACAAGTATCTACGGGAAGAGATCGAGAAGGAGAAAGTTGACTTGAACCAGAGGATAATTGAAAATGCTGCATGATTAACATCTGTTATCTACGAAATTCATTCATCTGGTCATTTAATTCCTTTACTTCGTGATCTCTTTATCTTGATTTTTTTTTCCGCTAATAACTCCTTCAAATGGCTTACTTTTTCGGTCAATTGATTTATTTCCGCGCTAACTATCAATGAGGATGAAGAAGAAGCACTAGGGACTTTATAAGTTCGACTTAAAGAATCTAATCCAATTATTCTTTGTTAAGTATTAAAAAAAAACCACTTATTCTCTTCCCTCCTCTCTTTTCCTCTCCCGTACACCACCATCCCTCAACCCATTCTCACGCACGCACCCTCCTCCTTTCTTTTCCTTCCCTCTCCCTTCTTCCACTTGTTTTCCAGCCGTAACTGTCACGCCCCGAGGTAGACTCTGTCCGGCCAACGGACGGCACCCCCTTATGACAATTCCAATACGGTACAAAGTCGCAGCCAGTATAACACATATCGAAAATGTATAACAACACAGCAAAACGTATAACATCAATAGCGGAAGCCAACACATGGAAATACAAACTCGTCAACATAAGTACATCGGTATATCCGTCCATACTAGAATAAAATCCATACTGAATATCAAAAGAGAAACATACAACATGATCTCCAAAACAATAAGAGTCCATATAAAGGTACATGCGATGGGAAACAAAAAAACCCTCGGAAAAACGGCGAGATGGGATCAGGTGGCAATGCTCCAAGTCCATGCCGAAGTCTTCTATCTACTACCTGGGCGACAGGAAACCCAGGGTTCAAGGTGGTGAGTATAAAACTCAGGGGTAATATATAGAAGTACATGAACAACATACAGTGGTAAAGAGATCTCTGGTATATATGTGAAGATCTACGGTATACACATGAGTCCATCATACATACTCAACATAGTAGCAGGACACTAGATACGGTCATTACTCATAGCATACACTAAACTAATAAACGCGACATAAAATAATGTACATACTGACGGTCACGCCATCCACATAAACCTATAACATCACGAATGGTATATCATAACATAATCCAGGATAACATCATGACTAAACCAAAACATACTCATACTCAACACACAGCAGTATATAAAATGCAAATGACATGTAGCATGATATACAATCATATGCAACAACCAAATGCAACATCTCACAAGCATATGTAAAACATATATCGAATACATGCATACATATATATATATCAGAAATGCATATGCAACTCGCTACCATGACCCGGTGTGGCCTAGGTGGCACGACATGACAACTATCCCGACTCACGCCACCACTCTCGAGTGACCGAGTTGGGTAGTATGAAACGAGCTAGCCGCCATAGAGCTATATGCTACTCACACGGGGTCCTCGCTAGCCGCTCGTCCCTACCCATGAGTAGGCAACGCGCACCGGATAACATGCACATCCCACGACCACCATCTATAGTGGGTGAGTGCGCTAACTACCACTCCGCACAGTGGCCAAGTGCGCATCTCCACTACCACCATCCCTAGTGGCCGAACGGCTCACAATGCTCGCCCTCAACCCTGCGCGCCCGAGAGTGGCCGAGGAGGCAGGATGTGACGACTCTGCCTCAACCACAAGGCAAACCTCGTACAAGATGCATGAAATGTAATGATGCATAACCCACACACTGATCCTCGCAACACTCCCTAACTCACGGGGAGACCTAGTCAACCAAAAGTCAACCATGTAAGGGCGACAAATCCGTAATCACAACCTATTTACCTATGTACAGATAAATAGATCCATTAACTAACACACTGATATGTATACGATACAACAACCGATCTCATAATTTGGACTCATCACCTAACCTAGTGATGCAACCCAGTAACCCAGATCTGAGGTCATAAAGATAACCCTAACCACAGGTATTTACTAAACCTCTAACAGCTAACACATAATAGGGTTTTACAGTACCTATCCATGCTAGATAATTAATGACGTACAGAGTATATATCTCAAGGTCAAAGGCAGTACAAGCATGTGATTAAATAAAAGTGGATTTAAGGTAAACAGGTATAACATATATATATACAATGTCATGCACTGAAATTGATCAAACTACCGGACCAGGTAGATATTACCCACCTGATACGAAGCTCGAATAATCCTCACGGCCGCGGGCCTGCTTCGTATCCCAAACCTGCACATAATCACAAATTAGGATTTAGCATAACACTCCAATAATAATACGAATAAATACTATTTTATATTCGTATTCTTTTCCCGTCTACGAATAAGAACCCTACTTATCCCAAATTCGATACACTACCTAGGTCAACTACATAGATCTCTAAATCTAAACAGGTCAACATCAATTAATAATACTCGAGCACCAATACCCGAAACAACAAGCCTAACCACTCATTGACAACTCACATTCACTATACAACCCAAATCCACAATCACAGTATCAACTCTATCATCACAACTCTCCTTCCACACACCACGGACCTGATCCTTGGTTAGGAACAATCCATCCTTACCTCAAATAGATTACAACTCAATCAAACCATCCACAGCACCTACATCTAATCAACTCGATCTCCTACACAAATAACACCACGGAAATCCTAATTAACCACTTTCCCATCTTGATTTTCTCCCGACAGCAGCTCACACTCGACACCAAACAGAGTATCTTCGGTAATACCCCCTGTTCAACTTCTGCTCACCGAAGAAAATCCCGATTACACGCATCGACAACATTTACAATCAAATTCCCCAATCCCAGTATCGATTCTTAACCATCCGAGCACACAACCGATTAAATTCCCAATTCATTGCATACCTCACCAACACCAAAAGCACACTGCGCTCACAAACACACCCGTATCACCCATTCACACGGCACCGGGAAAAAACACAGAATTGAGACATTACAAATCTCTGATCTTCTCCGGCAGCCTACTCCCGCTCACCCTCTGCTCACCGAAGGAAACTCCAAATCAACACATCGACCAACAATTGCACAATGAATACCCAAATCCACAATACCATCGATGAAATGTTAGGTTAGATCCAAACTTACCCGATCCAAAACTCCCAAACTCTGCCGACGGAAGGTAATCTCCGCAAGCACCGATCAACGGAAATCCCCAAATCTGCCGAGGTAATGCCAACATCCGATCAAATACAGTAGATCCACGAAATCCTCGATGGAACTCCAACCCTAGATAGATTGCTTACCTCGATGGGCAGCTCGCTGCCACAACAACGGCGTCATCCCAGGGAGTGTCGCGACTTCTTTCCCTGAAGAACCTCCCTTGATCCCTGCCGAGATCTACCAAATGGCGGCGCCGTCGAGCTACTCGCACCGGATCGCCGACGAGATCGGCGAGGAAAGCGCGCGGCGAAGAAGCGTTCGACACGGAGAAGAACGGAAGAGGATTGCGATGGAAATGAGACGATCAACGTTCGGCCGGCTTTTAAATGCCGTTCGATTGATCCGGTTAACCCAGCCCAGCCCGAATCCGGTTCAAGCCCGATTTCAGCCCAATCTCAAATCCGGTTCAAGCCCGATTTCAGCCCAATTTCAGCCCACTAATTAAGCCTAATTAATCCCTTAATTAATCCTAATTAATTAACGGTTAATTCATTTTTTTTTTCGTATACTACATTCTCCCCCACTTAATAAAATTTGGTCCCCAAATTTCCGTACTTATATGCAGTAATCAACATAAGAAATTTCTTGAATTACTACATACCTCACGTGAACAGATGAGGGTATCGAGCTCGGATGATATCCTCCAGCTCCCATGTAGCCTCCTCATCAGTGTGATGCTGCCATCCAACCTTTACCAGGCGGATGGTTTTATTCCGTAACTGACGCTCTTTGCGACCAAGAATCCGCACGGAAAATTCCTCATATGTCGCGTTAGTAGGAGTCGGAGTGGAACCGCACCTCGAAAACATGATCCGATCATGACGTATTTCCTCGATAGAAACATGGAATACGTTATGAACGCTCGCAAGCGTCGGAGGTAGAGCCAACCGGTATGCTACACCTCCAATCCGCTCCAATATCTCGAATGGTTCAATGTAGCGTGGTGCTAACTTTCCTTTAATTCCGAATCTCTTGACTCCTTTCGTAGGCGATACACGTAGGAACACATGATCCCCTATAGAAAACTCCAGGGGTCTTCGCCTCCGATCCGCATAACTTTTGCATGTCTCCCTGAGCCTCTGACAATCGTCGTCTGATAACACGAACTAACTCTGCATCGTGCTGAATACTCTGAGGGCCCAATAACTGTCGCTCCCCAACATCCTCCCACAATACTGGAGATCTGCAGGGTCGACCATACAAAGCCTCAAAGGGAGCCATCTGAATGGAAGAGTGATAGCTATTATTATACGCGAATTCCACCAAGTGTACGTGATCCTCCTAGCTGCCTCCGAAATCCATAACGCAAGATCTCAATAAGTCCTCCAGAGTCTGAATAGTACGCTCCGACTGTCCATCCGTCTGCGGGTGAAATGCAGTACTGAGAC
This sequence comes from Wurfbainia villosa, assembly GCA_025175895.1. Lineage (NCBI taxonomy): Eukaryota > Viridiplantae > Streptophyta > Magnoliopsida > Zingiberales > Zingiberaceae > Wurfbainia > Wurfbainia villosa. The sequence continues at coordinate 30,550,884 of CM045991.1, forward strand.
GAAGCTCGGTACCCATAGCATGCTGCAGACTCTGCCAGAATCGTGAAGTAAAACGCGGATCTCTGTCAGATATGATACTCAAGGGTACTCCGTGCAGTCTGACAATCTCTCTACAGTATAGCTCAGCTAGTCGATCCAATGGATGTGTCTCACGAATCGGAAGGAAATGAGCGGATTTGGTTAACCTATCCACAATCACCCAAATCACATCATGTCCTTTACGGGTTCTGGGCAACCCCGTAACAAAATCCATCGTAATATGTTCCCACTTCCATTCCGGAATTGGGATTCTCAGATGTAATCCGTGGGTTTCGATGTTCACCTTTACTGTGGATCAAACATCGGCGGCGAATCCGCAATATCTCTCTTCATACCGTCCCACCAGTATGAATGCCTCAAATCCTGATACATCCGGGTACCGCCAGGATGTATAGCAAATCTCGAGTGATGTGCCTCTCGTAATAACTCCTCTTTAATCAGATGTGTGTCCGGAACACATAGTCTCCTCGAATCGGAGGACTCAGTCACACGAGAAATCTCGTGCCCCGAATCCACAGTGTTGCATAAGAACTGCAGATGCTGATCGCTAGCTTGTGCCTCCTTGATCCTCTCAATAATAGCAGGCCCAGGCAACCATAGATACCAATATCCCCCGGGATGTTTGACCCTGTTCGGACAACCCCAACTCTGAGAACTGTCGAACATGATCAGTCACTGCGGTCAAATGACTAGCCAGAATCTCACGGGACTTCCTGCTCAGTGCATCTGCTACTGGCGTTAGCTTTACGGATGATCTTGAATGGTGCAATCATAATCCTTTAGGTATTCCATCCATCGTCTGCATCTAAGATTCAATTCTTTACGAGTGAAAAGATATTTCAAACTCTTATGGTCAGTATAGATCTCAAAAATAATTCCATATAGATAATGTCTCCATATCTTTAGCGCAAAAATAATGGCGCTAACTCCGGATCGTGTCTGGGATAATTCCTCTCATGATCCTTAAGGTGACGGAGGCATAAGATACTACACTGCAGTCGAAGCGCATCCGCTCCCAAGCCTTGAAAAGAAGCATCAGTATATAGGACCATCCCATCGCAAGAAGAAGGAATCACCAGTATCGGTGCAGAAACTAGACGCTGCTTAAGCTCCTGGAAACTGGACTCACACGCCTCTGACCAAGCAAACTTGACCCTTTAGGGTCAAGCGAGTAATGGTGTGGCTATACGGAAAATCCTCCACAAATCTACGGTAATACCGGCCAATCCAAGAAAACTACGGACTTCTGAATGACTTTGGTTTGCTCCCAACTAGTAATCGCTTTGATTTTCTGGGGATCAACTGAAATACCTCTGCTAGATACCACATGTCCAAGAAATCCCACAGAAGATAACCAGAAAGCGCACTTACTAAATTTGGCATATAAATGCTCTCGTCGTAATGTCTCCAATACCATCCGAAGATGGTGCTCATGCTCCTCCTCAGAACGAGAATATATCAAGATATCATCTATGAATACGATGACAAACTGATCTAAGTACCTCAAGAATACCCGGTTCATCAAATCCATAAATGCAATTTGGAGCATTAGTAAGACCAAATGGCATCACTAGAAACTCGTAATGTCCATAGCGTGCGGAACATTTGTCTTACGAACATCCTCGTCTCTTACCCTCGGTGATGATAACCGATCGCAGATCAATCTTGGAATACACAAGTATCCTTGAGCTGATCAAACAAATCCTCTATCCTCGGCAGTGGATATTTGTTCTTAACGGTCACTGCATTAAGTTGTCGGTAATCAATACATAACCGCAGAGATCCATCTTTCTTTTTAACGAACAGCACCGGAGCTCCCCAAGGTGAAACACTAGGACGCACAAAACCTCTATCCAATAACTCTTGCAGCTGTATCTTTAGCTCACTTAACTCTTTCGGTGCCATCCGGTATGGAGCTTTTGATACCGGTGCGGTTCCCGGAATCACCTCTATCACGAATTCCACTTGCCTTGGAGGTGGCAAGCCCGGAAGTTCATCTGGAAATACATCCGGATACTCACGAACTACCCGCACGCTGGAAAGAGGTGGTATCTCCTCACTCTCCACTTTGACCAAAGAGAATAAGTAACCCTGACAACCATGCGATAATAATCTCCGAGCCTGAAGTGCAGATATAACGGACACTCCATCATCCCGGGTACCCACGAATTCCCATGCAGGCTGATCTGGTGGTCGGAAGGTCACTACTCTCGCTCTACAATCCACTGTAGCACAATATGTAGCCAACCAATCCATTCCGAGTATGATATCGAATTCTACCATCTCTAGCACACAAGGTCCAGTAAGTATATGTCCTCAAATCAATCTGACAACCTTTGATTACTTGATGATGGTCAAAACCTCACCCGATGGTAATGATACCGCTAATCCACAAGAAGCGAATCATAGGGATTCTCCCAATTTTACTCGAAATATACTAGAAATAAAGGAATCTGCGAGCTACGAGATCAATCAATGTATCGTGGTATAGAATAAACCAAAATCATACCCATGACCCGATCCTCGGCCATTGAAAGGTCCTCTCGGGTAATGGCATAAACTCGTCCAATCTCCACATGCGGCTGCGCTCCAGATATAATAGTAGAATGCCTCCACTCCGGATGGATCTGGAGTGCTGCGTGATGATCTTTGCTGAGGTCTTGCGAGCATAATATATCCTGAGAGCCGTAGGTAGATATCGCTGAGTAGATGGTCCGGAATAATAACTCTCTGGAGCTGGTGTATAATGAATCGCTGCTGGCATCCCGGAAACATCACTCCCGTGTATATGATATATCTGAGCTGTAGGAGGGGGTGGCTGTCTCTGACCATGCATCTGCGTCCTAGGTGCTGACCTCTGCTGATGATGCTGATCAGATCTCTTTCCTTTGCTGGAATTTCCTGAACCCTCTAGCTGTGCCTTCAGAGTACACTCTCGACTAGTGTGCCCTGGATGCTTGCAGTAATAACAAACACTCCGGTCCAAGGGACACTCTGAAATGTGGTGGGTTCCTGACCCACATCTATAGCATCTAGCCATGTGTCCGCTCTTATGGTTCTTCTGAGAACCTCCAGACTGTCCAGAAGCTGGTCGCTTCCCTTTCTGTGCCCTAGATGATCCCTCTGAAGTACCACGAGAAACCCCTCTCTGATCTTGCTTTCTCTGAGTCTCAGGAGTCGCATCTGATTTCCGCTGCTTTCCCTGGTTCATCTGTTTTTCCAACTCTCTCTCCTTGGCGATTTGTTGAGAAGTCATCTCAATAGCGATTGCCTATCCGGTGCCTCTCGATGCAATTAATGGAAGATCCCGATAGTTTGGCGAATATACGCAGCCAAACCTGCGTGATAAATTGGAACATTCTCATCCCCATCTGTGCTACCTAATGTGGACAAAATTCCGCGAGTCGGGTGAACTCCGCATTATACTCCATATGACCGAGGATTGCCTGCTTAAGCGTTAGAACTCTGACAGTCGTCTTTGTAGAGAACGCAGAAGGAAAATACTGCCTCCAGAATATATCTCGGAAAACTGCCCAGGTGATGTTCTGCTCTCCCATCAAGGTCTTCTGCATTTTCCACCATGTAACCGCCTGCTCTCGAAGGTGATAAGCTGCTAGACCCACCTTCTCCTCATCGGTGCAACTCATGAACTCAAATGTATCCTCCAAATTGTCTAACCAGTCCGCAATCCAGGATCGGACTCGCCTCAATAATAACCGGTCCTTGGTCGATCCAGTGCTATATACGTGCCTTGACTCTGACCCAACTGGAATCCGTAGCAGTCGGCGTAGTCAAGGGTACATCAGGCTCTTGAGGTTCCGAACCTCTGGTAGGAGACTGTCGTGGCTCCTCCTGATCAACCGGTCCTCCGGTAGTAGGCTGTTTAGAGGGTCGACCTCTCTTACGAGTCTGAACAGGTGCCATAATATCGACTGTTCACACCTGTTGAACGATTTAACGAAAATATTAAGTGTTAAGATTTCTTACTTGGACAACTTGAGCTCATGCCTCTGTCAATCCCATCCCATCTTACAAAATCGAAATCAAATCAAATCAAACGATTTCCAAGGTCCCAAAATCCGACAAAACATTATTGCATGGCATCGCAACCTAGAGCTCGATATAATAAAATTGTCACGCCAGGTAGACTGTCCTCCAACTGACGACACACTATGACAATTCCAATACGGTACAAAGTCGCAGCCAGTATAACACATATCGAAAATGTATAACAACACAGCAAAACGTACAACATCAATAGCGGAAGCCAACACATGGAAATACAAACTCGTCAACATAAGTACATCGGTATATCCGTCCATACTAGAAAAAAATCCATACTGAATATCAAAAGAGAAACATACAGCATGATCTCCAAAACAATAAGAGTCCATATAAAGGTACATGCGATGGGAAACAAAAAAACCCTCGGAAAAACGGCGAGATGGGATCAGGTGGCAATGCTCCAAGTCCATGCCGAAGTATTCTATCTACTACAGGCGAAACCGGTCCAGGATGGTGAGTATAAAACTTCGGGGTAATATATAGAAGTACATGAACAACTACGGTAAAGAGATCTACTGGTATATATATGCAAGATCTACAGGTATACAGCATGAGTCCATCATACATACAGTACTCAACATAGTAACCGGACACTACAGATACGGTCATACTCATAGCATACACTAAACTAATAAACTGACATAAAATAATGTACATACCTGACGGTCTGCCGTCCACATAACCTATAACATCCTGAACAGGTATATCATAACATAATCCAAATAACATGCAGACTAAACCAAAACATACTCATACTCAACACACAGCAGTATATAAAATGCAAATGACATGTAGCATGATATACAATCATATGCAGCAACCAAATACAACATCTCACAAGCATATGTAAAACATATATTGAATACATGCATACATATATATATCAGCAATGCATATGCATGGTCATGCCTGTGCACCCAACTCTCTACCACGACCCCAGTGTGGCCTAGGGTGGCACGACATGACAACTATCCCGATCACCGCCACCACTCTCGAGTGACCGACCGAGTTGGGTAGTATGAAACAAGAGCTAGCCGCCATAGAGCTATATGCTACTCACACGGGTCCTCGCCGCTAGCCGCTCGTCCCTACCCATGAGTAGACGAGCAACGCACCTCAGACAATCGCACATCACACGACCACCATCTATAGTGGGTGAGTGCGCAACTACCACTCCGCAAGACAAAGGGCCAAGTGCGCATCTCCATACCACCATCCCTAGTGGCCGAGAACGGCACACTCACAATGCTCTGCCCTCGACCCTGTAGCCACTGCCCCGAGTGGCCGAGGAGGCAGGATGACTGACGACTCGTCTCAACCACAAGGCAACCGCCAAGATGCATGAAATGTAATGATGCATAACCCACACACGATCCTCGCAACACTCCCTAACTCACTGGGAGACCTAGTCAACCAAAAGTCAACCATGTAAGGGGCATAAATCCAGTAATCACAACCTATTTACCTATGTACGGATAAATAGATCCATTAACTAACACACCGCGATATGTATACGATACAACAACCGATCTCATAATTTGGACTCATCACCTAACCTAGTGATGCAACCCAGATCTGAGGTCATAAAGATAAACTTAACCACCGGTATTTACTGAACCTCTAACAGCTAACACATAATAGGGTTTTACAGTACCTATCCATGCTAGATAATTAATGACGTACAGAGTATATATCTCAAGGTCAAAGGCAGTACAAGCATGTGATTAAATAAAAGTGGATTTAAGGTCAACAGGTATAACATATATATATACAATGTCATGCACTGAAATTGATCAAACTACCACTGTAGATATTACCCAATTGACACGAAGCTCGATAATCCTCACTACATGGCCCGCTTCAGATCCCAAACTCGCATAATCACAAATTAGGATTTAGCATAACACTCCAATAATAATACGAATAAATACTATTTTATATTCGTATTCTTTTCCCGTCTACGAATAAGAACCCTACTTATCCCAAATTGATACACTACCTAGTCAACTACATAGATCTCTAAATCTAAACAGTCAACATCAATTAATAATACTCGAGCACCAATACCCGAAACAACAAGCCTAACCAATCATTGACAACTCACATTCACTATACAACCCAAATCCACAATCACAGTATCAACTCTATCATCACAACTCTCCTTCCACACACCCACATTTGCACAATCCTTGGTTAGGAACACTCCCTCCTTACCTCAAATAGAGTACCACTCAATCAAACCATCCACAGCACCTACATCCAATCAACTCGATCTCCTACACAAATAACACCACGGAAATCCTAATTAACCACTTTCCCATCTTGATTTTCTCCGTGACTCACACTCGACACCAAAGCGAGTATCTTGGTAATACCCCTGTTCAACTTCTCACGCGAAGAAAATCCGATTACACGCATCGACAACATTTACAATCAAATTCCCCAATCCCAGTATCGATTCTTAACCATCCGAGCACACAACCGATTAAATTCCCAATTCATTGCATACCTCACCAACACCAAAAGCACACTGCACTCACAAACACACGTATCACCCATTCACACGGCAGGAAAAACACAAATTGAGACATTACAAATCTACGATCTTCTCCGATGACCTACTCCGCTCACCCTCCGCTCACCAAGGAAACTCCAAATCAACACATCGACCAACAATTGCAATAACAGAATACCCAAATCCACAATACCATCGATGAAATGTTAGGTTAGATCCAAACTTACCCGATCCAAAACTCCCAAACTCTGCCGACGAAAGGTAATCTCCGCAAGCACCGATCAACGGAAATCCCCAAATCTGCCGAGGTAATGCCAACATCCGATCAAATACAGTAGATCCACGAAATCCTCGATGGAACTCCAATCCTAATGGCCAGCCCATCGAGTGTCGCGCGACTTCTTTCCCGCGAGAACCCTCCTTGATCCCCTACCGAGATCTACCAAATGGCGGCGCCGTCGAGCTGCTCGCACCGGATCGCCGACGAGATCGGCGAGGAAAGCGCGCGGCGAAGAAGCGTTCGGCGCGGAGAAGAACGGAAGTGGATCGCGATGGAAATGAGACGATCAGCGTTTGGCCGGCTTTTAAATGCCGTTCGATTGATCCGGTTAACCCAGCCCAGCCCGAATCCGGTTCAAGCCCGATTTCAGCCCAATCTCAAATCCGGTTCAAGCCCGATTTCAGCCCAATTTCAAATCCGGTTCAAGCCCGATTTCAGCCCAATTTCAGCCCACTAATTAAGCCTAATTAATCCCTTAATTAATCCTAATTAATTAACGGTTAATTCATTTATTTTTTTTTCGTATACTACAGTAACCTAGCTTCTCCTCCTCTTCTCCAGCACAGCGAGAAGTAGCAAGGAGAAGCACGGAGCACGAACTCGTCCCCAACAGCAGCTTAGGAGTCTTTCTGGTTGCCGAACTTTGTCAAAACGAAGCGAGATCGACTACGAAGAGGGCAAGGTCTTTATCTCTCTTTGCATTCTCCTTTCGTTGTTTTTCCTAGCAGCTGTCCGGACTTTCTTCTCCTCCTTTCGGCCACAGACAACCCTTCTTTTCTAGGGTTTTACTTACCCAATAGCAGCAGCCTTCTCCCTCTCATTGTTGGAGTTTGTTCCGACGAAATGAGGCTGCCAACACATAAGGGAAAAGGCAGTAATAGTAGTCCTAAATTGCTATTACGCTTTAGTTTCTAGTTTTCTTGCTCTTCTTGCATCACCATAGCACTGTCGACACTTAAGCTAGCCGAATTTAGCAACAGAATTGTTTTCCAGCAATCACAGTAAACCTTCATTTCCTAATTTTCTTCCTTTAGCAAATACTCAAGCAGTTCATAGTTTAGGTGATTAAGTTTACAAGGTAGATTGTTAGATCGAGGTTATTAATTAAGATTAGTGGAGGTGTTAGATAGGAATGAGGAATTAATATTATAAGGTAGCGAGATCATAAATGATCGATTAATTGTGGATTTTGTGTAAATTTGTAAATGTTGTGTTATTATCATTATTGCATATTATATTGAATTTTGAATCATTTAATATTGTATTTGTAGATAGGTTCGACGACTTTTGCTGTATATAGAGGCGGGTACATTCGATCCTTGGACTCTTTATGTTCCTTGTGCATATATAAATAAGATAATTGGTTTATTTATATTTGTATAACTGTTTTCAAAATTAGGGATAAAAATGATATTTAAAAATAGCGAAATGGGTAATAAATAATTAAACTGATGGAGGGTAAATAATTGATATTACTTCATGTTCATATGTGGGTTTTATATGGGATGAACATGGGATGGGTTGTTTTAAAAATTTAAATGGATACTCTGACCTATTCTTCCGTTGGTACTTGTTCTGTTTATATTGCTTGACCTTCCTTACTCATGTTATTTCATCTGTTGATACTTGTACCTTTTAATGATACAACATATACATATAAATCTTATGTTGGTGATTAATAACTTGAATTAAGTTGATCATTCAGATTTATCCTAAGATGGACACATATAGTTGAACAAGTATGATAACTGAAGTAAAGTTGAATAATTAAAGAAATGAAAGAGAAATACTAAAAGTGAAAACTCCGAGCCTAGCTTTATACCAGAGTACCTGACCCCCACTTGAGTAGTGGTAGCATGAGTTGCGCGCGGTCAGATTTTGCTTGCGCTTCGGCGCCTTATTGTTATTTCTTGTTGCATTCCACCGGTGATGAGGCTTTTAGCCTATACGTCAGATGACGTTATATACACTCTGATGATATTGGCTCCAGTTATTCACTATTTAGTTGATTTATCAGATTATTGTTGATCTATCAGATTGTAGTTGATTTATCGGATTCACATTATTGATAATGTTTATAAAGATGATATATACATATATATGTATGTATAAGAACTTGGAACAAATTAAAAGACTTGAAACAGAAAGGAAAGAATAAATAAAAATTTTACAAGCTCCTTTGGCCTCTTAAACAAGATTAAATTCATGCACATCTTTCCTTATTACCCGTTTAGCAATCTGTGCTAATGTCTGCTTTCTTTGGTCTCCAATTTTGCAGGCTCAAGCACCCTTTTGATATTTCACTGATTTTGCTGTACATAGAGTCGCTCAGAGATATCGACTACTGTCTTCCCGGTTTGATTTCTAGCTTCGATGTATTTTGGTTATTTTATCGATTTTATGTCTAGATGCATTTGCAGCTTATGTAGAAAAATCTATTTTTCATGAATATAGACATTTTATGGAATTTTTGGAGTTACTTGTATTATATGACCCTTATGTTTTTATTCATTCACATGTCACCGAGTAGGGTACCGAACTGACACCCTCGGGGCGTGACATTCTTCCACTTTTCAATCCACCAGTCGCTTCGAGCTATAGATTTATATTTCCAACATATGACTTAGATTCGACTGCATCATCACTTGCACTTGAATTTCTTTGTGCAAGTTCATCGTATTTCTCCTATTTTGAAAGAAAATAATTAAATACTAACATAAAAATTTAAATTTTTTAAATTAAAAACTTTCATTGTTCTAGTTCTCTTTCCACTCCACGTCTTATCTTTCTTTTGGAATGTACGAGTGAAAGTATCTATGAATAATGGCTCAACCCCCATTTTTTGAGCCTAAAAAAAATTGTTATAAATAATAAATGAGTACGTATTAGATTCAAAAATTAGGATTTGAAAATACTCACCAATCGATGTTTGTGTTCATCGATATTTATTGACCCACCCGCATACGTCGCAAACAAAGTGTTATAATTAAAAGTTTGATTTTTTTTCTATTTTGTTCACTCCTTCATTTGTTATCCTTCGATGCCCAATATTCAACAATCTTATTCCAATTCTCCTCAGTTATGCAGTGTGACTTTTTACCTCTAGTTTTTGCATGATTTAATATGTTTTTGATATGATCGCTACACTTTTTTTTGAAAATTCTTCTTATCTCTAATGTTTCTCATTCATCCCAAGTAAATATCCGTTGCAGTAGAGAAAAAATAAATTGACTATATTAACTGAATTTGTATATATAAATTTATTTACATAACTTACCTTGAACTCATTCCATCACAGAGTTTTCGTTTCTTGCAGTGTGCTCGTATAAGTCATCAAAGCTTTGCCCCAATAATTATTCACTATTTTATTCATCACGTGAATAATATGTACAGAATTTATAAATCTATCATGAAATAAAAAATAAACCATGTTAGATATTTATAAAAATACATATCTTATTAAAAACATAGATAATTTAAAACTTGAATACTTACGAATCTTCGCGCGGAGATATCAGCTCTCGCGTATCTTCCCTTTCAACGAGTGATTATTGTATTGGGGAAGATACATTATCAAAGATCTATTGAGAATCAAAAGATTTTGCAACTGGAGAAGAGGTCGAGCGCACATTTTCTGCAAGAGTATCAGACTGTGCAGGGGCTGAAGCAGAGGAAGACAATGATCTTCCATCGCTAATCCATCTATGACCTTCATGTAAAAACTAACAATCATAATTATTAGAATATGAAAGTAAAAAAGAATTACATTTTCATATCGAATTTATAATATGAACAATACGAAAAAATTATCATATTTGAAGCAATTGAATAACCTATAAAAAAAAGGCAGTTCATTAATATATCAAATATATAACATTTAGAATTAAAATAATTTTCGGACACATTATGCTCAACTTTAACCTTCAACAATCTTACGGTTAAAGATAATTTAGTGTGACTGTTACAACCAGACCATACAAGTTCATTTGTATTTCTCAACACTTCTTGAAATTTGAGATATGGTTCATTGTATACATTTTTATGAACACTTGTTACTTCTATCTTATCCAACAGCGATGAATAACTGGTATACATGTGTTTAAATGTTTGAGGATACTAGAACTTGCGACGTTCGATTCGGTATTCAAATTATAACCAACTGCATCAATTATCATCCTCTGATATGGATTGAATTGATCATAATATCTTTAATCTCCACTAACTGTTCTTTGTATGTTTCGTTCAACCTCTTCGTCAGATATAAATGGTTCACTATGACATGTCCAATTATAATAATTTGGGATAAAACTAAATCTACAAAGATATTTTTGAACTTTATCACACTGAAAAAATTTTCTATTATGAAACTTTTTTCACGAACACTTTAATTTATTCTCATCCATAAACTCAACATTACTATTAACAAAATTCAAAAATTATTTCAGTCCAATAATAAATTCATTGGTTAAACTCTAACGTTCTGATAAATTCTTTTTATACATCTAACTTCTATCTCTCTCCATTTGTCCTGTTTCCAAATTTATATCAAAAAATAATTATATTCACATCATTTTTCATCGATATTAATTGAATAATCAATTTGTACTTAAAAAAATTCTTCTAGTACTTATTTATTTTATATATGATATTGAATTACAAACTAGAACATATCAAACTAATAATAAATTTTTATAGTAAAAGAAATACATAAAATCACAGATTATATATATTATAGAATAATAATAGTAAAAAATTTGAAATATAAAATATGTCTTCCGTGGTAGAAGCAATGAATGAACTGATAACAGAAGACTTTACAAACACGCGGATCACTTGAAGTATGAATATCTATACGGCAAACCTAACAAAAATAAATTATTAAATTTGTGTTTTATTACACATTATAAATTTTAAAGGATTTTATTTGAATAAGATATTAATTTGACACATCATATTAATTAGTTATTCGACTTATGTAGCTCAGCTGTCCAATGTCAACACGCACTGTAGGGGGTCGCAACCTTGCAAGCAATGATCGCGACTGTACAAGCGAATTAAAGTTCATGAGATGTGTCAGTATAGGGGTCTAATTAAATTGTATAGATGGAACTGTCGCATGCTTGTTGCAGGGGTGATGCCCCAGCCGTGTCACCCCTGAAAAAGAAGATAGATGATAAATATTGTGTATTTTTTATTTACTGTGTAATTCTATTTGATAGGACACGTATCACTCATGTGACTTGCAGTGATTGCCGCTCAAAAAATTATTTCTTTGTGCCAAATGATCTAAGATTGTCACGGATGATGGATCAATGAACTTTTAGAACCGTAAATTTAAATAGATTTCTGTGTTTAAAAATATTATTTATTTATAAATTGTTAATATAGAGCTTAACGGTGTGGATTATGATGGGCATAACTCGTTTCCATGGGGATAGTACAGTGATAAGTACAGTGTAACATTTTATTTGTACAAGAGTAAAGATTAATCTCCGTCCTTAACAAGATTAATTCGCACTAAAAGCCAAACACCATCTATAATTTATCTCCCTCAAATGGATCAATAGAATCCGTCAAATAAAATGGACGATTTTAAATTTTTTTTACAATGATTGACATAACTTCTTGTAAAGTCACGTCGAGTGCCTTATCTAAATAGTTTGGAAAATAATTAGAGATTCCTTTTTTTTTTATTGTACATTTCTCCACGTCACAACTTATATATTCTATGCAAAAGTTAAAAATTTATCCAATTAACAGTCTCTGTCATTTGTCTCATGACACTGACGAAAAAAAGAGTAAATTATGAGGGGACAAAGTCCCTTGATACGATAACAAGACAGAAAAAAATTCATCTGAAATTAAAGACGATTTTAAACTCCTCATTTGACATCGAATCCTGTTCGTTCTACAAATAATATCCTTATAATATCCTGTCAAATCATCGTATCGCCCCATGGAGACACAACTTATATACTCTCAATGAAAGGATGGACGGTAAATTCCATGCGGTTTCATTCCATTATTTTTCTAATCGGATGTTGACAAATTGTTGACTTATCCAGCCATGCATTCTGCAGTCTCCGAATGGATTGCATGCCCACAAATCTTTCAGTCTCTCAATCACACACAAGTCTGTACGTTGACTATAGACTTCCTGCTCTACCATAGAATTTTTTAAATTTAAAGTGTTAAATTGAAGTTGAGATCTACTTTTGTTATAAACTTGTAGCAGCAATTATAATACAGCAAGCAGGCGCAACCAGGGCAAAATCATTGAGGTTAAGGTTCCATGCATGGTCAAGATGAAGCTATTTCTTTTTGGCTTCCTGGAAATAGTAGCAGTAACATTAATGCTCTTCTTTCTTGCCCAGTCCTCGTCTTCTGGTATGTTTAAGAAAGAAAGAAAGAAATCTTAGTTCAGAATTAAAGCATTACGACAGATTCTATCAGTTTATTTGTTTCAGTATAATTTATATTTAACTTAATCAAATATTTACTATAGGATAGAAATCCAAATATCGTATTTTTTTATCCACGTGGTCAAAAAGGCACATCTCTTTTTAAAATTATTAAAAAGTCACTTTATGTATAATTGTTTTTATTTGAAATATCCTTCTGCGTTTTATTTTGGAGGTATTTTATGCAAAAACAGTTTCGAGATGATATTATTTTAATCAAAGCGGAATCGAAATAATTTTAAAATAGAGCCTTTTTTCAGAGAAATTTCGACAAAAATGAATTAAAACAGCTTTAAATTAGAGTTTCTTTATCAAATTAGTTTTAAAGTAATTAAATCAAATTTAAAATTATTTTAGTCACGAGTAAAAATATTTTGAGCAAAACATTATTTCCACTATGAATAATGATAATGATGATAAAAAAAAATGCCTTTAGATTTTTTGCCCTTTAAAATAATAATTTTGTTTTTTAAATTATTCCTTGACCTAACTTGCTCAAAGTCGTAGTCAATTATACCGTTTTAATTATTTCTAGAGTTTTATTTATGAGTTTTGTACAGGAGATACAATGATCCACAACAGCTCACTTTGAATAACCAGACATTGGCATCGGCACGAGACTTGTTCCGATTTGGCTTCTTCAGTCTCGATAATAATAATAATAGTTCAGTGAAGGGATACATTGTAATATCCTACTCGACAGAGATATGACTCCAAAGATTTCAGATTTTGGTATTGCAAGGATATTTGAAGGAGATGGAGCTCTTGCGAATGGAACCACTTGACCAATTGGAACATTGTAAGTTAATTAATTCTTCGAGTTAGACTTACTTCATAAAATCGGAGAGTTATACTTGAAGTCTTTATTGTTTTTTTGTATTTTTCCTTCTTTCTTTTCAATCAAATAACTGTCTTCTATAAAGCATAAATTATTATTATTTTATAACAAAAAATTAAGTAAAGCTAATGTTCAAGTTTTTTAAGTGCAGTGGATACATGGCACCTGAGTACATATCAAGCGATTATTTTTCATTTAAATCGGATGTATTCAGTTTTGGTGTGATAGTGCTAGAAATCCTAAGTGGCAAAAGGAATAGAACATTCACTCAAGAAAATTCAGGTTTAAATCTTTTACGACATGTAAGTTTAACTTGAAAATTATGTATACCTTTACTTTTACAAGTGGTTCGAATTCAAAATCTAATTCCTATATAATCACAGACATATAATCTGAAGATCCTTGGAGATTCTTGACGACACAGTTAGTCGTTCATATCCAACAATTGAAATTTTACGTTGCATTCGAATGGCTCTTTTGTGTGTGCAAGATTACTGTGAAGACAGACCAACAATGGCAGAGGCGGTGATGATGTTAGTAAGTGAAGATCAACTTTTGATTCCATTCAAGCAACCCACAATAACATCAGAACGTAGCAAAGAAGATTGCACTATCAACGAGAAATGAGTATCACAATCACCGGTCGATGAATTACTCAACATCCTCCAAATATTTGAATATAATTTTATGCTAACTAATACTTTTATATTTTTGTGATTTGTGTTTAATATATTATTGAAGCATGTTAAACTTTAACATCCTTCCCTAATTTGTATATAATTTTATCACAATCAATATTTATATATATTTTAATCTTGTTATAATAATAAAATTGTTATCTTGTGATCTAAAAATCCGTTTGAGTTTTGAAAATAATTAAGCAAAATAATACTTTTTCTTTATGATTTGTATTTAACTTAATTATAGCTGAAGAATCTTAAACAACATCCTCTATACGAATGAAGACTTTTTTTTTAGCGTTGACCGTGACATATTCTCACACTAAAATTAGATGGTTTAGGACCAGCATATCAGGGTCAATGGGAAGATGGACAAAAGATGGCTGTCAAAAAATTGTCTAGAAACTCCTCGCAAGGCTCAATTGATCCAAAATTAATTAACCCTCGCTGATAGCCAAGTTACCGCATAAAAATCTTGTTCGTCTTTTGGGTTGTTGCATCGAAGGTGCTGAGAGACTTATCGTTCTTGAATACATGGAAAACAAGAACTTAGACGGCTTCATTTATGAATATGTTTTCCATAATGAGTTAATTAATTCTTCCATCGCCTCATAATTAAATGGTTAGACATTTACTTATCTAATCTTTTGAAAATGACTCCAGATAAAATAAAATTAGATTAAGACTTTATTTTTGTATTTAAATTATAACTGAAGTATCTTAACTTGAACATACTCTATACAAATGACTTTTTTTTAGGGTTGACCATGAACTATTCTCACGCTGAATTAGATTAAGACTTCAAACTAGTAGACTTGTTTAATTTAGCAAAGAAAAAATTACAAACAAATAAATGATGACGATCAATCAAGCTGCGAAAGATTCTGTCATTTTTTTAGTTTAATTATGGACTAAGACTTCTTTTGGATACATTACAGATGAAGACTGACCCAGAACAACCAAAGCTGTTGCTGCTATTATTTCCGGGAACTGGAGAAGAAAGAGCTGGATCTTGACCATGGAATTTTATTGATTTGCGTTGCTTGCCCCTGAAATCTACTACTGCGTTTGTTTCACAAAGTTGCTCAAGTTCTCTAAAGAAGTCTCTAATCCACAAACTTGTGTATGTTCCTAGTAATTAATAATGTGGAAACAGAATTCTTCAAGTAGATGGCATATTTTTTTCTTCTTCGCATGTTGACTTTCTTCGGGAAAAAGTCAACGATAATTGAATATTTATTATCATATTGAAAAAATGGAAATGAAAAAGGCATAAAATCATTGTCAATCCCTTTCAATAATTATGCCAAGCTTTCAAATCATGCTTGTATAATTTCCTGGATATTAGCGATAGCATCGCGTGATCCAAGACAAGTGTGTTATAGTTAAAATGGTTCAGAGTTAACCATTCAAAATTAGAATATTCAATAATATCTAGGGTTGATCATCCAGAAAAGGCAAACAAAACTAAATCAAAGCACACGAAAGAGATGAAAAAATTGGTTTCTTGGATTTTGTTTTCATTTTAGATCATTTAATTTAGGTAGACTCCACATAAGGGAGGAATTGTTGCTTTGTGGTAAGACGTGTTCTTTAAAACCTTTAAAGAGATAAAGAAGAAGAGCTGCAAGAAGAAATTTTTAATAATTTGATCTAAAAGAGAGTTTTAAGAGGAGATAAAGATGAAGAGGAAGCAAATTTAATAATTTGGTTTAAAAGAATGAGGATACTTTTGTAGAGGCAGGTGAAGGGTTGGCATGCAGATGAAAAAACTTTCTTTTTTTTTTTTGAAAAAAAAAAAGTGTGTTTTTTCCATAAAAATACTTTAATTAAATCAGTTATTATTGCGGTTACATGGACGGGGTCGTCGACTCCATATACGCAAAGGTTTTGAAAGAGAAATCTTGTCTGTCTTCTATTCTCAGGTGATCAACTTGTCCTGGAAAATATGTGGCCTGATGTCTCCATTTATGGTTCGACGACCTTGATAAATGTTTATACTTAATCACAATATATTCCTCTAATCTAGTAAAATTGGATCTTCAGATAAAGCTAGCTAAAAGTTCCTTGCTAAAAATTGGCAAAGCATCTCAATATTTACAGTTGGAATTACTCCAGACTTCTATATCTGCATCAAAACTCAAGATTCTATTGAGAATCATTTCCTGTGATCTTATACTGTGAGGATATTTGAAGTGGAATGGGCATGGACTCTCAGGAAATGCAACACGAATAGTTGAAACATTAAAAGTCTTTTATATTGAGTAAATTATTATGTTCAATGTAGTTGTTCGAGTAAACTCCACATTTTTGCATGAATAGAGGATAACAGAAGTAGCGACGACTGTGTCAAGTGAGAACCAATTCCTTACTCAACCTTCTATCGCCTAACTAGCGGTGCTAAGTTTTTTTTAAAAAAAAAAACTTTATTTCTCTCTCTCCTCTCCTCTCTTATACTCCCACGCCCGTAGCACTACACCACCTTTCTTCTCTTCTTCCCTTCCCTTCTCATCTTCTTCTTCTTCCGATATCCTTCCTGACTGTTCTCTATTTTTCCCGCCACTATCCTCTTTCCTTTTCTTCTTCTTCTCCTCCTTCTGGCTACCAACAGTAGCCACCCTTTTCCCATTTCGTTGCTTCCTTTGTGTCGCTACAGCAATCGCTGAAGCTTGGGTTGCTGCAGTACGTAGTTGCCGAAGCTCGCCGTGAGTGCCAACGAAGAAGCAATAAAGCAACCTCCTTCCCTCTTCTACAGAAGCCATTTCATCATGTTTTATTTCTTTATTCCAGCCACCCAAGCAACCATGACAGTCATCAACGAAAGCAAGGTTCAATCCTCCTCCTTATTCCTCTTTTCACAGGATCAATTTTCTTCTTTTGTTAGCCATCAAAAGAAGTAGCTTTGCTGTCTTTTTAGTTCGACAATCATCAATAATTTCTTGTTAATTTCAGCCACTAGAATTGTAGCCGTACTTCTTCTTCCTCTTCCTGGAGCCGCTAAGACCTACAACCTCCATTGTTGCCGTCTTCCAGCCATAATAACAGTCCTTTTCTTGTTTCTTCCTATTTTTCTAACAACCAGGGAAGTACCACAGAGCCAACGGTAGCAAGTTGCTCTTCGATTTTTATTTTAAAAAAAAATTATAAATAGATCCAGAGATTTTTGATTCTCTGTATGAAAATCCTACTATTGCACTATATCTCACGGTCTTATAAGGCAGTGAGATAAAAAAAAATAATGATCCATCAACTTTGAGTTTTAGATAATGTTATTATTCTTGTTAGATATCATTTTGGGTATTTGATCTATTTTTATATTTTACTTGTAGATATGAGTTTGAATGGAATCGATGATCGATCAAGATTCGAATCTTTTGATGTAAATAAAGATAGATAAATTTTATTCTCTAACTCTTTATATATTTCTTGTACATAAATAAATAAAATAAATAATTTATTTATAATTGTATAGTTATTTTCAAAATTAAAAATTAAAATAATATTTAAAAATAATGAAATGAGTGAATAAGTAATTAAACTACTGAAAGATAAATAATTGATATTATTTCATATTACATGTGAGTTTCATATAGAAGTTAAGATAGAAAGGGTTATTTTAAAATTTAAAAATGAATATTCTAATTTTCTTCCATTGATATTTGTTCTTGTTATATTTTGACCTTCTTTATTATTGATACATCATGTTGTTGATATTTATAACTTTTACTTGTAAATTCTATGGTGATATCTAAACGACTTGATTTAAGTTGGCCATTAAAATTTCCATAAGATATATACCTATAATTGAACATGTGTAATAAAAGATATAAATGAGAAATACTTAAAGATATTTCTAGTCTTATATCATAGTACTTGACCACACACATGTTAATGTGGTAGCATGTTGTCATATGTAGTCAATAATTATTTGCGCTTCAACACTATATTATTCTTTGTTGATAGATTCCACTAGTGATGAGGATTTTAGTTCATATGTCAGATGATGTTAGATACGCTATGAGGACACCGACTATAGTGATTTACTACTTAGTTGAGTTTTTGTAATTTTAGACAGTTGATGATTGATGCGATTGGAGATTGACCCTCTTCTATCGAATCTATTGATGATAATCAGGTCACCTTATCGCACCAAAATCCTATCCAAATTAACATGCACGCGGGTTAGAGGGTGTTGATACTCCGACAATTCTCCTTCGACGCTTAAGTTAGACAGGAAGACTTCATTACCTCCTCTGTTACCTACCTTTACTTCTTTTATAAAGTTGACTCATTATCGACATTAATGAGCACCTTGTCGGCATCACTTTCCTCCATACTTCTCCATGGCACACCCCATGTACATGGTCAACTTGCCCATATCATTGTCATGGTGACCATAGTCACTGACTATCATTTGGAGATGCTTCTCCCTACTGTCATAAATGCACATCCTTTAGGTTGTTTCTTATCCAAGCCTCAGTAAGGCCCGCCACCACGTTCGTACCCACCATGTTGATACCTGATAACCTGTGCCCATACTCTTACTTCACAACTACCTACACCTTGATTCCTTGACATTTTGGGTTCCCGAGTGCTCGAGCTTCTAAATACCCAAGCTCTTGATTACTTGAGTCTCGAGTAACTGGGCTCTCGACTATTTGAACCCCCGAGTACATGAACTCTCGACCACTAGAGCCTCTAAGTACTCGAGTGCCTGAGCTCCCAACTAACCTGAGCTCTCAAGTACTCGAGCACCATTTGGGTCTCGTGGGCCCCATCCCTTTCTTCCATGGACATGATTTCCCACATCTACGGAACTCACTCTGGCAATATCATTAATCACCTTCCAAACAGACAGACAATCAAACACTAGTATGTTTGATGTCATTTATCCACACCATCCACTTCATCCTGCCTTTACCCTAGGGTTTTGTGCATACACAATCAGTCCTCATTAATGTGATCCACGTCGCCATCCTCCTAGGTTTTTGTATCTACACATCTCCAACCCCTCATTTGTCGACAACACTCTCACATCCTTTCGCCTTCCCTCTTATGGCTGCCTCATTACTCCGTGATCATCATTACTAACTTTCCTCGGACCCCCTTTAAAATGGCTTTGCTTCTGTTCTCTAATTCACCCATTTTGCGCTTCGTCTTCTTCCAATCCTTTTTTTCTTCTGCTCAAGTTAGTGTTGGGGAGTTGTACACGAATGCGTGCTCGAATGCATTTCATAAAATGTGCACAACAGAAATGATTGCATAATAAATTTCTAATTTATTACAACACACGCACCATACACATGCATGATACAACAGTGCAAGAAATAACTGTAAAATAAAATTTTAACTTCGATAAGAAATTATACTTGACGGATGACGCGAAGTGGAAATGACATCAACTAAAACGATATTGTCAAACGTCATCTCTATTTGTATCCACACCGAGTTACTATCGAAACGACTTCGCTAAGTCACGAGTTGTGTCTCCACTTCGTTACTAGCCAAAGGTAGGAGACAGCGTGATCTAAGAGAGGGATTAAGAGCTCGATTTGTGTCTGGCAGCCAAAGCAACCTGACGACACAAAATGATCAAAAAACCACCTTCACAAGGATTTTGTCGTCGCCAACGAGTGCTACCGACAGGGAACTCATCGGAGGAGGAAGTGTTAGAGTCGGGAGGGTCAGAGGTGGTTGTTGGCGGCCAAAGGAGCCTACGACGACAACTTTTGTGGGCGACGGAAAAAATCTAGATAGATTGGTGTTGAGCAGCAACAAGGGAGGAGAGGAGAGGAAGATAAAAACTCTACTTATCCTAGGTTTCTCACCAATTATATATATCTCCTATCAAGTTAGAAGAGCGAGTTTAAAACTCACATCCATTAACCCGAAGCCTATACTAATAGTCTTAAGTTTGATTTATAACCAAACCTCTTGATTCAATAACCAAACCATTTTTAATTGAAACCAAATCAATTTGATTTAGAATTAAACCAAAATGAGTTCAATCCGTCTTCATAAGATATGGCTCATCGGCATTTTCATTCCAGCAATATTCTTTCCATATTCAGCTTCCGTTTGGTTCAACCAAACTAAGTCTCTTTCAATCTGAGAATCCAATTATCAAACTCGTTTTAAGTCATTCGGAAAAACTCATAGTATATATGACCTTATAGGAATTCCTAGTTTATGTTTGTCGTCCATAATTAACTATTAATTATGAAACGATCATAAGTGATTTCTAGTAGTACACCAAGATCCTCAATTAATTATAAAATCAATGGTTGATCTCAGAATCGCTTCTGGATCTTTCAACAACTACAGTGAGTCGTGTCTCATTCCTTTCACTCGTCTTATACCACTTGGCTCAGGATATGATCTATGTGTATGCCCCCACTAGGTTGATTACGTTATCCCTATCCGAAGTTATATTTCCTCGTCCTGCAGATTCAGATTACTCAAACATATATCCAAGAGTATCATACTCTTGACATGTGATTGTTGAAGAATTGATCGTCGATAGAGGGGGGGAGGGGGGGGGGGGTGAATAGCGCGTCATCAACGTTGATGGAATTCGATCGTTCTTGCATGCTTGATTGTCTACGATGTTTGTTAGCGCAGCAGAAATAATAGAAATACAAACACACATAAATAAAATAATAACACAAGCACAACACCAAATATAACGTAGTTCGGAACCTTAAGGTTCCTACTCCACGAGTTGAGCTCAACGAGCTCGAGTGATGACAACGCCACTAATAAAACTTCTTCTCGACAACACGTCGGAGGCGGAGAAACCTCGTACAAGGATTACAACAATAATACAATAAGAATACAAGCAAATACAATAGAATGCAAGTAATGAAAACTTTACAAAGAGCTTTTAGATGCTTGCTTGTTTGGTTGTTTGAGTTGCATTTGGAGACCCTGAATTGCAGCAGCAAATCGCCCCAAAACTCCTCAAGAAATCTTTTATAAATTCCTCTCCACGAGATGCTTTTATAACCTGCATTCGGGTTGAATTTTGCCTAGCAGTCGATTGATTGGGACCATCAGTCGACTGCTCCTGTAGCCGTTGTCTCACAACAGCATGAGCCACGAATAGACCATTAATCGACTGATCATGTCCATCAATCGACTGATCGAGTCATCACTCGACTGTCAAACCCTAATAGTCGACTCGGAAACTTTCTATCCCAGAATTCTCGACCATCGATCATTGCCACCAATGATCATTTAATCGCCGGGCAATGATCGCTAGGCCAATTCCAAAGAATCGAACTCTAGTCGACATAATATCCCTCATCCATGAGGTTTTAACCCCAAGTATGGTGCCTCCATACTTGCTAGACCACCCTTAGCCTAGACCTAAGTCTTCTAGCCACCTCCGTCAGTCTCGCATCTATCAGATCCCTCCAAGTCATCCATGACTTATTCATTCATATGCTAGTCTTCAGGTGCTTCCATCAGCTATTGTCATGCTAATGTGGTCTACACCGCCAAGGCACATTGGGCTTACGCTGTCAAGACTTCCTCTTGAACTTTACGTCGTCAACCATTAGACTTCTCAATTGCCAAGACTCAAGCTTGGACTTTCTTTGCCAAGTACCCAAGACTTGAACTATTCCAAATGCCAAGTATCCCACTTGGACTTTCCTTGCCAAATACCCATGACTTGGACTTTCTTCATCACATGGTCAACCATAGTCAACCATCAAAATACCCTCGAGTCAAACTCGAGTCCGGTCAAATATGACCCGGGTAGATTGCACCAACAATCTCCCCAAAAACATTGTCAGACATCAATGTCAACCCTCCATGTCAAACATCAAAATACTACTTGAGTCAAACTCGAGTCTGGTCAATCGTGACCTGAGTCGATTGCACCAATAATCTCCCCTTTTTGATGTTTGACAAAAACCAAACACCTTTGAGTTAGACCCCTAACTCAAATCTTCTTACCAATTATCCCAAATTGGTAATTTTACTTTCTCCCCTTTTTGATATACATTAAAAAGGTTCTCCTCAAAGAGGTCAATATCTCATATCCCAATGAGATCTTATAATCTCCCCCTTAGTCCAAAAAATACCTAGGATGCATTCACTCTTCCTAGTGATAAGTCTCATATCACTTAAGAGAGACACTCCTATAAACTCTCCCAATTTTCAAATTGGACATCTCAAATTCCCATTCCTCCCCCTCATGAGGAAGAATACATCCATCTTTCCAAAATGGATACCTCCCCCAAAGGCTTACTCCCCCTTGACCATTGCACCAACAATGTCCTTGGAGAATCCCTAAGGCAATAGGAACACTAAACTATCAAAAATTAAGATCCGAAGTTCAACATCGAACTTTCACATACCTTAAATTGATACACACCCTAAACAACTCTCCTAATCTATATCAAATGGTTTTTCACCATTTCTAATGCTTTACAAAGCATATCCTAAGGTTATGAGCAGTTAGGGAACCCTAACATAGCTGAAACATGGGTTAAACATCCTTATTTAGTCGAAATCAACATTGATGATGACTTTATCGGATAATGATCATTGCCCTCATCATCACGATCGCCATTGTTTGCGATTGACTAATAACTGAAACTTTCGAATTTCAATTATCAGAAACGAATTTTGGAAATTTATAAGTAATTCTATGTATTTTAAAAAATCGTGAAAATTCATACGTACATTACTTATAAGCAATACAATGGGTGAAAAATAATTTATCCATAAAATAGTGAAATTGATACAAAGTTCAAAAGTGAAGAAAAACTTCAATGTTTGAGCTCACTTTGTATCAACATCATCAATGGTGATTGCTATCAAAAGATAGACTTCACCAAGATTTTTCAAAATGATTTTAAAATATTTTAAAACCTTATATTGGATCATGTTCTTTGGGCTCAATGCACATGACTTGCACATTAACTTTCCCAATGATCCACCCATGATTTTAGATGAATTTGAGTTCATTTAGATACAAAAATTATGCATCTTGAACTTAACTCATATCCTAGCATCTCACATGTATCTAGGGTGTATCAATACGCATACATGTCAATGTAATGTGAGATGTGAGTTTTGTTCATCCTAATCTAGGATTTCATGTATTTTTCTAAGGCAACACTACTTGATTATCTTATACATAGCACTTTAAGTCATGTCAATTGTGCTTAAATCAATTTTTATTAATGCATGAATGATTATGACATTAATGATGATATAAATAAGCATGTGCTCATAATCATGATGTCATGACATAAAATGGAATCTAAGCATACATGACATTTAACCTTAATCCTAAGCATGATCATGATATTTAAATGATAAAAATAGATATGATGTCATGACATGACATATGACAAATCAAGATATGACAAATAAAATATAAAGGTATAATAATACCTAAGTCTTAATATTAATTGTCATTTGTTATTATTTAGTCCATTTTGCCATATTACCATTTATCTCTCAAGTGTGTCAAAAATCCAAAATGACACACTATGAACTCTAAACCTAAGTTGTGCCAATTTGATAAATTTTTTATAGTTCCATAAATTATATTGGCACATCCTAAAATCGTTTAGGATCCAAATTCAAACCTATTTCCAAGGTATCCATAACCTTAAAAATGACCTAAAGTGTCACCTTTACCATGGTCAGGTTAACTACCTATCCATTCAAGGTTGGCACACCTAAATCCATTTAGCGTGAATCAATCATGCTCTTAGGAACCCAAAACCTATTAGAGCTCCTTGGGTTAATTAGGTATTTCTTAGGGATAACTTCCCTAGATACCCTCCTAATGACCCTCCTAGGCTTGGTAGCCTTGGTCAT
The DNA here is from genome assembly GCA_025175895.1 of Wurfbainia villosa. Lineage (NCBI taxonomy): Eukaryota > Viridiplantae > Streptophyta > Magnoliopsida > Zingiberales > Zingiberaceae > Wurfbainia > Wurfbainia villosa. Next base: position 30,575,605 of record CM045991.1, read on the forward strand.
TGTGGTGTTGCCTAGGTTAACTCTAGGGGTGACTCACCTTGTAACCTTCTTAGTGACTTCCCTAGGTTTCCTTGAAACCCTAGCCACTAGACACCTACCTTGGTCAACCTTAAGGATGACTTCCCTATTGACCTTGGTTCTTCTAGACCTAGGTTGTGTTCCATAATCGAATGGAACATTATGATAGGTCACCTTGGGCTTAGGTTTGTGACTCAAACCTTTCTTGCCTTTGGATGACTATTGTCTCCTAGGCCCTTTACTTTGACTATTTGACCCTTTAATTTGATTTTGTATATTCCTAAGGGTCTTCTCCATCTTCTCTAGTTTTGATCTCAAAACTTGATTTTTAAATTTTAATCTTTCCAATTTTGATTTTTCATTTATCCTTTGGAAATGGAACTTCCTAGGCATATGTCTATGGTTCTTGGAGTTAAAGTCTAGATGATTCTCTATCTTTCTAATAGACTCCTTAGGGAAGATTTTTTTAGGGACATTAGTCTCAAATTTCTCCTTAGTTCTAAAGTTGACATGTTTAGCTCCTAAACAATAAAATCTATTATTTCTAGCATGCTCCTTATGAACAATAGCAAGATTGTTTAAATTGTTTCTAGCATGCTTTTTGACATTAAAACTAGAAGATGCATTATTAAAATGTACCTTAGGGTTTGTCTTAGAGGCTCCCCCTATATGTGTAGCTCTCTCTTGAGTATTCTTCCTTCTCTTAGAGCATTGACTTCTATAATGCCCTTTTTGTTGACATTTGAAGCAAATGATGTGCTCCTTGCTTTTAATTGTTGGAGGACCAGCATCCTTTGACTTCTCTTGACTTTTAGGCGTCAGTTGACTTTTCTTGACCTTCTTAGAACACTTACTCTTATAGTGTCTGGCTTCCCTACACTCAAAGCAAATTATATGATTTTTAATCTTTATCGAAATGCTTGAGTTACCTAGGTTATCGGTGGATGTTTTGGCTTCTTCATCTTCTCGACCGGAGGTAGAAGGTTCCTCTTGAGTTTGCTCCGGTATTGAAGATGGCCTAGTCTCCTCCCCCTCAATCCTAGAGGTTGAGATTTCTTCTACTTCTACCTCTTCCACTGATTCCGATCCGGATGTTGATTCCCTATCAACCTCCAAATCCTTACTTTCTTATGAGGATGATGAACTTACTTCTTTGAGCTCCTCCTCTTGAGCCGGTGATGGGTCTTCATGATATTTCGCCAATTTGCTCCATAGCTCTTTGGCGTCTTTACAATCCCCTATCTTGATCAAAGTGTCATTAGGGATTACATTAAGTAACAAACCCATTACCTTATTATTGATGTTGTAGTATCAGAGTTGTTCTTTGCTCCAATTCTTCTTCTTGAGTTGTCTTCCTTCTTCATCCTTTGGAGTGTCGAAACCTACTACGATACTAATCCAATTGTCAAAATCGCACATAAGAAAGTGCATCATTCTACCTTTCCAATATGCGAAATCTTTGGGGTCGAAAGACAGTGGAATGTTGATGTCGTCACCCAATTTTTCTTGGAAATCCATCTTCTTCCCTCTAGCTCTTTTGCTCTCTCGGATGTGAAGCTGGTGAAGAGCTCCTAGCTCTGATACCAATTGTTGGAGAATTGATCATCGCTAGAGGGGGGTGAATAGCGCGTCGTCGACGTTGATGGAATTCGATCGTTGTTGCGTGCTTGATTGTCTACGATGTTTGTTAGCGCAGCGGAAATAATAGGAATACAAACAAATACAAATACAATAAGAACACGAGTACAACACCCAATATAAAGTGGTTCGGAACCTCAAGGTCCCTACTCCACAGGTTGAGCTCAATGAGCTCAAGTGATGACAACACCATTAATAAAACTCCTTCTCGACAATACGGCGGAGGCAGAGAAACCTCGTACAAGGATTACAATAGTAATACAATAAGAATACAAACAAATACAATTGAATGCAAGTAAAGAAAACTTTACAAAGAGCTTATAGATGTTTGCTTGTTTGGTTGCTTGAGTTGCACTTGGAGACCCTGAATTGCAGCAGCAAATCATCCCAAAACTCCTCAAGAAACCTTTTCTAAATCTCTCTCCACGAGCTACTTTTATAACCTACATTCGGATTGGATTTCGCTTAGCAGTCGACTGATCGGGACTATCATTCGACTGCTCCTGTAGTCGTTGTCTCACAACGACATGAGCCACGTTGGATAAGTTATAACGGATAGACCATCAATCGATTGATCATGCCCATTAGTCGACTGATCAAGTCATCACTCGACTGTCGAATCCTAATAGTCGACTCGGAAACTTTCTGTCCCTGAATTCCCAACCATCAGTCGACTGATATCCAGATCAGTCGACTGCCCAATGTTGGCAGTCGACTGGTAGACCAATTCTTGCAGTCAAATTCTAGTCGACTCTCATTAGTCGACTGACCATAATATCAGTCGATTGATAATCTCATCAATGAGGTTTTAACCCCAAGTATGGTGCCCCCAGACTTGCTAGACCACCCTTAGCCTAGACCTAAGCCTTATAGCCACCTCCGTCAGCCTCACACCTATCGGATCCCTCCAAGTCATTCATGACTTGTTCATCCATACACTAGTCTTCAGGTGCTTCCATCAGCTATTGTCAGGCTAATGTGGTCTACACCACCAAGGCACATCGGGCTTACGCTGCCAAGACTCCCGCTTGGATTTTACGTCGTCAACCATTGGACTTCTCAATTGCCAAGACTCAAGCTTGAACTTTCCCTTGCTAATCCATGTTGGACTTTCCTTGCCAAGTACCCAAGACTTAGACTCTCCCAAATGCCAAGGGTCCCACTTAGACTTTCCATGCCAAGTACCCATGACTTGGACTTTCTTCATCACATGGTCAACCCTAGTCAACCATCAAAATACCCCTCGAGTCAAACTCGAGTCCGATCAAATATGATCCGGGTCGATTGCACTAACAATCTCCCTAAAAATATTATCAGACATCTATGTCAAACATCAAAATACTACTCGAGTAAAACTCGAATCTGGTCAATCGTGATCTGGGCCGATTGCACCAATAGTGATGATTTGGTCAAAGACTTCGAGTAACAGTTCTGACAAGTGATTATAGGGTATACATCTCCTTTGTAATGAGCGGTGAATCTTCTATTGGCTATCAAAATATTTTCGGACACTCCGACTTATACCCAATCATCCTAAGGTTATGCCTCCAAAGAGATGTTTGCTTAGGATGTTAGTATAATTAAGTCTCCATAACCAAGGTAATTTGCACTTAAATTGCATATATTAAATTATAGTACACACTTGATCGGATGATAAATGATAGAGGTACTTATATATATTAGTAATTATCAGTGACCCACGGAGTAGGCAAAATAAATGTATAAACAAATAACCTATGCATCAGGCAGTTACGTTAGGCAAATAAACTATTCCAAACGGATTTTCTGAACTGTGTTATTCCGATCCCGACTCGAGCACAACCTATTCTGAGCAGTGAGCACATAATATATGTAAATAATGAACCTCAATTATATAAAAATAAATAAAAAAGCAAAGTGTCTTCTTTAGATATTGTAGAGCATAGGAGTTTTTTTTTATTACACATTTCTTAATATAACAGCTCACATACTATTAATGAAAGAAATCGACAGTGAACCAATGTCCTGTTAACTTCAGTCACCCATTCTGCAGTGTCCAAATTAATTACATACGCACTATTCTTTCCGTCTTTCTTCCTGCTATGCCATCGAATTTTGAAATTTAAGGCGTTAAATTGATACTGTTTTTTAGAAGCTGTAGCATCTCTAAAAGACAATACAGCAGCAGATTAGCTTGCAGGTGCAAACAGCGCAGAATCACTAAGAGCTTAAGCTTCCACTGAGCAGATGCAGCTCTTTCTTTCTCGGTTCCTGGCAGCAACAGTAACGCTCTTCCTCCTTGTCCAGTCCTCGTCTTCTGGTACGTTTAAAAAGAAATCTTATCGGAATTTGCATATTTGTTTTCTAAAATGCTTCTTTGCTCAGCCTGTTCATCTGCTAATAGCTAAAAGTAATCAACAATTAATAATATATATAGAATAAAAAATTAAGAAAAATGAATATAGATAATATTAAAATTATAAAATTTTACATTTGGCATGAATTGGAAACTTTTGTCTCATTGTTTGACGATCTTATAATATCTAAAATCAAATTCATGAAAGATTAAGAGTGCATTAGAAGTACTTAAATATTTTTAACAAAAAAGCGTTTAACAATTCTATAAAATCAAGAAGAAGAATATGGATAAGAATATTAGGAGAATAATGATATTTCTTTAGATATTTATTTATTTATGAGATTGATGCAGGAGATACAATGATCCTGAACATCTCGCTCATAAATGGCCAGACCTTGACATCGACAGGCGACTCGTTCCAGCTTGGCTTCTTCAGTCTAGATAATACTAGTTCAGAGAAGGGATACTTAGGAATCTGGTACTGCAATCTCGCACCGCAAGAAGGCACAGTTGTATGGATCGCCAATCGGAACGAGTCCGTCAACACATCCATTGCATCCTTCAACCTCACTTCCGACGGAAATCTAATCTTATTTGAGGAAGACAGAATTGTTTGGTCGACGGGAACGAGATCCAAAGAACTCAATTCTGCACGCTTGCAGCTTTTAGAATCTGGAAACCTCGTGCTCAACGACAGCAACTCGATTTTATGGCAGAGCTTCGACCGCCCAAGCGACAGCCAGATATCTCTCCCTGGCATGAAGCTCGGATATGACTTCCGGACCAATACTTCATGGCGGCAAGTATCATGGAGGAGCTCCGAGGATCCTTCTCCCGGAGACTACACCCACGTGGTTCTTGCTTTAGCTGTTCCGGATATCGTCGTGTTGAAAGGGTCCGCCAAAACCTATCGAGGCGGCCCATGGAACGGATATTGGTTCGTCGGCGATCCAATGCTGGCGAGCGTATTCCAGGCTATCCCAGTAAATTTCACGTTTGTCTACAACCAGAATGAGATCTATTTTATGATTAATTATAAAGCCTCGCCGACGCCGGGGCTGTCACGGGTGGTGTTGTGCGCCAATGGAACCATCCAGCGTTGGCATATAGATAGGGGTGGCAAGGGAGAGTGGCAACTTCTGTGGACGTTTCCGGAGGACGACTGCGATAAGTACAATCTCTGCGGCCGCAACAGCTTGTGCACCTGGAACTACTATACCGTCAACTGCGATTGCTTGGACGGGTTCGTAAAGATTGTAAAGAACGGAAGCGAGGCTGGGTGCGAGAGGGAGAAGCCTTTGAATTGCTCGCCGAACGAGTTTTCGAAGGTGCAGAACGTGAAGGTGCCCGAAACTGAGAACGCTACAGCGCGAGGAAACATGAGTCTCGATGACTGCAAGGATTTGTGCTTGAATGATTGCTCCTGCGAGGCGTATGCGGTGATCAGCGGGCCTTATGGATGCATAACTTGGCCTGGTGATCTGCTGGATCTCAGGACTTTTGGCAATGGAGGAGGAGATGATTTATACGTTCGGTTCGCAGGTAATCTAATTATCCGCAGAATTGGATCACCAAAGTACGATTAATCAAACATCTGCCTATTTTTTGTTCCTTCCAGAATCATCAACAAAGAAGCACGTCTGGCTGGCCATAGTAATTCCACTGTTACTCGGATTTTTTCTTCTATGTTGTGTCGGCGTGCTCGTGTGGAGGAAGAGAAACAAAGCGTCAACCAGATTGCTATTACAGTCGCCAAATGTAAAGGAAGGTAATGAATCGGCATTTATCACTGACTTTTGGTTTTATTTGTGAGAAAGTAATGTCGATCATGGTGTTCGATTCATTCTCGCCGGTAACTCGATGACTTATGATGATGTATCAGAGTCGAGGCCGATCGCGATCGACTCTGAGGATTCTCCTCTGCATAATACTGATAGAGAAGTAGGTAAGTTGCTTTTCTCCTTCCTCACTGCTCATGCACGCGCTGCATCAATAACGATCATTTGTTATTCCTTACGTTCATTATATTTATTAGCTTGTTATCTGAAAACCGAGTTTAGATGAAATCTACATTTGTTTTTTAATTTTCAGAAAACAAAGATAATGTGCCAGGTCTGTTCAACACATTAGGTTTACTGCCTTCCTACGATTTGTTTACAATAGCAACTGCAACAAATAATTTCTCTGATGGAAACAAACTGGGAGAAGGTGGATTTGGTGTTGTTTACAAGGTAATTAATAAGAGTTCCAGCAGGGCCAATCTTTAAAACCGACAAATATGAAATAAACAGTTCGTTTAATTTGTCAGGGTCAATTGGAAGATGGACAGATGATTGCCGTCAAGAAATTGTCGAGAAACTCCTCGCAAGGACCAAATGAGTTCCAAAATGAACTCTCGCTTATAGCCAAATTACAACATAGAAACCTTGTTCGTCTTTTGGGCTGCTGTATTGAAGGCGTCGAGAGGCTTATCGTTCTTGAATACATGGAAAACAAGAGCTTAGACGCCTTCATTTACGGTAACTATGTTTATGAGTTAATTCTATCGCCTCATAAATACTTGAGATATTTACATGTCTAATCTTATGAAAATGACTCCAGATAAAATCAAAAGTTCATTGTTAAATTGGCCAAAACGTCTTGACATTATAATTGGGATTGCTCGAGGACTGTTGTATCTTCATCAAGACTCTATCTTGAGAGTCATTCATCGTGACCTTAAACCGAGTAATATCCTCCTCGATAAGGATATGACTCCAAAGATCTCAGATTTTGGCATTGCAAGGATATTTGAAGGAGAGAGAGCTCTTGCAGATGGAACCGCCAGACCTATTGGAACATTGTAAGTTAATTCTTTAAATCAGATTTACTTGGTAAAACAGGAGAGTTAAACTTGAAGTCTTTATTGTTTTTTTGTTTGTATTTTTCCTTTTTTCTTTACAATCAAATAACACTATTCTATAAAGCATAAATTATTTTTATTTTATAACATAAAGTAAAGCTAATGTTCAAATTCTTTTGAGTGCAGCGGATACATGGCACCTGAATACTTATCGGGTGGATATTTTTCATTTAAATCGGATGTGTTCAGTTTTGGTGTGATAGTGCTAGAAATTCTAAGTGGCAAGAGGAATAGAACATTCACTCAAGAAAATTCAGGTTTAAATCTTTTGCGACATGTAAGTTTAACTTGAAAACATGTGTCCCTTTACTTTCATCATACGTGGTTAGAATTCAAAATCTAACTCCTATATAATCACAGACGTATAATCTTTGGAAGGAAGGAAGATCCTTGGAGATTCTTGACGATACAGTTGGTCGCTCGTATCCAACAATCGAAATTTTACGTTGCATCCGAATGGCTCTTTTGTGTGTGCAAGATAACTACGAAGACAGACCAACAATGGCAGAAGTGGTGATGATGTTAGCAAGTGAAGATCAACTTTTGATTCCATTCAAGCAACCCACAATAACATCAGACAATAGTGAAGAAGATTGCACTATCAAAGAAATAAGTATCACAATCACTGGTCGATGAATTCTGCTGCGTCCTCTAAATATTTGAATATAATTTTATGTTAACTAATACTTTTATATTTTATAATTTGTGTTTAATATATTACTGAAGCGTGTTAAACTTTAACATTCTTCACTAATTTGTATATAATTTTATCACAATGGTAAGATTTAGAAATTATAAATTTAAATCTTGAAAATAATTTTTAACAAAGCAAAATAAAACTACATACAATATAAATTTTTTCCAAAGACTCCACATGGTGGAAGCTTCGTGCAAGTTTTTTTTATTTTATTTGTATTTAACTTATAATTGAAGAATCTTAAACTGGAACATTCTCTGTACAAATGTAGACTTTTTTGTAGCGTTGACCGTGAGATATATATTCTCACACTAAATTAGATTTAGATGTAATTAAGACTATATATTCCTTATTAGGGATAAGAGTGATAAATCAAAGTCTTCACAATATATAGTGTCATTAATTACACAGATTTGGACTTCTAAATTTTGATCGAAAGCCCTTCAAATTTAGCTCAATTACCTAAATTTTACTTTACAAGATGCCAATCAAAAACATCTTCACGTATGAGGTCGAAAGTTTTGATATTTTCTCAAAGATTTAGGAAAACTTTTGTCACCAAACCCAGACAACTCACAATTAAATTTGACTTTTACAAGAATTTTTAACCATACATGAAACAACACTTGAGTGAGTTGTGTAATTAATATGACTAGTAAATTGAAATTGTTCGGCGATTTATCAAACATCGCTCTTGAAGTTTAAAATTGTCCAAAAAATATCCCATACTTTTATATTTATCAAATAGCGTACTTAATTCCCTTTTTACCCTTCAGAAATAACGCACTTAATTTTCGAACGTGGTGATGGGAATTCAAATCCCAACACCACAGTAGTGCTGAGATTCGAATTTTCAGCACCACATTCGGAAATTAAATGCGTTATTTCTGAAGAGTAAAAAGGGAATTAAGTGTGCTATTTAGTAAATATGAAAGTATGAGATATTTTTTGGACAATTCTAAACTTCAGAAGCGTTGTTTGATAAATTATCGGAAATTATTTATACTCTTAGAGCACGTGAACATGCACCTTACCAACAATGAAAGCATCAAGACCTTTAGCAATGAACATCTTCCAGAACTAAAGGAAGATCAAAGAAATACTAATAATAATGATAAGGCTAGCTCTTATGGCTCATCCCAAGAGAAACAAGGATAATAACGTCAAATACAATAATTATAATAAATCATGATTATTATAAGATATATGATACGAACTTTTAAAACACTTTTTAACATTTATTATTTTTGAAAGTGTTTGTTGACACTATGACTGCGTTTGATATGTCGTAATCTGTCTTGTAATATAATCAAGGTAGATTCCTTTGTTTGTTACTGTCTTAGAATTGTAATGTAATGTAATCTGGATTACAAAAGGCATTAAATTTTGTAATCTGGATTACAAAGCAAAATCCATGTAATCCAGATTGCATGCAAATGTGATTTATTGCATGCAAATGGGATTTAGGTTGCGTTTGGCGATCGGCGGCGGTCAGTCGACGGTCGATTGACGACTGACGGCGGTCGGCAGACGACCAGGCGATGGTCGGCCAGCGACCGACGGCGGCCAGCCGCCGACGATCGACGATCGACGGTGACCGGCCAATGATGGTGACCGGTCGACGACCGACAGCCAGTCGTTGGTCGGTCGCCGGCCGACTAGTCGATCGTCGGTTGGCCGCTGTCATCGTCATCGTTGTCTACATCATCGTTGTCAATCCATTCCTATCGTTTTGTAATGGACATCAAATAAAAAAATGTAATGACCTTTGTAAACCAAGATTACATACAATTTGTATCCAAACATAATAATGTAATCAAGATTACATTGCATTCCATTACAATTTGGATTACATTACAATTTGAATTACATTACGTCATATCAAACACAGCGTATATGTTTACTTAGCTACTCATGCAGTTTGTAGATTTACGATGTCTTCATGGGATTTCACAATGAACAAAATGACTTTACGTAGCCATGTCTTAAATTTAAGTTAATAGAATTGATATTTGCAAGTTGAGCATTGATGTAGACCAACTTATCTTGCATGATCAAGAAATTCACTCAATTTTTTTTATGGATTGATTTTATAATTTAAATATTTGAAACTAATATTAATTGATTTTAGGAACAAATTATTATGATTCTTGTTATTTGTCAAATGGTTGTCATAGTAATAAAAATTGGCTATATGTTAAGCTTTTTTCATGTTACATCAATTTAATTCAATGTGAATATATAATATGCTAGATTAAATGTATAGATTGCCAGCCAAGTAAATTAAAGAATATGTCAAAAAGGGAAATTAGCGACCAAACTTTTTCGTCGCTAATAGTAAAACTTCGCCGCTAAATAACATTTACGATGAAAAATTTTCGTCGCTAGACTCGTCGTAATAAGCTTGTCGCTAAGACACATTAGCGACGATATTTAGAATATATTTGTCGTTAATATTACCGACGGAAATAAAAACGTTGCTAAAAAAAATTATTTCGTCGCAAAATCTCGACACCGGGAAATAGAAAAATCATAGATATTAGTGACAAAATATACAAATATCGTCGCTAACTGCTTATTTTTGCCCAGGCACAGAAGCCGGATCCCTCTCGACTAGCGCCTCGACTGGTGACACTTTTGCGACGATATTAAAATTTTCATCGCTAATGTCTAATTTTGGGCCAACCAGCCACAGAAGTAGGAGCTCCTTGACTGACGCCTCGACTGGATGTACTTTTGCGACGAAAATATATAATTTTCGTCGCTAACATCCTACAACAGTCGAATGTCTCGACTGGCGAGTCGATCGATACTCCAAATATCGACAGTTAGCGATAAATTTGTCAAGTTTCATCGCTAAACCTCAAAATGTATATCAACAGTTAGCAACGAATTTGTCAAATTTCATCGCTAAACCTCAAAATCCTGAAGCTGTATATCGACAGTTAGCGATAAATTTATATAATGTCGGCGCTAACCATAAAAAAAAAAAATCCAGAATCCTTTTTATTTGTATTCGAAATCCTGTAATACAATATCAACCACACAATATAACTTACCAACATACAACTAAAATAATAAAACCTACATATACATTTAAAGGCAACTAACATAACATCAAATTTAAAGTCCATAACACGAAATTTAATAAATTCATAGTATTAATTTCCAAACACACACTCAAATTCACAAGTTCACTAACTCCAAGATGGAGGAGGAGATGAAGCTGAAGATGACTCATGCATCAATGAATGTAATGCTCTAGGTGCAAGCCAATTCAGAATTGCTTCGAACATATCTTGTCTTGATCTCATTGATGTCAACTCTTCTTCGTTGCTAGCTAATCGAGCTTTAATGTTTGCTAGCTCCTCTTTGGTGGACTGAAGTTCTTCACGCAGTGCTGCTTTAGTTGTTCTAGATGAGGAACTAGCATCTGAAGAAGTGGATCTAACTGGTTTTGGCCCACTTCCAAGTCCTCTAATATATCCAGAGCGAACACCTAGGACTTGATCACACACCTGATCTACAATCTGAACTGCATCGATGTCATCTCCGATTTTTTGAGACTGGATGTGTTCATCTCGCAGTCTCACCATATCACCCTAAGAATAACAGACACATTATCAATATGTTTACAAAGAATTACTAATATTTTAAAAAAACTTTACTAAATTTTATGGATTATATCTTACGTATGCAGCCTCGGCTCTCTCCCCACTCCATCCCTTTGACGAAGAACAGTGGGTTGTATTAAAGACAGTAATCCGATCTTTTCTCTGAGACTGATCGGTCTGAAAAATATTATAATGCGTTAATGTTAAAAATACCAACCAATATATTGTACCTATAAAATTTGTACATACACCATCGTAACTGTACTGGATGAAGGATTTTGAGCCACCTCGATGGGTAAATAATGGTAGTTGTGCTCGATTTTGGGCATTTATTGCTGATCGTGTCTATAATATCAAAATTTGTTAAGATAAAACTTAAAACATGAGTTGCACATATTTTAATTTATATATAACTCAGATAATTGGTATAGATTAGTTACCTGAAATTTTTCTGATTCAAACAGATCTCACATATAGTCCCAGTCTTCCTGCGTCTCACAAAACTCCCTCGGCATATGATGTCGCCGCTCCGTGGGGGGAAAATGCAGTAGACTCTTATAATGAGTGTGCATCTTGTTTCGATTATCTCTGTACCGTACACTCATTAATCTGTCGGTTTCCTTCCTCACCGACGTTGTCTCCTCGGCAAAACTGATATCAAAAGCAACCTGAAAAAATTCCAATATTAAAATTTAATAATGAATGATGGTTGATTATTTAAATAGTAAAATACTCGTACTTACTGATAATCGATCATATATCATCTGTTTATTATCCCCAGGGATATGCTTCCAGCTCTTAGCTTGTAAAGAAAAATTATATTAAATACATGAAATATAAATGAAGAACAATATAAATACCGTGTAAATACATCTAATCACTATCATCATCTAAAAAGGATAAATAATCATCTGTCTCACTGTCACTTTCACTATCTTCACCCTCCGCGATACGATTACTTTGACTGCCCATATCCAGATTCACTTGTGCATTTGCTATATTAATTTGGTGATGCTCAACATCTAATCGACAAAGATAAGTTATTACTAAGTCTTCGCTGACTACTGAAGTTGAATCATTGGATGAAATTTCTTGGTTTGGCTCCATGATCAAGATATTACCACCCTCAAAATCTTCAGATACCTCCTCAACTTCAGTTACTTCGTATATATCGCGGTGGTGAACCCTTTGCACAACCTTCCAATGACCTCCACGTTTGATATCATTCAAATAATACACTTGATTTGCTTGGTTAGCCAAAATGAATGGATCATCATCATACCATTTTTTAGAAGTGTCAATACACAAGAGACCATACTCTTCCACCATCGATTTTTTTTTTTGAATTATATTGGAACCATTCACACCAAAATAATTGAACCTTATACTTGAAAGAGTAAAATATTTGGACCACATTCTTCTACACACCAAAAAATCCAAATTGTCCCCATCATCAGAGGATGGTGCACTGACCCCACTATTCTGAGTAGTTCTGCGTGAATCACGGGACATCGTATGATATCGAATCCCATTTACTATGCATGCATCATACAATTGAACTTCAGCATCGGGTTCCATTGCTAAATAATACAACTCATCTGTGATCTCTGAATGTGTAATATTTTTTAGCGAGACAATTTTATCCCTAAACCACAGTGGAAAATCTCGCTCTTGATATTGCATCACTTGATCAACATGAACCTTTTGGGACACAAGTTGTAGATGCTCACTATATAAAACGTAATTAATTTAAACTCTGTGAATGGAATAAAATTAAAGTAATAACTTAAAGTAAGAAATTACTTTCGATATCGGTCGACTTCTTTACAATTGTTCGGAATGTACTAATGTGCTTTCTTAAATAATGACAATGGAAATTTCAAACTTTGTTGGTTGCCAAAGACTCTTGTTTTCTGTGAGAAAATACTTAATTTGTATTTCGATGGTTGGACATCTTTATTACGTTCCGACCTAGAAAAACTTGTCTCAATCTGACTCATATATAACAAACTGAAAGTCAAGGTCTCATTTACAATACACCCCTCTGCAATAGATCCTTTAGGTCGTGCTTTATTACGAACATATTTTTTTAGCCTTCCCAAATATCGCTCAAAGTGATACATCCATCGTGACGAAACTGGCCCAGCCAACATAGCTTCACGAGGTAAATAAACTGTCTAATGGACCATAATGTCAAAAAATGTCGGAGGAAATATTCATTCCATCTTACACAGTATTAGGACTATTTGCTCCTCCATTTTACATATGTCCGCTGTGTATAAAGTTCTTGCAGTGATCTTTTTGAAGAAATCACATAGCTCAATCAGTGGGCTACATATGTCTTTTGGGAAAAATTTACGTATAACAACTGGAAGTATTCTTTGCAACAATACATGACAATCATGTGATTTCAGTCCATATATCTTTCCTTCATTTGCATTGACATGTCTAGATATATTAACAGCATACCCATCTAGAAACTTAACTGATTTCAAAAATTGACAAAATTCACGCCTTTCTTCCAATGTCAATGTGTAACTTGCATACGACTTCTTGAATTTGTCTCCTACCACCTGTAAATGCAACTCACTCCTTATCCCCATATCTTGCAAGTCTAATATGGCTCTGAGAGTGTCCTTTGACTTTCCGTCTATATTTAATAATGTGTCAATTAAAGCATCACAGACATTCTTTTCAATATGCATCACATCTAAATTGTGTCTCAACTTTAAACCTGACCAATATGGTAACTCAAAAAATATTGACTTCTTTACCCAATTTGTATCGTCCAAAGATCGCTGCCATTTTTTACTGAATAATGGATGCTTACTGAATGTCACTTGGGGCAATGCTTCTAACTACGCTAAAATCTCATATCCATTCATTACGTGTGGTGGTCCTTCTTTTTCAATCTTTATTTCTATGTCATGGGTGATGCACATCCAAGAATCGACAGTGACATATGTAGCATATTTTACTCTTTAATCCTTGAGATTTGGTTTCATTCAGACATACTGGACATGCCTTATAACCCTTTGTGCTCCATCCAGAAACTGTTCCGTATGCTGGAAAGTCGTAAATGGTCCGCATCACAGCAGCATATAATTGAAATGCTTGTTGAGTTGATGTATCATATGCTTCCACTCCGTCATCCCAGAGCTCCTTCAGTTCCTTAATCAGAGGTCGTAAGTATACATCTATCTCTTTGCCAGGTGATTTAGGCCCAGGAATTAAAAGAGACATAATCATATATGGTGGCTTCATCATTTTCCATGGTGGAAAATTATAATTCACAAGTATAACAGGTCACATACTATAAGCATTTGACATGTTTCCAAATGGATTAAACCCATCAGTAGTCAACCCTAAGTGAATATTTCATGGATCACATGTAAATATTTCATTTGCATTGCCAAATTCTTTCCAAGCTTTACTATCAGCCGGGTGTCTTAATACACTATCTGTTTCAACTCGCTTTTCTTTATGTTATTTTATCTCTTTGGTCGTATGCTTCGAAATAAACAACCTCTTAAGTCTCGATTTTAGAGGAAAATATCGAAGAATTTTATGGGGATTCTTTTTCTTATTCATCTCTTCGTACTTGTATCTGGGCTCCTTGCACAATGGACATGCATCCTTATTCTCATGCTCTTCCCAAAATAATATACAATCATTTTTACAAACACGTATCTTCTCATATGTAAATCCTAACTCCTTTAATAATTTTTTGGCTTCATAATAAGAGTTTGGAATCGCATTCGGTTTAGGAAATACATCTTGCAATAACTTAACATATCAAAAGATTTATTGCTCCAGCCATTTAACACCTTCATATGCATTAGCTTCACCACAAAATTGAAAATCGAAAAACCAGTACAATTGGGATAGAGTTCTTTTTGTGCTTCTTCTAACATTGAAATATAACTTCGTCTACAATCATTTGTATTTGGGTTTACATTTATATCATCTGCTTGAGGCTCGTTGTTGGTTATATTTTGTGCATTTTGTAAATCAGTAAACATTTCTTTAAAATCGTTTTCGAATTCATCTACTTCAACATCAAAATCATTCTCATCCTGATTGACAATATTTACACTATCGGATGATGTAGAAGCTTCTCCATGAAAGTTTCAGGCTTTATATAGTCTATCGAATCCCCACCTATATAGATGTCCTCGCACATAATCCAATTCAAACTGAAACAAATTACCACACCGTCGACATGGACAACGAATTTTCGATAAATTCAGACTGATCATGTAATTTTCTGCCATACTCATAAATTGATTCAACCCATTTATATATTCAGGACTAATCCGATTCTGATTCGTTATCCAATTTTTATCCATATTTTTGAACCCTGGTTAAATATATATAAAATAATTTATCAACTTAAATGTAGTTATCAGATACAAAATAATTAAAAAACTTATAATTTAAATCTCACACGACATAACTTACAATTTGCATTATAACTATTGTTTGTCATCGAACATTATAATCTAAGAATAAAAAAACCTAAACTTATCCTAACCTGAGACTGTGTCTTGCGAAAAACAACACACAATGAGTAATTAATCTTATGAAAAAATAATACACAATGAGCTCTTAACCAAGTTTGAGATACTATTGTTGAGCACAAGGTGCATGAATTTAAAAGTTGACTAGCTTCGGAACAGCAAAGTAAGGTAGTGCACTAGTGTAGAAAGATGACTCTCATTCAATTGCACAAATTGAGCTTAATTTTACCATGAATAAGTCCAAATCTAAATGATAAAAAAAACCCTAAATTCTTCATCTAACCCCATTCAAAATCCTAAATTCATCATCTACAATAACCTTATACCATAACAAGCGAAATGATAAATAAATCCTAAATTCTTCATCTACAATAACCTTATGCCATAACAAAATCCTAAATTCATCATCTAAACGCTAAATTTATCAAGCGAATTGATAGATGTAATTTCATGTGCGACAAAAAGATATCAAAATAAAGTTGTTATCGATCAAGCCGAAGTGTCGAGCCATCGCCAGCGTTGGAGAATGAGGTCGGAGGTCGGAGGGTCGAGCTATCGCTAGCGCTGGAGAAAGAGGGTGGAGGGCGGAGGCCAGAGGGTGGAGCTGTCGCCAGAGCCGATCACGGGAGATAAGCACCGAGAAGGGATCGATCGCGCGCGAGAGGAAGCTAGGGGATGGGACCGGAGCTAGTTGCCGGAGAGTCACACAGAGAATCGCCGGAGAATCGTCGGAGAGCAGAATCGCCGAAAGAGATGAGAAGTCGCGCGAAGAAAATGGGAGAATCGACGTGGGGTAGGGTTTTTTGGCGTATATTAGTGACGAAATAAGATTTATTCATCGCTAATATTAATTATATTACCGACGAAAACTCAATAATTCGTCGCTAATATTCATTTACGACTCGTCTGGCAGCCAGATAGAGAATCAAGTTAACTCGACTGGCGCCTCGACTGAATTGTTTGCGACGAAATATTTCAATTTCATCGCTAATATTCAGTCAACTGGCTTGATTGATGACTCGACTGCCTGACATTTGGCCGGCCACACAGAATTCATTTTACTCGACTGAATTGTTTGCGACGAAATTGAAATATTTCGTCGCTAATATTCAGTCGACTGGATGGATTGATGACTCGACTGCCTGACATTTGGCTGACCACAGATTTCATTTTGCTCGACTGGTGGCTCGACTAATCATTTTGCGACGAAATATTAAATTACGTCACAAATAATTTATGACGAATATATATTTATTCGTCGCTAAAAGAATTTTACGACGAATATTTTTATATCGTCGTTATATTGGCGACGAAATTTTATTGTTTCGTCGCAAATGTAAAATTATTTACGACGATTGATAAATTCGCCGTAAATATCTAGTTTTAGCGATGAATAACTAATTCGTCGTTAATATTTCGTCGCTATTTTTCATTTTTCTTATAGTGAATTTAAATGCATTTTTTATTTCACCATCACAGAAAGAATCTGAAAATTGAAAGTGAAATAACCGTAAAAGTATGATTTTTTACGAGTGCGAGGAAGGATGCTTCGAAGTCTCGATCGAATAGAGAAAAGAAGACAACCTTTTAATCATTTCTTCTGCGATGATCACACTTATATATACAGTGAATTTAAATTCCTTAATAGTCCATCAATGCCAATGGTAATGTATTAAAAAAATTTATAAATATAATTTCACATCCAATAACATAGTACACATCATGCAATCAAATATCAAAATAGATTATTTTAATGGTTATTCACAATGACAAAATCTGTGTGAACTAATTAAATATATCTAAATCTAATAGAGTGCTGTCAAGCCATCGTCGAGAAACTCCTCGCGAGGCCCAAATTAGCCAAGTCACAACATAGAAACCTTAATTATTTTTCTTTTGCATTGTTGTATCGAAAGTGCTGAGAGAGTTATCGTTCTTAATACATGGAAAACAAGAGCTTAGACGCCTTCATTCATTTATGGTAAATATGTTTTTCCATAACTAGTTAATTCCATCACCACATAAATGGTTAATCTTTTAATTATATATATATACATATCTAATCTTATGAAAATGACTCCAGATAAGAAAAAAAAAATCGTTGCTAAATTGGCAGAAAAGTCTGAGATCGTAATAGGACTTTTGTACACGATTCTAAAAATTTGATATTTCTATATTGCAAGAATATTTGAAGAAGATAGAGATGATAAAACCACTTGACCGATTGGAAATCTTTAAGTTAATTTTTCAAGCTACGTTTGCTTTGACTCGAGCGAAAAGAAAAATTAGAAGAGTTTTAATCTTTCATAAATCATAAATTATCTCTTCAATATTTTAAAAATATGTTACTGAATATAAAAATTATATTAAAATCATTGTAATTGTTAATTAATTTAATTTAAATTATATTTGTATTTAATGCTCTTTTTGCAAAATGGCCTGTTAAACTAAATCAGTTTAATATTTGTTTAATCTAATTTAGTAAAAATTATTATTATATTAAAATATTTGTTAGTAATTTAATAAAAAAATATTAACACTAATACTCATATACAGCTATAATTGTAACTAATATATTAATTTTTATTAAATTGAAACAATTTAAATCTCCTCCCCTCTCGCCGTCTCTCTCTCTCTCTCTCGATCGAAGACCTGCTCGTCTTCCTTCAACGAGGTAGATTTTCTTTCGCTTAAATTTCCAAGTTTGACCATGCCGCGATCTAATCAGATCGATTCAAGTGCACCCAGTTTGCGTGCATGTATGAATCATCTTCCAGTGGCTCGATGACTTGGTATGGTGCTTCTTCCGCTGCCAACACTCTTTTCCCTTTTTTTTTTTTTATACGCTGTCTGTTTTCAGTTGTAAATATCTTCCAAATCCGGTTTTTTTTTTCCTGAAAAATTTATGGAAAAGTTGGATTTTTGAGATGGTATGTTCTGAGTTTTGGGGAGTTTAGTAAATCTCTTTGGTCCTTGTCGTCCTGCTTCTTGATGATTGTGTTATGCGACGAAATTGTCCTTTTTTCGTCCGGCTGCGATGGTTAATCTCTTCCATGGAAATTGAAAATATTTAGGATGCGTTTCATTCGAAGTTATTATTAATAATCTTGGTTATTCATCTAGGTTATTGATAATTTTTTTTTTAATTTAGAATTTGAATGATTATCAAATCGTGATGAATACTCGACACGTCATATCATATCAGCAAAAGAGGTATGCATGGGGGAATTGAAAAACCTTCAACAAACTTAATTTTTCTTGATTCTATTGGTTATGAATTTTTTTTCCCAAAAATACCCTTTGAATTTTACCATTTAGGATAAAACTATCCTTATCAATTTATCAAATAACAATCTAGTCGATTGTCGATCAATCGTCGTTGCCGATCGTCGTCATCACCGTCGGTTGGCCACCGACCACCGACCATCGACCGATCACGCCATTGTCGATCGTCGGCCAAATCGCCCGATTATCGATTGTCGGCCAGATTGATTTCGTCGTCGATCGTCGTCGCCGTCGTCGCAAGGCCGCCACCGACGACTGCTCGGTTGTCGCCGCTAGTCGATCGTCGTCAGCGATCGATGGCGGTCGTCGGTCGGCCGATGGATAATATAGTAAAATATTAAATTAGATGATATTTTAAAACCTCCAAACAACCAAGTTTTGATTGCATTATTTCAGATTGAATCAAATAATATTTAGTAATGTTTCATTCTCCATAACCTTGATAATATAATGTGATTATCTAGTAATCACATTATTAAGGTTATATATTATAACTTGAATCAAATGCATTTTTAGCATATTCTTTTTAGATTGGAAAGCAAAAAATATTTAAAAATTATTTTCTAAGAAACGAAAAAAAGGAAACAGAAATAAAAATAAAAATGAAATTGTACAATCGGACGGATCGACGGATCATAATCGCATTCTAATCGAAATCAATCATGATTATAAATCGTCAATAACTATGATACT
Source organism: Wurfbainia villosa (assembly GCA_025175895.1). Taxonomy (NCBI): domain Eukaryota; kingdom Viridiplantae; phylum Streptophyta; class Magnoliopsida; order Zingiberales; family Zingiberaceae; genus Wurfbainia; species Wurfbainia villosa. Next base: position 30,595,310 of record CM045991.1, read on the forward strand.
AATGACTACAATTTAATCGAATTTTGATAACAATTCAATTGTAACATATGGTCAACGGCAATACCTCTACCGAACTTGAAGAAGAGATTGGTTTTGTACAATTCTATTTGATTTGACGTGATACATAATGATTGCCACTCAAAATATATTTCGTTCTCATGGATGGTGGAACAATGAACTTCTAGAACCGTAAATTTAAATAATTTTTTTTTGTGTTTAAAATATATTATTTATTTATAAATTGTTAATATAAATTATCAAGCTAGTATATCTGATAGAGCTTAACGTACGGCGAGAATCGTGATTGGCATAATCAATGGGGGAGTCAACCCCGAGCTAAGCTCCGGGTTAATTTTCAATTAATCATCCAATTAATTTTTTATTCCGGACTAAATAATAAATTTTTTTTGTTAAAAATGCTACAGTGAAAAATAACAATATTTACCCTTGAGCATAAATCGTCTCCGTGGAAATAACATGGTAGTAAATACAGTATAGTATTTGTACAAGGAGTAAAGATTGAATCCTCATCGTTAGCAAAATATAAATATGTGCATCGGACGTAATTTTCATAGTCCTTGTAATTCATATTAAAGGTCAAAAATTATCTATGATTTATCTTTTTCACATTAAATAGAGTTGACGATTTTATTTATTTGTATAAATAACTCATCTTATAAAGTCAAGTCGAGTACCTTATCTAAATATATAGTTTGGAAAATAAGAAATTTATTTTTGTTTTGTTGTACATTTTTCTCCATATCACAACTCATAATACTGTCAATGAAAGGATGGAAAGTAAATTCCATGTGGTTTCGTTCTTCTAATCGGATGTTGACAAATGTTGACTTATCCAGCCATTCATTCTGCAGTCTCCGAAGGGATTGCATGCCCACAATTTTTTCCAACACATACAAGTCAATTCGTTGACTAGAGACTTCCCATCGAATTTCTAAAATTTAAGGTGTTAAATTGAAATTGAGACTTTTGTTATAAACTTGCAGCAACTCATTAAATAATAATGCACGAATCATTGAGCTTAAGCTTCCATGGTCAAGATGATCAAGCTCTTTCTTTTCCGCTTCCTGGAAATAGTAGAAGTGGCAGTGCTCTTCTTTCTTGTCCAGTATTCCTCGTCTTCTGGTATGTTTAAGAAAGAAAGAATTCAATCTTAGTTCAGAATTAAAGCATATATTACGACAGATTCTATTAGTCTATTTATTTCAGTATAATTTATATTTAACTCCATCCAATATTTTCAATAGGATAGAAATCCAAATAGCATCTTTTTTTTTATCCACGTGGTTAATATAAAAAGGCAAATCTCTTTTTAAATTTATTAAAAAGTCACCTTATGTATACTTTTTTTTATTTGAAATATCCTCCTCCTCCTGCGTTTTATTTTGGAGGTATTTTATGCAAAAACAGTTTCGAGATGATATTATTTTAATCAAAACTGAATCGAAATATATAATTCTAAAATAGAGCCTTTTTTTAGAGCAATTTGGACTAAAATTGAATTAAAACGGCTTTAAATTAGAGATTCTTTATCAAATTAGTTTTAAATTAAATCAAATTTAAAATTATTTTAGTCACGAGTAAACATATTTTGAGCAAAACATTATTTCCACTATGAATAATGATAATGATGATAAAAGAGTGCCTTTTAATTTTTTTGCCCTTTAAAATAATTATTTTATTTTTTAAATTATCCCTTGACCTAATTAACTTGCTCAAAGTTATACCGTTTTAATTATTTCTAGAGAAAAGCAAGTTAATTGCACCTTTAAATAATTTTTATTTGTGAGTTTTGTACAGGAGATGATACAATGATCCAGAACAGCTCACTTGTGAATAACCAGACATTGGCATCGGCACGAGACTTGTTCCGATTTGGCTTCTTCACTCTGGATAATAATAATACTTCAGAGAAGGGATACATAGGAATCTGGTACTACGATCTCACACCGCAAGAAGGCACTGTGGTATGGATCGCCAATCGGAACAAGTCTGTCGACACATCCATGGCATCCTTCGAGCTCACTTCCGATGGAAATCTAATCTTATCTGACCAAGGTCAAACTGTTTGGTCGACGGGAACGAGATCCACAGGACTCAATTCTGCACGCTTGCAGCTTTTAGATTCTGGAAACCTCGTGCTGTACGACAGCGGCTTGATTCTATGGCAGAGCTTTGAGGACTCGCACGACAGCGACGCGTATCTCCCTGGCATGAAGCTCGGATTTGACAACCGGACCGACACTTCACGGCGGCAAGCGTCATGGAAGAACTCCACGGATCCTTCTCCGGGAGACTACATCCGTTTGATTCGCGCTCTACCCATTCCGGATTTGATCACGTTGAACGGATCCGCCAAAACCCATCGAAATGGCCCATGGAACGGACATGGGTTCGCCGGCATTCCATTGATGGCGAGCAGCTCCCTGGAGAAGTCAGTGAATTTCATGTTTGTGTCGGACGAGAAGGAGACCTATTATATAGCTAATTACACGGCCTCGCCGACGCCAGTGCTTACACGGTCGGTGTTGTGCTCCAACGGGACCTTCCAGCGTTGGTTTCTTGACACGGGTGGCAAGGGAGATTGGCAAATTCTGTGGTCGATTCCGGAGGACGACTGCGATATATACAATCGCTGCGGCCGCAACAGCTTGTGCACCTGGAATTACTACACCGTCAACTGCGATTGCTTGGACGGGTTCGTAATGATTGTAAAGAACGGAAGCGAGGCTGGGTGCGAGAGGGAAAAGCCTTTGAATTGCTCGTCGAACCAGTTTTCCAAGTTGCAGAACGTGAAGGTGCCCGACACTGAGGACGCTACAGCACGAGGAAACATGAGTCTCTATGCCTGCGAGAATTTGTGCTTGAATAATTGCTCCTGCGTAGCGTATGCGATGATCAGTGGTCCTTATGGATGCATAACTTGGTTCGGCGATATGTTGGATCTCAGAACTTTTGCCCAAGGAGGAGGAAATGATTTATACATTCGGCTCCCAGGTAATCTCATTATTCACAGAATTGGATCGTCAACGTATAATATGATAAATCAAACATCTGCCTATTTATTTATTTTCTTTCCAGAATCATCAACGAAGAAGCACCCGTGGGCGGCGATAGCCATTCCGCTATCGCTCGGAGTTTTTGTACTATGCTGTGTTGGCGCACTCGTGTGGAGGAAGAGAAACAGAGCATCGACCGGATTGCGATCGCAGTTGCCAAATGCAGGCGAAGGTAATGAACGACAACATGTCACAGTGCTTTAGTTTTATTTGAAAACAGAGTTTAGATGAAATCTATTTTTTTTTTTTAATTTTCAGAAAACAAAGATAATGTGCCAGGTCTGTTCAACACATTAGGTTTACTGCCTTCCTACGATTTGTTTACAATAGCAACTGCGACAAATAATTTCTCTGATGGAAACAAACTGGGAGAAGGTGGATTTGGTGTTGTTTACAAGGTAAGAAGAGTTCCAGAAGGGCCAATCTTTTAAACCGACAAAAATGAAATAAACACAGTTCGTTTAATTTTTCAGGGTCAATTGGAAGATGGACAGATGATTGCCGTCAAGAAATTGTCAATAAACTCCTCACAAGGACCAAATGAGTTCCAAAATGAACTCTCGCTTATAGCCAAATTACAACATAGAAACCTTGTTCGTCTTTTGGGCTGCTGTATTGAAGGCGTCGAGAGGCTTATCGTTCTCGAATACATGGAAAACAAGAGCTTAGACGCCTTCATTTATGGTAACTATGTTTATGAGTTAATTTTATCACCTCATAATTAAATACTTAGACATTTATATGTCTAATCTTATGAAAATGATTCTAGATAAAACTAAAAGTTCATTGCTAAATTGGCAAAATCGTCTTGACATCATAATTGGGATTGCTCGAGGACTGTTGTATCTTCATCAAGACTCTATCTTGAGAGTCATTCATCGTGACCTTAAACCGAGTAATATCCTCCTCGATAAGGATATGACTCCGAAGATCTCGGATTTTGGCATTGCAAGGATATTTGAAGGAGAGAGAGCTCTTGATGGAACCACTAGACCTATTGGAACATTGTAAGTTAATTCTTCAAGTTAGATTTACTTCGTAAAATAGGAGAGTTAAACTTGAAGTCTTTATTGTTTTTTTCTTTACAATCAAATAACAGTATTCTATACAGCATAAATTATTTTTATTTTATATCAAAAAGTAAAGCTAATGTTCAAGTTCTTTTGAGTGCAGCGGATATATGGCACCTGAATACTTATCAAGTGGATATTTTTCATTTAAATCGGATGTGTTCAGCTTTGGTGTGATAGTGCTAGAAATTCTAAGTGGCAAGAGGAATAGAACATTCACTCAAGAAAATTCAGGTTTAAATCTTTCGCGACATGTAAGTTTAACTTGAAAACACGTATACCTTTACTTTCATCATACATGGTTAGAATTCAAAATCTAACTCCTATATAATCACAGACGTATAATCTTTGGAAGGAAGGAAGATCCTTGGAGATTCTTGACGATATAGTTGATCGCTCATATCCAACAGTCGAAATTTTACGTTGCATCCGAATGGCTCTTTTGTGTGTGCAAGATAACCACGAAGACAGACCAACAATGGCAGAAGTGGTGATGATGTTAGCAAGTACTGAAGATCAACTTTTGATTCCATTCAAGCAACCAACAATAACATCAGATAATAGTGAAGGAGATTGCACTACCAAAGAAATGAGTATCACAATCACTGGTCGATGAATTCTACTTCATCTAAATATTTGAATATAATTTTATGTTAACTAATTAATACTTTTATATTTTGTAATTTGTGTTTAATATATTACTGAAGCATGTTAAACTTTAACATTCTTCACTAATTTGTATATAATTTTATCACAATGATAATATTACTGTTATGTGATTTAGAAATTATAGATTTAAATCTTGAAAACAATTTTTAACAAAGAAAAATAAAACTACTATATAAATTTTTTCCAAAGACTCGACGTGGTTGAAGCTTCGTGCAAGGTTTTTTTTTTTTTTTTCTGATTTGTATTTAACTTTAAAAAAAAAAGTTAAATACTTTGGTGTTCATCATGGAAAGAAAAAAAAAAGCCTCTAATGGCTCATCCCAAGAGAAACAAGGATAATAACGTCAAATACAATAATTATAATAAATCATGATTATTATAATATATATGATACGAACTTTTAAAACACTTTTTAACATTTATTATTTTTGAAAGTGTTTGTTGACTCTAATTATGTTTACTTAGCTACTCATGCAGTTTGTAGACTTACGATGTCTTCATGGGATTTCACAATGAACAAAATGACTTTACGTTTTTTGTTTTTAATTTAAGTCAATAGAATTTATATTTGCAAGTTGAGCATTGATGTAGACCAACTTATCTTGCATGATCAAGAAATTCATGATAAATAATCCATATCTAATTCATGACATGACAAATGAGTTTAACATGATAGACGTAATTAGACGTTAAATAAAATACTTGGAGTGGAAGATGTCGATGAGATCATTTTCCTTCTTCAAGAGAAACTTAAGCAGTGGAGAGAAAAACAGAGAAAAACTTCTCCTATCACCCAGAAGATAAAATGTGCGTCTTTGTCTCAATGGGGCGACAACCACATATAAAGGGTTAGGAGTAGGAGCCTCTGCAGATATTAGGAAATAATGGACCAAGTCTTCCCATTATAGCTAAGCCCAATAGCATCCTATTAATTATGCTAGTCCACATAAAATATCCAAAATTCTCCCACTTGGACAACATAATACATTAGATTAATCAACAATATGTGACCACAACAAGATGCCAAAATAAGTCAATACAAACCACGAAAAGGTAAAAAAAAAAAGGGAACTATGAGCATCTCGACAATACAGAAAATCACACTCGAAGGAATAATGATATCATGCATTGCAAGACACTTATATCCTGTGACACAACAACAAAGTGGAATATAGATAAATGAGAAAGCCCAACAAAATGACATGTCAAAATTTGAACAAAGTGTTATTTCTCAGCAAAATGATCCAAACATCTGCCCAAGATGTCATATAATAACAACAAAGATTGAGACTGGGTCCAAAATGTCTCCACAATATGTCATCACAACATATATACAACAATAGTTATTATTTGAACGTCTAAATATTGTTCAATGTCTCAAATATTATAAATATGAGGTCATAACAAAACATAAGCATAAACTCCCACTAACTCAAAATATCAAAAGACCTTACTACACCCATACAGGTTACATGGTCAACAAAAGCTTTAACAGTTATGCCTTTGGTTAGGGGATCAACAATATTAAGCTCTATAGGGATATGCTCGACGCAAGTTTTAAACTCTTGAACCTTCTCTCTCACAAACCTAAACTTTGTCTCAAAGTGTTTTGTCCGCTTTGAGCTCTTATTATTGAGAGAAAAGCTCACCACAGCAGAGTTATCACAATATATAGTGAGAGGCCTAGAGATACTCTCCACAAAATCAAATTCAGCAATAAAGTTTTTTAACCATATCGCTTGACATGTGGCCTCATAACAAGCTATGTACTCTGCTTCCATGGTTGATGTAGCTATAAGAATCTGTTTGACACTCTTCCAAGAGATAGCTCCTCTAGCTAATATGAATATATATCCTGATGTAGACTTGTGATCATCTGGGCAACCGCCATAATCAGAATCAGAATAACCTGTTATCTCAAGATGATTTGATCTCCTATATGTGATCATATAAGGCTGCCAATAGCGGAAGAATATGGAATTTTCTTCATATTTGCCATTTCACTTTCAGTTTGAGGACACTGATCATTAGATAACTTCTCACCCTTTTGAATAGGTGCAACACAATGCTTACAAGATTGCATATTGAACCGATTCAGAATTCTATCAATATATCCTTGTTGAGATAAACCAAGAATACCGCGAGATCTATCACGATAAATCTCAATGCCCAAAACAAAAAATGCATTACCAAGGTCCTTCATATCAAAATGATTTGTAAGTATTTGTTTAGTGTCATTCAGAAATCCAACATCATTACTAGCCAAAAGGATGTCATCAACATAAAGAACAAGGTTAATAAATTTTCTCCCACTCTTTTTTAGATAAATGCACTGATCAACTGCATTTTCCTCAAAGCCAAGAGAAGTAACAATATAGTGAAACTTCAAGTACCACTGTCTAGAAGCTTGTTTTAAGCCATAAATGGATCTTTTCAATTTGCAAACCATGTGCTCCTTACCACTTTCGACAAAACCTTCAGGTTGATCCATATAAACATCCTCAAATAAATCACCATTTAAGAATGTTGTCTTAACATCTATCTGATGAAGCTCTAAATCAAAATGAGCAACTAAGGCCATCACAACACGAAAAGAGTCTTTGATAGAGACAGGAGAGAACGTCTCTTTATAGTCTATGCCTTCTCTCTGGTTGTATCCTTTAGCAACAAGTCTAGCTTTGTACCTCTCTATCTCACCTTTAACATCACGTTTAGTCTTAAAGACTCATTTACAACCTACAGATTTGCAACCTTCGGGCAATACCACCAAATCCCAAACATCATTCTTTCGCATAGAAGCTACTTCATCTTCCATAGCAATCAACCACTGTGAACTATGAGAATTAGAAACGACTTCATAGAAAGTAATAGGGTCAGAATTCCCTACACTAGTACACTCATGTTCTTGCAAATAAACAACATAATCCTTGAATCTAATAGATGCAGTAGATGTGGGAACACGCTCAAATCGCCTTAATTGAGGCACAACAACATCAGGATTCTAAACATCATGGTCAACATGCAGATCAACATTTGCATCAACAATAGGATTAGTAGTTTCATCATGAGTGAGAACGACTGGCATAGACTCAAGCAAAAGAGCAATGGGTACAGGAATAGCGACACGCTCTTCTCCGAAGCTAACAACACGTGGCTCCTGAGTTACAACATATTCTGAATCATTTTCAAAATAGACAACACAATCAGATTCAACAACTCTAGTGGTATGATTAGGACAATAAAATCTAGAACCCCTAGAACCAACACAATATCCTATAAAGAATCCACTAATCATCTTAGAATCAAGCTTCTTTATTTCTGGATTGTATAGCCTAACTTCTGCCTTACAACCCCAGACACGAAAATGTTTCAAAGTAGGTTTTCTTCCTGTCATAAGTTCATATGGAGTCCTTGGAACTGACTTACTTGGTACATGATTTAAAATATAAGCTGTTGTCTTCAAGGCTTCTTCCCACAGAAAATCAGGAAGAGTTGAATGGCTAAGCATACATCTAACCATCTCTATGAGTGTACGATTTCGCCTTTTAGCAACACCGTTTTGCTGTGGAGTTTCAAGCATAGTATAATGTGCCTCAATCCCACAATCCTGTAAAAACTTTACAAAAGGATCAGGATTCCTACCAGTTTCATTATACCTTCCATAAAATTCACCACCTCTATCAGATCTAACACTCTTCACTTGTGTGTCAAATTTCAACTCAACAACAGCTTTAAAAATTCTTGAAGACATCTAAAGAGTTTGATTTCTCACGCAACAAATCAATCCAGCCAAACCTTGAAAAATCATCAATAAAAGTAATGAAATATCTATATCCTCCTAGAGCAATGGGAGTAATTGACCCACAGATATCTATATAAATCAATTGTAGTATCCTTTCATTCCTAGCAACTCTATTCTTTCTAACTCCAGCAGTAAGCTTACCTTTTACACAATCAACACAAGTATTGAAATCTGAGAAGTCCACACTATGAAGAATATTCTCCTTGATCAATCTCTCCATCCTTTCTCGGGATATATGTCCCAACCTCTTATGCCACAACATAGAAGAGTTCTCAATAGCTCTTCCTCGCTTTTGCCCAACAACATTATTAACATTAGAATGTCGTTGTTCAATAGAAAAAAGATCAAAAGTCAACATATACATGTCATTCAACTTGACACCATAACCAACAATAACAGATTCAAAATATATGAAACTTTATTTGAACCAAAATGGAAAGTGTAACCACAATCATCCAAAACAGAAATTGAAATCAAATTTCTCCTCATAGAAGGTACACAAACAGTATCTTGCAAAACCAACTCATGTCCTCCACTTAGTTTCAAAACAACTACTCCTATGTGCTCTACTTTGACACTCATGCCATTTCCAACTGCAACAGACTCCTCCCCTTCATTTGGCCTTCTCTTGGTTTTGAACTACTGCACAAAATTTGCAATATGCATTGTTGTGCCAGAGTCTAACCACCAAGTATGAGAAGGTACATCTACAAGATTAGATTCAAAACACACTAAAACAAGACGAATACCTTGCTTTTGCTTCTGCTTCATCTCTAACCACTTTTTAAACTTAAAACAGTCAGATTGTTTGTGCCCGAACACATCACAAAACTTGCAAGTGTCATTAAATCTCTTTTTAACTCTAGATAGTTCACTATCTTTATGAACAACAGAAGATCCTGATTTATCACTGCACTTTTTCTTGAATTGAGGCTTGTTACTCTTTCCCTTAGAATATTTCTTATTTTTCTCATTATTCTTATGGGAAACCAACTGAACAACTTGAGCCTTACCCTTCCTCATATTTTGTTCCTCTTGATTAAGAATGGCTACAAGCTCATCAATAGTCCATTCCTCCTTTTGTGCATTATAAGAAGTTTTTAGAATATCAAATTCAGAAGGAAGAGAGTCCAATATTTGCCCGACCAAAAAATCACTTCCCAACTCCACTTTCATGGATTTCAACTTATTGAACCAATTGGTGAGCTTCATAGCATGTTCACAAACACCCGACACACCATCATATCTAGTCTTTGTCAGTAAGGAAAGATATGAAACCTTTTATGTCTTATCAAATTTCTTGAATTTCTTGCCTACAAACTCAAGAAACTCTTTAGCACTGTTCGTCTCAGGAACATTATCTTTGATGGTCTTATCCATAGTGAACTTCATGGTCATCAAACAGACTTTATTAAAATGAGCTCATTTTTCATGTTTTGTTATAATCGCAGTGGAAGATTCAGGTGTGGGAACCTAAGGCTCATTCTCAGTAAGGGCAGCGTCAACATTAGAAATGACAAGGAACAACTTAACCGAGTCAACCCAATCCTCATAATTGGTTCCATTCAGCTTTGGTAAAGAATTCATACTCATAGGCAAAACTGGAATTTATACATTAATAGGAGATTATTGTCGAACATATCCAACAAAAGAAATAGAACTTATGACCACAATAAAGTTATCTCATGCAAATGCAATCCCATCGAAGGGTCCCGAATTACAATGCATAAATTAACTCTCACATCACATAAAATAATTATATTTTTAAAGCTAATATCGAGAGGATACTGAAAACTTTAAAAATATAATTACCAATCATTAGGAACTATATCAATAAAGACAAACCGATAGGGTAAGTGCATTTTTAAAATAATTCCTAATGCCACATTAATAATAATTTTCCAACAATGATATTTTATCATAATCCGTCTCACGAAGACAAGCTCACAACTATGAAAAAAATATTAACAACAATACAAAATGGTTTAAATTTAATAGAGTTCAAGTTCAATGCAAATTATGAAGCCCTGTTTGCATCACTAAAGCCCAAATATCAAAAATAATTGAAGACCCAAAATCAATTTTTTTTTTAATATCATACGGCTTCTAAGATATATATATATATATATATATATTAGAAGTCGTATGATATATATATATAGCATACAACACTTCCAAAACCACGAACTTCTCTTTCTTTCTTTTTTAAACAAACTTTCCTTCTCCACGTGTTTCAGTTTCTTCCCCAACCCATTATCCCAATCTCTAAATGCGACCATAATGCTGCTTGCCAACCGCCCAAGCAATTGCCGTCAAAACCAGTTGCTTGCCTCGTCGGAGCCATCCGCCCGCCTCACCGGAGTGCTGTCGCGCATACTTGCATGGTATGCCAACGGCGTCAACACGCGATGGCGGATCCAAACAACACCAATTTTCAGATCCGTCACCGGTGACGCCCACAGTCGACTTCGCTCCTCCGCGATTGGTTCAAAACACAGAGATTGAGGGTTTTGAAACGAGGAATTAATTATTTTTTTTTAATGCAAAAACAAAAGTATTCGGCCAAGAATCAAAATCGAGGCAGAGACAGTAAACTTAACTTTTGACGATAAATTCATTGTCATATTAGAATTAACCTGGCTTTGATACCAATGGATAAATAACTCATATCTAATTCATGATATGACAAATATGTTTAACATGATAGACGTAATTAGATGTTAAATAAAATACATGGAGCGGAAGATGTCGATGAGATCATTTTCCTTCTTCAAGAGAAAACTTAAATAGTAGAGAGAAAAACAGAGAAAAACTTCTCCTATCACGCAGAAGATAAAATGTATGTCTTTGTCTCAATGGGGCGACAACCACATATAAAGGGTTAGGAGTAGAGGTCTCTGCAGAGATTAGAAAATAAGGAGCTAAGCCTTTCCATTATAGCTAAACCCAATAACATCCTATTAATTATGCTAGTCCACTCTGATATCCAACAATTCACTCTATTTTTTTTATGGATTGATTTTATAATTTAAATATTTGAAACTAATATATTAATTGATTTTAGGAACAAGTTATTATGATTCTTGTCATTTGTCAAATGGTTGTCATCGTAATAAAAATTGGCTACACATGTTAAGCTTTTTTCATGTTACATTAAATAATTTAATTCAATGTGAATATATAATATGCTAGATTAATTAAATGTATAGATTGCCAGCCAAGTAAAAGAATATGCCAAATTGAAATTATCATCGTTATTTTTTTAATTGTTTTGTTTGTTTATATCTACTTTGAGTTTTTTTTTCATCGTAATAACCTAGAAAATAATCTAATTAAAAAGAACTGAACTCATTTAAAACAATTTCTTTAGTTCACTGACAATTATATTGTGTGCCAAAAAGATGGAAAACTTTGCAGCATCCATAAAACTCATGTTTATTCATGGATGCATTGTATTTAATTAATTAGAATATCAAACACATAGAGGAAGGGATTAAATAATAATTTGAATTTATTGTTCATTAAATAGAGTGTGATCAATTTCCTTCGAAATACTAATCATCTTAGGTAACACCTTTGAATATCGTATTGTATTATGATTAACACATTTCTTATACATGTTAATTAAACTTGATTGTGAATTGCCATAGTACGGTGATAAAGTTCTAGCAAAGTCTAAACTCGAGTTGTCGTCTTCCTACAAAAACGTAAATCATCCTATAAAAGATTCGAACATCAAGAGAAACATATATACATAAATTTATTTTAAGAGGACAAGTTCTTTTGTGATAATTCACAATCATCATTCTTTGTGTAGTGTTTCTTAATTTACAGAGATTATCACAATCATTGAAAAGTTACTCAACTATAATTTAAATCATGAAAGAAAAAAAAAACTATCGAAGCATTAGTTTTTGATAAACTTGTGTTCGACTAAGAGTTAAAGAACATAGATCGATGTTTCATCGACTTGTGATTGTAAGACTCATTTCTTTGGTAGTGAACTGACTTTCTGTAATTGTTGAGATTATGGTAGGTTGTTTAAACGGAGTTTGGAGTTGGTCTTCACTTGCCAACATCATCACAACTTCTGCCATCGTTGGTCTATCTTCAATATTATCTTGTACACACAACAAACTCATTCGAATGCTACGTAGAATTTCTGTTATTGGATATGAGCAATCTAGTGCAGTATCAAGAATCTCCAAAGATCTACCTTCCTTCCAAAGTCTATATGTCTGTGATAACATAAAAAAACAAAAATTGAAATCCAAACATCATCTTATAAAGATAAAAAATTAAAAACATGAATATTTTGAGATAGCATATACTTACATGTCCTAAAAGATTCAAACTTGTATCATCTGTTTGGCTAGTCATTCTATTCCTTTTGCCGCTGAGGATTTCTAATACAATCACACCAAAGCTAAATACATCCGATTTAAATGAAAAAATACCATCATTTAAGTACTCAGGTGCCATATATCCTCTGCATGAGAAAGGAAAGATGTCGAATTAAATTTGCACATAAAATGTGTCTAATTGCCTATGTTTCCACTCCAATAGATTCATCCTAAAGTTACTTACATTGTTCCGATTGGTCTGGTCGTTGCATTCTCAAGAGCTCCATCTCCTTCGAATATCCTCGCAATGCCAAAATCTGAAATCTTCGGAATCATATCCTTGTCGAGGAGGATATTGCTCGGTTTAAGATCACGATGGATGACCCTCAAGAGAGAATCTTGATGCAGGTATAGGAGTCCACGAGCAATTCCATTTATAATCTCAAGGCGCTTTTGCCAGTTTAACAATGAACTTCTAGTTTTATCTGGCACATTTGCTTAAAGATCAGATGATTAAAATTCAGCTGATGATGACAATGGAAGTTAACGAAGGCAAGTATATATATAATATACTAACCGTAAATGAAGGCATCCAAGCTTTTATTTTCCATGTATTCGAGGACGATGAGTCTCTCATCTCCTTCGATACACGATCCCAAAAGTCGAACGAGATTTCTATGCTGTAATTTGGCAATGAGTGAGAGTTCATTTTGGAACTCGTTTGGGCCTTGTGAGGAGTATCTTGACAATTTCTTCACGGCGATCTTTTGCCCATCTTGAAATTGACCCTGATCACAAAAATGTAATAAACTTGGGAATATGCATGTATTTTATCTTTGAAACACTGAGTCTTTTCCTACGACACTGCAGTACTTGATCTCTCTTAATTACCTTGTAAACGACACCAAATCCACCTTCCCCGAGTTTATTTTCATTTGAGAAATTATTTGTTGCAGTTCTTATTGTAGATAAATCGTAGGAAGGTAGTGGCCCCAGTGTGTTGATCGGACCTGCCACAAACACCACACCATTAATCATCAGAAATCTTCTTTTATGATTTTTACTCAGAATGAAAATGATCTACGTTAATGAATTGAAGATTAACGTAACTCATAAGAACGGATAGAGTTCAAATGAGAGAGAGAGAAAGAACTGACCCACTCCATTATTATACAGAGCATAATCCCCTGAGCCTATCACAATCAACCTCGATGCATCATCAAAATCCATGGAGTTGGAATGTTCAGAGAGCTCCTGCAGGTCATCTGTGAGTACGAAAACCGTGATCCCACGTCGAATTCTTTCAAATAAAAACATAATTAATGAACAAAGTCATTATTGACCTTTCTCCAACTGCAGTTGCAAGCTAGTCGACTTGCCCGAGGACTCAACGGCAGTCCTCAATTTTCTATTTCTCCTCTTGATCACAAGTAAAGCTAGACAACATAATAGAATAAATCCAAGCAACAGAGGAATTGTTATCTCCCAGACACGTTGCTGCTTCCGCTTAGAAGTCAACGGTTCTACATAAAACAACAACGACGACGACAAATTCTTGATGATTACAAACTACATAGATCATCACCGATATAATTGGCATACCTGCAAGCCGAACACAGAGATAATCGTCTCCATCGGTAAAGGTTCTGAGGTCCAACAAATCGCCACGCCAAGTGAGGCAACCGTTCGGCTCAGCCACCACAGCATACGCCACGCAGGAGCAATCGCCCAAGCACGAGCTCTTGCACGCGTCCGGAGTCAAGTTGCTTTGCGCTGTGGCGTTCTCAGTGTCGGGCAGCTTCACTTTCGGCACCGTCGAAAAATAGTTGGACGAGCAACTCAAGGGCTTCTCCCTTTCGCACCCGTTCCCTGCAAGCTTGAACCCTTGCAAGCAATCGCAGGTGTAGGTGTAGTAGCCCCAGGTGCAAAGTCTGTTGCGGCCACAGCGATTGTAGCTGTCGCAATAGTCTTCGGGAATCGACCACAAACGTTGCAACTCTCCGCCTTGCAGATGCCAGCGCAGGTAGCTGCCGTTGGCGGCCAGCAGCGACGCCGACAGGATCGCCGGCGACACCCCCTCCTGGTAGTTAGTCATGAAGTAGGACTCGGTGTTGTTGGTGAAGAACGTGAAGTTCACACCGCTCGCCCCCATCTTTGGGACCCCAGAGAACCCGTGCCCGTTCCACGGCCCCAAGCGGTAGAATTTGACGGATCCTTTGAATATGGTAATCTGCGGAACCCCTTGAGTCTCCATCCTGTCTTCGTAGTCGCCCGGAGAAGGGTCCGTCGCGCTCCTCCACGACACGAGCTTCCACGTAGTATTGGTCAGGTAGTTATTAAACCCAATCTTCGCACCAGGAAGAAGACAATTGCTCGACTCGTCGAAGCTCTGCCATAGAATTCTATTAGAGCTGCCGGAGATCAGTTGGAGGTTTCCCGAGTTCGAAAGCTGCAATCTTGCGGAATTGAGTTCCGTGGATGTGTTCGTCGACCAAATAGTTGTTCCTTCATCGGATAGGGTGAGATTTCCGCTGGAGTTCAGGTTCAAGGATCCGGTGGTTCCGTTGAGGGGCTTGGTATTTGCAACCCATACTACTGTGCCTTCGCTGGGCCTGCGATTCAAGTACCAGATTCCTACGTATACGTCCACTGAATCATCCACAAGATTGAAGAAGCCGAACTGGAATACACTTCCCGCCGAGGTCAAGTTCTGGCCATAGACAAGTGAATGGTTCGAGTACAGTGTATCACCTGCACAAACGCTAGAGCTCTAGTCGAAATGCACAGTAATGTATTTTCTTCTAGAAACGATGAATAAATAAATGAAAAAGGGCAATCCACGCAATATCCTGCAGTGTTATATATATATGACTATGGAGGAAGATTTCTTTTTGATACATACTCGACGAAGCCAGACCAAGAACAGTGAACGCTGTTGCTACTATTTGCAGGAACTGAATAAGAAACAGCTGCATCTGGGCAATAGATGTTGAATGATTTTCGTAATTGCTCGAATTCCCTCCTCCTCTTGATCACAAAGTTGCAAGAGGCTATATATCAACTATTCGAGTCCCATCATTAAGTTTCGTGGTAAACTCTCAGTCAATTTCCTTGCCTCAGTTTCGATGCATGAATGGTATGCGGATGCAGATTCTTTGAACTGAGTATGCTTATTTCTATTTGACTGGAAATATAGGATCAGAACAAGTTGGGAATCCAGCGAAAGATTCTTGTCGTCGTTTACCTTTCCATATTTTATGGCGATGTTGAAGAAAGGCATAATAATGTAATTGTATCGTATACCGACCATAACTCCAAGAGCGCCCGTCATGGACGCCTGGTGCCAAGCTCAGAGCGTGGGTGAATCTCCTTCACATATGTCATTTTACATATTCAACGTCAATGTGGAAAGGATTACTAGTAAAAGATTGCAGTCAACGGACTCCGCACAAGGCCCAATTAAACGTGTTCCAAAATGAACTCTCTCGCTGATAGCCAAGTTACGACTTAGAAACCGTGTTCGTCTTTTGGGTTTTTGTATCGAAGGCGCTGAGATACATATTGTTCTTGAATACATGGAAGAGCTTAGATGCCTTCATTTCTGGTATATATGTTTTTCCATAATGAGTTATTCCATCCTGTCACGATCCAAGACTTCCATCCCTATACGGGGGATAACTCATCGTGTCACGATCCAAGACTTCCATCCCTGTATGAGGAATAACTTCTGATATCAATCGCGATTCGGTGGTGTCTCTGTATCCGAATTGAGGTTGATAATTGCGTCCTGGTATCATTTTGGTATCAAAGCCAAAATTTCCAGCTGATGGCGAACCGTCGTCGACGTCCGATTAGCGGTGAAGCTGCAGCTCAGGAGCGTGATCTTCGTGATGTCAAGATTGATGACTTGCGAAGACAAGTACAACAATGGCAGCAGCAAATACAAAACATGCAAGTTAATGATGCTCGTCAAAGTTTTGAACGTGAGTCATCAGAAGAAGAGGTGAATCCTTTTCACAATAGAAGAAGTGGTCCTGATCTTTCCCCTGAGTCTCCTCGGCAAGGACGAACTGATCGTCGTGCTGGCCGTTCCCAGGAGATGAAGGTGACTATTCCAAAGTTCGTGGGGAAAATGGATCCCGAGGAATTCCTTGATTGGTTGCTTACTATTGAACGAGTGTTCGAATATAAAGACTTTTTATCTTCATTCCAGCTAAGCATGGTGATGAAATGGGAGCGTTCAAATCATGGAATATCTTCAATAGGCCCTTGACGTTTGCAAACCATATCATCACCATGCTTAGCTGGAATGAAGATAAAAAGTCTTCATCACCTATAAGAACTCTCCACAGTTAAGAAGAGATGTCTAACTCATAAAATAATCACCCTCAATTCAACCATTATATATCCTTAAATACATGTTTTCTTTTGCTAATGCATTTAAGTACTATTAAATACGTACATGCAACTACTAATGCATTAAAACAAGTACATGCAACTAGGGAGAGGAAACGAAAGGTTGCATTTTATTATTTGGCATGGGCGATGAGTCATCCTCCTTTCTTGGTGCTGAATTATTTGCAAGACTTTTTATCTTCATTCCAGCTAAGCATGGTGATGAATTGGGAGCGTTCAAACCATGGAATATCTTCAATAGGCCCTTGACGTTTGCAAACCATATCAACTTCTTTGCTCGAATAATATTTATTATTGTATCAAATATCACAAAGAGTATTCAAGAATGACACACAAAGTTATACCAATATAAATATATAATATCTTATTAAATGATATAAAATAATGTAATTATATATTTGTCTCAAAATACTGATCCGACTGTACTATGACATGACTAACAAATTGACTTATGCAGAATGTTAAAAAAACATATATATTAAAATATCAACATGCATAAATAATAGACACACAAAAAAAGAAATAAATTGGATAATGGATTATGTAAAAGGCGTCTCCAAATTATTGCGGAACAATCTCTGAATTACTCATCATAATATTGATAGTCGGCTCAAGTCTGTGAATTATCTAGATGTCAAAGGAATAGAGAGTGAGCACAATGGACAAAGTGAAAAAAAAGAAAAGATGTACATGTATATATATACACTAATAAAAAAGGTATTTTTAACGACGGAATTTTAATGATGATATCAAATGATGCGACGAGGAAAATCTGTTCACTCATTTCCAATGCAGTGAAGCACAGAGGAAGATCTCAGAGGGTTCTCACAGGCCGCAATCAGTAAAGAATAAGAAGGTGAAGTAGATGAAATGCAAAAACCGATACCAGCAATCGAAACTCAAACACAAGATGTAACGTGGTTCGGAATGAGGATTCCTACTCCACAGAGGTGAGCTTTCTCACCGGATGCAGTGCCTAAGCACTTTCACTATGAAGGTCCTCATTTACGGAAAAGAAGTTTCCGAAGGTGGAGGAGAAAAACCCCTTACAGTGATATCACAAGTCAAGAAAAAGTACAAGAGATGTAACAATAGCAGATCCCTTTCCTTCTGCTCCGGCGAGGTGGTTGTCGCTCTCCCTCTCCTCTTGCGTCTTCTTCTCTCTTGCTGGGTTGGAATTCTTGCGGATCTTCTCCCTCCCCCTTGCTTCCTGCCTTTTATCTTCCTTTTTTCCTCCATCGTAACGTCGTGGGCTGTCTCCATCGTACACGTGGCCACCACCCCCACCTGGAGAATAATTCTGTTACAGATATGAGGAACGAAGGCTCCTCGGAATATTGTGTGGGGGTCTCCTAAGCCGTTGCATAACGTCTCTTCCTCTACTTTTCAGGTAACTATGTTAGACGGTCTCCTTCAACCATCCGCTTTAGGTGAAGCTAGCTTAGGTCTATGGCCCACGGGTGACCTAGCCTTAGGGCTCCTCATCAACCCGAACCAATTCCTCTTTTTCCCGTGCCAAACTTCCTTCAGATCGATCAAGTTGAGTCGCCCCTTCATCCCTCCCATCTGCTTATGGAATTATCTAGTTGAACCAATTCCTGTTCCGCCCTTAGCGAAGTGCTTTCCGTCTCTTCTTTGTTGTGCCAATTGCTTCTGCTAACTCTCCCGTGCCAATTGCTTCTGCTAACTCTCCCGTGCCAATTGCTTCTGCTAACTCTCCTGTGTCAATTGCTTCTGCTAACTCTCCTGTGCCAATTGCTTCTGCTAACTATCCCGTGTCAATTGATTCTGCTAACTCTCCCGTGCCAATTGCTTCTGCTATTCGCGTCCGAACTATTCTTCCTTTTCTCCCTTTGCTGAGCCGAATATTTTGGATCGGATCATGGGTTACATGCTAACCCTTTCATCAGTAGTATCATTAGTCAACCCTGAAAAATAGTCAAGCGAAGTTGTAAGCTTGACTTTCCAAATGTATATAAAATTTCTACCCTATTCTTTATTTCTTAACTTGAATTTACTCCTTCCCTTATAGCTTCCCTATGTATACCCGAGGCGGCCCGACGAGCTCATGGGCCCCACTTCTCCTTCTCCTTTTGCGTAGTCGAACCGTCACTAAAAAACCCTATATAAACCCCCGCCTCCTCCTTTTAGGTATCATTTAGTGTGTTTAACAATCCAGTCTGTTCTTCTTCTTCCGTGATTTTCACCGACGGCGTTTCGGCGACCCAGTCCTTCCTTTCCCACACGATTCTTCCTTAACCTTCGAGTAAGTGCTCTGCTTTGTTCACACCCATGGCTCCTAGGACTATCCCTTCACCCGCTTGGTATGAACATATCATAACTCAGTTAGATTGCAACTATTATTTCTTTAATATTAAGAACAACTATATAGACCATTCTATAAAGTGATGTTTCACTACTAAACTGCATCGACCTAATAATCCTCCTCCCGGTTCGACGTGTTTTTTCTCCGAACAATTTCTTAATGGCCTATGTCTACCAGCGCCTTCCGGTTATCTAGATATTTTGCATTTTTACAAACTTCCTTTAAACCAATTCACCCCCAATTCCTTCCGCATCTTGTCAGGAGCTTCTATGGTGTTTCGACACCTAAACCTTCCCTTAACCCCTGAAATATTCCACTGCTTTTTCCAATTGAAATCTTTCAAGGCAGGTCTCTTCTATTTATCTAGCCGTTCAGACTGTCAATTCTTAGTGAACCTGCCTACTTCCCACAAGGGATGGGAAGAACTATACTTTTTTGTACAGCTTCCAGAATCTCTATCCTATTCTGATACTTGGAAGGTAGATCTTCCCGAATTGCCTCCCTTCCGGGAAATGAGGACCAAATGCCCCTTCCCGGAGGTCTATAGAGTATTAGGAGAGTTACATTATTGCTCAAACCACCTAATAGAAACTCCCCTGTTGAGCCACTTTGGATTGTCTCCTCTACCTTTGACGACTTCGGTTGTTGTAGGTAGGGTGATACTTACCCTGTAGTATGACTTCCGCCCTATATTATTCATCTTTCTTATTAATACACTTTGCAGATAATCTAATGCAGAAGGCTTTGGTGGAAGGAGAGGCAATTGAGGCTGCCAAAAAGAAGAAACCCTCAACTAAAAGAGGTAAATCAATAGCCGCACCGTCATCCCCTCGGAAAAAGCTGCGACTCCCTAAGAAAGGAGCCTCAAGCTCATCTACTCTTCTCCCCTCGTCTTCCGACCAGTAAGGGTCTCAATCCCTAACCATTTATGAGCCGAGAAGAAGAGGCAATACCTCACCTATCCCTTCTCCATCTCCTCAAGGAGGGGACTCTCCCTCCCATTTTCTTCATTCCTCCCCATCTGCACAAAATTCGCCCCCACCTTCTCATACTGAGTCTCTCCGAGCTCCTATTCCTCCCGACTCAAGAGCTGCTCCTCCCCCCCTTCGTCGTATCAGACCCCTACCTTCCCCCGAAGGGGAGGATCCTTCTCTTCCCGTTCCAACGAGGGTCACGTTGAGATCCTTGCTGAAGATTCGGCATCCCTCGGAGGTGAAAATTTTCAATCAGTCGGGCGTACAAGGCCCCTGTGAGCAAGTGGGCAAGCTGTTGGCGGAGGTATTTACTATTTCTTTCTAACCTTTAATATACGTTTTTATACACCGGCATATACTGACATTGATTTCCTTCTTCCAGGCCTCATCCCAACATCACAACATGGTAGTCCAGCTGGCTCAGTTCCAATCCAGCGTGGAGACCCGCCACTTTGCTGCCATATCGCAACAAAAAGAGCTCGTTCGGCGGTTAAGTGAGCAAGAGGAGAAGGAGGCGGACCTAAGGGGCCAGTGTGAAGATGCCATGATGCAACTGTCTCTGGTTCAAAGCGAAAAGGAGGAGCTGCAACGAAAAAATGAAGAACTTGAACAGCGCCTCTTCTTACAATCCAGTGAACTACAACAGGTAGACGTCCTGATCCGTGATTTGAAGGAGTATAAAGGATATCTTGGGGACGCCATGATCAAAGCGGCTGACTCCTCGACTACAATTATACATCTTCAGCAAGAATGCCACCGACTTAAATTGGAGCGTCAAACTTGGGAAGCTACCAAGAAATCCTGTACAGAGAAGTGTCAGGAGCTTTCCTCTATAGTGGTGGCTCTTCCTCAAACCTTATCGTCGGTGGCTCGGCAACAGTCTACTCTTCACAAAGAGTACTTTGAAGCTCTTTCAACTCTAGGACAAGCCACCGAAAGAGATGCCTTGGCGGCTAAACTGGCGGAAAGTCAAGCTCAGGTGGCCCAATGTCAAGACCAGCTGAAAGAGCAAGAAGCTGATCTCAAAGGACGTTATATCAAGAAGGGAGTAGATTTATTCATACTAGGTTTTGAGGGGTCCTCGGCTCAAAATGCCGAACAAGGATACCCGCCTCCCGGCACGGACACTAGCTATTTGAATCATATGGATGCGCTAGCTAAGTGTCCGCCTGAACTCTTTGAGTTGTAATTTCTACTATTCTCTTCTTTAGTAATTTTGTCAATAGCTTCTCTCTTGCTTCTGAATAATAAAGTTGTCCACATGTTTAGTTGTCATCGTCTTGTCATGTTCCTTGACGGGTCGGGAATTCTGGATCAATTTTAAACTACTCTCTCTTTATACCATTATCTCTTTTCCCGTGTTGTATGGCACAATCACCTTGTCGGTTTTGGGGACTTATTTGGGAGGTCTTGAATGACATTATTCATATCCGATCCGATTTTGGGTTCGGGGATTCGCTTGAAGGGTTTTGCCTGATATTATTCACATCCGTCCCGATTTTGGTTCGGGGATTTTCTTGAAGGGTCTTGCCTGATATTATTCACATCCGTCCCGATTTTGGTTCGGGGATTTGCTTGAAGGGTCTTGCCTGATATTATTCACATCTGTCCTGATTTTGGTTTGGGGGTTTGCTTTAAATGACTCTTGCCTGTTGATTTTCCCTATTCCTCTCACTGCTTCGGAAACGATATCAGTCTCTTCATCTTCTTCCCCTTCCCAAGAACTTCTGTTGCCGCTTTCCTTCCATTATAAATCCTCGCCCTCCATGTCTTCGTCCTTCTATCTCACTATCATGGCTTCAGCGGGGCATCCCATCGAAATCTCTTTGAAATCAGAATCTTTTGAACTACAAGACTGGGTTTCTGAAGACCCGGAAGATTCGGATACCCGCTCAATCGCCACCTCAGCCTTTCGCCCCCTTCCTTTTCTGCCTCTTACTACAACTCCAACCCCTCCTATAGGGAGGTCCTTTCGTGCTCCCTTCCCTTCCTTCCGCAATAGGGTGTGGAATCCTCCCTTCACATGGGAGTATACAGTGGGAGACCCCCGTGCCGCTGCTGAACTTCCCCCACTTTCACCAGCGCTGGCTTTCATCCCAGTCCCCCCGGCGGAAGCTCATCCTTCTCCTTTTGATGAAGGTCCATCAGCCATTCCTCCGTCTCAAGGCGAGCGCTTCAAGGTCGTCTTGACGCCTTCTCCCCCCAAAGAGACCTCTCCCGCTTCGTCTGTTAGGAGTAATCAGAGAAGATCTTTATAGATCAAGTTAATGTAATCATTTCAAATATATCAATAAAAACGAGGGAGGGAACTGATGTTTGCTTTTGTCTTTTTCTCGTAGAAGTAAGGTTTCTGTCTTCAGAAGGACTGTAATCTGGTCCGAACATACCTTCTTCTATCATCGCCCGGGGATTCGGACCCTCTTAATTACAGTTATAGTTCCGTCGACCTTCCACCTACTGCCCCCACGCTTCCTCTTCTTTACTGGCATTTACTGTCCCTATTTCTTCTGCCAATAAATGCGCTCTTCTCCTTCATTGCTATAAAGACTTCCGACCCTTACTTGATAGCTTTCATCCTTTCCTTTTCCTTTCATTTGCCATATACGAGCAGGCGATTCCTCTCGGAAGAGCGGATAAGCGATCAGATTACATAGCTAGCTTGGAGGAGCAAGTGAAATATTTACAACAGCAAGGAAGCTTCGCGATGTCGCTCTATCGTCAACAATTGGTCGGTAAAAGGAGTTGGCTAAGCAAATCTTCTGCGTTCTTCAAATTCGGCAATTACAGTGACCTCGGCCTGAGGAGCTCCATCCGTTCCTCCCAACAAAGAATTGTAATACCCTAGATGTATAAGGGTTTCTTTTTGCTATTTCCCCCTTGTAAATGACTCCAAATATGTAATTTTTCCGCATCAGTGAACTTTCCCTGTTTATCTTCTTCTTCCAGTATCTTTTGAGTTGTGCCGTGCTTTACTTCTTTTCGCACTGACATATAGTTGAGGCATATTTCGGTTCTTCTGCCTTTTTACCCTACCGGGAATATAGAACCATTAAATGAACCAACTCTTCTATTTTACAGGAATAAAACAATATAAAGTCAAATAAGGACTTCATCTTCTCCCGCTTTACGGGGACAAAAATGATATATAACTGAGGAGACCTCAGTTCTTCCGTTCCGCCACCACACGGGGATTTTTTCCGCTTCGCGGGGATAAAAATTTAAGTATAACCAAATAAATTTCGGTTCTTCCGTTCCGCCACCACACGGGGATATCTTCCGCTTCGCGGGGATAGAAATTTATATATATAATATATAACCGAGGAATCTCGGTTCTTCCGTTTCGCCACCACACGAGGATATCTTCCGCTTCGCGAGGATAAAAATTTATATATATAATATATAACCGAGGAATCTCGGTTCTTCCGTTCCGCCACCACACAGGGATATCTTCCGCTTCGCGGGGATAAAAATTTAAGTATAACCGAATAAATTTCGATTCTTCCGTTCCGCCACCACACGAGGATATCTTCCGCTTCGCGGGGATAAAAATTTATATATAATATATAACCGAATAAATTTCGGTTCTTCCGTTCCGCCACCACACGGGGATTTCTTCCGTTTCGCTGGGATAAAAGTTTGAGTATAACCGAATAAATTTGATTCTTAATTGCCACCACAATATCTTAGCTTCATTGAGGATAAAAATTTATATATATAATATATAATCGAGGATTCTCAGTTCTTCCGTTCTGCCACCACATGGGGATTTCTTCCGCTTTGCGGGGATAAAAGTTTGAGTATAACCGAATAAATTTCGATTCTTCCGTTCCGCCACCACACGGGGATATCTTCCGCTTCGCGGGGATAAAAATTTATATATAATATATAACCGAGGAATCTCGGTTCTTTCGTTCCGCCACCACACGGGGATTTCTTCCGCTTCGCGGGGATAAAAATTTAAGTATAACCGAATAAATTTCGGTTCTTCCGTTTCGCCACCACACGGGGATATCTTCCGCTTCGCGGGGATAAAAATTTGAGTATATATGGCTCAAAGACCATCAGTATAAAGGAGACGATGCCTTCGTATCATTCCTCTTTTGGCTTTCCTTCTGAAAGGGGAACGCCTATATCCGCCCCTTTCCAGGCAAATGAGGGCTTTAGTACATAATGAGACATTTAGAAAAATAAACCCTTCTTTCCCTTTCACTTAGGGTCTCCTTCACCACAGACGAGAGGCCCAATAATGGTTACAGGCCCATTCTTTCTTCCTTTTATAGGGGATCCTTTGTCTTCGTCTCTCTTGCTATCTTCATCCATTCACCTTTTCGTCTCCCTTTTCTTCGCCTGTTCGCTCCTCCGCCGCCACACTCCTTTGCTTCAATCCCTTTTTTTTTAGTCCTTTTCCCTTATCCTCAGACCCTCAAAATGCATTCTACCTTCTTCCAGGAGATAGCGGGCCGTTATCCTCATCGCAAGAAGGATGCCGGTCAGCTGTCAGCTCCGTCTTCCTCTTCGCCTTCCCCGATCACCACCACGCCTGCTTCATCTCGTCTTTCTCCCTCTCCTCCTCCTGCAACCCTTGTTATCTCCGCCCCGGAGGAAACCGGGGTAATTAGTCCTTCCTCACTTCCTCTGACATTTACAAACCCTAGCTCTCCTACTTTTTCTCCTTCTGCCACCAAGGTTCGGAAGTCGCCTTCTCCTTCTCTGCAACCTGAGGATGAACCTGGGGAGGATGTACTTCATTGCCAGCCGATGACAGAGGCTGGCTCACCCCTGCCTTCTCTTTCCCCTGAATATCATTCCTCCTCCGAACCCATGGCGATTGATATCCCCTTCCTGTCAACTTCCCCCTCCCTTCATCACTTGAAGAGCCCTTCTCCTCCCATAGATATCACCCCCACTCTCCCCATTATAAGCGAACTTCCCACCTCGGTACCATCCGTCCCATCTTCTTCCCTTTCTCCTAGGAGTCTTCGGATCCTAAACTTAGAGGAAGTGGTTCCTTGCATGGAAGGCCTACGTCATGCTCTGGATTTGGTATGTTTTCTCAATTAGCCTCCTTATCTTTGTCTTATTAACCAATTTCTTTTCTACTACTGGCATGCAGGCCCTGACCAACCATCAAGAGTTGGATCGCTCCCTTCATCAATATCGAGCTCAAGCTCTGGAATGGGAGCGGCAACAAAGGGAAGATTTGGCGAAGGCTCAGAATCAGGAACGGCTCCTGTTGCAACAACTGCACCTGTGCCAGGAGCAATTAGTCGAGGCTCGCCAACACATTTGAAAGGATGCTGATATCATTGCAGCATTACAGGAACAACAGCGAGTGGGTGTGGAGCCACCCGTTCCCCAGCGGGAAGTCCAACCGGCTCCTCTTGATGAGGGGTCTTCCTCTGCTCGAGAATTAATACGTCTTCAAGGGCAGGTAGCAGAGCTCCTCCAGGGGAAGTAACAGGACTCTGACACCATTGCTCGTCTTCAGGTTCAACACCGGCAAGCACAAGATAAAATAGGAGACCTCCGCACCCGTTTATGCAAGGAGGTATAAGAAAATTCATCCCTCATAAATTTCAGGCCGCATGCTCATGCCCGTCTACGCAGGCAAGAGACTTACCTCTAAAGGTTGAGCACTGAACTTGCCCGAACCAAATCTTATTCTGAAGCAGTGGAGCGAATTTCAACTTCAATGCGTCAAAATATGGTGGAGATGACACACCTTGTACAGCAGGACCAAAATTCCTGAGCCGACGATGTTTCCATCCTAGCCGATGCTATTATGGAGGTGTCGCGACGCTATGTTGACGTACGCCAAAAGCTTCAAGAACAACAAGAAAAATGCCAAAGGCTGCATCGGGATCGGAGCCCTGACCGTCCGAACCACCAGGAGCGACTCATCATTTTACTGCGTGCTACTTATCAGGACGGATTTAATGAAGCGGTTCGACAATATGTTGATCAAGGATTACCTCCTCCAACTTATCCTTCATTCTCTTTAAATTGGGAGGTTGACTTCCGATGTTACCCTCCCGACCGTTTTAAGCTGTAATTCGATATATTATTTTGAAACGGGAGTTTCCTTTCCATTTTCTTTCTCTTTTTCAAGATTTATCACCAATACCGTATTGCACTGGCAAATGACTTATTAATGAAATTTGAAGAGCACTTTGCGTCTAATTAATGCAATCAAGTCAGTAAGTACACCCCTTCGGAGTCTCATAATTCCATTCCTTCTATTCCCGACTTCTCATACAGTGTGAACAAGTTTTAAATGAATGACATTCCAAGGTCGTGGAAGTTCTTTGCCTTGGTCATCTTTCAGATAATATGCGGACCCCGCTACGCAACGCGTTACTTCATAGGGTCCTTCCCAATTTGGAGCTAGCTTTCCAGGGTCTCCAGCGGGATTAACTTTACGCAAAACACAATCCCCTTCTTGAAATCTTCGAGGCATCACTTTCTTATTAAAGGCTCGCTGCACTCTTTGCTTGTAAAATTCAGCCCGCCTCCGTGTCATCTCCCGCTTTTCCTCCACCAAATCCAATTCAACGCTTCGGATAAGTTGGTTCTGATTTGGTTTGTACGCCTTTATTCGAGCGCTACTTAATAGAACTTCGACCGGAATAACAGCTTCCATTCCATACACTAAACTGAAGGGAGTTTCCCCTGTTGCTGTCTTGGGTGTTGTTTGGTAGGCCCACAGGACTCCTGGTAATTCTTCTACCCAGTTTCCCCTCTGAGCCCCAAATTTGGTCTTTAGTCCTTGGATGAGAATTTTGTTAGTCACTTCCACTTGTCCGTTAACATGAGGGTGAGCTACTGAAGTGAAAGCCTGCTTGATGTTAAGACTTTGGCACCACTCTTGGATCTTTTTCCCTTGGAATTGTCGTCCATTGTCACTGACTATTTTCCGAGGAATACCGTATCGACAAACAATATTTCTCCATAAGAACTGTATCACAACATTCTCAGTAATTTTGGCTAGGGGCTCTGCCTCCACCCATTTGGAAAAATAATCTACGGCCACCAACAAAAACTTCTTCTGTAAAGGTGTCACTGGCATCAGACCCACTATATCCATTCCCCATTGATCAAAAGGACATGAAGAGACCACGACTTCTCCATTTATAAGGGTAAACCGTTTTGCTCGGCTCATTAAAATGGATGTTGCTTTTCTTGAGGACCTTCCGTGCGTAAATAAGCTATGATGTCGATCCTCCTAATCAGAATTAGGCTTGATTAGGTGCATCTTCCTCCACGTTGCATATTGCTAAGGAAGTATGGATTTTCACATGGATCGTTTCCAGGGACTTCACTCCTTCCATAGCACTAGTCATCTGAGCCAATTCATCTGCCTTCCCGTTATTCTCCCGCGGGATTTGCTTTAAGAGGACTTGACGGAATTGAGCTTTTTCTTTTTCAAAAGCCTTCAAGTACTTATGCAGCCTTTCCTCCCGAACCGCGAAAGAACCTTGAAGTTGTGATATTACCAATTGGGAGTCCGAATGGATTACAATTGAAGAAGCCCCTACCGCTTTAGCAGCCTGCAATCCCGCTAGAATGACTTCATATTCCGCTTCATTATTGGATGCCCGATATCCCAGGCGAATGGCTAGGCGACTTTCTTCACTATCAGGGGAAATTAATAGAACCCCGACGCCGCTGTCTGTAGATCCTGAAGAACCGTCTACAAATATATTCCATGCATCCGAATTCATCTTTCATCAACCATCTTCCGAGCCGCAAGGTACCTCTGCCAGAAAATCAGCGAGCGCTTGGGCCTTGATAACCGTTCGAGGTTGGTAGTGAATGTCATACTCGCTTAGTTCTACCATCCATTTGGCTAATCTTTCGGAGGAATTGGGCTTAGTGACGACCTTGCCCAATTCGCTGTGAGTTAGAACGGTGATGGGATAAGCCAAAAAGTACGCCCTCAATTTGTGGGCGGTTAACACTAGGATATATGTCGCCTTCTAACTCAGATAACGGAATTCAAATTTCCCTTCAGATATGGTCGGTATAATAAATAGGCTGCTGGTGAGAGCCTTCTTGTTTCAATAAGACCGAACTAATAGCTCCCTCCGAGACGACCAAATACATCCATAATGGTTCTCCAGCTATTGGTTTGGCTAGCAGTGGGAGTCCAGCCAAATATTTCTTCAACTCCTGGAAAGTCTATTCGCATTGATCATCCCACTGAAATTTAGTAGCCTTACGCAAGATCTTGAAGAAAGGCAGCCTCTTGTCCGCCGATCTGGCTATGAATTGGGATAAAGAAACAATCCTGCCCACCAACTTTTGGGTTTCTCGTAAATTAGTGGGTGATTTCATGTTGCATAACGCCTGCACCTTCTCAGGGTTGGCTTGCAACCCCTTCTCAGTCACTATGTACCCCAAGAACTTGCCACTTTTTATCTCGAACAAGCATTTGTTAGGGTTTAGCTTCATATTAAACCGTCTCAAGGTAGCGAAGGTTTCATTTAAGTCCTTGACTAGATCCCGAGTGGTCTTTGATTTGACTAATATATCGTCCACATAGACTTCCACATTTTTCCCTTTCTGCTCCGCAAAGATCTTGTCCATAAGGCGCTGATAGGTTGCCCCTGCGTTCTTTAATCCGAACGGTATTACCACATAAGCGTATAACCCTCCTGCAGTCACAAAACTAATCCTCTTTTGATCTTCTTTGGCCAAAGGTATTTTATGATATCCTTGATATGCATCCATTAGGGACACCACTTCATATCCCACCGTAGAATCTACCAATTGATCAATACGAGGCAAGGGGTAGCAGTCTTTAGGGCACGCTTTATTTAAATCACGAAAATCGATACACATCCTCCACTGCCCCGAGGGTTTGGGGACCAAGACTACATTGGAAACCCACTCGGGAAATTGGATTTCCTTTACATTACCCGCTTTTAAAAGCTTTTCCACTTCTTCGGCTATGACCTTGTCCTTTTCCGATCCAAAATGTCGCATCTTCTGTTGGACAGGTCGAGCTCCTTTAGTGATATTGAGATGGTGTTCAGCCACTTGAGGGTTGATCCCCGTGAGGTCATGCACATCTCTCGCAAAGATGTCTTCATTCTCCTTCAGGCAAGCCACCAGCTCTTCCTTGGTTTCCAGCTGTTGTGCTATCCGTGTGGTCTTTCCTGGGGCGATTTCCACCAGTTCTCCTTCCTCTATTTTGCCAGCCTTGGGTGGGGATTCCTCCAGGACGCAGACATCCGAAATGATGATAGTTTTGCCTTTGAGGTCATCAATTCAGGCTTTCTTTTGATCATCCCAAATCATTTGTATGTAGCAGCTCCTGGAGGCCTTTTGTTCTCCATGAACTTCTCCCACCAATTGTCCCACTAGAAATTTCAACTTTTGGTGATACGGGGAAGCCACCGCCTGAAAAAGGGTAAGGAAAGGATGCCTAAGAATAGCGTTATAAGTGGATAGAGCGCCCAAGATGAGGAAAGGGATTATACTGATTTTTTGGTTGGGCTTTACACCTAGAGTCAGAGGCAATGAAATCTGCCCTGTAGAGTGGACCACATGCCCTGCGAATCCAAAGAGGGGGGTGGTCACATCTTCTAGCTGGGCATTTCGATTGCATCTATCGTCAAAGCTTCCTGGAAAAGGATATTGACGGAGCTTCCCGAATCTACCAACACCCTGGCCACTTCATAATTGGCCAAAGATATACGAATAACCAAGGCGTCCGTGTGGGGCAGCAGGACACCTTGTAGATCCTCTGGCCCGAATGAAACAGGCGGTGCAACTTGAATAGTTTGATCGGTGACGATGACCAAACTCTCCATGAGACGGGCGTACGACTTTCGTGCCCGGTTAGAGTCCCCGTTGGTAGGTCCTCCAGCTATAACATGAATAACTCCCCTTGTGGGAGCGTTATCTAGATTGGATGAAGGGCCCTCACCTGATGGGCCTATTTGAAAGACAACCTCCTGGGACGGCGTTTGGGGGAAAGTGACTTGAGGTTGTTGATTATATGGCCCTGGGCAGGTTACATTGGGTCGGGGGCCTCACCGTGCCGGTCCTCCTGCTTGGAACCGCACTTGCGGATATGCGGTGTGGAGGCGATCTAATTCTTCTTGTAGCTTGAAACATCGGCCACTAATGTGGTCATATTCCGTATGATATTGGCAGAAGAATGGGGCGGGGGGGGGGGGGGGGTACGGGGGAGCCCCCAGGATCCTAAGGGTGCGTTTGGTTCAAGTAATCATACATAACCTTAGTTATGTGATTACCAGAGAATAAAACATAACCTTGGAATAAAGTATAACCTTAGATAAAAACCTTTTTTGGTTGGAGGTTTTAATATATAACTTAGTTTAACATTTTAGCGCTCGGCGGCCGACGATGAGCGGCGGCGGCGGGGCGGCGATGGCGGCGGCGGCGACGGCGGCGGCGGCGGCGGCGGCATGGCGCGGTCTGACGGGCGGCGGCCGATGGCGACGGTGAGAGCGGCGCGACGGCGTGGCGAGGCGGCGGCGGCGACGACGACCGACGACAGCCGATGGCGCAGCGGCGGCGGCGGCGACGGCGGCGACGGCGGCGGCGACGGGCGGCCGACGACGGCGGCGGCGGCGGCGACGACGGCGGCGACGGCTGGCGACAGCCTGGCGACGGCGACGGCGGCGACGGCGGCGGTGATGGCGGCGGCGGCGGCTGATGGCGGCGCAAGTGGTGACGCGTATGGCGGCGGCGGCGACGCGGCGACGCGACGCTAAAGACGGCAAGGCTCGACGACGACGACAAATCGATTGAGTTTTGACAAATTGTCATTTAATATATTGCTTGGGGTAATATTGGAAAAAAGTTTCCTTAACCCTGAGAATCAACAAAAACCTTGGTTCTCTAAGGTTTTTCGATTCCCCCTAAAAAAGTTTTTGTTCATAACTTTGTAATGATCAATTACCAGGTAATTGTTTATAACCTAAACCAAACAAGATTTTTGTTGATAACCTAACAAGGTTATCAACAAAAACCCCCAACCAAATGCACCCTAAGGGTCGTTGCAGCAGACCCTGTTGGTTATAGAATTCCATCTCTCGTTCCTTCCAAGTCCTCACAGGAGGAAGCACTTCAGCGGCCATGATTTGTAATGGCGGTACGGGGCGAACACCCTGCAACATTGGACGAGGCCTCGGAGCCTCCTGTCGAAAAGGTCGTGCATACTCCCGCCGAGGGGGCACTTGAGGAGCAGCGGGACGAGCTCTTTCAGTTAGGACTGCTGCGGCAGTCCGTTCAGCTCTCCGTACCTTTAATCCTTCTTCTTCGCGGATAAATTGCTCCGCACAGCTTAGCAACTCCTCATAACTGTCCGCAGGTTGTCTCAACAAGGAACTGAGGAAGGGGCACTCCTTCAGCCCGTGCTGAATAGTGCCTCTGAAAGATTCGGATCTGGCCGAGGGGATTCCCCTAGCTACAGAAGTGAATCGGTGGAGATACCCCCTAAGGGATTCTGAGGATCCCTGGGTGATATGCATTAACATAGAGGCGTCATGTTTATACGCCTTGCAGCTGACAAACTCCCGACTGAACATTCCCCGGAAATCAGCGAAACAAGTGATGGATCCTGGGGGCAAAGTATTAAACCACTTTTGTGCCGAGCCGGTTAAAGTGGTCCGGAAGACTCGGCATTTGAGAGCATCAGTATAACAATGGAGCGAGGCCGCTTCGTCAAATTGAGATATGTGCTCTTTGAGATCCGTCGAACCATCATACTTATCGATCTGAGGATTGGCAGGGAGAGGGACTTCAGAGAGAATGTCCATTGTAAAGGGACTGGGCTCGTATACTTCCGGAGGTCTGGTTGATTGACTTTCGCCCTGTTCTTCCCTGCGCGTTTGGGTGAAGGGCATAGTGTTCTGAGGTGTTCTTCCCCCAAGTCCTCCTCCAGGCAATATTTCCACATTGACGGCTGTACGAGATGGGGGAGGCATTTCTGGGGGCGGGTCTCGGGAAGAAGGTTCACCGGAATGTGAATGCAGATATCCGGTCCTTCTCCTTTCCCTAGCGAGGGCTTCTGTAATAGCGTCATCCATCAGGGTCTTCAGCTGTGATGGTAGAAGGATGATGGGGCGCTCCTCCGCTGTAGAGGTAGCGGGTTGTTGTATCTCTTCAGGTTGCATCTCGATGTCCAGCTCAATGTTTCCCACAGACGGCGCCAACTGATGCGACGAGGAAAATCTGTTCACTCCTTTCCAATGCAGTGAAGCACAGAGGGAGATCTCAGAGGGTTCTCACAGGACGCAATCAGTAAAGAATAAGAAGGTGAAGTAGATGAAACGCAAAAACCGATACCAGCAATCGAAACTCAGACACAAGATGTAACGTGGTTCGGAATGAGGATTCCTACTCCACGGAGGTGAGCTTTCTCACCAGATGCAGTGCCTAAGCACTTTCACTATGAAGGTCCTCTTTTACGGAAAAGAAGTTTCCGAAGGTGGAGGAGAAAAACCTCTTACAGTGATATCACAAGTCGAGAAAAAGTACAAGAGATGTAACAACAGCAGATCCCTGTCCTTCTGCTCCGGCGAGGTGGTTGTCGCTCTCCCTCTCCTCTTGCGTCTTCTTCTCTCTTGCTGAGTTGGAATTCTTGCGGATCTTCTCCCTCCCCCTTGCTTCCTGCCTTTTATCTTCCTTTTTTCCTCCATCGTAACGTCGTGGGCTGTCTCCATCGTACACGTGGCCACCACCCCCACCTGGAGAATAATTCTGTTACAGATATGAGGAATGAAAGCTCCTCGGAATATTGTGTGGGGGCCTCCTAAGCCGTTGCATAACGCCTCTTCCTCTACTTTTCAGGTAACTAGGTTAAACTGTCTCCTTCAACCATCCGCTTTAGGTGAAGCTAGCTTAGGTTTATGACCCACGGGTGACCTAGCCTTTGGGCTCCTCATCAACCCGAACCAATTCCTCTTTTTCCCGTGCCAAACTTCCTTCAGATCGATCAGGTTGAGTCGCCCCTTCATCCCTCCCATCTGCTTCTGGAATTATCTAGCTGAACCAATTCCTGTTCCGCCCTTAGCGAAGTGCCTTCCGTCTCTTCTTTGTCGTGCCAATTGCTTCTGCTAACTCTCCCGTGCCAATTGCTTCTGCTAACTCTCCCGTGTCAATTGCTTCTGCTAACTCTCCCGTGCCAATTGCTTCTGCTAACTCTCCCGTGTCAATTGCTTCTGCTATTCGCGTCCGAACCATTCTTCCTTTTCTCCCTTCGCTGAGCCGAATATTTTGGATCGGATCATGAGTTACATGCTAACCCTTTCATCTGGAGTTATATAGAAAAGGTACCAGTAGTATCATCAAATACCGTTGTTATTAGTAGGTCAACAATGACGGTATTTAGTATTCGTCATTAATGTATATGCAACGACGATATTTTGTCCCGTCGTTGATACTTTGTCATCAACGACGGTTTTTTTTTCGGTCGTTAATGTCATGTCTTTAACGATGGTATTTCATTCCGTCGTTGTTACTTTTTTAATTTTTTATAAATTCAACACCCTAAACTGAAAATTATTTTTTTAAAATATAGAAAATACCATCTTTATATAAATTATGAAAATATAATTTATTTATATCCATTTGTATGCCATTTTTTCCCATTTTTATTTCATTAAAAATTAACTTTAGTTTATTTATATTATTTTAGATCTTTTCTTATATTTTCCCCCCTAATTAAACCCATATCAACGTGCCCCAGCTCCATCGCGATTTCTTTCCTTTTTCTCCATCGTCGTTTCATTCTTTTTCTCTCTGTATTCCATTGCCGATCCATCCTCTCGCTCTTCCATCGCCACTCCAGCCGTCCATCGTCGTTCAATCATCTGTCTCTGCTCCGATGCTAAAGCAGCTGTTGCTGCTCCAAGCTTCCGTCGCTGCTCAAGCAGTGTGTCACCACTCAGAGCATCCATCATCAGTTATGCCATCCGTCGTCGCTCCGACGCTCAATCATTCGTCGCCGCTCCAGCCTTCTGTCGCAAGTATCCATCCCGCTCCGACCATCTTCTTTCTCTCTTCCATCGCTACTCCGGCCATCCGTCACCACTCCAGCCATCCACAGTCAGGTAATAATATTTAAAATTTTGAAATAGAGAAAGAATGAAATGTACTCTAGGTTTTTGCTATGTCCTTGACCGGTTAAAGCCTTATCTAGTTTTGACAGTTTATAGTCAAATGCACTGAACTACGACGATTAAAATACATTCCTTAGGAAATGCCGAGAGAAAAAGAATCAGCTTTCATCTAGAGTTTATTGCACTAGTTGGAGCATCAACATTTCACATGTCAGGAATGAATACTATAGTATTTCATATTATTTGGAAATAGAGTAATTGGTTCTGTGTCATAAGGTGTTCGCTATAAATTCCATCTTCCTCATGAAAACTCCTCATCATTCTATAGACTTATAGTTTTCCTTGAATACAAACAGTTTTGTGAAATACGTTTACAGAATCCAATGACAGGTGACTGGTATTTGTTTAAATAATTGTTAGATGTGCTTCTGCATGGATTCATTTGAATATTCTATAATTTTTATTTACTTGATGATGTTCTTTATTTACTTCTGTGATAATGGCCTATTAGTGCTACCATGTGCATATTTGCGTTCACTCTGGAAGTTGAGCAAGACACATGAAAGTAACCTACTTTACTACATTATATGCGCATGCAGTTGTTAATAACTTTGTCATCTGTCTCTTTGTTGTATAGATAAGTCTTTAAGCTTTTTGAGATTAATAATGTACAAGACAGATGGAATATTCCTTTTTAAGTATTTGCTACTATAATTCAAGTCATGCCATGAAGTGAAAAATATACTCTCCCAAGAATAGCAATTCAAATGTAGAATCTTAATTGAGATAGGGAAGGTGCAATGCATCCCTTTTCTATTGCTTCAGTCTTGCAGAACAAGAAGCTGAAATTTCTGAAGTTCCAATATTCTAAAATAAGAACAATATGCACTTTTTTCGGCTAATTTTTTATGCTATTGATTGATTGAATAACTGTCTTATCTAGCAGTTGGTAACATTTGGGTACACTTTTAATATTCAGTTATACAAATTAAAATCGTTTGCTTGTTAGAATGAATCACATTCAGACATTATTTCCGGATATATCTTCCAGTAATCATGTTTAGTCCGCCAATCTCACAGTAGTGCCCCAAGTAATATATTTCAAATATCACTATGTTTATTCTAAATGTTTTTAATCAAGCTGAATGTGAAAGGAATGTAGCAATTCTGCATCGCCCGTCTATTATTTATGTCTATTATCTGTCAACAATTTGAAAAGAATTACTGGGAAAATAGTACTAGGCATTATTTCACTGATTGTTGGATTCATTTACTAACATAATGTAGGTTTGCTGCTTGAACTTTCTAATTTGTTTTAGTCATTATCTTATTAACTATTCCCACCCATGCAATCTTTTGTGATTCACATGCTCTACGGTTTCTGCAACTAAATGATTGCTCGACAGTTTCTATGACTTATGATCTCTAGTGGATAAGTTGGTAGTTACATGTGCAATATTGGGAATGCCTCTTTTCCTTTCACACTTCCTAATCGAATTGCCGACATGACTTCCTATTGACAGCTTTAACTTAGTGTCCATCTCCGAGCTAGAGAACAAGAAGGATGAACTCCCACCGGTGCCACCGAGTTTGCTGAAGAGCTTCACGGTGAGATTTTTCTAACTTTATGATCATCTCATGATGTGCAATATTTCTCTGCATTTGTCGATGTTCAAGTCCCTTTGAGCAGAATAATATTCTCAAACTAGTATATTCCTTGAACAAGAAGGTGTCATCTTTGAGTGCTAATTGACTAGTATTCTCTAAAACTCTATTCTTGCTTTGTTGTAATGTTATTTAATATGTTGTTATAATGTTAGACAACTATTATTGCAATGTTCTTGTTTCCTATGTCAACCATATGTAGAGACTCATTGCAGAGCTATATTTCTTGGTGGAGTAAGATGTTGATAATAATAGTGGTGCTTGTTTTTTTGGTTTTCACCTAACCAGGATGACATTAATAACTTTAAAGAATTTTTGTTGCACATGCTTTAGGAGGATTTAGAGGCAAAAAATAAAGGGAATGTCAGATTGGAAGAGCTAAGTAAAGATGCAGCAATATGGATAAATAACAAGATTGAACAATAACAATAATTGTTATATCTTTATGGTAACATCATTTATTCACAATTCAATATTGGGTTCAATGTGAGACCAATAAATTTCCCCTGCACTCCAACATAGAGTGATGTTCTGTTTATGCTCAAATACAGCTAGCAGTCCAAAATTCCATGTTCATCTGCAACCAATCAGCTATTAATAACAATGTAAAGTATCTTAATATTACAGAAAGACTAATGAAATAATGACTCAGCAAGGACTTTAACCACTCATGAACAAAGGTTAACTTAAGAAACAAATAGATTTTGATTCAACTCAAGAAAATTAGGGATTAAAGGTTAAAAAGGGTTTACCTCCTCTTGGATTGTGATTTTTGACCCTGGTGATATAGCCAAATTTCACCCTAGCCTTCATTGATCTCTATAACAAAAGAATATGTCAAAAATTCTCCCTATAATGAGGCAAAACAATCTACTTTTGATATGTGAATTGAGAGCATTCTCCTTTGTTTCACTACCAAGTTTCCTGCTTGCTCCTGTAAATCATAGTATTTTTTTTTAAATGTATACGTTTTTCTTAAAAGAAATTTAATGCAGGAGACCCAACTTACGCCACATAGGAGGACTATACAGGATCTTCTCTGTGATTCGGGTATACATTTGTGAAGATGGCTATCGTATGACCTATCACCACTTGTTTGAAATATTTGATTCCTTTATATGGTGAATTCACTATTAGTGTGTTTTTTTCTGTCAGGTATGATTCCATATGTTGAACCTTACCAGAGCATGTATCAAAGACGCCGCTTAGGTATTCTAGGTATTGAGTGGTGCCCTGGTTCACTGAAACTTGCAGTTGGTCTAACCTACAATGCTAGTACTGGTGATTTTCAAGCACTACCAATTGTGGATCTAGAGGAGTGGGTTGAGCCTTTACGGCCGGAGATTGTGGAAGCTATAGATTGGGAAATAGAAAATGACATGTAGAATGATGATGCTGATTCTGAATATAATATAATTGATGAATATTCCAGCCAAGCCAAGCCAGTCAAGAAAGTTTGAGCAGCAGTTCATGTGGGGTAGTAGAAAGCAGTTTTGGAAATAGTGAAGACGATAATGATGGAAAGGTAGGTGTTTGGAGATCTAGAAGGAAAAAGCACACGTAAGAATTAAGAATGTGTTGTGCATACGAAGACTTTAGAGAAATATTCTCTTTTAATGGAAATGAATGTTAATTTTACAGGTTCAATGTGAATTATTGGATGATATTCTAATATATATGGTGTTTTGATTTTTAATATATTATGTTTTGATTTTTATTAGTATTTATTAATATATATTGTAAATTATGTATACGTAATATTGATGAAATAACAGCTATATAACAACTATCGTTATTACTATTAACGATGCGGTATGTTAAACTGTCATTTAACGATTAAACTATATTAAATTACTAACGACGGTATATATAACCGTTGTTGTTGTTATTAACGACGGTATATATTACCGTCGTTGTTTCCATTAATGATGGTAAATAAATCTGTCGTTACTATCAATAACGACGGTAGTGAATACCGTCGTTAAATGCTATTAACGACGGTATTTTTATTCCCGTCGTTAATCTTTCTTCGACGGGACCTTTTAGCGATAACTTTCTACGGTATTTATTACCGTCGTTAAAACTCATTAACGATAGAAATTGACTCTTTAACGACGGGATTTTCCGTCGTTAAAAGGTTTATTTTTAGTAGTGATGTATATAATTTAAGAGGTCAACAATGAAAGAAATAATTTATATTTTCAGATTTTATACTGTGCCATTTATTATTATTGCATTCTCATTAATTCAATTTTTATTCATTCTTTAATTAATTTCATCGATTTCTTTAATTTCTCATTTCAACGTTAAACACATTGCTCTTACATAAATATATAATTCAAACATAAGTATTAAAAAGATAAACGACATACAATTTATTTGATATAAAACATATCTTATATAAATATAAAATAAAAGTGAGCGACCTGCAACTCACTAAGTGGAAATGCATCGCATATGTATTAGATGAACGACTTGTAATTCATCCAATATTAAATATATCTTATGTATACACGTATACATATATGATTTTAGGGTGAATAACCTGTAATCCACCTGAAATTTCTCGATGAACAACCTACAATTCATCCCGTGATGTGCTTCACATGAAAATATGATGAACGACTCACAATCCACCCTATGAGATAAGTTATTTATTTTCAAAGTAAAAACTAAAAAGTAAAAAAAAAACTCTATATTTATAGAGTATTATTTAATTATTCAATATGAATAATCTGATAATTTTTTTATTACTTAGAACTAAAATTTTATAGCAAGGTTAATTTGGTTGAGCAAATAATATAACTTCTTACAGTCAATGAGCCGAAACTCTAAAATTTAGTTATAGGCAATCAACTTTATAAAATTATTTTTATTATTTGTTCTCTTTGAATTCTCATGAAGTTTTGAGTTTTTCTTAGAAGAATTATTCTATATTTTCATATTTAAATTTAAAATTTTGATTATTATAAGTTTCACGTATAAGATTTCATAAGATACAACAGTTTGATAAACAACAAAAAAAATATAAAAGAAAAAGATCAAGTAGAAATATAAAAGAGTACTTAATTAAATTTCACCTTTGGGATAAAAGTACAAAAATCTTAAGATATATATGATCTAAAATTTTCAAGAGCAAGACATGATAAATCACTTTTTTTCTATCTTCATGCATCCCATCAATACATAGGAATATTTAAATCATAAATAGAAAATCTTAATCTATTTTGTATCTCAAAATTAAATTATCATGAATTACATGCTCTTATTTTCCCGTTGATAATATTTAATCATGCATAAGATCATTAAAAGAAAAACAAACAGAAAAATCCCATCTTAATCGAAAGTTTTTGCTGTCAATAGTACTGTGATGACCACATGTTGGAAAAAAGACGAGAGGTGTTAACATTGATGAGCGACTTAAGGGGTTGCTACGACGACGTCAATGGGTGGGGATGATGCTAGCACAATTGTAGATATGGAT
Source organism: Wurfbainia villosa (assembly GCA_025175895.1). Lineage (NCBI taxonomy): Eukaryota > Viridiplantae > Streptophyta > Magnoliopsida > Zingiberales > Zingiberaceae > Wurfbainia > Wurfbainia villosa. The sequence continues at coordinate 30,635,232 of CM045991.1, forward strand.
GTGATCCAAAAAAAAACAAGGATTTTGACTCTCTTTTTTTTTTTTTTTTTTTAAAGAGAATTAGATTGAGAGAAAGAAGAAGAGTCGGATGAAGTTAATTAGTTTTTACCCCACAATATTTCATAAATTACGATTAGCTCCTTTGAATTTTTCCACGATATAACACATCACCTCATAAATGGTTAAACATTTATTTATCTAATATTTTGAAAATGACTCCAGATAAAACAAAAAGTTCATTGCTAAATTGACAAACGTCTTGAGATCATAATTAGGATTGCTAGAGGACAAATTTATACCTTCATCAAGACTGCTTTGAGAGTTATTCATCGTGATCTTAAACCGAATAATATCCTACTGGACAGAGATGTGATTTCACAGATTTCAGATTTTGACATTGCAAGGATATTTGAAGGTGATAGAGCTCCTGCAAATGGAAACCAGTAAACCAATTGGAACATTGTAGGTTAATTCTTCAAGTTAGGTTTACTTGATAAAGTATGAGAGTTATACTTGAAGAACTTATGTGTGTGTTTTTTTTCCTTCTTTCTTCTTTCTTTACTATCAAATAAAAGCCTTCTATAAAGCATAAACTATTATCATTTTCTAATTAACATAAAATAAAGTTAATGTTCAAGTTATTACGTACAGCGGATATATATGGCACATGAGTACTCATCAAGCGGATGTTTTTCATTTAAAAGTTTTGATGTGAGTGTTAGAAATCTTAAGTGGCAAAAGGAATAGAACATTCATTCAAGAAAAATTCAGGTTTAAATCTTTCATGGCATATAAATTTAACTTGAAAATATATGCTTATATCTTTACTTTTATACATGGTTAGAATTCAAAAATCTAATTCTTATGATTGAAATTCTACATTGCGTCCCAATAACTTTTGATTGCATTCAAACAACCCACAATAACATCAGATCATGATCATAGTGAAGAGGATTGCACTATCAAAGAAATGATCATCACAATTACTGATCGATGAATTCCACTTATTTGATTATAATTTTATGCTAACTAATACTTTTATAATTTTGTAATTTGTACTTAATATATTACTGAAGCATGTTTAAGTTTAACTTATTTGTATATACTTTTATCATAACCAACATTATTATATTTTGTGATTTGTGTTTCACTTAATTATAACTGAAGAATGTTAAACTTGAACATCCTCTATACAAATGAAGACTTTTTTTTTGTGTGTAGCGTTGGCAAAGAGATATTCTCACACTGTTGAATTAGATGTAAGACTATTTCTTATTTGGGATAAGAGTGATAAATCGAAGTCTTCACAATAGTCTCGTACACAGATTTAAACTTCTAAATTTTGATTGAAAGCCCTTCAAATTTAATTAGCTCAATTACCCAAATTTTACTTTACAAGATGCCAATCAAACATCTGTTCGAAAGCTTTGATATTTTCTCAAAGATTTAGGAAAACTTTTGTCACCAAACTCTGACAACTCACAATTAAATTTGACTTTTACAAGAAATTTAATTTTAACCATATACATGAAACAACACTTAAGTGAGTAGTTGTGTAATTAATATGACTAGTAAATTGAAATTGTTCATACTCTTGGAGCACATGAACATGCACCTTACCAACAATGAAAGCATCAAGACCTTTAGCAATGAACATCTTCTAGAACTAAAGGAAGATCAAAGAAATACTCAAGTGTTCATCATCGAAAAAATGATCACAATAATAAAAATAATAAGGTTAGCTCTTATGGTTCATCCCAAGAGAAACAAGGATAACGTCAAAATAATACAACAATTATAATAAATCATGATTATTATAAGATATATGATACAAACTTTTAAAACACTTTGTAGCATTTATTATTTTAGAAAGTGTTTGTTGACTCTAATTATGTTTACTTAGCTACTCATGCAGTTTGTAGATTTATGATGTCTTCATGGAATTTCACATTGAACAAAATGACTTTACGTAGCCATGTCTTAAATTTTAGTTAATAGAATTTATATTTGCAAGGTTGAGCATTGATGTAGACCAACTTATCTTGCATGATCAAGAAATTCACTCTATTTTTTTATGGATTGATTTTATAATTTAAATATTTGGAACTAATATTAATTAATTGATTTTAGGAACAAGTTATTATGATTCTTGTTATTTGTCAAATGGTTGTCATCGTAATAAAAATTGGCTATATGTTAAGCTTTTTTCATGTTACATTAATTTAATTCGATGTGAATATATAATACGCTAGATTAAATCATAACGACAAGAAATGTATTGTCAAGTAAATGAATATGCCAAATTGAAATTATCATCCTTATCTCTTCTTCTTTTTTTTTTTTTGTTTATATCTACTTTGAGTTTTTTTTTTCCCCATCGTAGTAACCCAGCTAGAAAATAATCAAATTAAAAAGAACTGAACTCATTTAAAACAATTTATTTAGTTTACTGACAATTGTGTGCCAAAAAGATGGAAAACTTTGCAGTATCCATAAAACTCATATTTATTCATCACGGATGCATTTGTATCTATAGTTAATTAGAAAATCAAACACATAGAAGAAGGGATTAAATAATAATTTGAATTTAACACCTTTGAATATCGTATTTTATTATGATTAACACATTTCTTAATTATACCTGTTAAACTTGATGGAGAATTGTCATAATATGGTGATAAGATCTCTAGCAAAGTCAAAAGTTCATGAACAAACTCAAGAAGTTGTCATCCTACAAAAGCATTAATCGCTTACATAAATTTATTTTAAAAGGACAAGAGTTTGGTGATAATTCACAATCATCCTTCTTTGTACAGTATTTCATAATTTATAGAGATTATCACAATCATTGAAAAGTTACTCAACTATAATTTAAATCATGAAAAAAACAATCAAAGCATTAGCTTTTGATAAAATTATGTTCAAATTTGAGTTAAAGAACTTAGATATTTCATCGACTTGTGATTGTAAGACTCATTTCTCTAGTAGTGGAGTGGCTTTCCCCTTCTGTTGATATTATGGTGGGTTGCTTAAACGGAGTTAGGAGTTGATCTTCACTTGCCAGCATCATCACAACTTCTGACATTGTTGGTCTGTCTTCAATGTTATCTTGTACACACAACAAACTCATTCGAATGCAACGTAAAATTTCTGTTGTTGGATATGAACAATCTAATGTATCATCAAGAATCTCCAAAGATCTACCTTCCTTCCAAAGCCTATATGCCTATGATAATATAAAAAAATTAAAATTAAAATCCAAGCAAGATTAAAAAAAAAACATGCATATTTTGAGATAGCATATACTTACATGTCCTAAAAGATTCAGATTTGTATCCGTTTGGCTAGTCATTTTGTTCCTTTTGCCGCTAAGAATTTCTAATACAATCACACCAAAACTAAATACATCTGATTTAAATGAAAAAACTCCATCGTTTAAGTACTCAGGTGCCATATATCCACTGCATTTGAAAACTTCAATATTAGCATTATCCAATAATTTATTATTTGACTAAGATATACCTAAGAGAGGTAAATTAAGAAAGGAAAGATGACCAATCTGCACATAAAACATGAATAACATAATGTTTATTTCTTTCCTATGATCCCACTCTTATGCTCTTATATCTTTCTGCTCAAATAAATTCATCCTAAAGTGCTTACATTGTTCCGATTGGTCTCGTAGTTGCATTCTCAAGAGCTCCATCTCCTTCAAATATTCTTGCAATACCAAAATCTGAAATCTTTGGAATCATATCCTTGTCAAGAAGGATATTGCTCGGTTTAAGATCGCGATGGATAACTCTCAAGAGAGAATCTTGATGCAAGTATAGGAGTCCACGAGCAATTCCAATTATAATCTCAAGGCGCTTTTGCCAGTTTAGCAATGAACTTCTAGTTTTATCTGGCACATTTGCTCAAGATTAGATGATTAAAATGCAGCTGATGATGACAATTGAAGTTAACGTAGGCAAGTATATATACTAACCGTAAATGAAGGCATCCAAGCTTTTATTTTCCATGTATTCGAGGATGATGAGTCTCTCATCTCCTTCGATACACGATCCCAAAAGTCGAACGAGATTTCTATGCTGTAACTTGGCAATGAGTGAGAGTTCATTTTGGAACTCGTTTGGGCCTTGTGAGGAGTATCTTGACAATTTCTTCACGGCAATCTTTTGCCCATCTAGAAACTCACCCTGACAAAATGTAATAAACTTTTGGGAACATGTATTTATCTTTGAAACACTGAGTCTTTTCCTACGACACTAGATCTATCTTACCTTGTAAACGACACCAAATCCACCTTCCCCGAGTTTATTTTCTTTTGAGAAATTATCTGTTGCAGTTCTTATTGTAGATAAATCGTAGGAAGGTAATGGCCCCAGTGTGTTGATCGGACCTGCCTCAAACACCACGCCATTAATCATCAGAAATCTTCTTTTATGATTTTTACTCAGACAACAAACGACTGACAAGGAGAGAGAATGAAATGATCTACGTTAATGAAGAACATAACTCATAAGAACGGATAAAGTTCAAATGAGCGAGAGAAAGAACTGACCTACTCCATTATTATACAGAGCATAATCCTCTGAGCCTTTCACAATCAACCTCGATGTATCATCAAAATCCACGGAGTTGGAATGTTTAGAGAGCTTCTGCAGGTCACCTGTGAGTACGAACACCGTGATCCACGTTGAATTCTCCCAAATAAAACATAATGAACAAAGTCATTATTTACCTTTCTCCACATTTGGCAACTGCAGTTGCAAGCTAGTTGACTTGGCCGAGGACTCAACGGCAGTCCTCAATCTCCTATTTCTCCTCTTGATCACAAGTAAAGCTAGACAACATAGTAGAATAAATCCAAACAACAGAGGAATGGTTATCTCCCAGATATGTTTCTGCTTTCGCTTAGAAGTCATCGGTTCTACGTAAAAAGAACAACAACAAATTCTTGACGATTACAAACTGTATATAGATATATATCATCCTTGATCATCATCGATATAATTGGCATACCTGCAAGCCGAACATATAGATCATCGACTCCATCGGGAAAGGTTCTGAGGTCCAACAAATCGCCACGCCAAGTCAGGCAACCGTTCGGCCCAGCCACCACAGCATACGCCACGCAGTAGCAATTGCCCAAGCACAAGCTCTTGCATGCGTCCATAGTTGTCACGTTGCTTTGCGCTGTGGCGTTCTCAGTGTCGGGCAGCTTCACTTTCAGCACCCTCGAAAAATTGTTGGACGAGCAACTCAAGGGCTTCTCCCTTTCGCACCCGTTCCCTGCAACCTTGAACCCTTGCAAGCAATCGCAAGTGTGGTTGTAGTAGCCCATGGTACAAAGTCTGTTGCGGCCACAGTAATTGTATTTATCGCAAATGTCTTCGGGAATCGACCACAAAAATCCCCAATCTCCGTTTTGCAGATACCGGCGCACGTAGCTGCCGTTGGCGGCCAGCAGCGACACCGACAGGACCGCCGGCGACACCTCGTTCGTGTAGTTAGTCATGAAGTAGGACTCGTTGCTGTTGGACACGTAGTTGAAGGCCACGCCGTTCACCGCCATCTTTGGCACGCCGTCGAGCCAGCGCCCGTTCCACAGCCCCAAGCGGTAGACTTTGACGGATCCTTTGAATATGCCAATCTGCGGAACCCCTCGAGTCTCCATCCTGTCTTCGTAGTCGCCCGGAGAAGGGTCCGTCGCGCTCCTCCATGACACGAGCTTCCATGAAGTATTGGTCAGGTAGTTAAACCCAATCTTTATACCAGGAAGAAGACTATTGCTCGACTCGTCGAAGCTCTGCCATAGAATTCTATTAGAGCTGCCAGAGATCAGTTGGAGGTTACCCGAGTTCAAAAGCTGCAATCTTGCAGAATTGAGTTCCGTGGATGTGTTCGTCGACCAAATAGCTGTTCCTTCATCAGATAGGCTGAGATTTCCACTGGAGTTCAGGTTCAAGGATGCGGTGGATCCGTTGAGAGGCTTGGTATTTGCAACCCATACTACTGTGCCTTCGCTGGGCGTGCTATTCAAGTACCAGATTCCTACGTATACGTCCACTGAATCATCCACAAGATTGAAGAAGCCGAACTGGAATACACTTCCCGCCGACGTCAAGTTCTGGCCATAGATAAGTGAGTCGTTCGAGTACAGTGTATCACCTGCACAAACGCTAGAGCTCCGGTCGAAATGCACAGTAATGTATTTTCTTCTAGAAACGATGAATAAATAAATGAAAAAGGGCAATCCACGCAATATCCTGCAGTGTTATGACTATGGAGGAAGATTTCTTTTTGATACATACTCGACGAAGCCAGACCAAGAACAGTGAACGCCGTTGCTACTATTTGCAGGAACTGAATAAGAAACAGCTGCATCTGGGCAATAGATGTCGAATGATTTTCGTAATTGCTTGGACTCCCTCCTCCTCCTCCTCTGATCAATGCTACATTGGTTTCACAAAGTTGCAAGAGGCTATATATCAACTATTCGAGTCCCATCTTTTGTTTCACCTTCAAGTTTCGTGGTAAATTCCCAATCAATTTCCTTGCCTCAGTTTGAATGAATGGTATGCGGATCCAGTTTGACTGGACAATTTGTCAACATTGCATTAGAAAAAGTTGGGAATATAGCAAACGATTCTTCTCGTTCCCTGTCCATATTTATAGCGACTTTGAAAAATGTCGTACTGATGTAGTTGTATGCGATACCGACCACAACTTCGAGAGCCCACGTCTGGAGAAAAGTACAAGATCAGAGCCTGATTCTTCTTCCCACATGTTATTTTACATATTCAACGTCAACGGATGGGACTACTCGCAAGTCGCATGCTCCGCAACTTCTCCAGTTTAGCAGCACAAACTGGAATCTTGATTTGGAATCTCACTGGATTCGTCGGTTAGAATTTTAAAAGTTGTTGCTGATATCGTAAGTATGAAAAAAGACTCGTGACGACAGAAATACCACAGCAACCCTTATGTCAGCGTACAAGCGTTCTGTTACCTGGTTGAAATTTCATACAACTTGGGGAGGCTTTTGTGATTTTCTCTTTCTGTTCTTTAAAACAAACTAATTAATCAAATCAAACTGAAATTTTCAATTTGTCATGGTGCTGACAAAGGCAACTCAAAATGGCAACACAAAGATAAGAAGAAGAATTAAGCCTCCAAAACACAAATGATCTTGTATAGTCGTAATTGTTTGTCTATTCATTATTCAAGAACATGGCAATAATCATATACATCATTAAGTCATTAAGTGAAAACCTTCTGTGTCACAGAGGGAATGACAGAATAATGGTTACATTTTCAGGAGCTAAAGCAGGATGAATGCCCATCTATATATGTGATATCAGTTATGTTATAGACCAGCCCTTAACCCTTTTGGCTTCACAGACAATTATGTCACAAGAATCAACCACAAAAAATGAAGCCATTTCTTGATCGATGCATGATATATCAGGAATGATAAGGAGGCAATAGCCAGGCCTCTAAAATGGCTAATATTAAGAACTTGTATGCGAAACTATGAAGTGTTTCACAAATCATGATTAGTTATCACACAGTAGAAGGGCCATGTTTGAAGGAAGAAAAAACAAAAATGTGCAAGGAAAGTCCTGCAGGTGCGTACCTTTGTGGATTTGCTGAACTTGATTCCCAAATTGACAGAAAAAACCAATAAAACTTCCTTAGAAGTAATTCCCACAGTTCGACTAATTTGATGTTATTCAAATGCCGGCGTATTGAAAGAAACAAAAATCTCTCTGAAAAAACTTCATGTTGTTAGATGACAGTACAATTCTTGTGAGACAAAAAAAAAGATGATATAATATTTTCTCTCTGACCTGCATAAAAGATCGGGGGCATATGAATTATCTAACAAATTGTCAAATCTTCTTCATGACATCTGACACATTCAACGTTGATCATATTCATAGCATACTAAAGACTCATTCGTAGATTCAAGGAGCAGATGTTGACCTTTGTGTCAAATGGCAGCAGCATGGTACTGATCTTCCTCCGCTGACCCCCTCAGGGTCTTCACACTGCAGTCCTCAGCTGCCGCCGCCCTCATCAGGATAGCGCACCGCCACCACGGGACACACACAATGGTGGATGCAGTAGCCGCTGACGCTGCCAAGCCTCCCCTCGTTTGTCCTCCTCGAAGCCACAAAGCCTCTGCTGCCCATGATCACAGCGCAGAGGCTGAACCGCTCCACTTCCAGGCAAAACCGCTCCTTCATGTCGTGGTCCTTCACGATGTGGATTTCGAATGGAATCTGCGCGTCCGCGAACGGCTTTGCGAGGTCCTCCGCCTTGGCGGAGGTGAAGGCGTCGAAGTCATCCTCCAACTTCTGTTGCGACGCCTCGGAGTAGGAGTTCTCCTCCTCCGCGGCGGATTCGGAGACGGAGAGGTCGACGGCATCCCAGTCGGCGCCATAGAGGACGGCGTCTCCCGGGCGGAGGTAGTTCTGGACAGCCCACTTGACGGAGTAAGCGCTCTCGTTGCTTAGATCGACGGCGATCGCGATCAGGCGTTAGGATCCAGGCCGACGGCGGAAGAAGACTGCCGGATTCCCTCCTGCGAGACCAAGGCCGACGGCGGAGGGGCAGCCTGGTGGTCCGGCACCGGCGGAGTCTGCTGGGGAATCATGCCGGCGAAAATCTAGGTTTGTGCTGGGTTCGACGTCGCCGCAAAAGTAGAAATCTCGAATGGGCGCTTCGATTCGATTCGGCGGGTTCTGGGAAGGAGAAGACGACGACGGAGGCATTAGATCGAAGAAATCTCGCTGATTAAAATATACACTGATTAAATGATTTACCTCAAACTGACAGGTAGTGGACGTGCCGGAGTGGTTATCGGGCATGACTAGAAATCATGTGGGCTCTGCCCGCGCAGGTTCGAATCCTGCCGTTCACGATATTTTACGTCATCTTTTATTCCTTTCAAACCTGTAACATCGATGCTTTAATTACCGCATTAATAATGTTTTAAGCTCGACGATATAAATGCTAGCATTTCCTTTTACAAAAGAATTACATATTTAATTTAACTAGAATATTACTTTTTAAACAGTTTTTTTTGTATTTAATAGAGGGCGAATTTATCTTATCCGTTCTTGATTTACCTATTAATAATGAATAGAAAACGTTAGAGTTAATGCGATCTTCCGCTCGTCTACAGTGATAAGCTCGAATCCAAGCGGTGTACAAACATACCAGCAGGCCTTGAGCTCATGATTTAGCAGTCGGTTAGCCCGTAAGCAAGCCACCTACAAACTAGACGAGTTTGCTCGTTGGAAATATTAAGAATATAATTAAAATTTTATATTGATAAGATAGAAAAAGATCGTATACTTATAAGATAAAAAAATATTTATATTAATATGAGATTTTTTTTAATATAATTTAAAAAATAAAATCAATAGGGATTTAAGTTCGAGGTGGATAGTATTATATTATTATAAAGATAGGTAAATCACTAATAATTAGTATCGGAGCTAATTATCTATATAGAGTCATGAGTCTCGAATGAAGAAAGTGGGTTCTCATATTCAAATCAAGAGAATTATACATCAGATAGAAAGTTTAGTTGGTATTCGAACAACTGACAAGAAGTCCAACTGTATCAAAAAGATCAAATATGACAGAAAGATCCGACGAGTTGATGATGATATGAAATTTTTTAAATATAGCCTAAAAATAAAACTATAAAAATTTAGGTCTAAAGTAAAGAATATCATATAATTATGAAGACGTATAAATTTTATAGACACTAATAAACTTATGATACCCATCAAATTATGAGTAGACAATACGCTAGTGGTGGATGGTCTGGTAGATCGTTAGTTTTAGATTCATCGTGTAAAAGATTGGAACCGTCAATCTAGTGACCTCCTCATCTCAGTTCATTAGAATTTGAGAAGGAGTATATCCATTGACACGGTTGATGAGCCAATAAGTGATCATTTGAGTCCAATTTTATTTGTATTTGAACCTGACCGTTTTATGCCCCGGTCTGAAGTTGGAAATTTACAATCAGAGGATTTTGATAAAATTTGTGGGGTAAGATGAAATTTTCCCTAAGAGGGGCAGACGGATGGAATCCTGTCCCGTGTGCTTTGATGAAAAGAACCGGCTGAAAGAGTCCACCTTCCTTTTGCTCCCTGCCATTAACTGCGTCCTCGCTGGTTCACTCCCCACGCCCTCCTCTCGAAGGGGTTTCCGATCCCGCCGCAAATGCCGAGGCCTCGGCGCCTCTACGATGACCTCGACGCCTCCCCGGGAGACGACTCCCGCTGCCGCCGCAGTGACGGCCGCAAATGGCGCTGCCGCAAGCGCGCCATGGACGGCCTTACCTTCTGCGAGTACCACTACATCCAGACCCGTTCCAACATGGAGAAGCACAAGGCATCCGGCGCCCGCAAATCCAACCGAACCGCCGGGGAGCCGCCGTCGAGGAAGCGCAGGAAGAAGGCAGAGCTCTCGGCGGAGCACCCGACGGCTCCCAAACGGCGGATGAAACGGGAAGAGGAGAGTGGGGAGGGAGGGGCCCGGACCACGAGGGTTCTTCCCAACGGGTTGATGACCATCGCGACGCCTTCCGTTGGCGGCCGTCAGGAAGAAGGCGGCTCTGTGGATCGGAAGGTAGGGTTTGAGGATGGGTGCTTGCTCACGAGGAGGTGCATTCGGTCCAAGAACGCCGAGCCGATTCCGGTGGCGACAATAAAGGTTTTACATTTCTGGTTCAGCTCCCTTATCTTTTCCTTGGTCTAGGTCCTTGAACCCATGGTCCCTTCTCTACCATACGTACTGCGTTTCTTTATTCTCTGGTTAGCTCTCAAATTATTCTGCTCTTTCTGTTATATATTAACTTTCTCCGATGCATGTTGGATTCCAGAAAATACCCTGTGGAAGGGGTTCGGGGATGGGAAGGAAGAGGGTCTGCCACAGTTGTAAGGAGAAGAACGTGGTGAAAATGGTTCGGTGTTTGAGCTGTAGGAAGAGGTTCTTTTGCTCTCGTTGCATCAGAAAAAGGTATTTCTGGCTTGCTTTTGGTTGTGTATATTCCTGAACTCCACATTAGCTAATGTGCATCTAATTCCTTTTCATTTGGTTATTTTGGTTACTTTTCTATGTTAATTCGTATATCAAAAGGTTCCTCGTGAAAAATAAAAAGAAACAAAACATTATGAATGCATAGTAGTTTATTGCTCTTAAAATGTGGGAAAATATTGCTGGAGAACCCTTTCTCTTTTCGTTAGTCCTAATCTGATTTAATGTGAAAAATAGAAGACACTTTGTTAAGGATGACCTGCCTCGACATTCTGGCTACAAGTAAAATGCATGCTGTTTCCATCTCTTGATATTGGAGTATTCATTGGAGCTTTTTTTTTTGACGTAATAGAACTTGTTATTGACTTGTAATAAATGGTGTTGTAGGTTCGAGGATTTGCTTTGGACATTGCTGGGCATCAAATAATTGCCTTATCTTAGTACACCTTGCCAACTTGCAAAATCTACATTCCAGGGAATCTCAATTGGACGCTTGCATTGTCTAATATCTTTCTATAAAGCCGACATTATTTCTCTCTTCCTAAGGGATCTTTTACTGACCAATGAATATGTATATCCGTGATAATTGTGAGATAGTAGTGGGACAGATCATTAAAGTAGTATAGCTATGCTTCTGGAACTGGGAGATTATGCAGGACCTGGAAGGCAACACTGTGAATTTTCAAATAATAACCAATCATAACAGCTTCCAAGGCAAAAGCTTACTGCATCAATCAATAGCAGAATCTGTGTCCTACAAGCTGTTGCCTATTTTGTGTTTCAGCACCTAAAACTTAAATTGCCTAAACTAATATATTTCCTTTTGCTATACTGATGCTATTATCCTGTGAATGATAATCAATCATGGGTCCATGTCAAAAGCTTCCTTTGATACCACATTGGTCAATAACAGAATATGCGCATCTCACAACTTATTATCTAGACTTACATGTTACTGTCTTTAGTAACTAAAAGTAAGTTCCCTGACATAAATACATTTCCTATTGGCACCCTGATGCTATCATCCTAATTAATGTGTTGCTGATATAACAACTTCTGTATGAATACTTGGCCTAGCTAAGCTTTTGCAACCAGGAGATTTTGTAAGAACTTCATAAGTTAAGGGAATCCTGTGAATCTTCATAACCTAACCAATCATGACAGTCACATTTCACAAAGACAGAAAGATTTCTTTCATTGACATTAATCTATACCCAAATGTGTCCTACAAGCTGTTATCTATTGTGTGTGATACTAGATTAAAGTTGACAAAACTTCAATATATTGGTACTTATAAACAAGTTTTATTGTTAAAGTTTTGGCCATCTGGGCAACATGGTTTTAGGTTTCCAGCCTACCAGATTAATTTTGCAATTGGTATCTCTTGATCCTGAAAGCATACAAATTCTATAGTGGATATGATCACACCTTTGTATCCCTTGATGGACTGGTTATGTCATCAGGCTGAATCGTGAAGTCTTACTCCCTTGAATATGAAATAGTTTATTTTTTGGATTAAGTTTGCAGGTTCTGTCATATTCCTTAGCAGAGGGAAATGAGAAGCTTTGATTTGACTGGATTATCATTATGGAGGGTCACTCAAAACACACTTGGATTAGGACTTTCATTAGAGATTTTTAGATCAACTTTGATTTATTGTAGGATGGATCCAAGTTAATTTTAGGTTTGGGTTAATCTTAGTTGCACTTTAATCTTATTTGAGGTTTTTTTGTGCTCAGTCTTGATTAAGTTTGATTTTGATATTATTAGATTACTTTTTTGTTTTATAAGTACAAGCTTCACTGTCAGTTGAGCTTGATTTCTTTTGTTATTTTGGGGAAGTTTCATTGTGGTTGAGCTATATTGATGTTACTATGTTCACATCCAATGGCTTGAACTGTAATCTTGTTTGTGTATCCACTCTGTTCGTGATCAAATTTCAAATGACCTTCATTGTCTACAGGAAGAAAATTTAACCATATTGGCACAATGCTTTTGGTTTATTTTTCTCTTTTAGCTTTTTGATGTTGAGGAAACAGGACAATTGATATGAGGCACATATCCTTTTTAGACTTGAACATCTTGATATCGGTGATATGGGATCTTATACATAATAAACTACTTATGTTTATCTGATTTAGTTTGTATTGTCAAGGTACTCGGGCATGCTTGAAAAGGAGGTAAAGATGGCTTGTCCTGTTTGTCGTGACTGTTGTGATTGCAAAGCATGTTCTAGAAGTCCAGCTAAAGATGGTTGTAAGGTTGACTTACTTTCAACATGCAAAGTTTTATGAATATTATTTACTTCTATGAGAATGGTTTGACATGAAAGTTTCCATTTATGTGATCTTCAGGATCTTGAAATTGTTCAGAAGCATAGGAAGACTGAGCATGCCGATAGTGATGAGATTTCTCTTGTCGATGTGAAGACTGTCTACCCTGTTTGTCATGGACAATTGGATGGTCCAACTTGTTTTCCTTTTGGAGCTAAAGAAGACACGCATAAGGTCAACTTCCTTATCAATTATTGTTGAGTTAGAGAAGGATCTGTTAACTTTCGTACATATTCTAGAACTTTTATGTGCATATGCAATTTGTATTATCTTCAGGAACTGACAAATGGTCAAAACAAGTTTAATAATAAGGAGCACACTTATAGCTTGATATCTGAACTGCTTCCTTTGCTGCAACATATCTATCAGAACCAATTAAATGAGCTGGAAGCAAAGCAAGGGGATCAAGGTAAGCTTCAAAACAATTACCTAGTTTCTTCCTCCAGTTAGAAATCCTCTTGATTGATCTATCATCCAGAGGGCGGATTTTCTGGTGTACTTGTTCGAGTATATGAGCCTCACAATGAGCTTGTTAACTGGTATGACTTCACATTTTTAATACCTCTGAGAATTTCGTGATTTGCTATGTTTCTGAAATCATGGACATAGTAACTGAATAATGTGTACTGATTCTGTTTCTTAGATGGCCATTTGCTTTAGCAAGTTTTAACTTTTAGGTCATATTCTGTTCTTTGTTATCATCTCTACATGCATCGAAATGCAATTCACTTGATTGATATTGTATTTATTTTTGTTTCCCTCTGGGAACCAGTAATTATTGTAGGATTTCACTAGTGGATTTTCACAGAAGCTGCTCAAATTGCTCGTACAAACTTTGCTTAGATTGTTGCGGGAAGGTACTAAAAGGGACTGCTTCTCAGACACCTGCAATTGACTCCTCTAAAGCTGGTAGGAGGCAAAGGGCAAAGAAGTATGTCATCAGTGAACTTGTCGGGAAAAGGCGGAGACGTTCCACAGGCAAGCGACCAGATAACTCATCTCTATCGACCGTTGAGTCTGATAGCAAGGCTATGAAACATGGAAGCAGCATTCCTTGCCCGCCCAAGGAATCTGGAGGCTGTGGCAACGGTCTTCTTAAGTTGAGTTGCAACATACCATTTATTTGGTCTAATGATCTCGGCCGCACTGCAGAAGAGGTTGCATTTAGCAGTGATCTTCCTCACAGCTTACACACTCGCGCTCACACTTCTTTCCTCGAGAACCAAAAGGTGGGGCATTTTAATATTAGTCTGCAAGAAGCCTCTAATAGTTGAGAATTCCCATGATAGTTTTCAACAATCTGTGGAGAATGCCACAGACATTGTTACAAGAACATAATAAAATTTTGTAAATTATATATGTAGAATGCAGTTGGCAATTGGAATGATGATGTAGGGGGGTCATGTTTTAATACGATGTTGGTCTGTGGCCATGAAGCAGGATGCAAGCTCTCGTAGTTGTCTCCTCCGGCCGCAGTTAGCAATAGCATTTAGTGTTGGGATTTTTGCATCGATAGAAGAGGAGATTAATGGTCATCTAGACAAAAGTCAATCCCCATCTCAGTCGTCTCTTTTGAATGTGTGTTTTAGTAGTTCTTGATCTTCTTGTTTTTTTTCTTTTAGACAAACGAGCAGCAATCACAGGCCATTTGAATTTAACACCCAAATTACTACTTGATGGAATCCCCCTGAGTAAGTTTGAGAGAAAACAGAAGACTTAATGACCATTCTACCGAACTAAATCTCTACATGACTAAACTCTTCAAGTCTGCAAAAATTCAAAAGCTTAAAATGAATCCCTTTCAAGTCCTCAACTGTCAGGTGTGGACTAAAATCCAACTCTATCCATTCTCAGATGTTTCTTCAAAGCTCTTCAAAAATAATTTCATTTGAAAAATTCAACTAAATTATTGAGATTAAATTCTGTCAGACCCAAAGGCTGAATAGGAACTGTCAGCATTGCTCCATTAATTCTCATCAAATCCAACAGTTAACCCTAGTAATCTCTGAAAGGAGCCGCCAATGGTTTTGGTCTATTTCTCCCACAACCAAGGGGCCGCTTTGAATCATTAGTCTGCCGTGGCACAAGTTGGCTTTAGATGCAGTAAAAGCTAACCAAAAAAAGCTGCAAGCTAAGTACAATCCATCCAGGCAATTAGCTGAGTTACAAACGATAAACACGTACACAAAAACAGCGAGAAGATGGATATTGTTCTCGACTTTTGCCCCCTTTGAATTCAGTTCCAATTTCCAACAGCAACTGGACAACGATCATCGTTCTCTGACGTTGAAAAAATAAACCAAAACATATTCATTCGATTGATGTTCTTTAACTGTACAATCACACAACAACTGGAACTCTAATTAGGTCCCCAGCAGCTGAGGTACATCACTTTCCTCAACGCCTCCTCCGATCGCTCAGCTTGCTCCCTGCTTCTCCCATCGGAGACGGACGACGACGTGGCCGCAGCCTGATACAGCGATCCCATGTTGCTCTTGGCACGCTGCTGCAGAGACCTCAAGCCATAGTTCCACCTGCACAACCCAGCTTGGTCCTTGAGGGCCTCCACGGCGCCCACGCTGGCCGCCACCAACATCGAAACTTTCTTCGCCGAAGCCATCTCTGTCTCGCTAAATATATCTCTTCTTCTCTTCAAATTCTCTGAGTTTGTGGAAACGAATGTATTAATTTCGCTTGCTGCTGTGATAAGAAAATTAAAGCAGAGGCGGTGCTTTTATATAGAGGAGAGGAGAGGCAGTGGAAGAGAAGGAGAGTGGCGTAGCTCTTGGTTTTGGTTTCCTCTCCCCCAGAAACCGGGAGCTGTTTTGCTTTTCCATTGGCGCATGCCCGAGGTTTCAGTAAAACGCCAAGTTAATGGTGAAGGCGAACTCTCACGTGAGCAGCAGCACTTCAATTATCTTCTCAATTAATTTTATTAATTAGACAAATCACAATATAGACATTTGTTAACTGACCATATCCATTGCACTAGACCGGACCATGGGTCAGTTTCGAGTCGGATTTGACCCGAAATCAGAACCGAGTTAATGGACCAAATTTTTCAATAAGATTTTTATTTTTATTTTTATTTTGTAATATCTATAATATGCTAATAATATTAATATTGTAATTCATACAGAAAAATATGGTTGGATAAAATTATAAAAAGAATAAAATAAATTTAATTTTTACTGGGTGAAATAAAAAATTTTGATATCTAAAAAATTAATAAACTACACCTTAATTAATTCCCTGAATATATACACAATTTGGATAAATTTTTATTTGTTTTATTTGTAAATGATAATTGCCATCGACACAATTAATTGTGGGCGCAAAAGCTCGTCCCTGGTTTTCACTGAACTGAAAGCTCCACCGCATAAGAAGTAAACGTGCATACTGTAACTGGGCACTAAGCGCGTACTGCTCCCATAATTGCCAACTCATCAATTGTCGCCACACGCATAATAAGTTAAAACCACAATCCCCCTGTTTTCCGGAATCAATGGACGACTCCTCTGTGCCAATGAGCTCGATGGAATTGAAAAGCAGCTCTGGTATCAAAAATTAAGGGGCGTTTGATTAATGAATTTGAAATGGGGAGATGAGAGTGAAAATTATACTGAGTATTTGATAAATTGGCATTCGTCTCGTCTATCGCTCGTTATCCGCTCGTCATCTTTTATTTGTCCATCGATCGTAACCCATCGTCTATAGCCCATCGCCCATGGACAGCCGACAGTTGACACCGACAATGCTGTCAACGATCGATGTCCGACAATGATATCATCCATCGACGATAATACTCATATCGTTTCCATCCACATTCCCAATTTATAAACCAGATAATATTATTAGAATAACTAAATTCATTCTCATTTTAATTTATTATCAAATTCATTTTCATTTCTATTTCCACTCTCAAATCAAAAGTCACCTGATAATAATCCTCACGAATGAGATTTTGCTAAAATATTTAAAATTTCTAAATTTAAAAAATAAAACTCCATAATAATTCATTCGTATCAAAATTTATATTTTGTCCTTAAAAAATTATGTTCTTTTATTTTTTTTTTAAATGAATCAAATCAAATTAAATTTTATAGTATTTATACTTGTTTGATAAAATAGTCTCATGGAAGAAATTTAGTCATTTAAGCATCGCAGAAAATTATCTGAATAGACCAACGGATCAATCCTCAGAATCGCGAGTTCGATCTCCTCTGTCGTTAGTTCTTAGTCTCGAAATCAAAGACCATCACGATTTACTCTCCCGATAATCAAATCGAACTAAGTTTAAAATTAACCAAGCTATTGAAAAACCTATTTAAATTTGGCTTCGTTTTTTTTTAGAGATTGAGTTTGGTTTGAGTTTGAATTGAACTTGACTTGTTTATTGGGTATTAAACTTTTAATAAATTCGGTTCAAACTTAAATTAAATTTAATTTAAACTGGTTTAAGTTCGATTTATTTATTTTATTTTAAATTTTTAATATTTTAATCATTATTTATAAACAAATTTATAATTATTTTTTAAATGAAATTGTTTAAGAATACTATTTACAAATACGCATGAATATTAATAAATCGAATATATATATATATATATATATTCATGATTATCTATTTAATTTATTAAATTATTTAAATTTATTTATTTATTAATTTTAATTGAATATAAAATTTATTCACTATCACTTATCCGATTACGGCCATACGAGAAAAGTTCGCCAATGGGGCCAATGGGCCCTCCGTTGTGGGTGGGCGCCAATGGGAAAGCAAAACAGCTCCCGGTTTCCTCTCTCACTCGCTGCCTCTCCTTCTCTTCCCTATAAAAACGTCACCTCTGCTCCCTTATCCCAGCAGCAAGCGAAATTAATACATTCGTTTCCGCAAACTCATAGAATTTGAAGAGAAGAAGAGATATATTCAGCGACAGCGAGACAGAGATGGCTTCGGCGAAGAAAGTTTCGATGTTGGTGGCGGCCAGCGTGGGCGCCGTGGAGGCCTTCAAGGACCAAGCTGGGTTGTGCAGGTGGAACTATGGCTTGAGGTCTCTGCAGCAGCGTGCCAAGAGCAACATGGGATCGCTGTATCAGGCTGCGGCCACGTCGTCGTCCGTCTCCGATCGGAGATGCAGGGAGCAAGCTGAGCGATCGGAGGAGGCATTGAGGAAAGTGATGTACCTCAGCTGCTGGGGACCTAATTAGAGTTCCAGTTGCTGTGTGATTGTACAGTTAAAAGAACGTCAATCGAATGAATATATTTTGGTTTATTTTTATCAACGTCAGAGAAGAGAATAATGATGATCGTTATCCGGTTGCTGTTGTTTTTTTTGGAACATTATCCTCTTTTTTTTTTTTTTCCTTTTTAATAATTTTATTATTAAGATAATATTACACAAATGAAATAATCGGTTCGAGTTCCGGGCCGGATCTGAATTGGATCCGGCCCGTGAACAGATCTACGTGAGCTGCAGCTGAAGCAAGAGCAGTGCCATCGAACTTACTGAAGCTAGCGACGCGGAGTGGATAAGACCGACACGTCCCTCCCTCCATGATTGAGACTCCCAGTCCTCCATCGATCATTCATCGTCCATCTGTTCCAAGTTGCTGTCGTGGATGGATTTTATTAGCCGAGCAAGGTATACGGTGTCTTGGACCAAACAGGCACAGCGCGGTCCTGCAAGAGACCAGAAACCAGCCCATGGTTTCCTAAAAACCGCTGATCTTTTCGTTCTATAAAGTGAACCCTTTTCCGGTGAGCGAGGAATCTCCTCTTCCGGAGATCAAATCGCCGACGGCGACGGTGATCGTTGCGAAATCGTCGTGGTCGTACAGGACAGCAGGGTAATTATGAACCGCGTTAACAGAATCTGGACTAAAGTGGCGCAGGGCCGCGCGGACGGCCACCTGAAGTCCACCGCCCTCCGCTCTGCCTCCGTGGCGGCCGCGGCCGTCGCCGGGTTGGGGATCGAGCGAGCTCTGGCCGCGGCGGGCGCCGAGGACCGGAGGAAGCAGGCGGAGGACTCGTTCCGGAAGGCGATGTACCTCAGCTGCTGGGGCCCCGGCTGAGCGTGTCCCGCTGCGAACGGCGATCTGGCCGGCCGACGAACTAGTCCGGTTGTAGGCACGAATGCATGCTGTGTCCGCGAGCAGCGTTTTGGATCGACTGGATGAAAAATTGTACATCGATATGCTGTTGGAGAAAAGAGAATATCTTTGAAATAAGAAAGAACTTAATTCGACTAGAAATTGATGGGTTCAGAGTTACAGAGCGAATCTTTCGTCCTACTTCTTGGGAAAGAAAGTCAACGAAGAATATTTGGGAAGAAGATAAGGACAAATAATAGGCAAGAGACGTGAATCTTGATAAATATTTCATCTGAATTCTAATACATTCACATTCGTTGCGTCATCCCTTAGGGCCTTGACCCAGCACTGATTGTTCAAATGGCTGAATTAAGAATACGATTCCGTCAAACATGGCCAGAGATGATCCATTACTGATATAACTGGTTTACCTCACTAATGGCGTTAGCTCGTTCGTTGCCTTGGAAAAACTAAGGAAATAAAAACGTCGCCTGAGAGATTCGAACTCTCGCGGGGAAACCCCATGTACTTAGCAGGCACACGCCTTAACCACTCGGCCAAAGCGACGCTGTTTTGTAATCAGTTTGATTATTTAGATAAAGGTGAGAGAAACAGAGATGGGATGGGAAGGGACAAGTGAGATGCCTCCTGTTTCCCACCACTGCCACCGCCGCTGCCGCCGCAGTATCTCCCTCCGCCGCTTCCCTTCCCCTCATCTACTGGTGCCATGAGTGCGATATGAGCATCGCCCTCCTCCTCTCTCAATCCCCTCTCATCTGTCCCGGATGCTCCTGCTCCCTTCTCCTCCGAGAAATGGAACTCGCCCTTACCCTCCTCCTACACGAATCCGTTGACGGCGGCGGAGATGAATCGATCCCACTCCTCACTCCACCCCCCCCAGATCTCTGCGGTCGCTACCCCGCCTCCGTCGCTTCCATCGACGCCCTCCCCTCCGTTCTCATCCCCGACACAGACGATCGATCCCTCCCCTCATGCGCTGTTTGTAAGGATGAATTCTCCCTCCGCTCTTACGCTCTCCGCCTTCGTTGCTCCCACCTCTACCACTCTGATTGCATCGTACCTTGGTTTTGCCTTCGCAATTCCTGCCCCATCTGCCGCTCGCCACTCCCATGCTCTGATGAATCTTATGGTGGAGACGGAGGACCGGTCCGCTGCCAGGTTGTCTCTCTGGAGGGTGTTGGATACGATGAAGCGTCTTGACTGGCGCCCAATGCAGCCAACGATGAACACACAGCGCCGACGGCTGGCCTGTGGCAAGTGAGCAGGCACCGTCTCTCTCGCCCCTCGGCATCAGCGGCCCATGAATGCGGCGCTTTTCGAGATGACACAGGTTTACGAAGAGCTGGCTGATATTGGGGAGATGCTCTTATCAGAGTGTCCACCATGAACTAGGAATGGCAATGATGACACCACCATGATACATGAAATCAGCGAGAACTTTTCTTAGCACGAATGCCTGATGGTGGTTCTTGCTGTGTGAAGACCAGGTATGATTGGCACTGTTCATGCTCCTTACCATGATTGAAGTTCTTTCGAGAGTTGCTACTTGCTATTATCTTTCCAGTGCCCACTTGAACTTAAAAGGCCACTATTAGTTATTGATTTCTTCTAGTGTTGCCTAATGTTGTCGTTCTTCGAGATGACTTTCAAAGTTTGTTTATTTTCTCTTCATATGATTACAAAAGAAATACTATGACTATATTAACCTGTCTTTACAAATAACCCTTTATTGATATAATCAAATAACAAATCACATATGAACTTCTGATCGTGCCAGAAAATCATCTGTGGCACTAAAATGTATTCCCTACACAAAAACTCAACACGTTTTGAAACACCCTTTTGTCATGCTCTCTCTCAATACTAAACTTGAATCTATGCTAGCTAGGATTCATGAACTACATTCAATGATATTCTTCTACGAAGCTTATTTGAAGATCTTGTAGACCACTTAAATTATCCTTCTGGTAATCAAAATTCAAAATTGTTTTGTTGTGCAGTTTCCAAGGCTTTGGCTTGTTGGATCACCAGAAATTTTGAGTTGTTGAATTTGCAGTTATTTGATAACTGCATTTTGTTCGGCTTGTAAATTAGTAGATTTTCTGAATGAAATTGTTTTCATCTTGAAAATGATTTCATTATGAGCCCATATTTTGTTTTAACAAGGCCTGAACATAATGTTGGCAATTTGAATTTTATAGAGAATAACTATGATAATCAACTTTTATGCCAAATTATATTAATTTTGAATGCTTTATAATGTAGGCTTATCTAAAGAATTTTTTTGTAGCAGTCTAGAATTGAAGAATTGATCATCTCAGAAGAAAGCATAATCTGATTGCAGTGGTTAATCATGCTAAAGATTATCATGTTAGGATTCAACTTTTAAATTATAGAATCTATTGTTCACCTTTGCATGTACCTATACAATCTTAATTTATTTTCTTTCATTTGATAATCTTTTAGAGCTGCACCTAGGTGTCCTCAGATACATTTGATAATTTTACATCCATCTTAGCATTCTTATCCCTACGATATATACCAAACTTTTGAATGTACTGCTTCCTAAAACCTTCACACTTTTTATAAAGTATGACACATCATGAATCACATTGACGTAATTGCTATATATTTCTTTATTTTCCAAAAAATAAATTGTGATGGTTGTAAAAAATTATTTTATGTGGTTCAAAATCTTTGGTTTCTACTTCACGACTTAGCTCCTAGCGATAGATCCATTATCACTTTTTCCTTCTCGAAAACCTTCTGGAGACGGAAAAATCTCTTACAACTTATTTTTATATAAAAATACAACCAAATACAAGTGTAAATAATTTTTCTTTGGCTATTCAATTGCCCTCCTCACCTGCTGAGACCTAATAATTTATTTTGAAGTTCACATCCATGAGAAGAATTAGTTATTTGCACCCTACAAAACTTTTAAATAGGAAGAAAGAGTGTACCGCTAGAAAAAGCTGAGTTTTTACACATGAAAAAAATTGCATCCTTGTGCCTTACAATTCCTTTCCTCCTCCTTCCTGATCAATAATCATCCCTCTCAAGTAAAACGAGTCATTAACAATCTCATGTCTGCTAGACATATTTAATGACAAATGACATATTTTTATGATTTATTCCCTTTTGTTTTTCAGTTCTGACCCTTTGCAAAATGCAGCCAGTCTATTGAAGTGGACATCAACAAGCTCTGCAATTTGCTGGTTCTGGCTATCAAACTTCAACATCTGTCACTGATTAGTGGTCTAATTAATGAGCCATGACGGGCGGTGAATTGCAGAAGTAGTTGTGTAACTGCATAATCATTTCTACCTTGTTTTTTTTTTCTGCTTTTAAATTTTTTAGTGAAATTCTTGATTCGCCAGTGACAATCTGCCTCCAAGAGTCCAATTATATTGTTTGCAGACTTGGCGATGAGCCATGGAAGGACCGGACGCCTTTGAAACTAGATAAATTTACTCCATTTCTAGATTGTAGACGTTGAGATTTGTGGATGGGCCAGCGAGCTCTGGGCAGATCATTACAAATAGATCGGACATGATCTAACATTTTCTTATCGGGTCGATTTTTATTGGGTCAGCAACTAATTAGGCTCATAGTTCTTTATCCGAGTTGACAAGTGAAGAAAATGATTCTGCATCAAATAATAAAAATCACTAATTGATCATTGTCCAAGGTCGTTTTGTGCGGATAAATTTAGAAAAAATTTATTCGAATAATTTTAGAATTTAAGAGTTTGTCCGATAGATGAAGTACGATTTTGACATTGAATCGTCGTCTAGAGATGTCTGACTGTGGAGTTCGAATTGAATCGTAAAAAAATCATGAGTATTTTTCTAATTTATTTTTGATGGATGATGATATCATTTCGATTTCGATCTTGTTTGATTTAGTTGTTAGTAAGATATTCTGAAAGTCTATGGAACAGAGTTAATTTGTCACTAATTAATCGGATCGAAAATTTAGATATCTTTTAATAATAAAAAAAAAGAACATAAAAAGACGGCTCTTCTGAGCCAAAGAATTGTTTCATGATCACTGTGCAATCGGGATGATTGAAAATGCCAAAAATAATGAGGGGGATCTAGGATGGTTCTTGATAAAATTCAAGTTAAGACTCTTTAAAAATAAAATAAAATAATTAAAAATATATAGTATTATCTTAGTGGGAGAAAGAGAGGGCAAGGGTGTGCGGTAGCAATTTCTTTCTTTAGACTGTGTTTGATATATGATAATGTAATTCAAGTTTAATGTAATCAAGATTATAATAAAATATAATATAATTTTGATTATATTATTATATTTGGATAAAAATTATATGTAATTTTGAATTATAAAGATAATTATATTTTTTTATTTGAGATGCATTACAAAGACGATAGAAATCGATCGACATCAATGATGATGGTGACGATGAAGACGACGACAACGGCGAGGACGATGGCCGGAGGGAGAGGGGTCAACGGTCGACGACAGCGGTGATGGCCGACGACGGCGACCGATCGATCGGTTGCGATAACAGACGACAACGATCGACTTCGATTATTGAACATCCAACACTTTTTAAATTATGACTTATAATGTAATCTGGATTATATAGATTTTGTTTTATAATCTAAATTATAAAATTTTAATGTCTTTTGTAATCCAAATTATATTACGTTACAATGGTAAGACAATAATAAATAAAAAAATTTACTTTATAATAAAATCTAAATTACATTACATTAACATCCGTTTAAATTTACCCGTGTTTCTGCTCATTTATCTGTATCAAGCGGAGAGAAGATAGGAAATTCCTTGATGCGCATTCTACGCACTCTGTGTCCGCTCACGTTATCGGGATTTATTCAAATCGTTCACTCACTTTTCGGTTTATTCGGTCGAATTCTATTTTGTGCTCAGTTAAAGTCACCGAGTTAGATCGATCCGACGAGGCTTCGCATCGACTGGGACCATCGTCTACCCGTGCTATATCCGCCGCCTCATATTGAGTAATGCTCTCTCTATACGCGGTGAGAAAGTAAAACCAGTTGACTTTTTCAAAGTAGGCAGACTTCGATCGGAAGTCTTTGCTGCCGGTGATTATTTTTTTTCCCTTTTTAATTTTCTCTGCCGTCGCGTCGAGCCGCTACATTTCCACTGAATTCACATCGCAGCAGGCATGGCTTCCTCCGCCCGATTGAGTTCCTTTGCCCGCTTCTTCCTCCTATCCCTTTGCGTTGTACTCCGTTTCCCCAGATCCCTGCCCGGCTACCTGGGCAACTACTGCCCGACAGACTCCAACTTCACCTCCGACAGCGCCTACGAGTCCAACCTCCACTTCCTCCTCGCCTCCCTCGCCTCCGACGCCGTCGCCACTGGCTACCACAACGCCACCGCCGGCCGGACACCCGACCAACCCCACGGCCTCGCTCTCTGCCGCGGCGACGCCTCTCGAGCCGTCTGCCGGACCTGCCTCAACACCTCCGTCGATGACGTCCGCCAGAGCTGCCCGCTAAGCAAGAGCTCCACCATCTGGTACGACGACTGCCTGCTCCGCTACTCCGACCGAAGCTTCTTCTCCGCCATCGACGCCTCCTTTCCGCTGTACCAGTACAACGGCTACAACGCGTTCGACCCCGCCGCATTCCACCGCGTTCTGACCAATCTCGTGGGGGTTCTCGTCGAAGAAGCCTCCGGAAACGCGTCGATCTTGTTCGCCGCTGGATGGGCGAGCGTCCCCATTGCTAACGCGAGCGATGTGTACGGGCTGATGCAGTGTACGAGAGACCTGTCGGCCGACGACTGCGGCCGCTGTCTCCGCGACGCCGTGGCAAACCTCTCCAGCTGTTGCTACGGCCAGCTGGGCATGAAGATTTATGGACAGAGTTGCTACTTCCGCTACGAGAGTTATCCTTTCTTCGACCTCTCGAGCGGCAGCGCGGTGCTTTTGTCTCCGCCGCCAGCCGCTTCGCCGCCATCCGCTCCGCCGTCTACGTCCACCGAGAGAGGAGCAAACAGAGGTGTTCCTTGCGTTCCTTTCCTATATATGTTGAACAAATTGTTTTTCACCTTATGACATTCGTCTTTGACCACTTGCAGATCATAATAACTTTTTTAACTGTGATATAGAATTCTTTCGCAGGGAACAAGAGCAAGTTATGGAAAATAATTGTTATAGTTTCCACTTCAGCACTATTTTTCCTCCTCGTCTGTTCCTTGATGTGGTGGAAATGCAATGCCAGACTAAGAGGTCAGATTCATCGCTCACTTCTTTTGTCCTAACAAAGTCATCAACTTTGATTTATTGACAATTTGCCGCGGCGAAACAAATAGATCACTGGAATAGGCTCCTGACACCACAAACTGAGAGCACCGAGAATCTGTTCAGAGGATCGAAGTTGAATTTCTCAGGGCTGAATGGCAATGAGGTTCCCGAAGAGAGAAATGGATCGAGGCCAACTTCATTTGCTTTTGCTACCGTAGCAGCAGCTACCAATAACTTCAGCGATTCCAACATGCTCGGAAGAGGAGGCTTTGGCCATGTTTTCAAGGTAAATTCATCAGCTCCGTGAGCACCATGTTAACTGTTGGTGGTTTGTAATGTATATGTATTTTCCAGGGTACTCTACCTGGAGGACAAGAAGTAGCCGTGAAGAGGCTCTCGACAAACTCTCACCAAGGCTTACAGGAATTCAAGACCGAGGTTATGGTGATCGCCAAATTGCAGCACAGGAACTTGGTCAGGTTGCTAGGCTACTGCATTCAGGGCGAAGAGAAGATACTGATCTACGAGTACATGCCCAACAAAAGTTTGGAGGCAATCCTTTTCGGTGCGTTCGCTCTGCAACACTTTCTCCTCTTTGAGTTCTAACCTCTAATCAAAGCAAGAGCAGTCGATCGAAACAGCTCAATTTTCTTTGATAGATCCTGAAAAGAAAGCGCTGCTCTATTGGGATACACGGTTCAACATTATAGGAGGGATCATCCGCGGACTCATTTATCTACATAGGGACTCCGTTTCGAGGATCGCACATCGCGATCTAAAACCCAATAATATTTTGTTGGACAAGAACATGAATCCCAAAATATCTGACTTTGGATTTGCGAGGGTTTTCATGGACGAGCAGAATCAGGGCAACACGAAGAAGCCTGCCGGGACCCTGTAAGAGAGATCGACCCAAACAACTTCATGTCGTAATGTGATGTGTCTGCATGCTTTCAGATATTAGTATCACTTGCTCATCGCGTTAAATACAAATGCAGTGGTTACATGTCGCCTGAGTACGCCATCAAAGGTCTGTTTTCCGATAAATCCGATGTATATAGCTTTGGGATCATCGTGCTGGAATTGGTGACCGGCGAGAGGAGCAACAGCTTTCATGAACTGGAGGATACTCCTACCCTACCAAGATACGTAAGTCAGCACCAGAATTCTCAATTGCTTTAAGACAAAAAGTGAGCAATTCAACCAGTCTGTAAATTTCACTCTGTTTTATTACAGGCATGGAGTGCGTGGAGCGAAGGGAAAGCAGACGATCTCGTCGATGCGTCGATACGTGGAACTCCGTCCTGCTCGTCGAATCAAGTGCTGAGATGCATTCACATAGCGCTCCTGTGCGTCCAGGATCGTGCCGTCGATCGGCCGGACATGCCGGCCGTCGACCGCATGATGGCGAGCGACTCCGACATCGAACAAACGCCTAAGAAACCAACGTTCGCGTTGGAGCCTCCCGTTCAGCCTGAAACCAAAAATGAAATGACAGTAACGAGCCTTCAAGGTCGTTAGCCAACAGGCAAACTGAAACTGTATATGCCAACGCTAATTATCTGCTCTAATTTCGCCAAACTTGGTTAATAACATCTTAAACTATGATTAATTTGGACTCCATATACAGCACTTTGTTTCCTAAAAAGGGCATATCTTGTATCTTTTATCCTTCATATCCATATTCCAATGGAAAAATCAGTCATGAGATATTTATAAAAAAAAACCAAAATCGAATTATTTTGATGCATAATTATAAATCTCTAAAAAAGAGTTTTTTGTTTTTTTGTTTTGTTTTTTTTTTGCACGTATAAAATAATCATAACTTAAATAGTGTGGAAGTAAAAACAAAAAAACACAGGTGTCAGTCCACAGATTCCAACATCTGACTGGTCAAGTGCGTATCTTAATCAATCTTGTCGATTCTTAACGACAAACAACCAAAATTAATTATTCATTATGAAGGCTATTTAACTCTTTCCTCTTAATATAATTACCCTATTAATGTCCCCATTAGCTTCCAAACAAAATGTCGTCAAAGATTAGTCTTCCTGTGCTGACTGCACGCCAGTCACTTGACGGCTGGATATGCCCCCGAGGCTGCTCTGTTTAATCTGGACCGTACATTCGACGAATCAGGAGGCGAATCGGCCTGTTGACCGCTCTTTTGGCCCATCGGCTCGAGCGTCGCACCGGTCCCCGCGATCCGCATAACTACTGGTGCGTGAGAAATTTCCCGATTCCCAGATCTGTGCGATCGGCAGCATCAGTTAACCAGCGCTTGGAAGACGCCGGAGCTGCAGTCGCCGCGCCCGCCGCCGCCGCCTCGTCAAGGTAGTGGAACTGCGAGCTGGGGTACTTCCACTCCGCCGTCTTGAAGTTTTTGTTCGTTTTTTTTTTGCTTGCTCATGCGTCTGACTTGCTTAGATTAGGGTTTCTGCCAGCTTTATTGTTCTTTGGAGCTAGTAGTTATGCGATTTTATTCTTCTGGAACTGTCAATTGAGATTGCCACACAGTGTTTCG
Organism: Wurfbainia villosa; assembly: GCA_025175895.1. Lineage (NCBI taxonomy): Eukaryota > Viridiplantae > Streptophyta > Magnoliopsida > Zingiberales > Zingiberaceae > Wurfbainia > Wurfbainia villosa. Next base: position 30,663,535 of record CM045991.1, read on the forward strand.
ACCAATGTTGATGTTGCTCAATGCATTGGAGTTTTAAGGATATCCTTCCCGTGTTGCGTGTGGGTGTGTAGTACTGTCGGAGTGTCAGTGATATCTTTAATGTAGGATTTTGGTCGAGTTGAGGGATGACATATGGGGCCTTAGTGTGTTGGTGCTGTCTGGCTTTCGTAGATTCTTGAAAAAATTAAAATTTTGGAGGAGAGTGAAGGATCGATTACCTCGAAAGGATTCGGTCATCATTTCTGGTGGAGCTTAAGAATGTGATGAGATCAGTGGGGGTGTGATGAACTGGAAAAATTCATCAGGTGGTATTGTGATATGTAATACTGACTGATAAGAGAATGTGGCATTTTTCTTTTCTGTGGAGAACAATCTTGACATGGATGCCACGAATGAAGTAAGAGTTAGTTTTCTTCATGCTCATTACAGTGCTTAACTTGGTTAACACATATTATATGGTGGCTATAAGACTTGATTGACAGAAGAGTGGAGGATGAACAATGTAAATGTGTGGTAATTAAGGAGAGCAAGCATGGAAAACAAGTTGGCCTAGATGCTAGTACATCGGGATTCCATATATATCATTGCTGTATGTTAGTCAACAACTAGAAATCAACAATATCCTAGTCTACGTGTGATATCTTCTGTATTTGATAATTAGGCTGATTTTATTACAAGCAATCTAGGATTCAATGAAAGAATGGATTTCATGGTGCAGGTCATTTTTGATCTGTTAATTTATCTATGGATAATCCGATAATAGTAGGAGTAGCTCAACTCTTCAGAGAGGAAGGAAGATTCTCTTCACTTTAGAAAGGAGGGGAAATAGATTAAGAAAGAGAGTGAATTAAACTGCTTGTCTTATGTATAATTTCTTTCTATGAATATTACTATACTATATCAAGCATATTCGATACCGGAGGGAGTTCATTCAAAGAGATAGATCTGGCAGCCTATCCATAGGAGAATGAGCTCTTTAGTGGGCTTTTGCTTCCTCTCTTGGAAGGTCAAGATTGAACAGATGCAAGAAGTGAAGTCAAGAGTCTCATAATCTCTTGTAAATATCAGTCGATCAACACTTGTTATATTTTCCAACTTATTTATCTATTTTTCTAAGTTCAATCCTTAAAAAGTGCTTGATTTGAAGGTGGTCTGTTTCCTGATAGCAGAAAAGACACACACACACACACACACAAAAGAAGCCTTGTCAACTCAAAGTAAATAAATATTATCAAACAAAGCATCAATAGGGGAGTTAAAAATTGTTGCCATGGAGGATTAAGTATAAATTCTTTTAACTATAAGGTGCCATGGAGGATTATCAAACAAAGTTTTTTCTTGTTTCAAACTTTTGTACTTATTTGTATGGGTTTGCACTATTTCCCCTTGTTGCTATCCCAGAGTACAAAATGTAAGGTGCAACAAATGCAGCTGTCCTTCACAATATTTATTTAGATAATCATGTGAATAGGGAGCCAACTGCAAAATAGATTTTCTACAGTTGCAAACTGTAAGATGAAGATATTTGACTGACTCAGTTATTGTCTCTGCAATCTAGTTTATTGGGCGTATTCATTTGGGCATTGGATAAGTGAATCTTGTTAATTAATCCACTTCTCTGTTGACAGTTTATTTATAAGATACATAATTATTTGCCTTGTTGGGATATGATGATTTCCGACTTATTCAGTCATGGTTAACTGAGGATACTTGTCTTTTAGATAGTTGTGGTATATGGAATTATCAAATTTACTTTTCTAACATTTCTCGGCCTTGTTATTCTTCAGCATTGTCATTTTTTATGCCTAACATATTCTAAACTATTATGTTTGTTGTTTAATCATCAGGCATGTAATCCAGAATGAAGCTACCATATGCAGGAAGCTAATTTAAGAAATTTGACATGGTACATAAAGTATGAGATCCATGCTTTCACTTTCCATAGTAAGCATGGGCTCATTTTGCAGTCGACAACAGCCATTGAATGAGGTTGATGCTGAAGAAAACATACAGGTAACTTTTTGCCATTGTCAGAATCAACTATTTAAGTCAGATATGTATCTCAATCTCGAATAAATTATTATATAATGACTTGAGCTTGGGGCTTTATGTCTGATCCCAGTTGTTTTTTGCTTGTACATATATTTCAGGCTGCTGAAATTGATAGGAGGATTGCTCAAGAAACCAAAGCGGAACAACATATTCATAAGCTTCTACTTCTTGGTATGCTTAAACATAACATGCTATGCATCTATCAGAATCCTAGTAGAAATAATGCATTACAACTAATCTCCCACCTACAACTATTTTGTCCATGCTCTTGTTTCTTCTTAAATACCGCACTCTTCACAGATATCAGTTAGTGTAGTTGTCAAGAGAATTATTATTTTTAGAATGCATCTTAGAGTTTAGTACCATCTTCTACTTTTTGTGGCATCTGAAAGGAGCATAATTGATATTTAGTGGATCCAAGGAGAAATTTTAACTTCCATAAGTTGTGTCTTCTAGTTTGTATTTTTTTGCCTCTTGTCTCTCCCATGCTAATTGTTAATTTTCAACGTTGTCTTCTTGTACTCATTTTAATTTTATTTCATTTTTTTAACTAAAGGCGCTGGAGAATCAGGAAAATCTACTATTTTTAAGCAGGTTGGATTTTTATTGCTTCTTACCTTTTTTTGCTGATGCGCATCTGGACTGATATTTCATGGGGTTTGTTTTTGTTATAGATAAGGCTTCTATTTCAAACTGGTTTTGATGAGGTGGAGCTACAAAGCTATGCATCAGTTATCCATGCAAATGTTTATCAGACAATTAAAGTATGCTTGACTAATATTGGTGTGTTTGTTTGTTTCTTTTGCGTAAATAGGGAGGAATCAAATTTGAGCTTCCAGCTCTAATTTACTCTGCATGATTGTGTTTATCTTTCTTTGATCTAATTTGATTGAATTTAAACAGATATTGTATGATGGGGCAAAAGAATTGGCACAAAATGATCCTAGTTCTTTGAAGTATGTTGTCTGCACTGAAAATAAGGTTTGATTATGCCTTCTTTTTGCTACTCATGGAGCCTTGAATAAGGATGCTTAGATTTGTAACAGTCTGAACCTTAACTATTAATTTAATTTATTATCAGTGTATCATTGGTTGGGATGTTGGTTGGTAAAATACACTGGAAGAGACAGTTGTCTTAATGCCATATTGTTTGATTTGAATAATTATTATACTGTTCTTTAGTTTAAGGTTTTAAGCTTTACTTCATATCCTTTCCCATTGTTTCTTCCTTTGAGATGAATCTTGAATTACTTTTGTCCCTCTTTCTCATTGAACCTCCTAGGTCTAGATAACCAAAATTTTGACTGTTCAGAGTAAGATTTCACAAAGTGAATGTAGGTGGTATGAGGTTGATGCACTACATATCGTGTATTGGAGAGCATATGCAATTGATATTAAAAATGTTTACATTTTGGTAAAAATGATCAGCTTGCATAAAATCGTATATTACAAAATACATAAAGTTAGCGATCAATATTAATCAACAATGTAAAATAGAACACATATGAGTTATATGCATATAATCAATATCAAAAGTGGTTGTCACTGATAAAATAATTGTTTACATTGAACTTATATGTTATAAGCTACCAAATAGAGTAACATAGAATTTTTTAACTAAATTTGGTTTAGTATAAATGTATCAAATAAGACATTTTTTATTGTGCATGCATACCACTCAGACATGATCCAATATTTAATTGCTGTATATATCTTTTTGACATGGTCCTGATTATGCCAGAATGTTGGGGAAATTTTATCAGAAATTGGAAGCAAAATGGATTATCCTTATCTTACTAAAGAGATTGCCAAAGAGATCACAACTTTGTGGAGTGACCCTGCTATTCAGGTTCATATCTTTATGTTCAACAGGTGTAGACCATCTTCCCGTTTGGTTGGTCCACCCAAGTTGATGATTGAAAAGTACTTGCAGGAAACTTATTCTCATGGGAACAAATTGCAAGTCCCAGATTGTGCTCAGTATTTTATGGAAAATCTTGAACGATTTTCTGAAGCAACCTATGTTCCAACTAAGGTAGTTATCGGAAACCTTTTTCTTCATGTGATTTTGTCAAGCTTCCTGGAATTGTTTATTCCCCTCCAGTTATAGATGCTCAAGCTATTCCTATAATTTGTTTTTGGCTACTATTGAAACTCAACTTCTATGTATCAGGTATGAAATGATGTATATATACTATGTAGAGTAGGGATGACAATTTTCTTTGCTTGTCAAGACACCCTGACCCGACTCGATTGAGGCTACCCCTATGATGTGGGGATGAGACTCAAAAAACAACCTGCATATGCAGGGCAGGGCAGGGCAGGGCAGGTATGGGGTTTTTTTTTTCCCTCACCCCAATTATGTAATTTATTTTATTTTTGCCTTGCCCCAAACCTGCCCCACTTCTCAAGCAGAGCGAGGATGAGGAAGAATTTTTCTTCCCTTGCCCCGCTTTGATCCACTTGCTTCCTATATGGGATGGGGAGAATTATAAAACCTACCCCCACTCTATTGTCTTCTCTAATCCATAGTAGCAAGGAAAGGTCAGTTTTCATGTTGTTTGACTTTCCACTTCTATGTTTCAGGGTTAGGGGTCTGAACAGGGAACTAGCGTAGAAACAAACTTGATTTTGCAGGCTTTTGTAACTAGTGCAGTGTGCACTAAATGTTAGATATATCAGGAAATTAGGAAGTATGTGCATCTGAGACTTTTTTGTTTATACTTTAATTTATCAAAAGCGTTGTAGAAGAAGCCTAATCGATGTCGGCCATGGAGTTGTTTTACTACTGACTTGGTTTAATAGCTACCACTTGTGCTTATTAACGTGACCATTCTCTGTTGGTCTTGCTCTTGGTCGCTCCTATATAATTTTGTCTTGTGTTGTGCTATCAAAGGTGGACATTTCAAACTAGTTCTTGCTTGACATACTGGCATGACCTTTTGATATACTTTATTCCAGGAGGATGTGCTTCATGCTAGAGTTCGAACTGCTGGTGTTGTGGAGATTCAGTTCAGGTCCCTTATCTAACTGCATCTTTATTAGTAGTTGCATATTAATTTTTTGTTTTCCATGGTAGGCTGAACTTGATGTTCATGTGGGAGGAAAATTTTGAAATTAGATTATCATTTAGACTAAGCTAATTCAGGTAAGGATTTTTTTCATCATGATTCCATTGTAAGTGCTGAGCCAGTATTCTGTTCTCACAAATCGATTGAAAAAAAAAAAAGTGTAAGCTCAGCTGATAGGCATTTAAGCTGATTAGGAATAGCTCAAATTCATCCAAGGATCGACATATTTTTAAAAGCTAAACACGAAAAGTTCCAATATATATAAAAAAAGCAGTCCGGTGCACGAAGCTCCCGTCATACGGGATCCCGGAGAATGATCCATTGTACGCAGTCTTATCTTGCTTTTTGCAAGAGGCTGTTTCCAGGATTCGAACCCGTGACTTCTTGGTCACAAGGCAACAACCTTACCGTTACGCTAAGGCTCGCCTTCAAAAGTTCCAATATATATATGTATAATATATTGGGTTCAAGAAATATATATATATACATATTTTTAATAGTCTATTAAATTGTTAAAAAAAGGATTTCAAAATGAATAACATTTTTGTTAGGATCAATCAAATGATGTAATAAACATCAAATTTTTGTATTTATAAAGTATAAAATATTATGTAAAAATAAACTATTTAAATTCTTTCTATTTGTGTTTATTATGATCTGATCTTACCAAGGTGGCTCTCTTTTTTAGTTTCGTGAGAAAAATTTATCTATTAAGCAAGTGGGAGGTCATTCATGATTTTTTAATCTTGTGCAGTCCTGTAGGTGAGAGCAGAAAAAGTGGTGAAGTTTACAGGTTATACGATGTCGGGGGCCAGAGAAATGAAAGAAGGAAATGGATCCATCTATTTGAAGGTGTTACATCTGTGATTTTTTGTGCTGCAATTAGCGAGTAAGGTTATGATCTCTTGGTCTGCTCCCAATTCTATAATTCATAGTTCTTACTGTAAAACTCTGTTGAATGAATTAGAGTAGTTTCTAACGTCCATATTTTTTTTTAGAATTTGCAGCATAAATTACTGCCTTTAAAAAACTTTTGGTGTTTTGCCATGTACCTAAAGCATAGAACTGTAAACCAAGTGCATTTCAAAGATAATATATTTGTGCAGATACGATCAGTTGCTCTTCGAGGATGATACGAAAAACCGGATGATGGAAACTAAGGAACTGTTCGAGTGGGTGCTGAAACAATCCTGCTTTGAGGTTTAAATGGAACTTTTTATCATTTTCTCGATTTAATGCTTTAGAGTTCGATTTGGTTTGTCCCCTTCCTAAATGTTAAACCTGTCTTGATCAGAAATCTTCGTTCATGCTGTTTCTAAATAAGTTTGACATCTTTGAAAAGAAGGTTCAAAAAGTAAGAATTTCTCGTTGAAAAATTAATTATTTAATTGTTTCTTTGTTTTTATCTAATGTTTTTCTTTGTGCAGGTTCCTTTGAATGTATGCGAGTGGTTCAAGGATTATCAACCTGTGGGATCTGGGAGACAAGAGGTGGAACATGCATACGAGTAAGTTAATTCTGCCTTCAATATTTTATACACGTGATTATTCTTGGCAAAACAGTTTATGTTCTAGACATGGGCCCCTCGTACCTATCAGGAGTACTCGGGTTTTGGTCATTGTGAACTTAATATATCATGTTTATCAACAGAAACCAATAGATCTACCACTATCCGATTCTATGACTCAAATCTCTAACCACAAAGAACAAAGAATATTCTAGGAGTAGCTCCTTTCTTAGCTTAGCAGATTCTAATCCACAGGGATTTGTCACGTATGTAGGGAATCAACTACGATTTAACTTTATATCATTCATTTTATGTTGTTTGTTAAAGAAAGGAAATTATTGTTAATTCCTTACATGATTTTCTCCCATCCTTACTCCATTTGATTCATCTACAATTGTTTCTCGATTCACCTTATATTATTTTTCCAATTTACCATGATGCAATATCATGGATGTATTTTTCACTTGCTTTGTATGCTATTTTCCTCGTCTTCCACCTTTATTGTTTACTATTATCCTCCTATTATTACCTCTATAAATGAGGACGCATGGATGAATATTATTTCCACCACAAATTCTATCGTCGCTTAAATTCCATTTTTCCACCGAGCAATGTGAGTCTTAGCCATGCATATTTGTTTATAGGTTTGTGAAGAAGAAATACGAGGAACTTTATTTCCAAAACAGCAAACCAGATCGTGTCGATCGAGCCTTCAAAATTTACCGGACAACAGCCTTGGATCAGAAACTCATAAAGAAAACTTTCAAGCTCGTCGATGAGACCCTTCGGAGGAGGAATCTGATTGAGGCCGGTTTGCTATGAAGGGATATTTATTAGTATATATACATATATATATAAATATCGGGAATATTTCATTTTTTTTTTATAGTCCATTTTGGTTACGTTGGAAGAGGGTAAACTCCCATGCTCTTGTTTTGGTTAGAAGTTTGATGAGTTTGGCCATGGCTTACCAGTTTGCTTACACGTTCATCGTTTTCTTTTTCTTAACACTTGTGACCTTATAATATTACGTTAAAATTGTATGGCTCATCCTAGATAAATTGCTGAATTGTACTTTTTATTTGAGTCTTAATTTTTAATTATTTCCCCATCATTATTGCCTACCACTTAACTTCAGCATAACAATATTCTTTTTTCCCCAAAACAATAGTCAAACTCAGTGGAAAAATGGATTACCTCCCCAAAAATTCTTCAGATGTTAATTAGTTTCTGCTTTCATCCATTGGAATGGTTGCACAGGCAAGAAGAAGAAGAAATATATATATATATATTTTTTTAAAAAAAAATTGATTATATGCAACGAAAGGATCATAAGGTTCTTCCGTGATGTTCTCTGCTTCAAGATTCAAGCCTTGTGGTCATGGAGGACGAGCTGAGATATCCTTTAGCTGTTGCAGCTCTGCAACAAAGATAGTGTTAACAATGAGTTCGTCCACAGGAAGGACTAATCGCCGATATTTCTTCATCACTAATTGTGCACAAAATATTTTTACCGGAACGCGATGCTAATGCATTCCCTATCCAAGAGACCGACCAACCGCGAACTTTCGATGCACTGTGAAACGACAGGGAGGTGATCCACTCCGTGCAAGTCCATGATATATTTGGCTGCAAGAAGTTCCATTTCAGGCGTAGCCGTCCATGTTTTGCACTTGCCTTCTTCGACATGGCATACGTCGGACACAAGAATATTGTTAACCTGATAAAACAGTAGTGAAAATCTATTGCAAGAGAGCTAATGCAAATAATTCTGTACCAGACTTGTTAGATAATGCTATTAAATGGAATTAGTCCGGAACTGAGTATCAATAATGGAAATGTTTGTGCCATAAACAGCTTACACCATGAGTTCTATAACATTGTTTCTACTCAAAATGAATGAATCGTGATTTATTATATCACCTACAATCATATTTGGTTGCTCTTGAAGTATAGGATCTGATTGATTGCCTTCGGATGTCTGTATTATTCTATTTATTTTCCACATTTTACTGTCTATTGGAACTGCAACTAATAGTAACGATCTTTTCTATCTATTTTCTGCATTCTATTAAATTATGTTGCTCGTAAGAACTATTTTGATCTCAATACAACCAAGAAATCTAACTTATTAAGGGTGTTTTCTTACCTCAGTATTAATGTCTCTTGTCGTCCTTGATTTAAGGAAACTTTGGATTTCCTCCAAAAGTAGCAACCCTGCCAAGAAACCGGCACCATCGATTATTACCGCGCAGGATTGCTTCTCCGTTTGCATGAGAGTGACTGCCTCAATTACAGAAGTATTCATCGGCATGCTTAGGAATTTAGTTCTCATAGCCTGCGATACTGTGAGCTTGTGTGCCATACTACTGACTTCAGCACTGATATCATAGACGCAAAGAGAAGTCTCGATCTCGCACAAATCGATGTTATTGTTTTCAGCAGAAGCTGCAGTATAGTCATCGTTCTGGTTCTCGCTGGGCACACTTGTGCGACGAGGATCATTTTTGTCATTTCCTTTCGCTTCGGCCGACTTATTTGCAGCTTTTCTTTTAATACTCGTGCGGGATGTTATCCATGATGATATCCCTACAGCTCCAAGAAGTGGTAGAACAATTCGGTAGTCCTGTGTTAGCTCAAACAGAAGCAAAACAGACGTCAAAGGAACTTGGCATACACCTGCAAGAGTGGCAGCCATGCCCACCTGTAAACATTAGCAAAAACCTTTGTTAGTGTTGAAGAATTGCATTTTACACATGCCATAGACTCGGCACAGACCAGTGAACGATCAACGCGAATAACAAATAAGAAGAGCAAGATGTATTCTAATGATCGTCAAGTAGTAATTGGGAATTTACTATAACTAAATGAAATAAAGATGAGAATAGGATTGGAAAGAAGTGAAGTGTTCCATTTTAGTTGTCCTCTTTTTAATTGTCATTTCTTTTGTGGGGAAGAACAGCCCTACGAATACGAAATTAGTGCTCGTGAGTATCAAATGTTCAAAGGTCATCCACTCGTTTTAAACTATCATTCTACTTGAAGGAAGGACAAAACGTGCAAGCTAATGTGAGAACAGTTCTCTAACTATGATCTATTGTAGGCTTTGTAGAGAAAAGTTACCAGACCATATGCTTGAGGCGATGCCACTTCCAAGGCAGACAGATGAATCAATGGGTTCGGGCCACAAAATGTAGACGACATGAATTTGCCGTAAGCCATTCCCGTCGCTGCACCTATAAATAGGGATGGTGCATAGTAGCCGCCCACCAAACCCGAAGCGCGGCTTAAAGACGTTGCAAATATTTTCACACCGACTAATTGAAACAAGATATTAGTGGGAAGACTATTCACAAAAGGTCGTGATTCAAGTAGAATGTCCACATTCTCAAAGCCCCAGTATAGAATTTCAGGATACGATAAAGCTATCAACCCAACAATGAGGCCACCCAATGCAGGAAATATGGCCTTTGTTACACCTGTGATCCTTTGAAGGTAGTCAACTACTTCCAGTGCCAAAGATGTGCATCCTGATAAGGTCACAGAAACTATCCCGCAAAGGACTCCGAGCAAAAGATACAAAGGAAGCTCTGAAAATTTATTGAATGATAAACATCTTCAGATTACATCATGTTTCTGTAGCACACATTATGAAAATAGCTTAAAAGATAGAATCTCATTTAAAACTGTACCAAACTTATAAAATACAACTAGAACAAAGCTCCAGAACCAAACAATAACAGTCTCAAAATTGAATAATGAGGACATGGAACGTACCGCTTGGTGAACGGAAGTCATAATCTGGAACGGTGAAAGTTGGTTCAGAACCAAGACCGACCTCTGAAACAACAGATGCTATGACAGAACTGAGTATCACCATTGACGTCGAATTTGAAAGGGACAAGAATGAATCGGCTGTCGAAGGCCATAAGACAGATTCCACAGCAAAAAAACATCCAGCGACAGCAGCATTGAAACCTATAATAAAATTTAGATACTATGTATTTAACAAATCACAAACTGAAGAATGAAGCTTTATGATGAAAACCATAAGATCCTGAAAAACAAAAGAAGGTGAGATACTACTTTTTCTTTTTGTCTATGTTGTTGTTCATTTCCACTAATAACAAGTATTAGCAATGTGTGGTTTCATTGTGTATCCATAATCCTATCAGGAGCCAACAAGAGAATGTAAATCTTGTTTGTAATGGTATTTCATAGATATGAAAAAACTAGCTGGCACACTTGACAGAATCAAATGCTTAAAAATAATCGTGTATATAAACACAGCATTGGCTTCTTATTGTTGTAACTATGGCACTAGAATAAATGTGTTAGTCTTCAAGAAATTGTTCCCACTTTTTTTCAAGGAAACCTCATTTATGGGGTGAAATGGAAGCCCTATGTATAATAGAAAATTGAACATTAAAACATGGCAACTATGATCGACATACTTAAGGGAAATGCCAATTTTTTAAGTAAATAACCTTACTCCAAAGGTTCAGGATGCTTATCTTAGTACACTGAAGCTGTTAGCTTCAGTGTTCAAAGGAATTAAGAGGAGGAGAATGTTAATTACTGACTTTACAAACACAAATCTAGCATGAGTGCATGATGAAAGTAGGACCTGATGAAATTCCTGCCGCAGATCCAGCAGCTACAAGAGACAAACTTTTTCCACCACGCAACCCCAACAACTGACCAATCCCTTTTGCAATGGAGGAACCTATTTCAACACTAGGACCTTCAGGTCCTAATGAATTCGCTGTCCCAAGGGTGACTGAAGCAGCTATCGCTTTCATAAGTGGTCTCATTGCTTCCTTCACAGATGACGTCACGCCTGATTTTTCTTTCAAGGAACTCCTTAGACTATTTAGTATACCAACTATTACACCACCACAAGCAGGAACAAGAACGACTCTCTGCCAAATTTTCTCAATGGGCTCCTCCCGTAACCATGATGCACCTCGCAAAGGCAACCCATCCCAGAAAAAGTCACGTATTTCATGTACCTGATCAGTGAATGGATATAAGGAAATCCCTTCAGAAACATGTATATCAGCTTTTTCTTTTTTATAAAAAAAAAGAAGGTTCTCAAACAACCATTTAAATCTAGCAAAAGTTGGAAATATAAGAGTTGATGGAGATTATAATGATCCTATGACTTCACACCCACGAAGGGATATGGCATGAAGCAGAAAAGAGACATTAAGCAGCAAAGGTCATAAGCTAACATGACATACTTGTTGCGAATGCAGTTGATTTATCACTGTGATAAATCTCTTAATTTAAGAAATCAAAGAATTTTCAACTTAGCTATGTTTGGTTTGTAGTGATTCATTGCTCTATCTGAAGGTTGTTAATTTGGAATTTTAAGAAATTTCTTCAGCTATATGTGTTTAATCTAATGGTATGAGCAGTGACAAAACCCCTTTTCCATATTTCATGTGAATATGAATAGAAGAATCAGTCATAACAAGAGATCATAATTGTCCTTCTTGTAGAAAAAGTCGTTTCAATAACTCTGCAGCAAGAAAACTAGTGGTTGTAGAAAGTTTCTATGGTTGGTCACATGAAAAGGCTACTATAATGGCAGTTTGTAGAAATTAACTTCTTTCACAGAACAAATGAACAAGAACAATACATTCTAGTGACGTTAAATAACTAAGCAATTGAAAGATAACTAAACAATTGAGCTGGAAGGTAGCTCAACACCGACATCGAGCAAATTCCATGCAGCATAGGCAAAGCAAATACAAGCTTGCAGTGAGTATACTCAATTTTGGTTTTTCTAATGAGGAAATTGTACTATAACTGTAAACTTTTTTGCCCCAAAAATCAGCATGAAAATAAGACTACGAAATATCCAATTCACTCACCGCAATGTTGAAGAGCACAACAGAAACACCGGTGAGGAGGCCAACCACACATGCGGAGAGTGTAACGAAATCCCTGGTTGGCATTGCCTCTCCGATCACACTGGCAATTCCGGAACCGGGCTGGTCCTGCTCGAAGCGGCGGAGAAGATAGGGGGCGACCTCCTCCACTCCAAGCTCGTTTTTTTCTGATGCTCCGGTCACTGAATTACCGCTAGGGATTTCATCGGGACCTGCTGAACAACACTTAATCCTTAAAATTGGCTTCCGGCGAAAATAATCGCGTCGGCGAAGATCGAACCGTGAAGAAAGGGAATCGGGTGAGGAGATGGCGATCGATATGGAGACTTTAGGGAAACGGCGGCAGCTCCTCAGGCTGCCGCATGGACCTCCGGGAGGAACCGTTTGACGGCACCCTCCGCGGCAGGAAGCAGAGGCCATTTACCGGGCGCGCGGCGAAGTGCGGTGCGGAAGCACGGTGAGAGATATTAACTGGGGCGTACTCGCGACGCCATTAAGGCAGAGAAGATAGCAACTTCAGCAATGGCGAGTGGAATTTCTTCTGCATACATGACCAAAAAAGAGAGATTTTTCCCAGCTTGCATTCCATGGCGTCCACCGGATAAGGCGGAGAAGGAAATCAATCGTGGAAGGACAGGAGCCATAATTTTGATCAATACGTGAATTTCATAAACAAATAGATTTAGATAATTGCAAATAAAACTGATTATAATATTCAATTTACCACATTTTTGTATCTATTCTCTTGTCATATATCAACGACAGAAAATCTGGCGCACATAAATTTCTTGCGAGAGGGACGCCTTTGGTTAACTTTAGATAATGAAAAATCTAAAATGAATCAAGGAGCAACTTGAAATTGATGTCGGTTTGTCGTTTGATATCGTATTCGACACTAAAATGCAGGCAAAGCAAAGAAATGTTCAACAAGCAATCCATGGAGAAATTAACGACGGAGCAATGTTAAATTAAACAAGACAGAGCTCAATCTCCTCGGTTCCAACGCCAATGGGTGTTGGACTGGACTCGGTCAGCAACGGTGGAAGTGAGATGCCTAGCAATTAATTAAATTGGAGAAAGACGGATTCAGAATGGTGGTGGTCGGACGCCGCCGCTGCCCCACCCGGGCCCAAATCCGTCTCCCTGTCCCTGAAGCTGGTAGCTTCCCCCGAGATTGTAGAAGGGAACGCCGGCGCCGCCGCCGCCGCCGCCGCCTTCACCGGTAGCGGTGCCTGGCGATTGCAGGCCGCCGGGGCCGTGTTGCTGTACCCCCTCCACGGCCGATGCTTCCTCCTGGGCTTCTAACGGCAGCCGCTCGTACATGGCATTGGCGAACGACGCGGCCATCAGGACCACTGTCCCCACCGCCATCAGCGGGCCCACCACGCTGCCGCCCATCACCTGCCCCTGCCCTCCCGATAGGAACACGGTGAGGCCGCCGGCGCCCGGCGGGGCCGGAGGCGGCAGGACGGTCCCCGTGAGCGACAGGATCTCGAACCTCCCTCTGAGGGTCGCCACCACGCTCCCCGGGGGGGACGCCCCGGGCTGGTGCAGGGCCACGTTAGCGACGGCGCCGCTTCCGCTGAGCACGGAGACGCCCCGGCCGCGGCGGCGCGCGTACTCGGTCAAGCACTCGACCACGTCCGAGCCGGAGGCCACCTCCAGCACGTGCGAGTGGAGCGCGTTGGGGCTGTCCTGCGTCACGATGATCGGTGGCCTCGGCTTGTTCTTAGATCCGAGAGGCCGCCCCCGAGGGCGGCGGACAGGGCCACCGGAGCCAGCGGCGGAGGAAGAGGGTTGTTCGCCGTCTCCGTCGCCGTGGTCAACCCCGGGGCTTTCCTCCGGCGAGGCCTTGGATTCCTCATGCCCTTGGAGTTGGGTGGAGGAGGAGGAGGCAGCCGGCGGTTGCGTGGGGCCAAGGAGGTGGTGGAGATAGCCCGACGAAGAGCCCCCACCTCTGGCGCCTCCCCCGCCGGAGTCCATCCCAGCCATGGCAGCCTCATCTACCCGCTCCCACCACTTGTTCGCCAGCTTCCCTGTTCTCCGTCGATCTCCCACCTAAAAATCGCTTCTTTGACAGTAAGAAATCCACAAAATCAGATTTTTATCACCAGAAATCTCCCCTATCATAGAGAAGTTCTCGATCCCGTTTCCTATTCCTTCTTGACGAGATCGAGGAGAGATGGAGACGACGAAGGAGCAGGGAGAGTGAGAAAGTCGTCGCCAAGGATCAAGTAGCATCATCTGCTCTCGTTTACTACGAGATATATATACACTTTTTTAATTAAACAAAAAAAAAAAGATATGATATTTAAGCAATACACGCAGCATTAATTTGTAGCTTAAGCAATTAATGCAGTGGCAAATAGAAATAAATGTATTTGACCACTTTTTTACTATAACATTTGAATAAAAAACATTTTTCTTTTTCACTATAAATCTTGAACAGAAGTGCATCTACTAATTGATTAGTTCATTATTAACAAATGTTGTGTTAATTTCAATGCTGCTATCACGTCCAGAAATTAATTAATTAATTAATTAATTAAGCTGATGGTGCAACAGCCAACAAGATAACATCTGTAGGGTTTATTTTATTTGGGGTTGGGGATGGAGTCGGACCTTCATGTGGCTCTTCACCTCGGTCATGTGGCCAACTTAGGCATTAATTGGTGGTAGATAAACCGGGTTTTAAAATTCTATTCTGAATCGATCGATCGGTTTGGTTCAGTCATTAAAAAAAAAAAAAGTTAGAATTTATCATCCTAACAGCTCTAGTCAATTCATTTTCGGACCATCATATATAAGAGAGACGATAAAATTTTGACTTTTGAGATCAATAATCAGTGCATGCATGGAGGGACGCCACCTTTATATTTACGAGGGATTGATCTGTTATCCTATGGTACAACGTCTGTGTGTGTTAGTCACTAGACTCTTCTTGCGTAGGCAATAGATTGATATATATTAGTACAAAAGGTGATTCGTTCACCCTTAGTTATGTGATTATCAGAGAATAAAACATAACCTTGGAATAAAGTATAACCTTAGATAAAAACCTTGTTTGGTTAGAGGTTTTAATATATAACTTAGTTTAACATTTTACTAAATTATCCATTGTTTTTGCTCAATCAATTCGACAACAACGACAGAAATATTAATGACGACGGCAGCGATCGGCCGACCGACGACGACTGACAAGCGATGCGATCGGCCCGTGGCCGGTAGCGCACACCGGCGACAGACGGCAGCGGCAGCGCGACGGCGGCCGGCGATGGCGCGGCGATGGCGGCAACGAGGCGGCGAGCGGCGGATGGCGCATGGCCGGCGACCAGCAGCGTCCGGCACACGGCGCGCGCAGCGCGGGCGGCGAGGCGGCGGCGGCAATGACAATAAGCGGCGGCCGGCAGCGAGACGGCGGCGGCAACAGCAGCGGCCGACGACGAGGCGGCGGCTGATGGCCGGCGACAGCGATGGCGGCGACGGCGGCAAGCCGGCGACGCGATAAGCGCGACGGCGGCGGCGGCGACGGCGGCGGCGAAGCGGCGGCGTAGGAGCGGCCGGCGGCGACGAAGAGCGGTGACCGACAACGGATGACAAATCGATTGAGTTTTAACAAATTGACATTTAATATATTGCTTGGGGTAATATTGAAAAAAAGTTTCCTTAACCCCGGAAATCAACAAAAATCTTGGTTCTCTAAGGTTTTCCGATTCCCCCTAAAAAGATTTTTTTCATAACTTGGTAATCATCAATTACCAGGTAATTGTTTATAACATAAACCAAACAAGGTTTTTGTTAATAACCTAACAAGGTTATCAACAAAAACCCCTAATCAAACGCACCCTTATTGGGGGTTTTTGTTGATAACCTTGATAGGTTATCAACAAAAACCTTGTTTGGTTTGGGTTATAAATAATTACCTGGTAATTGATCATTACCAAGTTATGAACAAAACCTTTTAGGGAATCTCGAAACCTTAGAGAACCAAGGTTTTGTTGATTTCGGTTAGAAACTTTTTCAATATTACCCAATATATTAAATGTCAATCCTAAAATCTTTGTCATCCTTGTCATCGCCGTCGCTCGTCATCCCGCCGCCGTCTGGCCACCGTCTGCCGCCGTCGTCGCCGCGTGCCGTCACGTCGATCGCCGTCGCCACCGCCCGCCGTCGGCCTCGCCGCCGCCAGCTATCGCTTCATGTCGCCGTCTGGCCGCCGCCTCGCCGTCGCTAGGCGCCGCCACCGCCGCCGCCTGCCGTCGCCGTCGTCACCGGGCTGCCGTCGCCCGCTGTCGCCGCCGCCTCGTCGCCATGCCGCTCGCTCTGGATTGCGACCCGGCCATCGCCGCTGCCATTGTTTCCGAAAGGATAATTTAGTAAAATGTTAAACTAAGTTATATATTAAAACCTCCAACTAAACAAGGTTTTTATCTAAGGTTATACTTTATTCCAAGGTTATGTTTTATTCCCTGGTAATCACATAACCAAGGTTATATATGATTACTTGAACCAAACGCACCCTTAGAGTCCTTGTCAATCGATCTTACAGTCAACACACACTACAAGAAAAAAGAGAAATTAACGACGAATTATTTTCGTCGCTAATACCGACACTTCGCCGCTAAATACATTTTACGACAAAAAACTTTCGTCGCTAGAATCGTCGTAATAAGCTTGTCGCTAAGACAAATTAGCGACGAATTAAAATATTTTCGTTGTTAATATTACCGACAGAAATGGAAACGTCGCCAAAAATAAATATTTCGTCGCAAAATCTCAATACCGAAAAATAGAAAAATCACCGATATTAACGACGAAATATAAATAATCGTCGCTAAACATCAGTCGCTCGCTCGACCACAGAATCGAGTTCACTCGACTAACCACTCGACTGAATATTTTACAACGAATATTTATACTTTTCGTCGCGAAGTAACAGTCGAGTTGGCAATTCGACCACTATTATCTTAGCGACGGAATTTAAATTTTCGTGGCTAAATCCTAAAATGTAGGGTCACAGAATCGAGTTCACTCGATTGAATATTTTGCGACGAATATTTATACATTTCGTCGCCAAGTACCAATCGAGTCGGCAATTGGACTGTCGTTATTGGCGATGAATTAATAAATATCATCATAAAATATTCAGTGTCTGACATTTTTAGGAGTTAGCGACGAAAATTTAAATATTCGTCGCTAATAGTTTTTATTTTTGCAACAAAATATTGAAGTTGCATCGCAAACGTAATATTGTTTACGACGACGATGATATTCGTCATAAATGCTTTATTTAGCGGCGTATTTATAATTCGTCGTTAATATTTCATTGTTATTTTCTATTTTTCTTACGGTGACCGAATAAAGTAAATTAGAGAGAGCATGAGTTCCTAATTCACGGTCTATAATTTGTCACGAGCTTCCTCCGTTTTTCATTGTCAACTAGAAATTTATTTACAAGTCCAAATCAACAAAAACCTCTTTGAGTTCAATATCCGAGCGAAAAAATTAAGTTGAATGATTAAGATTCTTAATTAGATTTAATCTCACTTCCCGACTTTAATCATACTCTTACATACCTCATTAATTATATAATTATGATAAGTGTGAATATGAAGAAATAATTAATCAAGCAAATTAGCAAGGAGCTCCACATCTTGCGGTCGGTTGAGACGCTTAAACTTTTAATTAATTAGCTTAATGGATGCCAAAGCACGTAGAAAAAGGCAAAAAGCAAGGGGATTAATTAAGATTAAACTAATGGGCAAGCGTTAAGAGATGCTGTCCTCCACCTTAATTGCCCCTAAAGCGTGCTACAAGTTGTTTTCTTTGTTTTTTTGCACACTAATCTCATTTAGGGTTATCACTAACCATGGTTACCAATCACAATCTAAGCAAGTAACATCGACAGAAAATTGGCTAGATTTCTACTACGTCATAAGATTTTTCAACTTGAAAACATTCCATTTATTTAACTAGAAACGTTTGACGAATTCAATTGCAATAACATTAATTAACTAATTAGATGAGGCATAGGAATAAGCTCTCCCCTTGACAAAATGTTAATTATCATAATTAATTCCGCGTGGCGCTGCCGCCGTGTCGCCGGCGGTGGGAGGCCATGTGCTCCTCGCCCCGCTGGGCGCTCTTGTCCTCTTTGATCCGATCCATTGCATCCGTCCAACTAAACACCATCCTCCATTATTTAATCATTAACCACTATGACTTTTAATTAATTATCCATATATTCTAATCCTGATGCATGCTTCGCATGTGGATAGGAATGATTGCAACTTGCTGCCTCATGCTTTACCGGCCTTAATCAAGCATCTAATCTCATGCTGATGCATAAACTGCATATTTTAAATATGGCCAAAGCCAACCCTTCAACCAAAATGCTGATGGTGATGGTGAAGAAGGTGACCTTTATAAGATGCTTCGATCGGGATCAGCCTGAAAAGGAGTTCATTAATTTGCTTTCATTGGTCTCGTAAATTAAAGGAGCAATCTTCTTGAAGTTCAGTGTGTTCGCCGTAGGCGATCACCATTCATGGCAGATTTGGAAGTTGCACTCAGCATCAGCTTGTCGTCGATCGATCAGCAATAATTTCAGTAAGCACTGGCGCATTAATGAATGTGGCATTTAATTGTCTTCAAGTTCATCCATCCATTCAAAGTACATCAATGAAATCTGAATTGACTTGGTTTTAGGTAGCAAGAACAAGTATGGGCATGAATGAGAAATCAAAGCAGTAGAACAATTAAGTTCTTTCCAATTCTTTTCTCTTCCTTTTTCATGGATTAGGAGACGAGTCTGCTGGATCTGTTGTAGTTCATGTGATCCATGGCATGATCACAAGTTTTCTGCAGCAAGAATCCGGCCGCACTGATGGCCTGCTAGAAGCCTGGCATTGGCATTGCAGGATCCAAGACTCACAATAGAATAAATTTTCAAATCTCCGAATGCATCTCTGTTGTTTCATTATACTCTTGTTTAAGCATTATATGCGTCTCTAATCTCATTTGATGAACATGAAGGATTTGAGGGTAGCTAGCACCTCCAACACCAAGAAGCTAAGGTCCAAAGAAGCAGACCGAGAGACCAGCTAGCCTGCACGAAGAACATATTCACCAATTCAGCAAACAACAATGGTGATTAGGAGCTCCATACTTTTTCAGTTGGCTAATTTCCTGACACATTAATATGGCGTTAATAGTTCTCAAGAAGAGCTATATAACAGATTTGTTAGGTCATTCAATACATTTGTGGGGCACAAGCTAACAAGACATGCATAGTACACGACTTACAAATATGACAGTCAATTAACATCCACTCATGTGAATTATGAGCTTGATTCATAAAACTCACCTATTTTATCGTGTTTGATAACTTTCTTCAATTCTTTAAGTTTATTTCAGTTAAGTCACAAGGCCTACAAAAACTATAGTATTGATTGACAGAACCAATGACAAGTAATGGAGCTACAAAATTAGCCTGATTTCACATATCTGATGATGATCTCTTTCTCGCTGATAGGCAACTTACCTTGGATGGTGCAGTAACAGAGATAGGAGATCATTTCCTTCATTTTCTGTTTGCATCATGGTAACAACGACAGATCTCATCATTCTGAGTAGAACCTTCATATCATATAGTAGCATGAGATTAAAGGCATTAAATTAACATCTTGATGATGGCCTCATATATGAAACTACAAGTGTAATTCATATGCATGCAGTTCAGTTTAAGTCAAACGAAACACACACGAGTCTTTTTCCGAAGCTTTTTAAACTCGAGTTATTATGCAGTAAAATTCACTGCAATCACAAAGATGTAAAGGCCACTAAGTTATTTTCCCTCCAATTTACACCAGTTTTGGTATCAGAGTAGAGATGGATGATCTTTGTTTTATTTTCAATCTTGTTCCATCTGCTGTTTGTTGAGTGATTCAAGACATATTAGTATTTCGAAGAACTCTTCTTAAAACGAGCGCTCAGTTTGATAATCTAATGCATATTCAGCTAAAAGAGTGCTCATGTTTATGAAGTTAATAAAATGCTTCATCTCTCTCCATGAGAACATCAGATTCTTTATCATCTGTTTCATCAATTAATCATACTCTTCAACATTTGTTACGTCACTTTCGGCTTCAAGTTGATTTGTCTTAAATTCCTTAAATTTCCTGACATTTTCTGCAAGAATCACCGAGTGGAATTTTCAGAGATTTTACAGTTATGAACTTTAATGAAGAAATCATTGCTAGCTGCCTGTATCCACTTTTAAACTTCACTTTGAGCAAATTCGAATCGGTCCTTGGCATTAAAATTAAGATTGTTTTTTCTCGAAACTCATGGAAGTCTGAAAATTTTTTCATTTTTCTTCTCTTCGAAGGAAGCTACTCATCCTTCCCAGCGAGAGCAGCAAAAAATGATAGATCAATTTTTAAATGTGTATAAGTTGTGGTTCGAATTTACTTATTCGATAAATTATCTTATCTCTAATGGAGGGAAGATTGGACACTTGAATTATTAAAAGAAAACAGCAAAAAAAAGGCTTAAAAAATGGATATTGGAATTGATCTAGCAAACGAACGGATGAGGATATCTACGGGAGGAACAGGAACTCCATGGCGAGGGTTCTTGTTCCTCTCGGCCTCCACCGTGATGCTTTGCCTCGCCGCCGATACCTACAGGTTCTTTGGTAGAAGCAACCGAATGAAAATCATGCTGAAATAAAAAAAAAAAAAAGTTGATCCAAGATTTTCTCGCGCCAAGACTTTGGCGAGAAGGTTCCGTATTACTGACAAAATATCATTCAACACAGGCAGAGGAAAAGCTTTATACAAAATTAAGAAAAATATATAATTCCTGAAAATATTGAAGTCGTGGTTATCAGTTTGTAAGAATTATCAATGATCATTCCATAAGAGAATTATCCTATTATTTTATGTAATTTGCGTGAAAATACATATTTTGCATGGATGAGATGAACTGATCGAGCGGGTCAATCGGTGAAAGTGAGTATCTCCTGTTTAACTCATCATCCCTGACAAAAATCATCAATCGGTGAAAATTCTTTGTCAATTTCATTCTTCTTCCTTTTGGACGAAAAACTACAAGAATTAGAAGGGTGCAATACCATATATCTTTCTGTAGGTTTTGGCCAACAACTGACAGGAACAACTCGACCAGGTATCCAATCGACGCTCTCCTCTTCCTTCTCAAGGCCGCCTTCTCCCTCGGCTCATCATTTTAGATACTTCTTGGAGATTCGATCATGGCAGCTACCTGATACGCTTTTTTCTAGTGCTTCATAACTTCTATTCGAGACCGCACTCCTTTCTCCTCCATATTTGGGTTTGATTCTTCTACTCGCGAATCACTCTTTGTTGGCTGTCAAATCTTCAACTTTGTGGAGACACGAGCCTAAAATTCCGATCTTTTTGATGCAATCTTCCTTAATTTCTTATTTCACCATCAGATACGAAGGGAATGGATGCGAGATTCTAGTGGCGGAGACCTAATGCTCATACCAGTTCAGTTTCCTGAACGAAAGATGTTCTTTTTACTTCTGAAAAACAATGAGATCGTCGATTCAACATGGACGATTGGGATTGCCGGAATCAATTCCGATCGTCGACGTTGAAAGATTTCGCTTTTGATTGTTTTGTTTTGTTTTGTTATGGAACTGCTTCTAAGGTGGGTTCATCGGATCTCGTAGATTATGACCTGTATGTGTATTATATGATAACTTTGCAGCATTCTTAGGTTTGCTTCTGCTTTCTGATCGAAATGAACAGAATCTGATCGATCGTATCACCCGGTTAATTAGTTCATTTTGTGATTCTTGCGATCCATCTTTAGTTTCCTGAATGCATCTTCATATGAATCAAACCTCAGAACTTCACTATCAGAATTTTACAGTTTGTCTCATTGAAGCTTAAGTTGACAGTCAAATGTTTGATCTGAGTAATTTTTCAGATCGTCTACCAAAGTTCAAGTGCTCTTACTCAGTGGAGATTATATTTTGTATCATTTCTGTTGCATCTTCTATCAGTTTGACAATTTCTTATCAGCTATCATAGCAAAACCAATTGATTGCTTGAATAAACAGTTGCATGTGCTAGAAAACAATAGAGCTATCAAGTAAAGCGACCGATTGCCTTATCAGTACTGTTTTCCCCTCTCTTTTGCAGCACATCCAATTGTCCTTGTGTTGCTGGTGTAGGGTCGATGGGTAGAGGAACAGGAAAGGGGAAGAAATTGACTCTGTCCAGTTATAATGAGGATCCAAAGAGTGGTGGTGAAGAGCTTCTCCCTGCGTATAAGAGGAAAAATAGGCCTCAAAAAACTGTGAAGGATGACATTGATGAAGATGCTGAGCAAAATGAGGAAGGAGAAGATGGTTTAAAGCTTAGTGCACTAAACGAAGAGGTTAGGATCCTAACAATGGTGAATGGAAAGAAGAAGAAGATTCTTTCAAAAGCAAAAGAAATCCCTGATTTGCTGGAAACAGAAAATGGTTCTGAATCTAAAACTAAGGAACACTCAACTAGTTCAAATAGTTTTAGACGCATTGGCAGCCGGCGGAAAAGTAAGCCTCGTAGGGCGGCTGAGGCCGGAGTAACTGAGAATTTCTACCGATTTTGCTGAGGTCTTGAATCCTTCCATTTTCAACTATGGCTGATGTTTGTGATCCCAGGTGGCTTTCTTCCACCTTTCATTTGCTTGTCATGAAGTAGCTTGAGTTTAAATAATAGCTATGCCATGTAATCCTCTATGCTCATAAAGCTAGATACAAGCTTTAGTTGAGGACCTTCTCCTAACAATCTTGAAAATGTAGTTTTTATTCTTATTATCAATTTCGTGTTTCTGCTGGAACGCTTGCTATTGTCTTGGTTTATTTGCATGCAATTTACTGCAATCGCTAGATTGTTGTAGTTTATATGTGTTTCTGTTTACTGCAATCGTTTTTCACCTGTTTCTGTAGATGTTTGCCAATGGGATTTGCCATGAAGCTCGATTTGTTATGCTTTCTTCTGACATTCCATGCTTGTGTCAGTTGGTGCACTTATACGATGGTTTGGGGTCTTGTTTAATACAGGTTTCTCAGAACATTCTTGGAAGTGTTTCATTCTTGAGTACTGTATCTCTGGTTTTTGTTAATTGAAAAGAAAATACTACACATCAATTTCTCCTTTTTCCCTCTTGCCTTTGTCACTATTAACTTGATTCCAAGCAAATTTCTTTCCATCATCTCTAGAACAAAAAGGGCCACTTTGCCAGGAGAGACATCGAAGGAAAGAAAACTCCGAGTAAACTGACCATTAAAGTTCCCCAGGATCTCCGTAACACTTGTTTGATCCCAAGTTTGTTTGACAAACATTAGCTGCGCATCGTGATCCTTCTGACTCCTCATTTTGTGTAGATTGTGAGCCCCATGGCACCAATTGTGCCAAAACTCAAAAAAGTATTCTTGTCCTGTGTGCTCAAGTCCAGTGATCTATTCTAGCATTCATTTGATTTAACAGTAACCTTTTAGTACCTGTGATCTTCATGCCTACGCTTAGGACTTGATCTTCGATACTAGTTTCTGTGTCAGACAAGGAATTGAGATGGTTTATTCAGGTTGAAGGTCAATCCTGCCCACTTATAGTTATCTAACATCATAAAAAAGACTTTAGGTTACCATCGACATACTGTCGACTACTAGTAACAGCACTGCAGTATGACAAGAGCTGATACTTCGCTTTCATGACACTCTGGTTTAGGGTGAGCTGCTGCTTAGTTTGATATCATGTGGAGTTTACTGGACTTGCATATTTAATTCACTATTGAACCTTCCTAAATACATAATGATGGTCCTGCAGCTGCAGGCAAATTCAGTCTGAGTCCATGATCGAACTTGATTTCTTTCCAGATTCATTGAAACAATCAAATTGATTTGGTTCATGAAAGAGTGCAGCACAGATTTCTGAACCCAAAAACAATTCACATGCATTCTTTATAGTATACATATCAGATGATCATTTCTCTTAAACCCGGAATGATAAGAAGAATGCTTTATATGTGAAAAAAAAATAACTCTTCTTAATATTGCCAACTAATTACATATGGATGTTCACTGTTTGCGAGCCATTTTGCCTACTCGGAATTGAAGAGAAAGGAGGAGAAAAAAAGAAGAAGAAGAAGAAGAAGAAGAAGAAGAAACTCATTAAAGTTGTCTCCTTGAGAACAAAGTACGATAATGGAAGGAAGATACTCATATAGATCCTTCTTCAAACTTTCTTACCCAATTTGGAATACTACCATAGTCCGGTCATGGTTTGGCCATGGTCAGTGGTGGTCTAATAGTAGTCCCACAATGATCAATGTTAGCTTGCCGGCCCAATTCAACATTTTCAAAGTTCAGCCATATTTTAAGGATGATTGATAGCGGTTTGCTCGTTAAATTTTGGCAGTCGATAGTGATTTGATAGTGGTTTGCTGGTGAGATTTTGGCAGTCGATAGGGATTTGATGATCAAACTCAACGACGAATCATCTACGATTAACAAACGACACCGACGCGACGACACCTAATCATGGCCCGTAGTAACCATCTTGAATCGGCGATGGGCACGACCATGGACCAATGTCCTGTGGTGATCAGTGGTTACACTGGATCACAATCCTCCCACTGACCACGCCAGCTTCTTCACTTTCTACTCCACCTCCTCAGTCAATTAACTCAAGCAGTGCCAATGCACAACCTACCGCTTCTCGATCGTTTACCAGAGTAGAAGCCATGGTCATGCTCCACCTTCTGTTCGTAAATGGCCATTCAACAGTGGAGATGCCTTTTTCTCTTTGTTGGATACAGCTGCCTCCCTCACAAGACATTGTTTCCTGGCCTCAAGAATCCTTGCAAATGAGAACAGAGCTAAACTTGTCCTGATCCATGCAAATGGAGGAACAAGCCATTAGTTTGTCTCTTCGGACCAAAGTAACACTGTTTAGCCATGGATAATAGCCTCGATACGAAGCTTAATGCTTATTCCAATAATTGATAAAATCTACTTGGGTAAAAACAACTCAGCGCACAAACTCAAAGAAACCGAGCAGGCTTGTGACTTTTTTGTTTGTGTACATTGCTTTTCTTGCTCTCCTCCTCGCTTCAGTGGAGCTTTCTCCAGTTAAAATTTATCTTACATAACTCCAATTACCAGCATTTCCAGTTCCACAGCACTCACCCAGTCCATTGCTCAGTTACTCCCTCTTCTTGCTGGATGGGCAGGTGCAGTTTGCCTGTCCTTCCGTAAGCATCTTGAAACAGTGGCAAAAGAAATCAAAGAGGTGCACAATGAAGATCTTCAAGACCTTGCGATACCAGCTAGAATGATACCTTGACTTGTTTCTGTAGATTTTTTATGTAAGCGGCCGCTAAATCGAGGGTATCCGCGGTGTTGGCTTGCTGCAATTTACCATATTTTCAGCAAACAAGTTAGGCTATTTGATGTTTATGTCAGTAATGAATTCAGTTACCTTATCCATGTTAGGAACAAGTTCCTGCAACTTTTTAATTCTTTCGCTAATTTTACTCCTCCTCACCTGATCAAATCCATGCTTCTTTAATCTCATTGAGGCAATCAAACGACATGAACGTAGAGATCAATAGAAGATTAATTAACCCTCTCAGCGATGCTTCGCGGGTGAGTAGCGCAGCCCCGTTTAGCTCGAACCCTGCAAGGAACTGCATCCTGGAACTGTAGTAATCTGTCAGTTGCAGAGTTCTTCGGCAAGCTCATCTGCCATGACGCCGAAACCACGCACAGAATTATAATTACAGAAGCTAAATGGTGTCATTAAGTGAATCCAATTTTAAGTACCTGAGCCTCTGATTCATTGCCATGGCCACTTCCTTTGCTTCCTATCTCAGAGATCTGGGACATGAGGGAGTTTTGCCTCGGTGAGCAACTGATTGAAGGAAGATCCTTGTTTCTGAAACTGTTTGAACTGCAGCTGCTCATCATAGTGTAGACTACTGACAAGTGAATCATAAAAATTTCACCTTTATTGTCTCATGAACAATAAACCAATGGATTAGATTCTTGCAGGTAGATCGTTACCATTATCTGCATTCAGGTAGGAAGATAAGGCGGCAGCAGGAGAGCTCACTTGGCGAGTGATATTGGACGAGTTCCTGATGTTTTCAACCTGCTGTTGAGAAAACGTCGGCGGCGTAGCTGAGGGGAATATAACGTTATGACGGGAGCTGAGCACCTCCGGCGAAGCCAGCGGCCTGAACTGATCGCTGCCCGAAGAGTGATTATCTGAGAGGTTTGGGGCCGAGAATCTGGGGAACATGGTATCAGTCTCGGGCGGAAGAGGAAACAACTCGTCGAAGATTTCTCCGAGAAACACGCTCGGTGCTGACCGGAACCGGGCGAGGCCGGAGCTCATATGCAGTTGTGTGCGGAGGAGTTCCGATTGGGGTTCCTTCGACGTAGTTCTCTGCATCATTGATTCTTCCACCGCCGCCCCAATTGAACCACTCCCTTTCTGGCCCCCAAAGTTCCTCTTCTTGATTCTAATCTACAAACAACCACAGTGGGTTGAAGTCGCAACACCTAAAAGAGATCAGATTGGAAGCGCAGAAGGAATCCAAACCTCGTCGCCGCCGAAGAAGCTTCAAAAAAACCACTTTTTTCTGCTCGTAGTCGTCCGACCAACGGCGAACTCCAGCTCTACTGAAACTTTACAACTGAAATCTAGAAAATCGATGACACAAAATTGGACGGAGCACCAGTTTTCTCCCCCAACTCTAGGAATCCACGGAAGTGCCACCGGAGTTGAACCAGAGTGTCCTTCGATCGAAGCCGCTATATATAGAGCCCAAATGCCGAGAACGCCCTTCCGTACCATGGCACAAATTAAAAAAAAAAGATGAACACGCTTCCATTTTCTTAAATTACTAAAAAGCTCCTAACTAGTATCCTGCATATGCATTCTGCCGCAGGGTTACTCATGTGAATTGGCATATCGATACTTAAAAATTGCAGTGTGTTACTGGAGAGGACAGACAGGGAACTCACTCTCGCCCTTCTTGTACCTCAAGATCATAATTGCCCATTACAACTATTTACGGGCTTGAATGTCCCTCGTCAAGCACTGTTGTTGGCAAAAATGTTTGGCTGCACTCGCCAGACTTTAAACTACTGAATGGAAAATGGTCATTTTTACTGGAGGATATCAGGAAAGTGTAGGACATCTTCAAAAAGCTTCTACTCTGTCTAGGAATGACAGATGGAGTGGAAATACAAAGTGTGTAGGCTTGTGAGTGTTGAGCGAAATCAAGCAGAGAAAGAAAGTATGAAGGGCATGCACTTGGAAGACACTCTATGCGTCTTCTTCATGGATGTTTTGTAAGCTTCTTCAATAGTTTGCTATGTTTTATCCATGACTGTAGTGTAAGTGCCTCAATAGTGGATTGGTTTTTGACATTTCTGCTGAAAAGGAGGAACATTCATCACTCGTCATTTTGGAGAATCACTTTTTCATTTCAATGGGAAATGCTTCTATTCATCCCCACTACTGCATTCTTATCTTCTTCAACAATCAGTCACATGTTCATGAACATAGAACACCAGACAGTGGCTGTTGTTGCTAACATGATCATAGAAAAGGAAGGTCGAACATCGCAAATCTTTTGACACTTCTGTCCGGAGTATCTTTCAAGAGGCTAAACATTAAACTGAGAACAAGAATGTTGTAGTAAGCCTCTTCATCTTTAAACAGATTGCAAAGCACATACAACAAACTCATTCATCTTTCATCCTGAAAGAAAATTCAGTCGACAGATGGCAAACGTATGATCCAAAATAAATGCCGCGCGGGGAAAAAAAAAGAAGAAGATGAAATGCCGTCACGAGACATTGGACAGCCACTTGAGGAGGTTGGATGGTGAGGCCTCCCATCTGGCCAAAGCCGGCGGCGAGGCCGCGGCGGAGGCGTATAACAGTAGAAGGGGAAGAAGAAGATGGAAAGCCGGGTTTGGTCGGACCGTGAGTTTTGGTTAACCTTATCATGAAATGAACCGGGCCGGTTGGAGACGATGGATAGAAGAAAAGCAAAAAATATGGGCCAAATTGTTGGGCTTAGGGCTTAGTTAACTTATTACAGTTCGCCAAAATTAATGCTTATTTATTCTCTCTCGCATGTCATATTTGTCTTTTCGAATATTATAATCGATAATAAAGGATAAATTATATATAGAGAGAGAGTTTTGATCTACTCTACATGTTATGCCGTGAGACTCGTGTGCGACAATGTCTTCGCCGTCTAATCAAAATCGCGATTGTACAGTAATAAAAAATGCACAGTGTTCTTTCCGTGTGATTTCACCAGTTGTGGGTGTCGATTCACCGTCGCCCCCGTTGGATTTCGATCGTATTCGCGATCGTTTCTGATCGCGATTCGATCGGAATTCAGCCGCAATCCAACCGGACTCTGGTATCGATCGGATCGCTGTCGGATTCCGATCAGACCGTCGCATGATTTCGACCGGATTGTGGCCGAAATCCGGCCTTCCGTCAGTGAGATCGACGGTGTCGGGGCGTACGATTACTGTGCATTTCCTCATCACGCTGAGTCGGGCAGTGAAACGACGCTCGACAGACAATGTCTCTCTCTCTATATATATATACAAGTTTAATATCTTGAGTATCATTTCCTATGTGACTCGTGGATGACGGTTTCTCTGTCGTCCAATCAATCACGATTGTACAGTAAAATGGAAAATGGATAGTGTTTTCTCCGTTGCGATTTCACCCGTGCACAACTCGGATTCATTGGATTCCAGCCGACTTAATTCGGCTGTGATCCAGCCAACATCGGAGTCTAATCGGATCGCGACTAGAATCCGATTGGGTTACGGTCGGATCACGATAGGAATCTGGTCGTATTATGACCGGAAACAATCGCGATTGCGCCCTCTGGCACCGCAACCACTGGCGGGCGCAATTGTGGTCATTTTTCGACCGCGATTCGGTTGAAATCTGAGTGGACTCCGATGTTGACTAGATTGCAGTCGAATTTCGGTCGGACCTGTTAGTGCTTATAAGCTCCACATATCTCCACAATGGTATGATATTGTCCACTTTGGGCCCAAGCCCTCCTCGAAGGATTTTCTCTGCTTGATGTCCGATCTTCAACCCACCAGAACTTCCTGCCAGTTGTTCGGTCCCCCCGACCCAACTAGACTTCCTTCCTGATGTCTGATTCTCTTGATCCGGACGTGTGAGCTCAACTTCCTTCGTTCGAGGTTCATGGCTTGACATGGACCATGGCTCTGATACCAATTGTTAGTGCATATAAGATCCACATATCTCCACAATGGTATGATATTGTCCACTTTGGGCCCAAGCCCTCATGGTTTTATTTTTGGGCTTTACCCAAAAGGTCTCATCCCAATGGAGATATCTTTTTTCTTATAAGCACATGATCTTTTCCATGTCTTACC
The DNA here is from genome assembly GCA_025175895.1 of Wurfbainia villosa. Classification (NCBI taxonomy): domain Eukaryota; kingdom Viridiplantae; phylum Streptophyta; class Magnoliopsida; order Zingiberales; family Zingiberaceae; genus Wurfbainia; species Wurfbainia villosa. The sequence continues at coordinate 30,693,558 of CM045991.1, forward strand.
AATGTGGGACTTTGATTGTATTCCTCATACTCCCAACAGGACCGTCATTGGATTCCAACCAGATCATGGCCGGAATCCAGCCTCCCGACGACGAGTGCAAGCGGCGTCGAACATGATTACTATGTATTTCCTTTCGTCGCACACGGACTGCACAAAAACAGATGCTCAGTGTATATATATATAATTCTAATACGCTACGTACCTTATGTTGCGCAACTGCATCTCAATCGTCGGATCAAAATCGCGATTGCATAGTGATGGAGAATGCACAGTATTTTTTCCGTGCGATTTTCATTGTTGTTGTCGCCGATTCATTGCCGACTGCTTGGATTCCGATCGAAAAATGGTCAGGATTTGGTCAGCACCGGAGTCCGCCCTGATCTCGATCGGTTTCCGATCGAATTACGGCTAAAAATGGTCGCGATTGGCCGCTGCCATGCGCCATCGGGCATCGCAATCGCGGTCGGCTTCGATCGCAATCCGACCGTAAATCGGCCGGATCAAGTCGACACCGGAGTCTGGCCGGATCGCTATCGATTTCCGATCAGATTGCGCCCGAATCGGGGCTCGAATCTGACCTTCCGCCGGCAAGATCGATGGTATCGGTGCGTAGTTACTCTGCATCGCACACAGTGTGTGTGTATATATATATATATATTTGGTTGCTATTCTAATCAAGAAAAAAAGACCAAATATCACAATCATCATCATTATCCAAGATAACGAATGAGCAGCTTTTGCCAAAAAAAAATTACCCAAGTTGTAACCTTTTATTTTGTATATTTTTCCAAAAGAAAAAAAAAATTCTGATCCTACCTTCATATTTTATTTTATTTTATTTTTAGAGAAAAAAAAATTAAAAAGGGAGAGTAAAGTATAACTACAGTCTACACGGTAGAAGTTGACGTGAAGCCCGAAGCGGCCACTTATACAAAAACCCAACAGATACGGAGCCACGACGCCTCACCGTGCGATCTTCCTGGACTTGACAGCCGACGTTTGACCGGCGCAATTCCCTCATACGACGGCCGGCCAACAACCGCAGGCCCCGCCAAAGATAAGCCCCCGTGCCCACCAATCCGTGGCCATGATGATCGCGGAGGAATTAACTCCTTTGCTTAATTATTCTTTAGATTCTCGCTTTTGGATAGTCGAAATTTAAAAGGAAGAGGAGTTCGATTCGCTTCTCCGCCACGGCTGTGTGCGCTTCATCGAAGACGACATCATCACACCCTCCACCATCACCGACCGCTCTCGTCGCCTTTTAACTTTGGATTATTTAAAGGCGATAAAGAGGGACGAAGGAAGAGGAAACGCAAGCGATGGAAGCGAGCGCTGGCGGCGGCGGCGGCGGCGGCGGCGGCCGCGGCGGAGGCGGAGAGGAGAGTTACGAAGTGGTGGAGCAAATCGGGCGAGGGTCCTTCGGCGCCGCCTTCCTCGTCGTCCACAAAGCGGAGCGGAAGAGGTACGTAAGTGCCCTGCATGGGGAGGCGTGTCGTTGGATCGCCGGCGACATCACCTGAGCTCGTAGTGGGCTGCGTTGCAGGTACGTGATGAAGAGGATACGCCTGACGAAGCAGACGGAGAAATTCCATCGCACCGCCTACCAGGAGGTACCTATAGAATCCATGCTCGATCGAATTGGATCACTTCTATCTCCGATTGATACGCTTTCTCTGCATCGAATAGATGGCTCTGATCGCGAGCTTGAGCAATCCCTACATCGTGGAATACAAGGATGGATGGGTGGAGAAGGTACACACACACTGACACACACATGCAAATGCTCTTATCATGGCCTCATGCAAATACTGATGCTCTGCGTTTGCAGGGGAACTCTGTATGCATTGTGACAGGATACTGTGAAGGAGGAGACATGTATGCATCGCCATTTTCAGATTCCTCTTTTAGGGTTCCTTTGATTTTCCATTAAAATTCCAACTCCAAATCAAATGAAACAGGGCTGCAAAAATAAAGAGAGCCAGAGGAGGGTTCTTCTCGGAGGATGTGAGTACTGTGTCAAGTCTTAATGCTCTAACAAGATTATGTTTGTTGATTGAACATTACCGCAGAGGGTGTGCAAATGGCTGACACAGTTGCTCTTGGCTGTGGATTACCTCCATTCGAACCGTGTTCTGCATCGAGATCTCAAGGTCGATAATTCTAACTTTCTCTGCTGATGAAGATCATACTGTACATGTCTGATTCATCTGCATTTTGGTTTCAGTGCTCCAATATCTTTCTGACAAAGGATGATGATGTTCGACTCGGTTAGACGATATCGACTCTCCTCAGTCATACCAACCATGATAGACCAGCTTGTTTATCATCTTTACTTTGTCTGTAGGTGATTTTGGACTCGCAAAATTACTCAACTCAGAAGACCTTACTTCCTCGGTATAATCCATTTCATTTCCTAGATAATCGAATAATTTTGCCTCCGTAAACAACCTAAGAACAACTTTGAATTCGTGTTTTCAAATTGTGCAAAGAAATACAAAGATGCAGTTTTATCCAAAAAATGTAGTTCTTCAGCACTGCCAAATCTTCTTAAGCTCCAGGGATTTTGCTAATTATCAAAGTCTCTATACTGATCATAATTCATGTATGTTGTTTGCTCCTACATGTGTAGGTTGTAGGCACTCCAAACTACATGTGCCCAGAAATTTTGGCAGATATACCATATGGCTACAAATCAGATATATGGTCCCTTGGTAAGAACCTCCAAAAAGATTGAAAAGTAGTTCTTGATGCTAGATTCAATGTGACGAGAATTTTTCTGTCTATAAAATAAACTGAATCAGGTTGCTGCATGTTCGAGATAGTGGCTCATCGACCAGCCTACAAAGCTGCAGTAAGTATTTGATACCATATCTAGGCTTCTTGAAATGCAAGTGATTCATCTAATTCTTCAAACAGGATATGCAAGGATTGATCAACAAAATCAACAAATCATCCATAGCTCCAATGCCTCCCATTTACTCCTCTTCGCTGTGAGTTTTCCATTGAACCATCATTTTCTTAGGTTTTGAGGTGCCAAAGGAGATGTAGTGAAACCAGAAAAATTTTTGCTTTAGTTTTTGAGAGTATGTAATGATTCCTGTGAGTGACAGGAAGAGATTGATCAAGTGTATGCTGAGGAAAAGCCCTGAACATAGACCTATAGTAATATTCACAAACACTCAGACGTCTTATATCATCTCCATTCGATATCTTGTATCATTTTTTTTTTTCCTTGCATTTCAGGCTTCAGAACTGTTAAGGGACCCCTACCTACAGAAGTATCTTGCAGCATCTTTCAATCCTTCACCTCTCTACCTTCCAATACAATCAAACAGCTACGTTCCACAAGAGAAACCGGGAAGAAGGCAAAGACACCGAGAGTTGCACAATGGCGAAGCTGAAAAATTGAATATCCAGGTATCAGAAGATGCGCCTAGAATGAACAATTTTTGCCCTTCGAATGGGTCTGCCAATGATCATGATTCGACTGGTTGCTTGAATCATGATGATGAGATCAAGAGGATTGATCCAGGGAGCTCCAGGACTACACTCCACACTGATATTGGGCAAGAAATATTTCTCGAGGAACCAAAGGATATGACAGTGGATGCTGAAACAGCAGGAGCAAGTAACCACAAGAAAGATATTGGGAATGCAGATGAGGCAAACATTGGTCATGCAAGGGAAGAAGCATCAGCCATCACCACTGTGGCTGCACCTCATGGAGGCAACAACACAAGAGGTGAATGGGAGAGCTTGAGCATAATCCAAAAGAGGGCTAATGCCCTAGAGTCTCTGCTGGAGCTGTGTGCACAGCTGCTGCAGCAAGAGAGGCTTGAGGAATTGGCAGGCGTTCTGAGGCCATTTGGGGAGGAGGCAGTGTCATCCAGGGAGACAGCAATCTGGTTGACAAAGAGCCTCTTGTCTGGTCACAAGTATGGATCAGAATCCAAAACCAACTAGCATTGTAGGCTGCATTACAATTCACTATCTTGTTCTTTAATTTATGCTGTAATTTGAGGGGAAAAAGTTAATGAAGAACGCGAAGCGCAGTAAAAGGAACTCTTTTTATCACATTAAAAGGTCGTTCACAATCTCACAATCCGTAGAAATTGAACACGCTGCGGAAGGAAAAAAGTAGAGACAACAGGCATGGATAATAAGGGGCATTATTGACTCATCGAGCTCCAAAGGTTTTTCTTCTTGATGAGGTTACTGCAGGTAGAAGGCGAAGAAGGAGAGGAAGGAGGCGGCAATAGCGGCTCCGACGGCCGGTGTGACGGCGACGGAGGCGCTGGCGGGACCAGGGGCGGGAGCATCGGCGGCGAGGGCGGTGGTAGCGGCGGTGGCGAAGACCAGGGCGGCGCAGGCGATCTTCCTCATCTCCATGGCGATGGCTTCGAAGAGATGAGAAAGATGGAGTCTTGGAGGGATTCTTCCTCTCCTTTGCTATTACAGATTTGCAGGCCTGAGGGAAGGGAAGTGCGAAAGGTGGAGATTTATAGGAGGAAGGTTCGGAAGGCAACGCCATTTTCGTGAGGACGGACGCGGTTGGAGGAAAGGGTGGAAGCCATGTCTGGTTCTGCAAGGCGACATTTTTGCATTGCGCAGAGAGAGTGGACACCCCGTTCTACGTTGACGCATTCCTCTCCATTCCGGAAATTCTTTAGGATTACAAACAAGTAAACAGGCGAGGAATTGGATGGCTATAGAAGGACCTTCACATAAATTATTGAGAAATCTATTTGCTTTATCTGCTCGGTTTATCCAAACAACACTCAACGACAGAGAAAGGATTAATGATAACATAATTCAAGCCTCATATAAAGCCTTCATCATGAGGATCTATTGTCAGCCATTGACTGAGAAAATTGGTTATCAAATCTCGAGTCTAATCTTCTATTTTTCACTGCAGTCTGCATATGCAACTCCAACGAGACCAAGAATGAGAGATCTCACTCAACATGATAGATGCATGCGTTTGCATGTTCTTACATCATCACATCTTTCGTCGAAACCTGACCAGCTTGGCCAGTGTTTCCTGAGCCGCCAAGGTCTGAGCATGGTTGTGGCCTAGCATCACGGTCCTAATACTGACGCAAGTTCTGCAGAGTTCCTCCCCTTCATCGAAATGGCCTCCTCTCAGCAGCAACTTGGCTCTGGTCTCGAGCATCGTGGCTTTCAGCAGTGTCACATCCTGCCAGACATACTCGTCCACCTTCTGGTTGAACTGGAGCTTCTTCTTCCAGCACAATCTGCCTTGGCGCCAATCCTGTATCTGAGAGACGAACGATTTCTCCGCTTCCTCGAGTGCGTTGGTGCACACCTTCAGCAGCTCCAGGGCTGAATTGCACCTTGAGAATGTCATGAAGGATCGGATTGCCAAAGGAAGGGCGGTCTTTTTGATAAAGAAGACCATGTCCAGTGCACTGAGCTGAACAACAGGTGGCTCTTGTTTGAAGCCGAAGACAAGGAATGCCGAAGCCCACAGGTGGTCCAAGTTCATTGCAGCATTGCCAGCCCTCATGGCTCCGTGAACTGCGGCCTTCGCCGGCGGCAGCCCGCCCTTCCTTTTGGCAAACAGTTGCGTGATCGGATGGAGTTGGATCCAGCAACCTGGCTGCCTCGTGCTTCTCTTTGCCAGGCCGAGATTCACCAGTAGCATAGCGGAGTCTACTTCGCTCTTTCTTGCTTGACTTGCCGCTAAACAGCATTTGGAGGCACAAAGGAACACATCGGTGAGACCTTTTCCCCATTGGCAAAAGCTTCCCTTTGTAGGTATGTTGTTGGAGGCAGCTGCTAAGAGATTTGAAGAAACTGGAGCGGAAGCAAACCACGCACCGCTCAGGGCCATTCTTGACGCAAGGCTTCTTCCGGTAGCTTGATCCACCACTGCGAAGCAAAACACCAGGGTTTTCATCAAGAAGATTTTGCTCCTCCAGAAGCAATCCTCATTCCCCCATGACAAAAAATTGCCATCGTTAACTGAGATCCGATCAATTGCTTCAAGAAGCTCCAATGGTGAAATGGGAAGCTCAGAAAGAAGTGAACCGACCACTGACAACCCAAAGCTCAATCTTTCTAACCTCTCGTCAAATTTTTTCAAGACTTCACCTTCCTCATTCGTGTAGTCCTTTTTCCTCCTTCCTTTGAGGAGGAGTAGGGAATCTGCCAGTGAGAATAGTGGAAGTTGCATTGGCTCAAAGCTCGTGACCTTCGGTAGCCGAGTGGTGACGATGACATGGGTAGCTCCCGTGTTCCTTGGAATGAGATCATGCAAATCTTTGCCTTCCCACCATTCTTTTTCCGCATCAAGGTTGTCAATAACCAGCAAGTAAGGGATGTCTCTGAAGAGCTCCCTCTTTATCCGCAGGAATGCATCGAACTCTTGTTCATCGAAGCTCCTTATCCTCCCTCTTTCCTTCTCTCCCTCTGCACTGAGATCCAATCCTAATTTCATGGACAGGTTCAAGATGTTTTGCCTCAAGTACCTTGTTTCACCACCGATCCACAGCACCATCTTGTATCTCTGAGCATACCTGTAAGCAAATTCCAAGGCAAGCTCTGTCTTACCAATGCCGGAACTCCCATTAATACAGAACACACTGCTCGCATTGCCATGACCTTTGTTTGCACTGCATCGTGATTTCTTGTGCTTCGATCGCTGCTTCTGAAGGCTTCTTCCTTTGCTTGGTAGCTCAATCACTGGTTCAATCCAAGCCTCTAAAGTAGGCTCTTTGCACTTCCTCATCTCCAAACTAATGTACTTTTTGCTTGTTCTCACTGTATCGATCTCCTCATCAGCAAACCCATCACTCGAGCTGCCCCTCGTTAACGAAGGCTTTGGGCATTCCATTTCAGTACCTTCAGTGCATCCAAAGAAAGCAGCCTCAATCTCTGTCACCTCCTTCTCTCTGCCCACAAAATGACCGTTTCGAGGGAACGGTAATTCTTCGAAACATTCAGTTTCAACCTCTGCTATACTCCTCCTTCCAAGTCTTGATTTTAAAGCGCCGACGATCTTGGAGATGCAGCTTCTCCAATTGCTACCATTTGTTTCGATCTTGAATTCATTGCCCTTGGTAAAACCTTCCAATGCTTCTCTGCTTTCCTTGTCCTCCAATCTCTCATCCAAAAGGCTAACAATCTCAGAGAGCTCGGTCTCAAACATAACTGAAATTAGATTCATCTTTTGAGCAAAAAAACTGATCTCCTCGACACTGAGAGGATTGAGAAAGCTTAATGGAGTCACTACGATAACACCAAAGGCTGCAGAGCATATGATCCGGTCTGCGATTTCATGGCTCTGGGAGTCCGAATACTTGGTCCGGTCAGCAACAAATGATGCTACTCCCTGGAGCTCAAGCTCAGTCTTTAGCCACTTGCAGAAGCGAATGAGCATGTGGCTGGGGCCATAGTACCCAATGTAGACATCACAGCCGAAGAGTTTCAGGTCGGAAGGAGGAGATACCGAGCCCTTTGTGAGCGAGTTGCGAGGAACCGGGAAGGAGAATGATATGCGAGGCAACATGGCATCGGAAAACTTGGGCTTTTGGTCGATTTGGTCTGCAACAAAATCAGACCTTTCTGAAGGAGGAGTGTAGGAGGTGCTTGGGATGTCATCAGAATGCGAAGCGGAGTACGATGTGCTCGACGGGATCGTAGCTGTGGCTGACGCTGTGGAGTAGTTGGTATTCGCATTCGGAGGCTCCAACGCTCTCGGAGAAATATACGGCGATTGCAGAGCCGAAACAAATGCAGATGAAGGCGGAGAAGGTGAGTTCAGGTGGGGGGAGAGAGAGATGGATGGAGATATTGGGACAGATTTCTCTCCGCTCTCAGACGAAGGCCCTGCTATCTTAATGGTCAGCGTCGATGTGCTCGGTCCAGAGGAATGTAGGAAGACATCACTCGTAGGGGGAGGAGGGCCTTGAGAGGTCGATTCATCCATCAATTGCTTAAGCTTTCCCTTTCTCTACCAGTAAACCAGAATATGATCGAAGAAAGGAAGAAAATAGCATACGCAGAAGAAAGAACTCACAAAGAGATCTTCTTTCACGTTCCAGCTTGCTGAGCGCTCGTCTCCATGGCCACAACACAAATGAAGGGCAAGAACGGTGCAGCTCCAAGAACACACAGCCAATCCACACACATTGTCTTTTCCACTTCAGGAGGAAGAAGAGAAGAAAACCCTGCAGCTACAGCCTACAGCAGACAACTTCCACAAGGAAACAACAATCTGCTCACCAAAAAAACCCAAGAGCTCGATCCTCTCTAGATACATGCATTTTGACCGGATTTGCTGCAGTGCTCACATGACCCAGGTTTGAAATGAGATCGGTGGGAGGGAGAAGAGATCGGTGCCTTTTGAATAAATAATATAAAGATCTCTGGTTCCTTTAATTCATTTCACACTCCTCGAAGCCAAAGATTGGCGAGAAGAAATAAAGTTGGCGAGGCATTGGGAGGGCAACCAGGGGCTCAGACATCATTGGGCAGAGGGATTCAATGGAGCAGAAGAAGAAGACAAGTTATAATGTTGCTGCCGTGTGGCTCAGCATTGTACATGCTTGGCAGTGAGCTTTGCTGGGCGGATTTGGAGCAAAGACCGGTCAACTTCCCCCCTCTCTCTCTCTCTCTCCATGCACAAAGCAGCTAATGGAAACTGGAGATGTGTGACTCGCTCCAAAAACAATGTCTACTCGCAGAATTGTCTTCATGTCTGCAGACTGCAGCACTGCAGGTAAAGATATAATAGGACGATCACATTGAGATGGAAGTAACTTTGCACCAGTAATTTTCTGTGAACAGAAGAATGCTTTGAATTGCAACGGATTAAGCTCGATGCAAACTCGGAGCTTCTGGTCCTTTTTGTTGCCTAGTTGTTGAGACAATCTAAACGCCAAATTAATCTGCATTGATAGTTGATGACTACTGTCTGGTGATTCTTTACTGTTGAGGCTGGCCTTTTTCTTTATGATAGAGAGGCTCAATCTTCTTTTTGGCATGTGATAGCCCTGAATTTTAGCCTTTTCTTTTGGACCTTGACTCAGATGCGTCTCAGAAAAAAAGCTTCATCGAGAATTCCCATTTCACGGGACCGAAATGTGAAAATTTTGCAGGAGTGTTGCTGGTACTTGGATTTGATTGGGCGTGCTAACTCATCGACGAGGTGTTCAGTCTGTTCGAGGAACACCATCGGGGCCGGGCCGCCCTCGTGTCTATCCAAGAAATTCCTCCTCGATCATGTCCAATGGAAGAATGATAGCAACTTTTCCACCTTTTGCTCCGGAGCGACATGGATGATATCCGTGGGGCAATTTGCGAATGAGACACGGATCGAATTTCGAAATAAGATCTAAAATTTTTCTCCGGAACGGCTCTCCATTGCCTTATCAATCACATCAAGGTCCAAAAGATCCCCGTGATTTACCCCCCTCATAATGATCCTGAAACGGACAAGTGAGAGCCGTTAAATTGACCATTCCAGCCTTTGCGGACATGGATGATATCCGATCTAAGATAAGTGGATGGAAGGACTCAATAAAGCACTCACGGTCGAACTCTTTCGACTAGCTAAGTATAGATTAGGTATGTCTTCGATGTGTCCAGATAGTTAGATTGGCCTTTCCCTATAGGGTTTCGTCAGGTCGGACTATAGCTAAGTTTAGATCATACGACTATTGGGCTTTAGGAGATCGGACATCAACAAGACTTCGGAAGATCAAGTGCCCTTAGGTCCACCTTTGTAAGGTCAACATTCTTCAGATCGATTGTTGAAATAGAGAGTATTTCAGATTTGAAAGGATTTGAAATGGATGAAAAAGAGGGCCGAGGTATATCTTGGCAAAATTCCTCCTATGCTCATATAAAAAAGTGGAGAAAAATAAAGAAATACATAAAGTAGAAAGAGAGTAGTGTATTAGAGATTACTTGATTCTCGTATTCCTCTCTTCTTAGTTTTATATAGGAAAAAAAAAATATGTCTTTTTAGGGGAGGAAGACATGGAAACATGGTTTTTTGGAGGGAAATCGTGAAGACACGACGTAAAAATATGATTTCATGGAGATGCGACTTTTTAGAGAGAAATCGTGGAGATGTAACGTGGAAATGTAACTTTCGATCTAACTACCAAATTGAGTTCAAGCGCAATTTTGACGAACTTGAATTGACTTGTGTTTAGCTTGATCATATCTAAATTTGAATTTTATTTCAGCTTGACTATTGATTTGACATGCATCTGATGATGAAGAGTATTTCAGTCGTAACAAATGATATGATATACATTTAATCTTATTGATCACTCATGCAAATTATGGTGAGTCGGTGTTCAAGCTAATCTAGTATCCTAGCTAGATGGTAATTAAGTCACCTCTATTACATACGAAGTTATTGACCTCTTCAAGATCTTGATCGAAGAATGTTTTAAAGGTCACATATTGTCTTGCTTTCGATCAAAAGATGAGGCTCTATCTAAGTGTTACAAATCATGCTTGATTCGAAGATAATGTCAAAGAGATCTTCGATGCTCATCAACCATATTAATACAGTGATTTACGAAACAACGCACGTGAAGTTTAAAATTGTTCAAATAGCACTCCATATTTTTATATTTATCAAATAACATATTTAATTTCCTTTTTATTTCTCCCGTCAAACAGACTTGTACCACAGTGAAAATCCCGAACCATCCAAATGTGATGTTGGGAATTCAAATTTCAGCACCACAGTAGTACTGAAATTGTAAATTTCAACACCATAATGATACATATCTATTTGGCGGGAGGGATAAAAAGAGAATTAAATGCGATATTTGATAAATATGAAAATATAGAATGCTGTTTGAACAATTCTAAAATTCACATGCACTGTTTGATAAATCGCCGATGTTAATAAGAGGCTTTAAATTCATGCTCTACCTAAACTATTTTATAATCTCATTTTATCCCGACCTTAAATTTGATTAATTCTAAGGACATCCTTTAGCATTTGCAGATTCGAATAGTAAATATCTGATTTTACATTGATTATTATGAAAGAAGTTCTTTAATTTCTTCTCGTCCTTTTGTATATTCTCGTTCAATTCACAAGTCTCTCACCTTTTAACTCATCAAATCTAATCATCCTTAAACTCTATTAAGAGTAATTTGTCTATTACCACGAGTCGGATGCAATAATAAAATACACATAGGAGCAACAAAAAAATAGAATTTAAATTTCAAATAAAATAAAAATTTTAAAAGTAAATTTTTTAAATGTGCATAAATTACTATTTTCAGAATTAATCAGATAAAATTCATATGAATTGTAAAATAATAATAATTAAAAAAGAGTGCACTTTTATCAAAGCACAATACTATATTTCGATCTGGATATACTTAGCTATTTATGCAAAAGAACTTCATATATTTTGATAGAATCAAAGTCATATGGTCGCAACTTAATTAAATTATGAATGCATTAAATAAATAATAATAATTTATCATGCATCAAGATCAAATATGATCAACTATCATCGATGATATACAATCTGAAAACGTGAGAAACATTTTGCATTACATTATACATTCTTAAATTTTATGAATTTAAAATTATCTGAAAATTTTGTTGAGTTTAAAGACAAACAATAAACATAAAATCTTTCGATACGACCTAAACCCTCAGTCCGACTAAACAAATGCAATGCCTTAATAACACCGGCACACCGATGCCCTTTGTGATTGTGTGCTTCTGGAAGTATTCTTTTGTCTTATATAATTAATAATCTTTCTTGCCAACAACTCGTAATAACACAGACTGATCTGAACAGAAGAGATTGCTGACTACAGAAAATCACACATGAAGGAAAAAAAAAAGGGGTTCAAAGTCAAACATGAATGAATAGAATTTTAGTTTCTTTCTCAGCATTCTTTTTGCATGATGCATATTCAGGCATTAAGTCCTGTAGTTATTGTTGCCTTCCAAGAAAGCATAAAGACTAGTTATGTTCTTCAAGAACAAGAAAAAGAAGCTTCAACTGACGATTTGAAGGCATTCCAAGGTAGGGCTTTTTTTTTTTTTTTTTTTCTAATCATTTGTTCAATTTGTCTTGAAATGAATCATGCTTGAGCTTGTTAATTTACCTTTTTCAAGGAGCAAAAGTTTGTCTCTTAACAAGTCCTAATCTTTCAGTTTCAGATTCATTCGATCATGGGTTGTGTTTCTTCCAAGCCATCGACAAGATCGACATACAAGAAGGTGACAGTTCGAGGAATCAAATTGGATGAGCACGATTCGAAGAAAGGTGTAGAAAAGTTCTCTTCCCTCTTTGACATGGCAAATTTGGGATCTCGAAAGATTGCGCCCGAAGAGCCTAAAGAGAATTCAGCCATAACACACGAGGATACTGCAAAGAATCAGTCGTCCAACGTTACAGATATCGAAGTCATCAACGTGTGGGAGTTGTGGGATGGTTTGGAAGAAGAAGAGGAAGAGAATTGCCAAGAACAAAGTGAAGAAATTTCTAACAACTCTCGTAGTGACGAAGAGGATGATGATGAAGCACTAGATCATGAGTTCATCCAAGAAAGCGAAGGCTTTACCAGGTACAATCCAACTGAGCTCCAACCCCGTGGGAGTTCAATTGCTCGCGTGCAAGATAATGATGAGCAAAAGGCCACGGAGAAGGGTGTCGAACGAGCAAGAGACAAAGCTCCAACTATCGAATTCACGAAGAACATGAGCTTGAGGGATTGGCTTCGACAAGATAGCAAGATGAACTGGCCTTGTAGTGCTATAGAACCCCTGTTTGGTAGTTTTGTGTTTCCGGAGATCGAAGATGAGAAAAGTGTGTTTGATCCTGATATGCTGGACCAGTTTGAACAAGCCATGGATGAACTAAGTACAGATGAGGAGATGCTGCTGGAACAGATAGTAGAGAGCTTGGGATAAGAACAAGAAAGGATGAATTAGCTTTAATGGAAACATAAAAGAGCACAGAAGATGTGTAATTGTGTTTTGTAGTTTATTCATTTGTTTGAGAAAGCTTCTTGATACTCCATGTAAAACTTGTTGATACTCCATGTATTCCCTTGAAACCCAATTTTATATATGTGAATTTCTTTGAATCTAAAATTTCCAGTAAGAGTCTTACACAGCTTAATTTTTCGCAACAGAGAGCATGATTTGCACAACTTTCATTGAACACAATCAATAGCAGAAGTTGCAAAGTAAAACAAACAAACAAACAAATAAACGTGCATAGCTGACTAAACTAAAGATATTTGATCACAACAGTTTGTTTTATCTTATACTTTTTGCACCAGAATCAAAGCAAAATATCAGTTGTAAAGAACATGATCCACAAAATGGGAGATGCAAAAGCATGTTGAACAACCCCAATTTGATCAGCACTTCACCTTCTCAAATAACTTAACACAGCAAAAATATAATTCCAAAAAAGTCAGTCACACGATGCAGAAATACTTGTGCACAATACATTCAAAAAGGAAAATCAAAAACAAGGGAAAGCATCAACATCCAGTCAAACCATTCCAACACTTTGCATACGTAATCCTCCCTGTTCAAAATGGAAAAAGAATCTCATTCAAACCTGAAAAGAGAATTTCCTTCTGTTTCAAATGCAAAATTTAACTATAAAATGTATGTAGCCGCTGCAGATAAATGCAGATACGCTATCAACACTTGTAGATTTTTTTTCCTCACCGATAATAAGTAGGCTTTTGTCAAACCACATCAGGTTCTATCCAGATAAGAGACCTAAAATTGGCCTTTGACCAGAGAACAGGACCGTCAGTGATACTTTTGTTCTCCATATCAAATATATGCCAAGCAATTTCATCACACGGTTGAGTGAAGTATATGCAGTTCTCTTTGCATCCGGTATTTTTAACTGGAAAACATATCGACTGTACATTTCCCAAAAAGATTGCGTAGTTCCTCAGGCTCTCCACCTTGACGAATGATACTTGTGGAAGAAGCATCTGGTAGATCCTGTTTTTCATGTTCACCATAGATGCTTCTTGCTTAAGCTGAAATACTGAGAAATCATTAATGGGTCCATTCTTATCTTCCTTTGATGCAAAAACTACCAAAATCTCCGTACCATGCCTTATCAAATGCATACTTAATTCCCCTTCATCCATGAAACGCCATGAATCAACCAATGAAGGTTCAGAGTTGGCACGGAGTATTGAGTCTACAACAAAGAGGAAAGATTCTTCTGCAAAATAGAGTTTCCCCTCTGAGAGTGCAGAAAACTGAACAAGGAATGCATCAGACAGATTGTCCAATGCAGCCCATTCATCATCTCCAGGACGGCAAGAAAAAAAGCTCGATTCTTTCTTATTTCTCACCTCAGCCAATAAAAGACAATGTCTGGTTGCAGGGCTTGATGACAGGGTAACAAAAACGTCACCTTGTATCTGAAGAAATGGAAGTTTGATACTAGCTCCAGTTAGCACATTTACTATACTCATATTATCAGAAGGTGGATCTCTAAACACCAGCCAACTTTTGTATGCACCACAACACTCCCCATTCATGTTGGACTGCTTAATCAAAGAGCAACTCTTTTCCACTGTGCTGAATAAGCGAACAGTCCCCAACCCAAGGTGCAGGAGGCATGGGCTCTGTGTTCCCATCGGGCTGTAATTTTGTACTGCAGCTTTCCATGTCCGGCATACTCTACCAAGATTGAGAGCTTCAAGCCAGCTCAACCGATTCAGTATTAACTCAACAATATGAACAGGAAAATCCCGTGATGGCAGAGATGACAACATGGTACGTTTATCGCAATTCCCTTGTGGGTTTTCAATCTTACCATCCATATTGCTCGTACTCATCTTCCTTTTAATGTCCTCAAACTATTTAGGCCTACATGTTTGAAAAAGATGGTTATGCAACGGAAAAAAGGTAGACTCAGCACTGAGCAACACAACAAAGTTTTAAAGAGTAACAAAAATAACTCCTCTTCTTCCACTTTAAATTAAACCAAGCCAATTAACTACTTGTACAAACTAGAAGTTAATTCTTCATAAAAAAGAGATTGGTGTCTTGGAATCATTCATCCACTATCAGCCAATATAAAGTATGAGAAGATCAAAATTATAATATTGGTTACCGAAATCAATTCTAGAGGTGAAAGGAGTCCTTTTAACTTAATTATCATGCAAAATCGTCTAATAACTAAAAAGGCATCCAACAAGTCTTACTTTAACTAAAAAGGCATCCAACAAGTCTTACTTTAAAGTGAATTCATCTAGAGTATATATTAAGATGAAATGTGGTGCAGAAAATCAAACTGCACGTCCATGTTCACAAAAAAGGGAGATAAAAAAAAAGACAGTGTTTTGTGACCAAATAGCAACAATAAGATCTACAAGCTTAAGGCATGATATTAATATTAGGTAACATGTGAGAACTGTGTTCAAATTAATGAAAATACATACCGGAATTACTATATATGGAATGAGTTTAATTGGATTAGTATGTAACTCACAGTTCACACTTAATTTAAACTGCCCTTAAACTAGCCGACATGACAATAATGAATATTATGAACAATCTAGTATATTTGTGTTAAGCAATCTATCTTCTAGACCTACAAATTTTAAATCATGGAGATAGACACAATATGTAATATAACAAGCAAATAATATGCTTATATGGAAACATGAAAAAAAAGGAAATAGCATTTAGAAATAAAAGTTAAATATGGTTATGGATAATAGAAACTAAATACTAAACATTTGAAATATCCACTCTGTGCAATATTTTCCTTTCTGCATTACATCCAATCTAGAACTTTAAATACTTGACTTGTAACTTGCACGAAGCATAACAACAATACAAACCGTATACAAAAGAAAGATAGTCCGGTGCACGAAGGTCCTGCCAATGCAGGGTGTAAGATAAGAGCCGGATCATATTAGGTATATTATACACAACCTTACTTTGTATTACAAGAGATTGTTTCTGCAACTCAAACCCTTGGCCACAAGGACATATGACAACAATTTTACTGTTGCATCAAGGCTCCTCTTCCACTATACAAACCATATAAAAACTAAAAAAGTAGATTAAAATCAATTAACTAAGATTAACCAGAAACATAACAGAATCAGAAATGTTAACCATTCCCAAACATCAAAAGTACTCATATCCCCATATCACATATAGCTACTACTTAAAAGTTCCTGTTTGCACTCCAAGCAGGGTCTTATCTAATCGTATTGGTAGAAATATAGAAAAATCAAAAACCAAAAGAGAAACTTGTACCATCTGATTTTTTTTTTCCCCTTTGTTTACCAAAGAACAACAAGAATCAGACAGTTTCATTTACTCACAAGCGTTTTCAGTGGATAATAACCTAGCTTTTAGCTTCAACAAAATATAACAAGAATGATGAGCGACATTTCAGAGAAACACTTTTGTCACAGCAACTCAATCCGTAGCTATTGACCGAGAGTAAGACGCTCATAAGTAAACACGAAACTGTGCATATAAATGGGTGGTAAATTAGGCAGTCCAGGAAAACACAACGACCCTAGCAAACAAACATATGCCGCAGCACAGGCGGGAAAAAAAAAAAATTCTAACCTTGCATCGAAGGTCGTGTAAATTCAAGATGAAAATTAGGTTTCACAAAAAACGGAAGAAAGAATTACAGTTCAAATAAGAGCAAAAAATCTCCAATCCATCACCCATTCTCTCCCTAGGCCTCTTCCAAGCATAAATAATTCCACTCGAGACAGGATCTGAAAATAATGCACTAGATTCAATAGATCAGGACGATCGCCGAAACCATCAAAGCAGCGAGAAGAGTCAAGATCGAAGAAGGAAGAGCTGGAGATAACAGAATCTTACCCCTGACGGAGTTCGGCTCGCCCCTTTCGTCTCTCCCTCTCGCCAACATCCGTTCACGCCTGGAACTGGAAGAGACTGCGGGTGGACGACGCATCGTCCGCTGGCCGAGTTAGATATGTAACTCGAAGGGGACTCGCCCGTAGCTGACCCAACGAGTCAACTCGTCGACGCAACATCCGTCCGATCGAATGGATCGACGACGGCAGATATCGAAACGCATGCAGTTGAGCTGGCAGAGAACAGTAAGACCGGGTCGCAGCCCACGGAGCGAGTTACCGCGAATCGTTAATGTCCTGTCACCACCATTCGATATCTGATGCCACGTATGTAAAGATAAGAAGATAATTACACATTATCCTTCCAAAACTACTTTAGTATATTTCAAGAATAATCTAAATAAAACTCATTAGGGCTTTATACACTCATCTCCTTGTCACTGCTCGATCAATTCAGGCCAGTTCTTAATTGTATTTTTCAGAAAATTCTGAGAACAGCTACTCGATCAATTCAGGCCAGTTCTTAATTGTATTTTTCAGAAAAAAATTTCAGAGAACAGCTGCTCGATCGTTCTCACCGATCACAGATTAAGATTTGCAAATTACACAGCGATCAAACCTCTGTTTATTATTTCACTACATAAACAATTAAAACAGGGGCAATCTTTTTCAGTTACAAAACAAAAGCAAGTTCCGCAACCGCCGGAGCCGCCGCCGCCGCAGTCACTGCCGGCGCTTCCGAGGCCGCTGCTGGGCGTCGTCGTCGACGTAGGAGAACATGATCCAGGAGACGATGGAGAGCCAGGCGACGACGACGCAGTATATGGCTTCGCCGCTGAGGCCTTGGAGCACTCCCGTCGCTTCCATGATCCCCATGTCTCTCTGTGTCTCTCTCTCTCTCTCGTTGCTTGGAGTTTATAGAAAGAGGAGTCGGTGAGCGATACTGACGACCACGGCCATTAATGTGGACTTAGTGTGTTGCTTAAGAGTTAAGAATTAAACGCTCTGCAGGAAGATCAAATGCTCCGCTACGATCAGACCGTCCATTGCTAGAAAAAAACAAACGATGGAGCTTTTTTAGGGGTTATAGAATTGCTAAGGAACACCGAGGGAGCACCATATTGTGAAAAAGTTTGCGTGAAGGAAAAACAAGGCTGAGGGAAGTAATTGAGGCGTCGTCTCGACCAATAGTTTTTATCATTATTATTTTTTTTATTATTATTATTATTATTATTCAGGTGTTCGAATCAGTCGAGTTCTTGAATTTGACAAAGAAATCTAATGACCTTAAAAAAAAAAATCGAAATTTAAATTTTTATTTGGGATTTGGCATGCGCTCAATTAAGTAGTATTAATTATTTTCCTTTTAATTGTTTCTAGGGATTAAAATTTTGAAGTCAATTCTACGAAATACCTCGCTGAATTTCTGATTCAAGGTAAAACTGTCGTAATTACGAGGGGCGCTTGGCTTCCTCGTCTTGCTCGCGATCCTCCTCGTCGGCTTCGGCGTCTTCTCCCACGGCTTCAGCAAGATCGACGGCCGGCCCTTTTCCGCCTTCTTTCTGAAAGGCACGTCCTTGAGCTCTCCCGGCTTCTTTCCCATTCTCTCGATCATTTCAGGGATGTTTTTGCATTGGTAGATTCTAGGGTTTCTATACTTCTTTCCTTTTGATCGATTTGACCTGTCGATATGTAGGTTTGATTATCTGTTCGGATTTGAGCTTCTTCGTGTTCGCTTAGGTTTGTTTTGTGGAGTGATGAAATTTGTTCGGCGGTATGGAGATTCATTCTCGCTAATCAATGAACAACGAATTAAAATTGAACTTGTTTCGTGAATTGTTTTTTGTTTGGCTCGATTCATGATTGCATGGTCTGCCGATCGAATTCCTCCATTTGTACGACATGGCCGTTTCTTCTTGCATTAGATGTAAAATTCTTTGAAAATCACTGCTAAATTCGAAACGAAAATTGGATTTGACAGTGGTAAATAATAACAGAATAAATGACTTGACGACTGCGGTAAATTGGGAAAGGAAAAGGAAATCTCGTTCGTTTGGATTCTTAGATCTCTGGTTCTGAAGTCTAAATAAGGTAGCTTCATATCTTTCACCGTCGCCTAAACCTCGGCTGCGTTTCTCTCCGCTGCCGTGAAGCTCCTGCTCTCTCGCAGACCGGCTCTAGCGATGCAGAGATGTCGCCTTCCGATGCTCCAATTCGATGCGGCTGGTCTCTGCTCCCCGATTGTCCGATGCTTGTTCCGCTTTTCCTGTCCAGCCTCTCCCAGAACGCCCAGTTCCCTGCCGAAGCCCCTTTCTTCTCGGATTAGCTCCGCCAAAGGTCGTCCCTTCTGATTTCTCACTTTGTTTAGTTCCATTGATGGTGCATTTGTGCGTTTCTTGGCTTTCCTACTGATTATATGCCGCGCCAAATCTACTAAAAGGTGACAACTTTTCTTCACTGTCTCGTCGCACACAGGCAGATCGATGACCTAAAAAAAGCCTTTGGTGGCACCCAGATTACTTAATACAATAAGATGAAAAAAAAAAGGAAAAGAAAAAAAAAATTAAGATACCTCTACCCGATTAGCCAACTTTTAACAGTTAGCATTTGTGAATCAATAGAACATGCATGACCAACAATCTTATCATTTAGCAATTGAATCATTCAATTTACACTGTCCACTTGAATTGTTGTTTGAGTGCTACTTGTAACATTTTGGCTATTTCCATGCATACCATAACCAATTTTGAGCATACACATAAAATGAATAAATAGAAGGTTTGATAATTGTCATCAAATCTTTTCTGAAAAACAAAATGATTGTTAGGGGCATTAGTGTTTTTTCTTTCTTTTCTTTGACCAAAAACAGTATGCTACCTTGGATTGATGGTAGTTCTCAGATCGACACAGTGGAAGAGGGAGTGTTGTGCTGCAATTACACTGGTTTTTGGGGGCTACTTTCAAAATTTTTGTTATTAGATAGTGCCTTTAGTAGTTGAGGAATGGAAAATTTACTTAGGAAAAGGAAGATGCTGAGGCACACGTCTTTACAAAAGGCCCAAGGAGTAAAGCATGCAATTTGATAATAAAATTTCAATTCTCTCGTTATCTTATTGATCCAACACTTGGGAAAACCAAAACTTACAAAGAGAACAGGTTTATTAAAACTTGATATGATGACAGAAGAGGAATAGAAGTCTTCTAAATTGACCTAATTTTTAAATAACTAACCTATTCCCTACAAGCGCACTAAAACAACTTATTCTCTTAAATAAGGATCAACTTTTGAAAACAAAAATTTAGATCTCCCTAATTTTCCTGCATCATGTCCTAAGTCTTTTATGTAATTTCTATATACATGTTTTTAGTAGCCAATTGTAACTTAATATTTCCTTCATCATGTACAAAAGAAGAAAAAAAATGAGGAAGCTAGAATGACTAAGAACTCTGAAGTTTTGCTTAAGAAGGATAATGTCTGTATTTCTTTTGATAATTTTCACATAATTAATGGTGTTGATACTTATCATTAATTGGATTATTTGGTATTTTATGCACATGATTACAATAGCAGAGATTTTGATTATGTGGTTAATTTTTTTAAAATTGGTTTATTTACAAATCAAAATTGGTTTTAACTTTTATGTGTTATGTTATGCGACTTTACATCTTATACATGGGTTATTTTACATGCATATATATTGCACATATGAATCACATATATGATGTAATGAAATTATATATTGCTTTTCCTAGGCAACATCTGAGCCTTGAGCCTACACCTTACAATTACTGCCCCATAACCCCTAATTGCATCTATTGCCTTTCAAACAATGTTTGTAATTCATGTTTCTCAATTTGACTGAACCATTGGTTGACTCAAGCAAATGTTACTGTATGCTGTATTTATTTATTCTCAACTAAGTTCATCATTGTCTGGA
Organism: Wurfbainia villosa; assembly: GCA_025175895.1. Taxonomy (NCBI): domain Eukaryota; kingdom Viridiplantae; phylum Streptophyta; class Magnoliopsida; order Zingiberales; family Zingiberaceae; genus Wurfbainia; species Wurfbainia villosa. The sequence goes on from CM045991.1 coordinate 30,714,362, forward strand.
CTCGGTTTTTAAATAACATGAGATTTAGTTAAATCTTGATCATTTTATTGATCTTGTTGACCTCCTATCAGATCTCACTGGTGGAACTGGAAGGCAATCTGTCACATGGTCTTTATCCAGTAAAAAATATCAATCTTTTATGACTTCAGCATTTGCTACCCAAGGAGAACAAGTTGAAGTACTACATGCTACCAATGATGATCATGGAGGTGTTGTTGTTGAGGTGAAAGATCAAATGGACTCGAGGAATTATGTATCTTTGCTAAGAGCATCCTTGGAAATTTGGAGGCAACAGGTGCTCAGTTTGTGAGTTCTAAGAAGTCATTTTTCCCTCCATTCCAAATCTACATGCTTGAGAGATATGATACTAAGCACTATATGTTGATGATTATTATTATTATAAGAATAATTGGCAATTAATGATCTGTAATTGATTAACAACTAATTTATTTCCTTGGACGTTGTTATTTTTTTATTTAATAATATTAGACCCGAATATTATTGAAACATTTTTGGATAATACATCTAAATGCAGTTTGCTGATGTAAATAGTTAGTTATGAATTAGAGATGCCTAGACAGTTTGAGTGAGGCAAAAGGATGATACAAAACTTGCACTATACAAAATTAGTTAGCCCATGGGATTCAAAATGTGTAGTGACAGAAACTGTGTCCCAGCCATGTTTTTTTTAAGAAAACGAAATTTGATTAAATCTTTAAGACTTACAAAGTACTCCTAGATCAGAGGACAATTTCTTGTGAACCTTGATAAATTATGAAGCTCAAAACCTTGAGCATGATGGCTCCAAAATGGAAGTGAATTCTATCTTGATCCTAAAATTAGGACTCTTGTTTTCCTTAATTGCATGCAGATTCTTTTAGTTATGTTTGTAGGATAACATACAGCTATGCATCTATTACAAATAGTTTGACTTGTATTCCTCAGGGAAAGAGAGGTGTGTGGATCAAATTGCCAATTGAACTTGCAAGTCTCGTTCAACCTACTGTTGAGGTAACTATTACTAGTCTACATTATGCTGCAATGCTTATAACATCTCAGACTCTTTGATTGCCTTAGCTATACTCATGCTGATGAGACATGACCTTGTTATGAATTCTGGCACTTGGACTCTTCATCTGACCCCTCCACACCCATATTAGGTACCTGATACTCAAATACCTGATATTGTAAATGGACAGTTGATATTTCTATTAATGCATAAAACATTTAAAAAATAGCCATGTCAAATGAGATCCATATGCACGTTAGATACTCGTACTAAGTCCTAGTAACTTAGGGCATGGGCATGCGTTGTCATAAACCTAATTCCCTTGATCCCATATTCTCACTTGATGACGTAGAATGTTGAATACTTGGATCATATTTGTGTCGAATACCTGTATCCAGCCTGAATAGAATAGTTGGAATGCTCGTACATGGATTATTTCTAATTGGTATTTCACGCTTCAATTTTGTCTAGCCTTAAGGTCTCGGTGTGCACTTCTTATTTCAAAAAGCATATAGATTCTAAATAGGCAAAAACTCTCTGCAGAGTCCTGCCCAAGGATATCAAGTAATTAGATATTTCTTCTAAGGCATACTTTATGTTATAATGTAAAGATGCATTATATTGTTTGTATTCTTGAAACTTGATTTAGTCGGTTGTCATGTTGCAGGAGGGATTTCAATATCACCACGCTGAGCCAAATTATTTAATGCTTGTATATTGGATACCTGCAACTCAAAATACATTACCAGTGAATGCTACACATCGTGTGGGTGTTGGTGCTTTTGTCATGAATGACAAAAGAGAAGTAAAATTCCTCTTATACCCATAACTTGCTTTTTCTGGTTTATAGTACTCTTGATAACATAACCATAGGATCATCAGATTAAAATTTTCATTGTTAGGTTACTCATTGTTTAAATTAGGGGGAAATGCATAATTATCCTCAAAATCAGGAAATAGCATTATTGAAATTACCAAATTTAATATTTCATATATTTTCTTCTTGATCTACAAACTTATGCAACTAGCATAAGTTAAACTGGGGAACAATGACAAATTTAAGGAAACATAAGTCAAACTTTTGATGTTTGGGAAAGTCACATATCTAAATTCTCTCTTGTACCTATATTTGTTTTCTCTTCTTCGCCTTTGACTTATGTCAAAACTCTAAATAAATTTAATAAATAGAAAAAATTGCAAAAGATAGTGATCGTTGTTCAAGTTCCAAATTATAGGATGTTAGAAGTTACGGCACAGTGATAAATATAGTAATTTGAATATAGTTAAAATATTTGTAATTTTCCCCTTGGGTTTTGAAAAGAAGTTACAACAACAACAACCAATCCTTATCCCACTAGGTGGGGTTGGCTAAAATATTTTTCTTCTTGAAAAGAAGTTACTCGTTCTAAAATATTAATGACAAAGTATTTTTGAATTGTTATCCTTATTGCTGTAGATTTTGCTAAGCTGTAAGCTTCTAGCATCATGTGAAGTTGTTCTTGCTATGACTTCAACTTGATATGGATGTTGCAATTTGGATAAGGTTCTTGCAGTCCAGGAAAAGAGTGGCAAGTTCCGTGGATCAGGCATATGGAAGTTTCCTACAGGAGTAGTAGATCCAGTAGGACTTCTTAGAAATTCTACTATAATTCTCTTGTATTCTTTGCCCATTTTTATTAAGTTTTTCCTATGTCACCAGGGTGAAGATATATCTGCTGGGGCAGTAAGGGAAGTCAAAGAAGAGACAGGAGTATGCTCTAAACTGCTTCCCAAAAGAACATACTCGTTGGACTTTCTTTTGATTTCAATTTCTAACAAAAGCAATATGGCTAACACTATCCTACGTTTGGCAGATTGACACTGAGTTCGTTGAAGTACTTGCATTCAGGTATACTTCTAGCTAAACATGTCACTGCAGCGTTGACTTGTGTCCTTTAAACTAAGCTTTAATAAACTTTTGCAACTTAGATGTATTACTCATTTTTGTTTCAAGGGAGTAACAGTTCTAAGTTAATTTTCTCTTTTTTGTTTATTTTCTTGCAAAGAAGCTTATTTACTTTTCTCTATGTTAAAGGTGTTTATGGAAATAGAATAGCAGTAACCAGGTCAGTGCAAGTTGGCTTAACATAATGTGGAGCTATATATCATCCACTGTTAATTTTTGGAATCATACAATATAATACCACTCTAGTATGTTTTGATATATTTTAATACATGATCTTGTTAGATTTTTCTAGTATTTTTCTAGTCGCTTAAAGTGTGCAAAATACTTATTGAAACTAGTAATGTTTTAATCCATGGATGAAGTCAAATTCATTTTTTTCCCCTTAATTTCCAGGCAAAGTCACAAATCTTTCTTTGACAAGTCGGATTTATTCTTCATCTGCATGCTGCACCCCATTTCATCAGATATCAAGAAGCAAGATTCAGAGGTTGAGGCTGCTGAGGTAATACAATTGAGTTATTGTGCTTTAACATTGCAAATAGAATGAAATGAGTAATCATACTTTCTAATATAACTGAAATTAGTATATGTACATTATTTTGAAAGAGAAATAGTAAGTATTCTGTGTACAAAAATCATGAATTTGTGTGCGGACTATCTTCCTCACAACAAGTTGATCCTTCTCTCCCATGTTTCTGGTGTATTTTAGTGACATATTCTAAAAGATCTGGCAATAGTTTTACAGATATTGCAAGATCTTATTCTGGTCAAACTTTTACCGATTCCTGGATAAAATAAATGGCCCCCTGCAATACATGTAATGTTTGAGGGATAGTTGATTCTCTTTAGTTGAGAAAAAAAAAAGGTAAATGTTATGAAAAGGAAATGGAAGCTTTAAGAAACTTTTGAAGAGGTTGCAACCTATACTGAATTCTGCATTTTACCGTGACTCAGATTAGATCTATTTCAATTGCCTGGTGAATAACTGAGAACTTAATTCATTCAAATCAGACAGTGTATTTCAGCATTTCTCACTCAACTACTAGAACCTTTTTGATAATTCCGCGTTGCCAGATTTTTGTTTAACTACCATTATTGACTTTGATAGATTAAAACCTCTATATTATATCTTTAGCAATTTTAACTGTCATGGAATTATGAATCAATAGGCGTACATTATCTTATTCACACTTATTCTGACAAAATTGTGACAACAACAAAAATACGATGCTACAAGAATTTCTGCGAATGAAAAAGATGTTTTCACGGATGTCATCATTCCATTCTCGAACTCATTAGCTCAGACACCATGCTGATTTGGTGTGTGCAAATCATATTTATGAATATCTATCAACAAAAAGAAAGGATGTTCAGTAAACAATTTGTCCACATTTCTGCTTCTTCTATGCAAATTTGAAACTACTATTCATTTTCTCAATGCCATTTGATTGTGTTTCGTGATCTTATGCAGTGGATACCAATTGAACAGTTTGCGGCACAGCCTTTCGTGGAGAAGCACGAGCTTTTAAGATATATAATTGATCTTGGCTTGGCCAAGTTTGAAAAAGGTTACGCTGGTTTTTCATCCATTTGTATAAAGTCAGCATTCACCAGCAGGCAGAGCTCCCTCTATTTAAATACGAGGGACCTGAACCAACCATGATGACCTGGTAGCAACTCTTGGACTCTCTATTCTGTTTATGATGATTAAATTGGATAATAATTACTTGCAATTGCTCCAGTTTATCGATTCCATCTATACATACATTTTTTATGACATTAACTACCTTCTTTGTGGTAAATAGGTTGTGAAAAATCAATATTTCCTGAAACGTTTGGTGTTCCATTACAATTTGTTTTGGAGAGTCTGACTAACTTTGAACTGGCAAAATTTTCATTCAACATTGCACAACTGGTTTGGTGCTGGAAAGTAGTAGGAAAAATATAGACTTAAAATTAATTTTTGATAGAATAAGAAAGGTTTTTAAGTTGATTTGGAGCACCAATATAAGAACATATAGGTAGTATATATTTTTTAGAAATTGATTTTTAGCTTGCTAAAAGGTGAGAAAGCCAACACTAAAAACATTTTAAAGAAGTCAAATAATTGCACATGCTTCAGAAACTAGTGTTAGCTAGAATCTAACATGATATTTATAATGATAGATTAAAAGCAGGCTAATAGATACATATAACTATCTCTGTCTTGCAATATCTTGCTTACATTTGGCTTGGTATGTTTATCGGTTCCGCAGTTCCGGTTCGGTTCTGACCGATTCTGGATCTGTCGACATTGGAACCGATCCGAACCGGTTCAAAATCGGTTCCGAACCGGTTCCGGATCACCTTCTTCGAACTTGAGCTTCCAAATTCATCTAACATTGGTGTTCCTATTCTTTTTTTCTATCGCAAAATAATCTTGTAGAGATGTTAACATGCTAAGAATTTTCACATTTAAATTAACAATCGGAACTAGATCCAAATTGGAACCAGAATTGGTTCGAAACGGTTCCGAATCGGTTCCAAATCAGTTGGAATCGAATCGAATCGGAATCGGAACGGTTCTGGTTCGGTTCCGGAACCGCTTCATTTGAATCGGTTCCGATTTCAAATTTAACGGATTAGTTCTGACTCGATTCCGGATTGAACCAATACGTTAAGCATAATACTACTGACTGAACTCTTCTACTAATTTAGCAAACAGACGTGAAAATTTTCTCCCACAAGCACTAGAAAGAAGGCACAATGCCGTAGCCTCCATCCGATGGCACCAGAGTAGAGAACATCTGGTCCATTTCATTATCTGCAGCCGACCGTTTGGCGAATCGCCCCTTGATTCTCGGTCTCATTTCGGCGTACGTCTTCCTCAACTCATACCTTATGGTCTTCGAGAATTTTCTAGTCTTCCTCTTCTCCCTGTCCATGGGAAACTGGAATGCCATTTGGGGCAGGGGAGGAGCTTGTTCAGTCCCTTTGAGTTCGCAAAGTTGTATGTGTCTGAGATATCTGTTACCCTGATGCGCGGTGCATTACTCGCATCCATGGATGTGAAGAAGGATACCTGAGAATGAGCTTTTAGAATTGCAACATCAAAATTGGGTACAAATATGATTAAAGTGAAACTGTAGCAATTTGAATTTCATTGATCTTTTGGCTCACCTATCAGCACATTCTCTAAATTCTGATCTAACAGCGGCTCAATTCAATCATTTTCTACTAAGAGAGCTTCTGAAACTTCAAAATATTTTATACCGAATAGAACAGGTTCGTCTCTTCTCCACTCTTTGTAGTGTGATTGAACTTAACCACACCTCTTTCAGGTGTTCTTAAGAACAGAGTGAAACAGAAACATCATGGCAATCCTTTTTAGTTGATCGAAATACCAGTAAAGTACAGCATCGTCAGATCATGTTAATAAGATGATATCCACTATAACTTGCTGTAACCGTTGCTGCTCTAAGCAAAAAGCCGAAGGAACTACGCCCTCAGTCTGTGCTGCTGATGGAGTCGGTGTATTTGTTGTTTTTGATTGTGGATCTCGTTATAGGCGTTGTCGTTGTAGTTGACCAGATCCAAGTAGTCATCTACCTGATCGCTGCTGAACAAGGCCCCGTGGTCGTCGCAGTTCTTGGTATCGATCAGTAGCCATGACTCCGCCTCATCCTCCTCCGAGTTGTGGCAGTGTAGCTCCTCCATCGGGGAGAGGAAAGAGGTTCCGGGTGCGGCGGGGAGGGGGACGGAGAGGATGGGGACGCGGTGGCGACGGCGGGCGAGGGGGTAGGCAGAGTGGACCTCGGTGTCGCAGGCGGCGCAGAGGGCTGCGGAGTCGGCGCGGCAGAGCAGCATGGCCGGGCCGACCTCGCACACCTCGCACACCCACACCCACTCGTGCCGCGACGCCACGCGTTTCGCCCTGTGCACCGCGTGTCGCACCCGCCGCATAGGAACGCCGCGTCCGCCGGGCAATACACCGTGCTCGGCGCCGCCCGGCATGTGTCGCATCCCCGCGCCAGCCCACCGAAGCCGGCCATCGTCGAGCGAGAACGATAGTGGTGACACGCGGCGCGCGCTTCTGACCGCCGTAATGATGCAACCCCTTGTGCACGTGGGAGAAGACACTTGTAATCGGGTTGGGTTGGATTGGCTCGAATCAAATTATTTGGCGGCGGCATTCGCATCCTAATAGCCCTGCAATGATAGAGGAGCCAGAGAATCTAGCGAGCGACACGTGGCGGGAACTGAGAGGCGGACGCGCGGCCTCGTGAACGGTCGAGCTCCGAGTCGGCGTGGGCTTTTGGCTTTTGGAATCCGCAGTTGCATTGAGGCGTTTGCGATTCCAAACAAATTGTAAATTTTCGACCGTGTTTGAATAATATTTGATTTAAATTTAAAATTAAATATGTATAAATATTTTCCGAATCAAATTTGAATCGAAATAATATTGCTTGATTGTTTGTAAACTTTAATATTTTATTTATTAAAAATTTTATATATTAAATACATAAAATATTATATATAATTAATATATATAATTTTATGATCATTAGATCTTTAATTTTTTGTAATCGAGCATCAATTTTTGAATATTAAATCGAATTTCAATTTTGAATAGTGATCGAACCGTTTGAATTAATATTCGAAAATTTCGAATCGAATCCAAACTCAAATTTTAATTCGAATCGAATTCGAATTCAAAATTATTAAATTTTTGAACTCCGAATCGAACTCGAATATGTCACTTCGAATTTGAACTCAAATTCGAATACTAAAAATTTTTTAAAGTTCGATTCAATTGGATTCATTTACACCCCTAGACTGAACCATTGACTAAGACTCGACTCACACTCCTCTACCTCGACCAATGCTGATATAATAATAATAATAATAATAATAGATACTATTGCCATGGCATTATGCCATGCATGCGGGAAGAAAAAAAAAGAGAAAATGAAGATTCCAAAAGGACGAGCTAGGATTTTATGGTCATTAGGAACCTCCAGACTCCAGAGCGAATGCTTGAAGCAGTGGACAAAGAAGATACTACGACCTTGGAAAAATCTATCCGCGACGTAGATAAAGCCATGCACCAAAAAAATATCTCAGACATGATGATTTATAGATCATTGCACTTTCTCAGATAAAAGTCACATGCTCCATCAAAGACCAAAATTAGAGAGATCACAGGGATCAGTCTAGTTTTTAGTTTTTAACTGTCTGAGTTCTTGACTTTGTGTTGTCTCTCAGATTAAGATTATATTTTCAGATGATTTACAACCTAAAGTTTTGCCTTCTTTGATCTCGAGATCTCATTGTTCACACTCTTCCATGTCAGTCAATTATTTTGATGCATATCAAAGATAAACATATACTCGAGATTTGGCAACTTAAGAAGGGTGAATTAAGTGATTGCAAGGGATAAACACTTGCAATTTAACACAAATCTCATAGATCTTAAACTAGAGGAATCACAGATTCCATGTATTTTGTGAGATGCCTCAAGATCTGCCAAAGCTGTAGGTGAGTTCACCAATACGAGGAATCAGTTGAGCACAGATGAAAACTAAAAGGACCACACATTGCTCAGATAAGCCTTTGTAGGCCGGTTCATCGGAACAGTCGCGGTAGTCATGGCGAACTCCTCCGTTTTCATTCCGGAACGGCTCTGATTTCGTTTCGGAGTGGCCGTAACGCCGTTTCTTCTTTTCTTCCGCAGTCTTCGTCAACTCATTTTTTTCCACAGTCAATGTCTTCGCCGTGGAACGTTCTGAGCCGGAAATTTAGAACGACGTAAGGCGTTCCAGTTTCAGAAGTCCGTTCCGAGCGTTCTGCATCCGAGTGTTTGTAGGCATCTCGCAAGATGATAAGATTGACCGAATTTTGCTCACAGTAATGTCTCAGAATTCAGATATTAGAAACATCTCGCAATTAAGAAGTTTGTTTCAGTTGTTGCTGAATGAGTAATGCTGAAAATGCTCTTCTTTCTTCGGGTTTGTTTCAGTTGCTGCCGAAAATGTTGTGCAGAGTGTAAATTCTACAACAAACATGCTGAAAAACAAAAGAAAACCCCAACTTCACACACCACTTTCTATGGCGACTAACTACAAGTAACTTCAAAGAACCTGGCAATTCAGTAAGTGCGTTTAGAGGGAAGCTATTGATCTCAACCTATGCAATCTAAACACACAGAGCAGATGTATAACTGACAGTATAGAGAACGAGTTTCATCTCGAGTCCAGTCTTCGAGCTTGAAACTGAATGCGGGGAGGATCAAGGTTTAACCAAAATAAACTCGTTCGGGTTTTCGTCGCGGTTCGATATAGTTTCGATACTTTTGGTCGAGATGAGTCCTCCAGCTGCACACCCATGTTCCAAGTATTGAAAACTGCAAGACTAGTTCCTTCACCAAGGACCAAGAACTGATCTCACTGACATCAGGGTAAAAATAATTGGTACCAAGTTACAAAGAAACAAACACAAAGCGCACAAAAATTCCTCAGCAGCTGTCTATTCCTCCTCACCATAGTAAACTATGCAGAGGAAATTTTATTCTATCGTGTTAATTTTGAATTGGACAATATATTTTTTTATGATTTATCTTTTTCGTATTGATTATAAAACTGATTGACTGAGACGTTGAAGTCGAACGAATCATAACCAACATAGAGGTAACTTCAAAAGGGCTATCCAACCAATAAAGATACTCAAAAAAGCACAATCTTTTTCTATATATATAACAATAAAGTCTTATTCTATTAGGTGAGGTCGACTATATGATTCTTCTACACTATTGAACTTTATCTTCTACTATATTATCATTTATATTTAAACAAATTTTATTATTGCTAATTAAGTTTTTTTTTATTTTTTTTCTAATATTTTTATTTTTTATTGAGATGAATAATAAAAATTGAAGTGGCTTCATGGTACATTAAATCTTCTCTTCTCGGAATATAAATACGCCTGAATCTTCCCTTATACTTACCATCCATATTTGATATTTCTACTCCGTTCGATCTCCTCGGTCTCCGCCGGGTTCTGGTGCTCCGCGGTGATGGAAAAGCAATGAGGAGGCAGGTCCTCTCCTCCCGGCATGCCTCCCTCGCCATCAGCTTCCTCAGCGTCTTCCGGCTGCTTCGACCTCCCCTCCCGGGAGGACGGCGATGAGCTCGCCGGATTCCACGACGACTCGACCGGCTCCCTCGTCGTCTTCGTAGACGGCGAGGCGGAGGCCGATTCGGCCTGGCTCCCTGCCGATTCGCTCGACCCCGCCGCCCGCAGCGCCGTCGTCGAATGGATCCTCAAGGTTCTCTCTTCTCTCTCCGGCGCCGCGCGCATCTTAGAATCATCTGTTGTGCGCTTTTCTAATGAGCGCTACTAGGTCCGTCGCCCTCATCTTTAACGGACGTTTGGCCGGTTTCCTCAGGTTCGTGCTTATTATCAGTTCCGGCCACTGACGGCGTACCTCGCCTTTATCTACGTGAATCGTTTCCTCTCCTCTCATCGCCTGCAGGTAGATTAATCTCCCTTCAGTCGTTTCTTCTCCATTTGACCATTTTCGGTCACGTAAATGACTCGATCGTGTATAGCTTTGCTCGACATGTTTGGATTTTTTTTTTCTCTTCTGATGTTTAGGAAATGTGCAAAAACTCTGGATTCATGAATTTCGGTAAAATCATGAGAGCGAAACTTTAAGAGTATGAAAGATATGATTGATTGATTGATTGATTGTCGACTTCTGCGTGGGCTTAACATTAATTGCTTCTTTTATTCTAGGATTCATAAGAGTAACCTAACGCCGGTTTGTACCGATGCAGCAAAATGGATGGGCACTGCAGCTCTTATCTGTTGCCTGCCTCTCCCTTGCTGTGAAAATGGAGGAAACACTGGCCCCGACCCTCTTGGACCTCCAGGTGATTGAACAAAGGACTAAAATTGCACCTCCAGCTAGCTGTTGCTCCCATCTGCTTCACCAGGCATGCATGCACGCATCCATTAAGCTGTGTTAATTGTATAGGTTGAGGGCGCAAAGTTCATATTCAAGCCTCGTACTGTGCTTCGCATGGAGCTTCTGGTGCTCGCTGCATTAGATTGGAGGCTTCGAGCCGTGACTCCTTTCAGTTTCACTAGTTTCTTTGCTTTCAAGATCGATCCGTCGGGTAAACGAGCAGAAGCCTTGGCTTCGAAGGCTACACAATTCATATTATCTGCAATGCAGGGTAACAAAAATGCTAACCCAAATCAAAGTTCTCGGTGCTAAATAACCTGCATGCATTGCTTTTTTTAATCTGAAATCTGTGTTACAAACAGAGATCGAGATTGCAAGTCATTCCCCATCGGCGCTCGCTGCGTCTGCCATAATCTGTGCGGTCGATGAGACTCATGATCTAGCCATTGTTACTCCTGCAATCGCAGCATCGTGGTGGACTGGACTGACAGAGGTAATTAGTAGCGACGATCCATAGTTTATAATTGATTGATGGATGGATGGATGGATGGATCTAGCCTGATCAGCATGAAAATTGTTCTTTTAGGAGAGAATTTCAAATTGCCACCGGATGCTGCAACGAGTTGTCGATGAAAGAAGGCTCAGAAAGTCCCCGATCATTCTTTCGCAGCGCAGAGTGACTAGTTCGGCTAGAAGGGACTCAGGAACCTCAGCACCCTCCTCATCTCTTCCGACTAAGAAAAGGAAGCATCACAGCCACAGTTGCAATTGAGCCTTAGGCAATAAAAGAACACAAGGCATGAGGATTAAGTAATCTCGTTTTGGCTTTTCGGATTCTTCAGTATTTTTATACGGGAGTTTGGTGTGATTCCATTCAGTGTGGTGATTTTTGGTCTTGTATCTTTTCGGCCCTGGGAGTTGTTTTCATTTTGAGGGCCTTTTGTTGCTGTAGTATAAGCCATGATCATGATGGCATAGAGTCACAGGTCTCCGAGGGATGGGGATTCTGCCATTATTTTGTGTGGAAGAGATGTGTTTGTCTCCAATGGCAGGGGACTGGCGGTTCCAATGACAAAACCATTGATTGTTAAGAAGGAAGAGAGTGAGCTGGTGGGCCTTGTTGGGGTTGTGGTAAAAGCAGTAGAAGTTTAACATTCGAGCAGGGGTAGAAGGAAGGGTAACTGATGACAGATTCCAGATCTCACACTGTTCCTTCTGATCAAGCTGCTCACCTCTGCTCTGCTCTGCTCTGCCATTGACGAGAGTTTTCTTTTTGTTGTTTTGTTTAGGGTATTGCAAGTCGGGCAGTGTGAATTGTTACTCTCATGCATGTAATTTTTTGTTTTTTTTTGTTTTGGGCATCACTTTCAGCATGCTTGACGGTAGTCTTGAGGGTGTTCCAAAAGGTGTATGTATTCTCAAAATTTTGTAATACCAAAAAAAAAATAAAAAATTGATACTTCACTAAGTGTTTAAGAATGTGTTGTGACTTGCAAAACAATCCTAATGCTCAAGAGAGAATTATAAGCAATTTGCCGCTAGTACAATATCTAATGCTTCGACTCTATCGAAGAATCATCTTCGGGTGATCAGGTTAATCGGTTTCGTTTGATCGAGCTTGGGAACACTGCACTAGGGACCTTAGAGAAGGCACATGGTGAAACTCTAAAGTTGCAGTGAAACTCTAAAGTTGCTGGATTCAAATAGACACAAAGGCAAGCAATAAAGATTTGAATGCACTGAAGTTGTATGTGCTCTAAAATCAGATAATTGGATAAAAGGAAATACATAAACATGTGAACAACCTAATCTATTGAAGATTGTGGGATCTGGGTTTTGGACCACTCTTGCTGGTCACACCCTCATGAAAGTTAAGAAGACAAACAACCAGTCAGCAAATCAAAAAAAAAAAAAAAAAGGGTCATAACTAATAGGAAAAAGTAGTGAAGCATCTGTTAACTTATCGTTGCTAAACTCTCTTCTTTTAAGTGTTTTCAAGAACAATTATCCTTCTTCTTTTTTTTTTTTAATTGTTAGGACTTCATGTGAAATTAGTCTGCCACACTGGTGGAATTTGCGTGAGGAACAAGACCATGCTTCGCTACAAAACAAGAGTTAAAACAAAAGAAAAGATGGATCGATGGATCGAGCAGAGAAATGATGAGACCTGGTCGGAATGCGTCCAAGCTCAGGATGTCCGGCGTGTAGCCGTGGCAGTTGGCACCACAGTCGATTCCCTCCTCTGCTAACGAACTTAGAGATACTGCTAATGAGTTGCACTCCAATCTGCTAGAAGACACACAAACATCTCTGCCCATTTGGGACCATTCATTCCATGCCTTCAATTCACATTGCCAAACTCCGTATTCAAAGTCACAGTCTTATTGACTATACAGTATCTCCCTCTCTCTTGTATTCTCCAATGATTTGATTTGTGCGCTTCTGTTTGTTTCATCCCTTTCTGTCATTAGACCTCATCGCATAATGTCCTGCTAAACTCCTGATCAACGGGGAACAGTCTCCTCCAACCAAACCAGTAACAGTCGGTAAAGAATGAAAAGGATGTCGCTGAGAAAAATCCTAAAGCGCACATAATGCAACCTTGTTAGATTCCCTCATGCCTGACATGTTCCCAAACTAGTGAAAGAAGAGTAGATTGTATTTTATTTCCTTCTCCATTTCCTGAAAAAGAGAGAGAGAAGTAGAAGTTGTGCTTTAATTTGCATTCTTTATATATATCCTCCATTGCCTTTTGGCACTCTCTTTGTCCACCGAGCATGCAGGGAATCCCACGAATAAGCCCAAAAGCCAAAGACTCAATGCCACTCACTCTCCTCGCCTCCTTTCTTTCATAAAGCATGTATATTTAGCCAAAGGCGAGCATGATTTGATAAAGGGATCTTCAACTTTAATTGTCCCGGCAGCAGCCATCTACCTCGTGCTCACGCTGTTGCAGTAGGTCCTGAAATAATGGACCCAAAAGTTATTAGCATCATAAACACAATACTTGTTTTAAAAAAAAAATTCCAGTAATTTTCGCAATCAATACATGCATAATGATCAGTATTCCTCATCTACCTGTCGACTAGTTAAAGCCATGCCCTGCTCTTTCTTTTGACTTTTCAGTGTTTTTTTTTTATATAAAATTTCTGACATGATGAAGTTGTGCAAATGGAGAAGACACTTTGATGGCTGTGGAGAATGGCAAGTTTCAGAGAAGTGGTAGAAGGCACACACTGAGTTGTTTGCTATTGATGAAAGGAGGAAAGCAATTGGATAATGTGGAGTTAGTTCCAGTCTACCAAATGATGGTAAAAGCCATGAAAAGTATGCCTGGATTATGTTATGATATCTACAGATACACAAAAGACAATAAAGGTTATTCCCCTGTATTGTAAATGTTTAATACTTTTTTTTAAAAAAAAAAATAAATTAAATACTAGATTAAATTCTGTAAGAGATAAATTTGTCGTATTAAATTGAAGAAATGCTGGATGATGCAGTCTGACATCAGCTGTGGCTACCAAGTTGAATAGATCTTCTTTGGATTTGGTTGAAGAGGCATCAGCTAACAGTGAGAAGTGATGATTCATGATTCTACAATGAGTTCCACTGAAAACAATGGCAAACAGCATATTGTGCTGGGACAGGGGGAGGACAGTGGGATTGGAAGATTGACTCTCAATGGATCTTAATTAGCCTTTTTAGTTAGTGTTTTTTTTTTTAAAAATTCGACTAGATCAGGTCAACCAGTTCGATTCGGTTAAATAAGAGGTCAATTGAGCATGACTCGCTTAATGAAAATGCTCAGGTTGAATCGGATTTTTAACATGTTTAACTAGGAAAAACTAGCTAATACTCAAGGAGTTGATGGATCTAATTCTGGTTTTGGGGTTTGAAAACTACGCTTCGACTCCCTTCTTCGGCCATTTTAACTTGTCGGCCACTTATATTCGATCTGACTTGAATAAGTCGGCGGCATTTGTGATTCAACCCAACCCAACCCAATTGCTTTGTACTGTTTCATTTCTTCTCACCAGCTGATCCACCTCTCCTTTCTTTGTTTTTTTTTTTTTTTTTTGTGTTTGTGTTTCATCGGAAGTTTGATGTCGAGCATAGGAAGAAGCTTCTCAGGCAAAAAGTGTGGAGATTTCGTAAAGAGTTCGGCAATTTACCAAACAACGCAGTTGAAATTTGGAATTGCTCAAAAAGTGTCACATACTTTTATATTTATCAAATAGCGCACTTAATTCCTATTTTATCCCTCCCGCCAAACAGACCTATAACACAGTGAAATTTTCGAACATGATGCTGAGAATTCAAATCCCAGCGGTTGTATTGAATCCAGGCAATGATGTGATCTTTGAGTCTTTGGAATGCAACTTCCAACACCACTATAAATTTGACCACGTGATGTGTAATCTTTGAAATTATAAATCTCAGTGGCTGTAGTCTTTGAGATTTGAATTTTCAGACCACGCAGTGGTCTGTTTGACAAGAGAGGTAAAATGAGAATTAAGTGTGCTATTTGGTAAATATGAAAGTATGGGACGCTTTTTGAGCAATTTCAAATTTCAACTGCGCTCTTTGATAAATCGCCGTAAAGAGTTTCCTTCAACAAATGCTTCACAAGGAAAAGGAATTGGAGATTGTAATCAGGCCTTTATTGCTTGGACAATTTCCAAATTAATTGGTTGAAGGATCCCAATACATACAAAATCTTTAACATCATACAATGCAATACCAAGAGTTCTATAAACTAGAAAAATTGATATTTTATAGGAATAAGAAACTGATTAGTTAATCATTTGAAGTGTGGGAACTGCAAGTTTGCAACTATATCAAACTTTACATTTACCAATTTTCTCTAGTGGACAATGAAACCAAAATATCCTACTTATGTTATTCAGATTAGCAAAAATTGGATGTGACACGAGGAGGTTGATAGATAAAAATACTTGGATATCTACTGGTGCATCAAGTGGATGGAAATGGAACATACATACATGATGTGAATGAGATATCATTGTGAAAATGAAGGATCAGCACTTCAAAATGGATGCAACAACAAACTAAAAGTGAGAAAGAAGTACTATGAGTGGCTAGAAATTCAAATCATCCTCATCAGTTCCATCAATATGGTTTACCTGTACCATCCCTCTCCCCATTTCTCTCCCAGAAAACAGGGATAAATATGGAACCCACCAACCAATTCCATCTACTGTAGGAAACATAACATTCCGATTTAACATCTTCAAGCATTTACAGAGGCACAGAGCCAACCATACACTTCCAAGGCACTCGAAGATGCCTGAGGAGATTTGGAAAGCCTTTGCACCGTACCCCAATTTTGCAAGGATTTACAAGTTTGAGCCTTGGGTTAAATACTAAGTTTTAATCCTGAACGGTGTCAATGCAGAGAACACAGAAACGCAAAGCCGGCCCAACTGAAAATGACACTATCGAAAACTTCATTGTGCTAAGGATCTTTAGTAAAGCGTGCGATTACAAGATTAACATCGCAAAAATCAGTCGACAATGGTGTTTGTACCCTAGACAGGAAGATGCAGCATGCCCTTTATGATTGAAAGACAAACTGTCGAAGGTAATAGTGCAGCAGGTTGACGCTCAACAAACAAAGCCAGAATAGCCTGGGAAATTCATAATGCGGTAAAATATAGAAAGCCAGGTAATTACCTGCAAAATTCATTATAATTAAGAGAACAGATGGTAGTTCTAACATCATTACAACAAATATGTTAGTAGCCGTCAGACCACGATCACATAGCAGCAATTTACCACCAGTATTCAGATGTTTTATAACTTAGTTAATATGGTATGCCAAAGTTTATAGCATGGATATGTATTCATCAAGTACTTTGATGTTTTATATCTAGTAAACATGGTATGGTATGCCAAAGTGTATAGGATGGACAAGTACTCCTAATAGCCTGAGATTGGTTTTAAAATTAACCTGATGGAATAGTAAATTTGTTTTTAGTAACAATGATGGATCAAAAAAGCAGTAACAAGATACATCAAAAAACGTTGCATTTAATATATAGGAACAAAATATTTCAAAATATTTTAAGTTTCTAATGCCTTTACTGAAAACGAAAATGAACTAGTGTCACATAATGGAAGTGAAGCTCCATACTTCCCCAAACAGTGCCGATCCAATAACCAATAGAACCATAGGAGAGATGGTGTCTTGCAAGAACATGTGAAAACCTAACAGAATTCCGACTTTTTCTACTTTTCACAAGTTTCCTCTGCTAACCTCACCTTCCTCAACTTTGTTTTATTTCCTTTCCTCCCTATGTCCTCCCTCTAATTACAGGCATCATTGCATACAGTCAGGATGCAGTTGGGATCGTCCCAAAGACTGATTAAGTCAGGATCAACAAACTATAACCAGCTCTGGCTGATTTCATTTAATTGACAAGTGAAGACACAAATTTATGAATCAAATGGGATCAACTCTTGGTGATTCATGGGATGTAATAGTACACCATACCGTCTAATGCTATCACTGAGTTGTTTTTCAAGTTATGTCAGATGGCAGAGCCAAGATGCACTGAAAATCCTACATGATTGAATGAACAACGAAAAAAGACACTGTTACATGCTTATATTTTTCTGGTTATGGGACCAAAATGAGAATTGTCTCTGCTCAAGTGCTCTTCAATAATTAATTTATAGGCTGCTAATTAGGTTAGTACAAACAATACATTTCTTGGACTATGCATTTTGCACAGGCGCTGAAGTGCGCAGATGTCTAATAATTATGTTCCTCATCATGCATCATTCCCAATCTATTCCCCATGTGAGAAAACCTTTTAATGTCGGTAACTGAAACCATGCAGCAGGCACATAAACATTCTCAGCAGTCAGTAGCTTTGGATTATCATAAACCGTAAGATCATTACGTTCAAGAAACAACAATGTCCTTTCTGATTAGTAGAATGGAGAACAGATAGGTTATCAAGAATTCAATAAGACATAATAGCACAATATGCTGCAAATTTGATAACAAGGTGATCTATGTTCATTGTTAAGTTTCATCTCTCAATGATGTAAATCCATCTCTTTGAAGCAAGAACTACCATGTGATCGCATGAAGCTATAGGTCTTGCGGTAACACACAGAACATTATAATTAATTTAAAAAATCGTCGAATGAAAGAAACATCGCCAGATAGAATACTGAGAGTAAGATGCGGATTCAAACAAGTTCATCAGCTCATCATAGAAGTGCTTTAGAAGTAGCTTCAAGCATTGAACATTAAGGAAAGTAGACTTTATCGACAACATCTTGAACCATAGAGATAATTTTGGTTAACTATTCAAGAAATATAAGTCAATGCAATGCAACACATCAGGATTAGTTTTTTTTTTTTTTTAAATCCTAAAGAGGAAAGGAACGCTCATGTACCTCAACCTTCGGAATTACTCCCTAGAGGGAAGGAGAAGATCTCCCGCACAGGGGAGAACTCAACGAGGCCGATGTCCATGGCGTACCCAGAGACAGGCAGCTTGAGGTCCCGAAGAATGCAGAAAGCATCCGAGATGCGATTCCGAGGCACATCCTGAGCGACGGAGCAATGTGGCACCCAGGATTCGGGACGGAACTCATCGGGCGGCTCGACCCCTCCTTCCTTGCGGAGCGCGTCGCAAACCTGGGCGTGAAGGTGGAGGAGGGAAGCGGCAGGGGTAGGAGCGAGGAAGAGCACGTCACCTTCTTTATTAGTGTCGGGTGAAAGAAAGGCGCCGACGGAGGAGAGGGAGAGGGGGAGCGGGTCGAGGCGCGCGGCGAGGCCTCGGAGGGCGACGTGGAGGCGGTGAGTGTCGAGGGATGGAGCGGATAGGAGAGTGATGTGGGGGCGGGCGGACATCTCGATGAGCTGCGTGCTGATTTGCCGACGGGCGAGCACGTTCCACGCCTTGAGCACCTGGTTCTCCAGCGCCGGGTCGAAGTATAACTCCACCGCGTAACCCTGTTTCTGCCCTACCACCTCCGACGGCGCCGCCGCCCTCTCCAATTCACCCGGTCGCTGAGCCATCGGGAGATCCCTCTCTCTCTCCTCTCTCTCTCTCTCTCCTCTCTCCGCCTTCCCTTCTCGCGTTTTCTTTCCGGCAAAAAAGGAGGTGGAGGAGGGAAGCAGTGTCACTGAAGGTACTCGAAAAAGTTACCTCAGCCGAAGCCAATAAGATGAGTCATATGAGTGTCCCAACTAGATATGAACTCATTTATCATTCAAGTGAAGGTAAGAAAGTTGAGTACAGTTGGGGAGGGTGATGTTTAAGCTTTGGCCGGGATGAGGACATCCATGGTCCACGTCTGCTTCATCTTCCAGTTCATTTTGCAAATGTTAGCAAGGAGATTCCGGCGAGATTTCTCCGGAATTGAAGAAGATAAATGGACAAAAAGAGAAGAAAAATATTATTCGATGCTCCTGCTTATTTCAGATTCATTTTTGGGAAGAATTCAGATTGTTGTAGCATCTACGCAAGAAAGTTCATGGTGCTCAATAAAGCCAGGAACCAGTAGTAGTTGTCAAGCCTCATTTCCATTATATCATCGGAGAACCAGCTTTTCAGCTTGCCGATTGCATTGCTGAAAATTTCCAGGACTGAAATCAGAAGAGCACTCCAAAGCTGCCCACCACGAAAGCATCGTCGTAGGCACCTCCATGTAGAAGAACTCCTGCATCCCCACGACCGTGAACACATCCGAAATGCCCAAGAGAATTTACTGCTGCAGCAGCCAAAAGATGCTCAGCTGTGCACAATTCGAATCCGTTTCGATTCGACGACGGCTTCCATAACCGTTGCGACGACCGAGAGGTCAGCAAATCCCTATGTCAATCCTCCGGAGCAAGCTGATTAATTCCTTTCTCTTTTCCAGGAAGCAGGTGGACGAAGGGAACTATGAGCTTGTCGTAGAGGGGCATGACGAGGATGACCGACAAGGTGACGGAACTCTGGAGCATTGTGGGAGGGATCACGATTTGTCACCGCCGGGCGCCGGCCGATGCTGTGTTTCATCGTCATGCCTTGCGTCGTCAAGAAGGTGACTGACTGTTGGAAGATTACTGCAAACCCTTTTCGATTCTGCTTTTATCTGAATTGGAGCAATCAGATTCAGAGCTAAGAGGCTTCAATTGTAACCTTCCATCAACAACACAATCGAACATGTCAAGCAAGAAGTTAACACGCTCATTTTCGCAATCTGAAAGTTCTACAGCATCATCATCCGAACTGATGAGGCACCTTTTCGATCTGATTCTCGGTATTGCGAGCTTCGCAGATTGGATGATATGCTTTCGGTCGGCCGGTCGGAGACCTTGTGGCCGTAAAACCAAGATTGATCCTCCTTGTCGTAAGGAAATCAAGTAGAGGGGAAGGAACAGAGACGATGTGGGCATCCCTGCACACAGCAACTCCCATCCCATGAGGTCAATCACACAAGTCCCTGTCAACAAAATATTTTCAGCAACTCAGGGATTTTCGACGGTGTTTATCGACAAATTACCACGACGTAGAGCAAGGAAGAGGCCGTGATGGTGGAGTAGCGATCCCAGTAAGAATCGGCGAGGATAGCACTGACAAGAGGAAGCATGGAAGCGACTCCAGTCCCGGCGCTGGCACTCTTGGCAGCTGAGAAGGTGCTCATCTTGACATGGTGAGTGAGGTAGCTCAGAAAGCTAGGCTGGAGGCCTTCGTAGGCAAATCTCTCCACGCTTGCCGCCACTGCGGCGCTCCATGATCAGTAACGTCATGCTCAATTCTCCAAAACCAAAGTTCGTCGATCGAGATCTTTCCGATTATGAGTATGCATGACTCGTCGAATCCCGAAGAGTTCTTCATCTTCAGCGCCATGGCAGAGAGTTCTTAATCAGACAGAGGCGGCGCTTTGCGATTTGGTGCTGAAGACAAAACAAGTGTAACAGATGCTTTATCGATCTCCTCCTTCGTCAGGAGTGCAAATTCGCTAAATCGTCTATCTTCGTAACACTGCTCCCGCACTTTTCTGTTCCAATTAAAAATCTGAAACAAAAAGCAGCTGCGTAAATTGTGAAATTGTTCGAGCTGTTCCTTTTTATAGATAATTGCTGGAAACTTCATCCGCACTTGGACAAATGAGACTGCTTTCCGCATGCTTTCGAATGGCCTCATCATCATCAGTCCACATCAACTTGAAGAATGCCTGATGATTTTTGATTTGGTTTTGCACGATGATGATGGTGATAAGGCTGTGAATTTCTCACTTGTGGTGCGTAGGAAATATCATGGTGTATGATTGTACAGATCAAAAGAACGACAGGAAGAAAACCACTCCAAAAAAGCATTTGCTTTCTTAAAGCTCTCTCTTTTGCTCCTATCAAACAGGGCTCAAGCACAAAACCGGACGTAGGAGAAGCAGGTTCTGCGAGCTAGCGGCTGTCATTGTGGCCACTTCCGCTAATGGCGAAGGCCAATCTAAGGATCACAAAGTCCGAGACTGAGTCGTCTCCCTGTGTGCACTTGCTTGCCGATGAAACCAACAATTGTTCCGGATATAATCGACTCGATCGGCGGAAACGATGAAAAGGAAAGTAGAGAGCAGAGAATATATGCACAAGATGAAGGCATGATCAAGGTGGAGGATGGGAGGTGCCATGGATTAATGCAATCCCTCCGATCATCTTCAGCCTCCGTCCGTACCCGGGGCAGATCCTCCGCCGCTCGCCGAACGGCACCAGCTCCATGTCCAGGAGCCCCTTCGAGTCGATCGCGCTGCCCACGAACCGCTTCGGTCGGAACTCCTCCGGCGCCGGCTCCCAAGCTAGCTAGCCAATGGATATGATATTATGTATTATTTATTTAGTATATGATTCTTATTATTTATTTTTTTTTAAAGTAAATTTTAGACGTGAGAGAGCATCCTTATTTTTTATATTTTTTCTTTAAAAAAATATATTTTAAACAACAATTATATGTCATTGCATCTTTACATATTCAAAAATCCTATATATGATGTTACACAATTTATTCATAAAAATATCCGTGAATATTTTTATTATTCACAATGTATATTATAGTTCAATGATAGAGAATAGAACGATAAATAATAGAGATCTTACGAATAAATTATATAGCATAATATTTCTATATAATTCAACTATTTATATATTTGATTTAATTAATTTTTGAAATAGACAATCTGATTCTATAAAGATTTTATCGTTCACCAAGATAAATTCGAAAAGAATATAAATAATTCAACAATACAAAATGATTCAAAATCTTTTTGAAAATTCAAATTTGAAAAATGATAAGAAGTGAACTTTAAAAAATAATAGTATCCTTATAATATGAAAGTTTATTCTATAACAATATGATCCGTAAGGTTGACAGTGGAATTTTTCATGTGGAACACTGTCACATTCATAATTTTCTATTAAAAAGTGAGATAAATTATGAAATATTATTACGAACACTCTCAACCATTTTAACATCTATGATTGATTATTTTATTTGAAAAAAAAACTTATAAATATATTGCAACTATAAATCGCATCGTACATATATCTGAAAATTAAATTGTAGCTTCTTATTGATGTAAAAAAGTAATTCCTTTTCATCCTCAGTGTCTTCGTCAATCGATTTCACAGTCAATACGAAGAAGATAAATTACGAAGAACATATTGTCCAACTCAAGATTAGTGCGGTAGCAAAACAGGCACATCAAAAGACTTATAGCTTTCGAAAATTGATCCGTACTCATTGATACAATTCTATTGTCGCAGTAATCACAAAGTCCTTACATGAAGATTAAATTGTAGCTTCTTTACAAAAGATTAAAATCCGTCAACCTAGCGCCCCCTACCGACCTATCACACGGCTATTGTGAGAGAAATAAATCACGGAGGACTGTATAAACCTCGACATGGTGGTTAAAAT
Organism: Wurfbainia villosa; assembly: GCA_025175895.1. Lineage (NCBI taxonomy): Eukaryota > Viridiplantae > Streptophyta > Magnoliopsida > Zingiberales > Zingiberaceae > Wurfbainia > Wurfbainia villosa. Next base: position 30,737,206 of record CM045991.1, read on the forward strand.
ACATGAGAATCATCTGAATTCAGAAAAGAATTTTGAATCTTCTCCGAAATCGATTATTGTCTTATTCGTAAGTTTCGTCGTATTTTAGTCATCACGTGTGAACAAATTGTAGCTTCTCATGATACAAAATGTTAGAATCCGCTAACCTAGCGACCCCTACCAATCCGCTCTCGGACCATCGTAAGGGAGGTAAATTACGATAGATCTTTAGCTCTTGAGACTGGTAACTAACATATGGAGGAATGACACTCTCGCATTTGTGAGAGATTGACTCGTTATCCTATGATATAATATTTGTATACGCTAATTACTAGGTTCTTTTTGCGGGGCAAATTGTAGCTTCTCATATGATGCAAAATGTTGAAATTTATCAACCTAGCGGTCCTATCAATATGTCTCCGGATCATCGTAAAAGAAATAAATTACGATAGATTTTTACTTCTTAAAACTAGTAATTCGTGCATGGAGAGACCATGTCCTCTTATTTACTAGGGATTAACTCAAATTGCAGCTTCTCATGGTCACAGATAATTGTCCATTAGTAATAATTATTTATGGTCGATTACTTCAATCACGTCTCTCCATTGAATTCTATTCCTACCAGGTCACCAATGACGTAGTCTTCATAAATTAACAAAAATATTCAAGGACAAAAGGAGTACTGGATTGAATATAAAGAAAGCCGTTTCTTTTTCTTGTGCATTTTAATCGTTTTTTTTTTTTGAAATTATTTTATTTTGGCGATGATTCGAGAACAGGATTGATTATGAACTCGAATTCAGATTAATTAGAAATATTATATGGCAAAAACTGTCAGATTTTCGATCGAAGAGCAAATACTATTTCTCACATCAAACTCTAATAGCTACCATACAAACACTGAATAATCCCATGGACCATCGTACAAGAAGACATCGATCGCAACAAAAGTTATACTCGATCTCCATCGAACTGCGAAAACTCTGCAGATTCTTTAATTTTTCTTCATCTGTCCAAAGCGCTAATCACCACCCTGCTCGATCATGGATCAGTTTTCAGTTTATCTCGCAAGCGTAAAAATTTGAAACTAAAAAAAAAAAAAAAAAAAAAAAAACGAGCTTTTGTTCTAAAAAATTGTGTTTTTTTTTTCTCTTCTGTTTTTGGAGAAAGAGCAGAGAAGGGAAGAACAGGAAGAACGTAACGTACCAGTCGTAGACAGTGGGCTTCCTCGGCTCGACGGCGTCGGATCCCCCGCCCTCCGCCGGCGCCGACTTCCTCCGGAGCCTCTTCCAGTCCCCCCTTGGCGTCGGAGCTGCAGAAGCAAAGAAAAAACCCGTTCAAATCCGATCTCGCTGAGGTTCCACGACGCTAGCTGTTATACGGACGGAGGTCTCACCGGAAGCAGGGGAGGCAGGGGCGCTGCCAGGGGAGGAGGCGGCCGACGGCGACGAGGGGCCGCCGATCCGGAGGATCGTGATGCTCCGCGTGACCCGGAGCGCGGGAGGAGGCACCGACTTCGCCGCCGCCGCCGCCGCCGCCCCCGAGGAGGAGAAGGAGGAGGAAGGTGAAAAGGAGGAGGACTTGCGGAGGCTCCCGAGGCCGGAGTCCGGCGGAGGCCCGGCGACCGTGTCGTCCCAAAGATGGTGGAGAATTCCCATTCGCAACTCAATTATTAGTGTGTTATTATTCTTGTTATAACCAAGTAGCGCCCGTCATAAACAGAGTAACGGCCCGTTACATCAAATGGACGTGCATATCGAAGGCTTCCCTTGAAGCGCCGGGGGGCGTGGGCATTTATAGACGGACGTGAACGAATGGAAACAAAACAAAACAAAAAGCCATCGAATTGGCAAAAATATCGAGAATGCCATTGCATAATTCACATGCAATTATTGTTCAATTATGAGATTTTTCTAAACACTCGTCCCCACAAATAGAGACTTAAATCATACGGTCCCATGACAACGACAAGTTCATATAATATTCCAATTAATATTAATCCATCTACATCGCACACACTGTTCATCATCACTTTGAAATAATCCAAGACGAAAAATAAAACCTTAGGAAAAAATAAACTGCAAGAGGAGAAAGAGAAAGGATGGAATAGGAGAGGGGAAAAAAATTAAACCACAACTAAACTAAACCAAATGAAGGTTACTCCTAGCCACAAGCGAACTCATGGCCGCGAGCGAAACCGACTACAACCACGAGCGAACCCACTGCTAGCCGCGAGCCTCAATTGTAGCCGAAAGTAAAACACCTCGCTACCGCGAATTGGCTCTTTAAAATTATTAGATCGATATCCTTGGGAGAGATTGAATGATCTTTCAACGAGGAAAAGAAAGGAAGAAAGTCGGTTCTCTCCAATTTTAGATGAACAAAATAATTCATGAATGAATTGGTCCGTACATTATTTTAAGATAAATAAATCATATAGATGAATAGATAATCTATCTTTTTTTTTTTTTTTTTTTTTTTCTGGTCCGCACTTTCAAGTGACCAGAATTGTGCGGTGTCAGTCATCAGAAGAGAAGAGGGGAGTGAGTGGGTTATTGAGCAACACAAATGATCAAAACCTGTCACTGTCTTTGATAGCTGCACTTTCCGCACCAGAGACTGATTAATCCAAGGATTAGGTATCAGTTGCTGTCATTAAGGAGGGCAGCAATAAGAAGCTGTTGGGAGGGGTATGTCATATATTTGAGGGTGTGGCTCGGATAATTTTTTGGTATGATTGATGATTTGGGAATTAGCACTTGCTTAGAAGTAACTAGTTGCTTGTTGTGGCTCCTTAATTGAAACTGACCATACAACAACAATAAGAGCAAATCAAGAAGTAATAATTGTTTTATCAGTGACAAGGAAAGCATTAGTCATTCTAGGGAAATTTATTTGTGAATAACATGCATGCATTCCAGCGATCAAAATTATAATTAGTCCACAAGAGGATTAAGGAAGTGCAATCTAATAAAATTGTTCATGTCATTTGTCACTCAAATGATTAGTATATTTGTTAATTACATTTTTTTGTATGTACTATAACAAATTGAATCTTTTTTTTCTGTATTTTATCTCTAGAGGCTATTAGAAATCTATATTCAAATACCATGCATTATAGCATTCAAAATGCAATATTATGATTCAGAATAAGATAATCTTCGATGGCTTGAATTATACTGAAGCACATATCCCCAATTTCCTTTTAATAAAAAAGAAACAGATGTGCTTAAAAATACTACCGAGTTTCATTTAATAATGGTAATACCAACGAATTCATTAGAAGAATCATACCTCATAACAAAAGTTGATCTAACACGAGAACATTAATATATGCTTGAACGGCTAAAAAAAATTTCATATATTCGCTTGCAGCAGTTTCCTACGATTGATGCATCACTCGATCATGCAATGGAATTGGAACCTCACTTCAAAATCGGATTCGTTCAATCTATTGTCTGCTTCGAATTAACCTCTGCAAGAAGAAAACTTAGTATATTGCAACATGTTGGACAAATTTTGGATGAATCTACCTACCCATGATCGATCTAATGAGGGGGTGTATTTTATCATATGGGACATCTCTCAAAGAAATCTACAGTAAAAGATGGAAATTGTATTATTATATTTCGAATATATATCTTTTTATTCTAAAGTGCACTAATTTTGATAGACTCGTACGTAATATGTGAGCATCAAAAAAATATTAATATTTCACTGTACTAGTTCTGTATTTTTTAAATGGGTCAGTTTACTTGAGGAAATGCAATAATTTAATAGGCATATGTCGACCAATTAATATAAATATTTCACAGACATTATGTAACAGATTTTTATTTGAAGGTGAATTACTCGCAAGAACAATGACCTATATATTGCTTTCTCAAGTAGAATTTGGTGCCCAAAGAAAACCATACAATTTGCATCACCAAAATCGCAAATGAAGTTATTTTAGTCCTCATTAAATTTAGAGGTAATGTGAAGGAAAAAAAAAAAGGAAAAGAAGATCCAACAGATAGAGCATATGCTTGCATGGGCTTACCGGAAAGCCAAACCATTGCCGAACTTAAAGAAGACTGTCGAGTTGAGCTTGCAGATCTTGTATTGTGACCATCCCGATACTTTCAATTTCTTCAGCAAGATATTCAGATTTTATCAGTGTCTGCAGCTGCAAATGGGCTTCGACTATATTTGTCCTGCAGCGAAGAACTCTTAAATTTGCAGTTCATTTGACTAACAATCAAGTGTTACAAGTTACAACCCTATGTTTGGTCAAATCACAAATCCATATTTTTACCTAAAGCCATTTTTCATTAGCACAGAACAATTTTCCATCGACAAAATATGAGTAAAAAAGAATAATTGCACGCAGGCATCTTAGAAATTTTGTTTATTTTGATTTTAATCAACCTACAGAGTAAAGAATCAAGGATAACTCGAGCTTTTGATTTGTAGAAATCAGTTGAATCGACTCACTTGATGGGTTTAAATAAAATCATTCTGGTTGATGGGTTTTGCAGATATAGCTTCATTTTTGTCATTACTTGAGGCAAGTCTTTCTGAATGGCAGTTGCAACCTGTCCGTGCCAACCTTTTAATTAGCACCATGCAAAACTATCAATTTGCCTTTTATACTGAAGCATACCTTCTGAACTAACTCGGCAACTTTGTCAGGACCAGCAAATGCTTGACTCTTGAGGGGTTTTGCTAGAACAGGATCTAACTTCTGCCCTTGATTTCCTGAGGATATTGCAACTTTGACTGCAGTAACCTAGGAAAGAGAGATTTTACCACAGCAATTTGAATCTAATTAGATTGATCATCTTGAGTTATTATACCTCACAGAGATGAGAAAATTTGCAGCCTACGAAAATGTATTAAATTTGTCATTTTATGGAAAGCAGGAAGCAGATAGAATCAAGCAACTTATGAAATATATGTCTTGCAACCATCATGTTAGTATCAAGCATTCATGTGCTATATGTATTTTATTCACGTCAATAAAAAATCTGTAAGGGATTACTCTACTTATGATGAAGAAAAGCGGCACTATATATATGTTGATCACTAACCACACAACATAACTGGCGTGCCTAAAAATGAGAATAGCGTAATACCTTTGCAACAAATGACAGCATGGGATCTACCACTAACTTTGTAGTAGCCATTATAAATTCCTCACAAGTAGCTTTAAGGCTTTTCTCGAGTTCCTGTAATCAAATAAACTTAATCCAAATGAAAAGTCGTGGCAGCAGCAAATTTCATTTAAAAACATGCGAAGAAAAGTCAAAAAGATCAAGAACAACGATACTAAATTATTACACAATGTTGTGGGCATGCATGTTTCAATTGGCTACGTCGCAAGAGAACCAAGAGCTCTATTGATTTTTGAATGAATGTAACAATGAAAAGGAGCCTCGTATTAGAAGCCTTAGAATTGCATGATCCAGTAAGACTCGATTTTTATCAACCATATGTACTAAGTTTAAAATTAGAAATGCTTTATACTATTTTCATTTTGACTAAAATCCTTTCATTTTTGGCATCATCACTCTTGTGATCTTTTCAATGATTGTTCCTGCATTGATCAAACATTTCCTGGTAGTCCAATGAAATTTGGCAAAGGGACAACACACTGACAACGTTCAGTTAGGCGCGCCGGTATAGTTTAATAGCTGAAATCAAATTACTAGACTACTATAACTGTAAGTGTGCTGGTTAATTTATGACTGTGGTTTCACATGATGCATTGCCTGAAATTGAAATAGCAGCTTAGTAATCCGCACAAACTACAATAGAAAGGTGGAAGATGTATGGAGCCCTGAATTTTATCAAACAATAAAATTCTAAAATCTGAATAGCACCTTCTTTGCATCTATCTGACTCTCAAGAACCCGAGGTGAGAAGGTTCTCGCTAAGGAAGATGACATCGACCAATCAAATAGTGAGGACTGACCTCTGAGAATCCTCCTCAGATGCTCCTGGAAAATCCAGTAAAACATGAGTTCGTTTCCAAATGAAGTTGCACCAAATTTACTGTGGTATCATCTTGAATCATGAAGCATTATCATTAAGGAATGAAAATTTATAATGAAAATTAACATTGCTAAATAATATAGAAAAGTAACACCACCTTTGTTTTATTTATCATCATGTACGTTTAAATGATAAAAATATAAATTTAACACAAAAGTTTAGCAGTTATTAATGAAAAATGACATTAAGAAATTAAGCATAAAGAGTAGCCCAATGGACGATGCTCCTATCATGCGGGGTCTCGAAGAAGGATCTATTATATACAACCTTACTTTGCTTTGCAAAAGACTATTTGCAAGACTCGAATCCGTGACCTTTAAATCACAAGATAGCAATTTTACCGTTGCGTCAAGGCTCCACTTCAAATTAAGCATCATAAGAGAGAATCTCACATAGAGAAGGAAGTACAATATTTATTGATTGCAAGATTAGCATTGAAAACTAGAAAATAAATAATTAAATTGGGAAACATAATAATGATTTATTGATTTACCTAAATAAAGATAAACAACCCACAAAAAGACTATCTACTAAACAAATTGAATTATTTTTAAACTGAAATTGGATTCAAAATTCAGCTATTCCCAATTTGCATGACTTAGTCAGACTTGCTTCCAAGTTACATGTAGTTTATAAATCTCGTGGCCTATCCTTTATTTATACTTCTTATCACTTTGTAAAGTCTTGAAAAATTTTAACCTTGCAATCCTCCATTTTCTTCCAACTTCCCACTGTTGTACTATTCCCTCTTGTTTGCTTAAGCCCATTGCCTATTGACTTTCCAAGATTTATCATTTTAGGCATGGGCACAGCAGTTATGTTCGTCCGTATTGCAAAATGCACGTATACCAGTATAAACATAAACTGTCTTCCCCAAATTAAAATGACAATCAGATATTACTGTTTATGTCTTTCAATTTTCTCCAAAGATGCAAATGATCATGTTGGCAGTCTTCTTCCAAAATCTCACAAAATTACTCAGCTTAATGCTGAGCCACAAAAACATTTCCATACAATTTTTAGCTCATAGATAAAAAATATCGATTGATCCTTGCATACTTCAATGCATACTTCAATTAAGCCACGTTAACCCTGACAAATGCATTGCCTAAAATATTTATATTCGCCAACATGGTGAAAGTAGTTTCAATACTGTGTCAAACTTATACCAGAATAATAATTTTCACCGCTGAAACCAATAGCTCTAACTGGAAGAATCCATTCTATCAATCAAACCCTATATGTGCAACATAGTTACCGTAGAAGAGAATTATGCATATTTAGCAGGTAGGCACATCAACAGTGAAAACAAAGCATTCCTTGCCTAGAGAGAGACACTCAGCATGTCCATATGGACATACAAAAACCTTCATATCTTTTAGTGGTGTCGTGTTAAAAAATTGATACACAGTGGCTAGCTGATTGTGGTCTTTCTAGTGTAGACATGACAACAAGCTAAGCTTTAAACCATCCTACAAGAACTACAAATTAATCATTCAGTATATATTAGCAAAAGGAACAGAGTAATATTCCAAGAATAAGATTGTGATCATAGTAGAAACTGTCAAAGAGACAAATAAATGTTCAGCTAGCACTAACCAATAAATGAGAAAAATCCAGCTCCTTGTGTGTTACAGAAAACTCAATGTCAAATGGTGCTATCTGAAATTTGACAGGGAGGATTAAGAAGAATTAGATCTCTTGTTTGCTTCATTAAGCCAAAAAGGTTTTTTTGTTCATGATAATTAAGTGAGTAAAGAAGAAATTACTTGCCTGTTCCCGCAAGATAAGGAGGTGCTTGATAAGAAAAAGTTGCCCATCCATTGTGGATGACCTCTTGGATACCAATTTGCTAGCATTCTGAGAAAAGTGGCTGAATGAGACATTTATTTCAAACAATGAAAAGACAACAGGAAATATCATTTTCAATGAAATTATTCTGTTTCACATGCACACACAGATGTTATTCTCCAGCTAAAAAAATTAAACATATAGCCTTTATAACCAAACTCTTTTTCCATTGTTATAGTCATCACAATCAACCTTGTTAATCCCAAATGTTTGTGATTGGCTTTATTAATCTTACCCCATCATTGAAGTTTATGCCTTGCAAAATTTAGGCACGTATTCTTCTATTATGTGTATTTCAACAGATCTATTTTCATAATTTCCCTTTGGGTATAGCCATATAGGAGTGTCACTTGATCAGGGTTCTCGTTTGTATTTTATTTTGTGCCACCATACTATTAGAATTCCTAATCTAGGAGGACAAGGATATGAATCAGATCTCCTACACATCATTTTGATGAAAATGAGTAAACAGACCTGAATAGATATGGAACAGAACTCCACAGCTTCCTGAATTTTTTTTAAAAAAGGTTAGACATATTTACCAATAGAATATTTCATTAAAGGTAAATTTGTAGGGGGAAAACAGCAAGCTTCTTTTTACCTGAGCTAGACCAGTAAATACAATGGGCTCCAAGCAATGGTATAACTTTGAGAGGCATGACACTGTCTTTTCCAGCGGCTGATAGCAAGTCTTGAAAACATCTGAGTTATCGTCGACCTTAAATTAAATTAAGCCAAAGTTATTTAGAAGGTTAAAATAGGGAAAAAAATACACATATTTAATAGGGTAAACAGGTAGCTATATATATAATAATTAATAGTTCGATACATAATAAGGTAAAATAACTAGCTCAAACAAAAGTGACTAAAATATTTGTGATGAAGCACTAATCCTTTGCCTTACAAGATGTGAATAGGTTTCTTGTACCAGAATATAAATTATTGCATGAGAACTAAGTAAAATAACTTGGTGCATATAAAAGTATAAAAGTTAACTAGAAACAAGCATGCGAGTAACAAATATAATAAGCTTACGCATGACGAGCCTATCTGAACAAATTCCACCTTTTGCATGTACGTGCAGGACATAATATTAAGGAAGAAAAACAAAAGTGAAAATTTTTGTATTTGGAATGCAGAAAAGACATATGAGAGGATACATACACTAGTACTTGAAGTTGTACCAACAGATTGCTCTAGTTTTGCAGGGTAATCAAGTTCATCGGTAGAAGGACGGTAATTAGCAATCTGCCAATGGTTAATATTGGTATCATTAATTAATCATCAGCACCAAAAAACAAATAGATAGAAGGCAACTAGTTAGTGACCCATTAGCTATTGAGCTTAAGTATTTCAAAAGTATTCACACATTATCTACGGGCACACTAAAAGTTTTAATCAAAACTATAAGATGATATGCACTATAATATAATAAGACTCTTTTAAAACCTTCAATTGAAGACGGTTTTCACCAATTATAGTTGAAATGGCTGTAGCTTCAAAGAAAATGGAATGAGGTATGCTAAACAATATTATTCCTAAGGGAACTGCATAAAGAGCATCTTGAAAAACAAGGATAAAGGTTATGATACCATATATCAAAACACAAAGGTAAAGGTTCTTTACATGAAAGTCCCTTCTTTTTTACTTAATCACATCTAGCTCCTCTATTGTTGATGTTGAAACTCAATACATTGCATTTACCATCAAGAGGTGTCAAATTACCTTGCAAGAATGGTATCATAAACTTAGCCTATTCATGTTTGTTCTATGTGACATTTTATTTTTAAGATTATGAAATTAGCAGGGAAATTATATTCTTAAGTTCCTTAACAGAATGCAACATTAGCTAGCTTAGCTCACCAGGATTATTAGAATGCTTGAACCACAACCCCAGAATAGTCACCTAAAAGTTGACAGACCACCTGCTATTTATTTTCGAGGATGCAACTGATCCACTTATAAATCATGACATTCAATTCCTCTACCAAGATTAGAATCTAGACAATCAACAACCTATATCAAACAACAGATTTGGGACTTCTTTATGGAGCTAAGATGGAAATTCGATAGATTCTAATAAATCAACTGCAAAATACAACAGAATCATCACACCTATAGCACATTAAAATTATAATCTGGCGGCTCAATCTTGCATTACACTTTTTTCAAAATTCATTATCAATGGAATCAATGGAAAAGGCATTCAAAATTATTCAGTCAAACTACGAATTTATAGGTAGCCAGTTCAGTTTGAAACTGAGAGAAGGATCAGTTTCAAACAATTTGAAATTTCAAAAAATGCTGCAAATATGCAGTGGCAGAGAAGTCAGTTTTGGCAAGCAAACCTCTTCACGTATATATGTTCTAGCACAAAATGTCAATCTTTCATGAATATCTGCTAGTATCCTTTCCAATGTCGGGCGTAATCCGGCAAGTGACTCGCCACGTCTACTAAGCTGCTCTCCTAGAACTTCAACTTTCAGAATATCAACAAGTTCACAAAGTGAATCAAGATTTGCTTCATGAATCAGTTTAGGTCTCAGTGTATCATACAGATATGTGGACCTGGAAATTAATAAAAAAAATCATTCAAAAGTAATAATGGAATTAATAAAATAGAGTAAAGATATGCCTGAGACAATGTGGCATCTATAAAGGGGAATGCAAACACGAGGAGATCTAATCTACTTCAATCAAATATGAAGAGTTAGATCCTGCAGATGCATAGCAAAGTATTAGACCTGAGCATAAAGTGTCCATTTTTTGTGAAACCGTATAACACTAAACCCTAGATAAAACATTGTAATCAAAGCATTGATTATATGTTCATTGCGAATGAAAAATCCTTGTTATGTAAACTTCCTGAATCTAAGATGGTATTTGCTAAACTATTAGTCGCAAAGAACTTGCCAAAATAAGAAGGCAGAATTTTTTCTGTAAGAATTGACTTACAAAGGGTTTATTAAAGGAGACAAACTCAAGACATCAGCCGAAGATGATGCAAAGAAATGTTCAAAGAGTTGGTGCTCAAGCTGACAAACCTTTCAGAAAATTCACCCATAAGAAAATTCAGTTGTGCTGCACCAATAGTCTGTGGGCTAAAATTTGAATCCTACCGAAGATTTTGATTAAAATGAAATAAAATTCACCTGCATTAAGTATGCACATCCAGACCTAGTCAACGATGGCAACTTTTCTTTCTTTGAGAACTCTGAGATCCTTTGTTGCACAATACCTTTCACCTGAAAAGACACATGCAAAAAGAATGCTAAAAATGACTAACTATAAATGAACATATTAGAGTAGAACCATGAACTCACCAAGGAAAGCCTCTGCTCACAGTATAGTTTGTGGCATTCTTTAAGAATTTGGGTGTACTCTTTCCTAGTTCGACTCTCAATTTCAGCTAGGATGGGTTTCATCTACAAATGTTGAATCCAATTACATCATATTTAATGGCAGATCAACCACATCTATTTCTATTAAAATTGTAAGCTATCCAATCCTTTGCACATATTCAGGTTACTCAGAACATAATTTTCATGAACTAAATAAACAGAAGTTTTTTTAACAAAGCTTTAATTGTTTATACCTCACTAGCTGCTGCTTTGAAGCGAACATAAATAATTGATGCCTCAACACCCTCTGAAACAGTTGTTCTACTTGAACCACTATCACGTATAGCAGCTTGAACCTGCAGCAGAGAAACTATGTTTCAGTTGGTTATGTGAAATTTGATTGACAAAAAAAAAATCTTCAGATGTTTCATTCACCTGGGAAGAAGCACCCTTTAGAACAGAAAGCACATGAGACCGAATCATGCCTAATGCTCTTGACTGTAAAAAGATATCAGAAATGGTTCATTTTAAAACCATGATTATTTGAAATTATGGTGAACTGAGACATTCACACTAAATGAGAACAAGTGACATGCACCTGAAGTTGTTGAAATTTAACCAAGTAAACACCAGATTCCGCATACTGAGGGTTTCTCTCAACAAATCTAGTTTGCAGCATCACATGTGCAAAAACAACACTTGCAGTAGTCAAACGATGGGAAAAAATACTTTTGTAATGAAATTGCAACATCTTAAGTGAAAATCACTCACGAAATGCATTCATCAAGGCGTTTTAGTAAAGGAAGAAACTCTCCGCTACTGATACTCATATTTGGAGAATAGAAACTGGAAGAAACCTACAAAAGACACAGGACTCTGCATCATATCACTAAAAAAATTATATTAACACCAAAACATTTAAATTAACAATTTATGGGGGATGAATTAAGAAAAACTACTTCCAAATAGATGGTAAAAGCTTTAAAAGTGGATTGTGGTGGTAAATACATAAGACAATTCAAGAATAGCATATAAAATACAAATCAAACAAGCAACAAGAACTCATTCATATGAGATTCACATTCAACCTTATCAAGGGTGCATCTAGATACAAACCATGATTTAGTCGTTTATCTAAACAAAATTCTTTATCAACTAATAAAGAAAAATGAAAGTATCTTAAGCAAAAGATTAAATTTCATTGAAGTAGACCACTAACAACATAAAATATCAGTTAGCACCTTAGCAGTTGAAGCCACTTGACAATAGAATTTTTCATCCAATAAAGACCAATGAAAAACAATAAAAAATAAAGCTTCTACAATATGGTGCCCATAAATTTTAGATTAATGTAGTTATTCTATCGTGTTTATCTTATATTTTTTCTGCCCATTTGCTTCTAGAGCTTAATATTAGGCATTAAATTTGATAAAAATCAGAAAAATGAAATAGATAGCAAAGCTAAACAAAGAACACAAGGAATAAAATTAAGACGATGCATTCATGAAAACATTATTAGAGGAGATGATGATACATTCATGAAAAATTTTACTGTAGTGCATGACTACCTATGCTGCTAAAGTACAAGTCATCTTTGACTTAAGAACTAGGTCTTGATAATGGTTTTCATTGAATCTGTGAACAACTACTTCCTGGGCAAATCCGTAGTTCTTAAGAATCATATTTAAGAGTCCTTAAGCTAGAAAAATTTTACATCTTGTTTAAAAATTTATATCTTATAATGTTTAAATAGAATTCTTTATTAGCTTGAACAACTCTGACAAAAGCTATCAATGCATTGCTGGCAGGGTGTCAATAAATACAGCAATCTAGCACTTTATATCTGTTGTTTGTTTTTCACCTTATAGACTCTTTATACTTGAGCCTAAATCTTCCACCTAATAGACTAAGCTGATTGAACCATCATAGGCACATAAACCACAAGGATGCCTTAATTTTTAATTTAGAATAATAGAGAAACAAATAAATATCTTGTCATTGTCTGGCGATCTTAATGCTGCCTAGTCTCTGTTCCTACATTTATCAGGAAAAAGTTCATTCAATATAATATCATTCAGCCAGACAGAAAATAAGAATATAAGACTATGCTAATCAATCAAATAAGTACTTAACAATATTACTATCAAACCTTACATTCTCCAATTCGTCAAAGTAGTTGAGCTTACTTCGAAGTGCATCTGCAAACTCAATCAGTCTTTGTTTTTCTATCAACTATAAAATCATAAGGAAAGAAAATGAATATTATATTGTATAGTCATTGATTCATATTTCAATTTTACAGAACCCCTAGGCAACATAAATTACATAAAACTCAAGCAGGATAACCTAAATTAAATTAATTGTGGTCGAAAAGCAACAATAAATCTCAAGCTTCAGTATTGGAACTCGCGAGCAAGTAAAAAAAAGTGCATGAGGATGGAGAAAAGTGAAAACGCCAAAAAGGAAGCTACATATCACCCCTTCATTGCAAAATACTGGATCAAGTCAAAGCAACAGCCTATTGTTTGCCACGCAATATTTGTGATGATAACATATGGAAAGCCTTATTGTTACAAATACCATCAAGAACATGACACCACATCCTCCCCTGCTGTGTATCCTAGGGAACTAGAAGCCCCCAACCAAATATCAAAAACGCAAGCTTAAGATGTCATTTTCTCAAGTAAATTATAGGGCAAGAGTTCTGCAATCTCAAAATTCAAATACGAGGATATTGTAGCATATTAGCATCTGAGTTTTTCCCTGTAGACTTGGCATCTTCCTGAGTCAGTGAACAACCTTAGCCTGGAAACATGCTCAGTCACACTAAAAAGAAGAGTGGGTACAGAAATTTTATTCACAAAAGAAAGTTCACTCCAAATTTTAAATATGATACTGCAGTACATTCATAATAGAGACATTTCAAATTATTAAAGAAATAGTACATTTCCAACACCATTGTCACATTCTCCCTAGACAGGTTGATGAATTCCTTCATTAAAATACATTCACTAAAAATTTTATGGAAGCGCTTCTACTAACTATAGGGTAATATATACAAACTTTAGTACTGAACTGACTGTGCTAGGTATTCCTTTAAGACCTAGTCTCTTGAAAATTATCTAAACTAGGAAAGTGACAGCAAAAGCATATCGCATAAAGCATTGCAATCAGATAGTAAAAGCTATCCAAGGAAAACTGGAAAAGTTTAGGTTGGAACACATACAAGACGATCACATGCATCATGCAAAGTTTTTGTCTTTGTGGCAACAGTCTGGTGAAGCAACTGAAGTTCATTGAACAAATTAAGGGTCTCATCCACCTGAAAAGTGAGGCAAACCAGAAACAGTTTATATACATTATGCCAAACAGCTATAAACTAGTAGTGGCTATATATTTGTTCCCAACCAAAAGGGAGAAACTTGTTTCCATTGCTGTTGTGGGAAAATAGATAGTCATACGACCATATATCCAAACAATCTTACCTGCTGAAGAATTCCATCACATATCTGAACACGTTCCACCAGTGTATTCACGTAGAGACGATACTTTTCCTCTGTCTAAAATTAAATTAAAATGTCCATCATTTTGTTTCCATATGAAAAAACCAACTAATTTTAGTCAACTGAAAAGCAATTGGTATTTATCAACCTCTGACTTCATAGCTGATTCAAGATCTGAAAACCATTTGTAGAACTACAAGGAAATGATGATAAGGTGTCAGCAGAAATTCTTTGAGAACAAAACATATTCTAGAGTAACTGACAGCATTGTGGAAAGTGAAGGGTGAAGAGAGTGAAGGTGATCCTTGGCACAACAATAATGTTGCTTCAATTCCATCCAATAAACAAGACAAATGGAATAGAATAAAAAAATAAGATAGCATTAATAAGTTCTTTTGTTTTCTGTTCATTTCAACTATATAAATTCCCTTCTATTTACTCCCTCAAAATAGACACCACATTAGGAAGTCAATAGCACGGCACACAGCGGATGGTAGATTTATGACAATAGTCCATTTTAAACATTGAAATTGAAAAAGAGGAATGTGTGTTTTTCAATCTGCAATGTTTCAATTTTCATGAAAAAAGAAACATTTACCATGGATTGAGAATTATCTTTTCTAGCTTTATTGTTACTCAAGCACAACTAACTAACTTCTGCTACATCTTCACTTTGATATCCAAATCCAAACTTCAGTCGGTAGATAGTACTAGACAGTGGCACACACTTGCTGTCCTTCTTATCTTGGTTATGGAATGCTGATATGACAACTAAAACTCTACGAGTGCAATTCTGCACCTTAATAAAAACATTAGTATGATCATACATAATGTGCTACTTGGACAATTTCCTATATAAATTTCAATTGAAGAACTTAAATTCCTGAAACGGTGAAATAGATATTTGATCAGCCAATACTGCTTTCTGTTTTTCAATTAGAATTGCAAAGGACATTTAAATAAATGCAATAGAAAGAAAATCCCCTATCATAAAAAAAGAAGTCTAGATTTTTACAGAAAACGGAAAAAGTTTAGTTGACTTGCTAAACAATTAACTTCTTAACAGACTAGTGTTAGCATATGAGTTCACCAACAAGGGCATCATATACTATTTTATGTTTCTAATGTAAAACTTCATACCCAAATGAGGAGTAGAAGAAAAACCTGATGAGTATTGACTAAGACGACATCTATCGCTCCAGAATCCTCCAAAGTTAAATCATTAGGAGAAGCTACTGAATCACTACCCTTTGCTGGAACCTGCTCCAGAGACTGCAGCAAATAAACTAGGATCATCAGCAAAAATTTAGCCAAAGGAGCTTTTTGTTACGACGTATTGCAATGAAAGCCCCGAAGAATAAAATGACACTTCGAGCCCAGACGTAAAATAAAAAAGCATGGAGTCATCGGAAAGAGTCGAACAGTGTACGAGACAAACTAAGATGAAAACATATTGCAACAACTCACCAAATTAGGAGGGAAGGGCCTCTCCGCGACTGCATTGGACAGCGCCAAGATCGCGGCGTTCTGCTGCTCCGTCAAGGGAGCATTCTGCAGGGAAAAGATGCAGATGAAACAAACATCAATATCACGTAATCCTAGGCAACTGGATCTGATGCCGAACGCACAGATCCACCTCGAAGACCTGAGGACCTCCCGGGGATGGCGACATCAAGGATCGGAATCCGGATTACCTGCTCCCAAGTGGAAGCGAAGTTGTAGCCCTTGGATACGGCCCCAGATTTCGGAAGAGGGTTAGCGGTCGCCGACGCCGTGGTCGCCATGAGAGAAGGGGACAGCAGACGCCGGAGAACTGAGAGGCGACAAAGACGCACAATGGATCCGACTATAAACGAATCGGATCCTTTGCGAAAACCGAACCTGACCCGAACCCGGTTTGAGATTCCAACAAATTACCTTTTTTTTTTTTAAATTCTCAAATTACTTCAAAAACACTCTTCGCTTTTGAAAATCACTTCTTTTTTTGGTCCTACTTGCAATAACTACGAGTGGCGGTGAGCACAAATTCGATTAAATCAATCGAATTTTTAAAAAAAATCAATTTAATCAATTTATTCAGTTGGATTTTGATTTTGAAATAAAAATAATTAATTAAATCGAATTGGAGTTAATCGATTGATCTATTATAGCAGTCGATTGATGACTTAATACAAATTAATCGATTTATTACTACAAACCCTAAGATATTTATCATCAATAGTCGTTCATATCAATCGATTATCTATAATCAGTCGATTAATATAAAAATATTAATTAGTTGATGATAAAAAAATTGATTTGTTCGATTTTTAATTTAATTAATTGGTTTTTTATCGATTTAGTTTTTCGATTTTGTCGGAAAATTTGACCGATTCAATTTGTTAAAAAAAATGATTTATCTGATTTTAATTTAATCAGTTCGATGAATTTGATTATTAATCGATTGTTGACTCGTTATAACGCTGTAAAATAATTTTTTATAACGGAATAAAAAAAAATCTGAAAGATTGAATGGACCATGTAAATATTTTTAGATTTATTTTGATTATTGATAAAAAAAATTATAGAATCAAATCAATCACTTTAAAATTAATGGACTCGAAGAATTGAATAAAAAAAAATCTTCTATTTCTTTGAATTAAGTGATATGGTTTCATGCGTACGCACCAACAAAAATGATGGAAAAAATAAATAAATTTATATATCATCAAAAATTTCAGAATAATCACAAAAGAATCAGAAAAAATGGAAAGCATCCACATGGTGATATTCTCTGGCGAGGGAAAGTAGTTGGGACTTGGGAGGAGGCCAAGAACAAGTATTAAACCCTAACAACCTTTTTCTCTTGCTCCCCATTGAAGAACCTTAAATACCAAACTTCAAAAGCTTGTGGGAACTTGTCAATTTCTTTCTGAATCCAGCACAAAAAGCTTCTCACGTGCTTCTGAATTGAGCACAAAAAACATGTCAATTTCCTCCATTGCCTGTCCTGGTACGAGCATTTTGTTAATCACTCGACGCAGGCAATGCCTTTGTGGAATGAAAAGCAGGCACCTGTCTATTTTCTATTGATACGTGATTTAAGAAGCAAGTGAAGATAAGATAAACAAGGGAAGATGGAGAAGACTTGGCAAACTAATTGTCAACTCCAGTAATCCTCCAAAAAAAAAAAACATGATTTCTTATCAATTATTTAGATCTTCGCATGATATAAATGAGACTTAAAGGTTTCATTGTTGATCTACACCATGGCACTTCCATTCCCTCACACTAGCATCGCCATTCCAAGAAGCCAAATTGGGAAGAGCAGGAGCAGGGATTGCTTGTGCCATAGCAGCAAGAAACTTACTGAAGCATCAGTTTCGTTCTACAGGTTTGATGGCGGTGTCAAGGTATGATTTAATTTCCTCTTCAAGTTTTTGATTTTGAAGGGAAAAGAAGGCATGAAACTTGTGTTGAAGGATTTGCCATCTGTATTTAGGTCTATGAGGATCGAGATAATGGAGTGGTATGCTTCAGAAATGAGAAAGGAGAAATTGTATGTGAAGGACTGGACGAAGGACCGCGGTTCGATCGACCGGCTTCATCGGATAAAGGATGCAGATTGAAGTAAGCAAGGCTTGTTACAGTATAGCTGAACAAGGATGTTTGCTAAGTGCTTTAAGATTGATCCTTTATTTATTTACTTTTTCTCATCATCTTCTTCTTCTTCTTCCTCTTTGCAGATTTAAGAGCTTTAGATCCAAAGCTTCCTGTTCAAGCAATGGAAGATGATGAGCTTAGGGACTACTTGGAAGATTATCTGATTAATATAAGCTGTGAAAGAACAATTAGAATAAAGTTAACCGAGGTCAAAATTCAAAGGATACACCTTGTTCTGTAAAATGTATCAAACTGTACTTAACAAGCTTACCTTTTGAACATTTAAGTTCATGGCATTTAGGTATTTGGCTGTGTCTGATGAATTTGTTTCTTGTGAGGACAGAAATAACTGCAGGGACCAACTTTTGTTTGAGACTCCTCCAAGAAACTGTGATTGCATATGACAATTTGCACAATCATTGCAAGCCATGGTAATATTTTTTTATTGTATCAACTCTTCAATGAATAAAACTTCGAAAGGTAGAAAATAAGTCACAGATACATTATCCTTTCATTTTTTTTTTCTAGTTTCCGATATTACTTTTAGTGTTTTATATATACATTTAGAGAAGTTCAAATTGGCACTAGAATATTTTCCAAGACTTCTCATATCTGCAATACATGGTGAAATATGAAGAATTGTGATTTGCTTTCCTTGCCAAAACTGCTTATGGAGATCGAAAGTGTCGATATCGGATTTCACCAATTGCAAGAGAAATAACTGATGGATTTGCTATCACCTACTGAACCTTCCCTCCTGATTTGTTAGCACCAGCCTTAACCTTCTTCTACTCGAATCCATTTCAGCAACCCCAACTCCGGAGCAGTTCAACAAGCTTAAACCAAACCCCCTAATGGATCACTGTTCAGTGATCAGTCAGTTTCCACCAAACTAAGTTGGCTCTTTAATGAATCATAGGGAGGAAAAAAAAAAAGAGAGGAAATTTTATTGTGTTAAATGCTGAAGAAGAAGAAGTTTGAAGAAGTGATGAAACTCTTCTTGTTCATCAAAGCTTTCTAAGTTTGACTAAAAACTGAGAGCTTTTTCAAATTTTGTGGCCTCGAAGTCAATTTTTGTCAAAATGTTCCAGAAATACATGTGCAGAAATGGTGGAAGATTTGGGCGGTGCAAGATTCTATTGCGTTTCTAACAACGTTTATGGAGTTTTAATTCATATAATATCAGTGACAAGATTATGAAAGGGAAAAAGGGAAAAAAAGAGCTCATAAAACAGAGCAAATATATACTTTCTGGAACAATTCGAAACAGATGCGTGGAGAAATGCTGCAAGTTATTAAGCATTCACCCTGTACACAGCAAAGAATCAAGATTCTATGACAAGATCTTCGACGAGTTATGGCTTCGGAGCAGGGGACTTGGGCGGCGGCGTAGGGCTTTCCTCCGCCGGCCCCTGCTCGACGTCGACCTCCCTCGGGCTGAAGGAAGAGGGGCCGGCGCCGGCCCTCCTCCCTTGGCTCCAGAGTCTTCGCAGGGATCGGAACGTTGCTGACACCGGCGACCTCAGCTCCTCCTGCGCCGCCCTGCTCGATGGCAACGGAGAGGTTTGAGGCCCAGGGCCGTCGACGGCATTCCTCGGGATCTCGATCGCCAGAGCCCTTTCGTTAACCCGGTCTCGGTCACCCCAAATTAGCACATTGGTGGGAAACGCTGTCGGATTGGCCTCCGGCGGAGGCGGATTGGGCGTCTCTGTTCTCGGGGAGGAGGGTTCGCCGGCGACGACGGCGCAGCGGCAGAGCGGGCAGGTGGCGTGGGAGTGGAACCACATGTCGATGCAATGGAGGTGGAAGCCGTGGCCGCACTTGGGGAGCACCCGAGCCTCCTCTCCATCAGCGAGCTCGGAGAGGCAGACCGCGCACTCGAGCCCGCCGCCGTCCCTGAAATCGGCGGAGCGGTAGATGGTGACGGGGAGGGAAGCGAGGGCGGCGGGGTCGAGTCCGCGGCGCGTGGCAACGGGGGGGAGGTCTGCGGCGGCGAAGACGAAGCGGGACCTGGCGCCAGAGCGACCGTAGCGGAGGTAGCGCTTGGCGTAGAGGTAGAGGAAGAAGACAAAGACCACGACCATGAAGAGGAAGATGACGGCGGCCACCAACACCTCGCTGCTGATCCTCACGACGCCGGGGTTGGCGGAGGCGGGGTCGCCGCGGCCGTCGCTGCCCATCGCCCCTTCAACCGTCGCTGACATTGAGAATCAAGCGACGACGGTGAGAATCAAAGCGACCGAACGAAATGCGAATAGAAATTACGTTAATCGATCAAAGCGGAGCCTTTAAAGTGGAAGGCGGTGAAGGGCGAATCCTTCAACGGTGGGCCCGGAGAGGCTGCGGTCCACGAAGCGCTAGGATTCCAACTTGGATTCCTACTTCGCTGACGTGTCAAAGGCTTCTTGGTTTGACTTCTCCTGCAGTGCGTTGCAATTTTTCGGAAGGTTCCAAGTCCGCAGGGCGGCGGCTCATCCCATCGGATGAATATAAACATATAAAAAAAAATAAAACATTTTAATTTATTTAAATCGATTTAATTTGGACAATATATCAATTGAATCTCGTCAATTTTTAAATTCTATTTTTGTTAAATGCCAATCAGCCTTCGTGCTTTCTGTTTTCCAAGTCACAGACAGACAGAACATCCCACAGTACATGGAACACGTGCTTTCTGCATAAAATTAGAAGGAAGAAAAAGGCAAACAGATAAAAATGAAGTAGACTTCATTTTAGTTCACGAAGACGCTATAAACCGTGCAAGCTGTTTCTTTTGGTCCACGTCTCTTGTTGCCGTGTTGACTTGGCCAACCCTCCTGAGTCATTTGCACTTTGCCTCAAAACAAGTTTCCGTGTGCCATTTTGTCATGCCCATGAACAGGAGCAACCGCTCGATTTAGTGAGTAACCAGTGCACCTACCTACCACGAAATTGCATTGTTGACTCGATAGAGCTTGACCTTACAGTTAATCTACAAGGGAGAGTGCCTGTAGTTGGCGTGGGAGACACGATAGATCAAGAAAGGAGTCCATTGACCATAATTCAACGCATCAGCTGGGGAGCATTCACCGTACACAAAAAGAATCAATTATTTACCTCCCGAAACGAGTTTTTCAGGGGAGAAAATATAACCATGCAGTATCACTAGCATACACTCTTCTGAACTAGGAGCAACAAATTGAAAGAAGATGGACATCAAAACACTGGCAAAAATGAAAAGAACTAACCCTCTGTGCAGGAATTCGATATCGATGAGGTAGAGGAGTTAGGAAGCTTCATTTCCACCTCAGGATTGCTGAACCCCAAGTCAGGCCGGCGCCGAAACCGGCGGTGGCAATGGTATTCCCAGCCTGAACCTTTCCGCTCCGAACAGCCTCATCCAATGCCAAAGGAATGGAGGCAGCGCTGGTGTTCCCGTAGTTTGCCAAATTCGATATGATTTTGTCGGAAGGTATATCGAGACGGGCGGAAACAGCATCTATGATCCGCTGATTCGCCTAACAAGGAATTGTTGCCGAATGCTAAATACCTGGTGTAAGGTGAGAACATGGAAGGAGTTCAGAAGTTTACCTGATGAAGCAGTAACCAATCAATACTTGAAGTGGGAATGCCGGCCTCATCCAGAGCGGCTTCAATAGACTGAGGCACGCAGCGAACAGCAAAGCGGAAAACCTCCTTGCCATTCATTTCGATACGAGAAAAAGATTTCTTCTTTGGAGGGAACAGAGGAGCACCATTCGTGCTCGAGGTGATCTCCATTCGCTCATCTCTTGCTAGACCATTTAGTTGCCTGCCATAAAACACCATATCAGTTGTTTTGGGTGAAATTAACGGTGTGATAACAAAAATCATGAGTTTAGGCAGCGCCTTTGGCCATGGCCGTCACTGTGTACGTCAAAACCAAGCAAACCATCTTCATCACCGCTGCATGCCTGCAAATTACAATAAGGAAAACGTAAGCTAGTTCTTAAAGAATTTTGGTAGATGCATCGAACATATCACAAATGATATATATGAATATGATATAATTTCACACAAACTTTATTGGCATTATTTTCAAATTCTTTTCCTTTTGTCTTAATAGCACAACTATCACAGAGAGTTGAGATGGCCCCAGAATGCGAGTTGTTATTAGCCTAGAGACTCAGCCTGATTCAGAATACACAGCAGCAACCAATTGTTGTAGCATAGTCTGATAATATACCAGGAAACAAAGAAAGATGACCTGAAAAGATAGCTCATCTTTATTTCTTTTCCAAGAATTGTCCTCAAATCTGCATGCAAATCTAAGTTACCCATTAAAATGTACATCACGAAGCAATGTTTTGCAGCATTTTATAATGAATGCAAAGTTGGATTAAGAATTCTGCAAGAAACAGATAAAACTACTGGGGAGATTTAGACCTATGTTCTATTGACTTTGCTTTGTCTTCTAGTTTGGATGTGTAAAATCTGTTATATTCCATTACCGACATTGATATCTCATAGAAAACACAAGACAGTATTGCAATTAGGCCCCTTATAAAGGTATTAACAACCTGGACTAACAAAGCACCAGCAGCATCACCAAAAAGTATGCAGGTGCCTCGGTCTGTCCAGTCCACATATCGAGAGAGGGCATCCGCACCAATTACCAGGATATTCTTAAACCCGCCACCTGCAAAATAAGCAGAATAGTCAGTCCTACAAGCAATGGTGGATCAAAGTTTTGGTATAAAATAAAGAGTCAGACCTTTAATGAAGCGGGTAGCGGTGATTAAGCCCACAACAAACCCACTACATGCAGCTGTTATGTCAAAGGTCCATGCATGTTTACACCCCAAGTCTCTCTGAACCTGAACAGGAGTAAATAAGCATGTTATCTAAACATCACATACAATGAAATATAAATAGAAAATAGTATTGGTATATATAACTTGAGGATTTGCAGCGTGTTAAACAAAAAACTAGCACTGAAAATATTTTTTAAAAAAATTCAATTATCCAAGATAAGAACAGAAGAGAAACCACAAAAATGAACAAATGTATTTTCAATTGAAAAATGGCAAGAAAGAAGATGTTAGATAAAAAAAACATATATAAATGGATGACTCTGTAATACAAAGATTAACTGTGAGACAATCATGCAAACTTTTATCATAATATGAAACTTTCAGCAGGTATTATTAGCATGGCAGAAATTCAGGATTGTACAACATCTCTTGATATCTCATGGTATCACCATGCATGCAAGAAAATCATTGTCATCTATGATATAAGTATTCCCATAGTAGAAGTTGGCATTTATCACTAGGTAAAGATCTAATACGTATATGGTTTTTTTTTTTTTTTTCAAAGTCTACATGAGGAATTGATCCCTTCTTGACGTGGGGGATTGCATCCTGGTGTCTAACCACTTGGGATAAAAAGTTTGTGGAATTGATATTTGTTGTTTTCAAGACAAAGTCACATAAAAAGATATATAGGGTGAATTTAAATGCACCTGTATGGAAAACCAAATGCACTGAAACAGACATCGAGACAATCCAAGCCAAAGAGATTGAGATCCAATTCTTTGTCTAAATGAAGAAGTTTGGGAGAACCATTATAAAACAACTGGCAAACCTGGCCACCAGATCCAAAAAGATCATCAGGAGTGGATGAACACAAAATGATAAGATCAACCTCTCCAGCATCTACTTCAGCCATTTCAAGAGCCCCATTAGCTGCCTCCACAGCCAAGCTACCCAATGTTTCATTTGCTGTCAAGAACTTCATCATCATACACGCTCTCAAAGAGGTGAATTATAACAATAGAGAAAGACAAAAGGATACTATGTCAGTTTCAATAACATCAGATGATGCCAAAACATGATTTTCAAGGGAAAAGTCGTTGATTGTTAAGAGTATTGATAAATTTGATATTCTTTTGACTTTGGTGGAGCGCCAAAATATAATAATTTTTTTTACACAGAAAACTAATGTATAGAAGAGTAAAATTGCACATAAAAAATCATAAAATGCCTAGATACATTAACATAATTTATTAACTGTTTGATTACCTGAAAGAATTCGTCTGTTGCGAATCCCTGTCCGAACAGAAATCCATTCATCTGAGGTGTCAACAATTTGTGCAAGATCATCGTTGGAAACAATAAGCTTAGGGACAGCTGATCCACATCCCACAAGTTTTGTACCCATTCCAACAACCCTGCAGTGTTCAATTATCAACAATTTGTTTCTATTTTAGCCTATATACACGGTAATTTTCAAGCATGCATTGCCAATTCGTACTAAAACAGTTGTTGGAATTCCAGGAGACAGTTATAAACTTTGCAGTTAGGGAAGCTACTAGCCTAACCACAAGCCATTGGTTGGAGAATCGTCCATATATACCTTGAAACTAATTCGATGATAATTTTCAAAGAACATTTTCAGAATCATTATTTACAAAATAATCTCATCATAAGCAATGAGTTTGCAACTTCCATTTCATATTTCATTTGCAATTAAACAATTACGTCTGCTCGGTTCATAATTTTTCAAGGGAACTACCGAAACCCAGAGGACGAAGCACCATTTTTGTACTGTAGAAAGGGTGCCTGTGAAGCTAGAAACCGAATCAATATAAAGATACTTCAACTCTACAAGCACCAACGTAGTGCAAAGAAGACATACTACCTTGGGCGCCTCGACCTAGGCGAGGCAGCTTCGGGAAGGAGGGTCTCGACTCCAGCCTCGGCTGCTGCTCGGCACCTGAGCGGCGTCCACTTGACGGGTCTGGAGAGGCCCCAAAGAGCCATCTTTTCACCCCGGAAGAATTGCACCGGAAGGGATGCGAGCCCCAGCGCGATGTCCATTCGTCCAACAGACGATGGGAGAAGGAAACGGAGGCACAGAGGGTAGCGAGGCGATGTTCGACGATCTCAGAAGAGGAGGCGAGTGGAATGGAGATTTGAAGCGCGCACCATCGAAGATAAAAAAGAGAGGCTCGAAGAAAGATCCGCCCCCGGATTTTGATTCCTCCGCTCGCCCTCTGCCTCTCTCACTTCGGCGGAAACCAAGAGCTTCGATATCTCCGACGGCGATGCGTGCAGTGGAACTGCGGAAGGAAGCGGAGACCCTAGAAGAGCGGTCGTCCGTTCGCCTGTCTCCAATGAGTCACCGAGCGCGAAAAGGTAGCCTGGTTTTCCCCATCATCTCCCCTGAGAAATCCATCGGCCCCGGTTGCTTTTCATTTTGTCTCGTCAAATCGCGAGTTTGGTGGCTGGAATGAGACACGGGATCCAAAATTCGGAAAGGCGTTTCGTTTCCACGGGTCGAGGAGTCCACGGTTGTGACGCAGAGAAGTCAATCTCGATCACGAGGTGTAATTGTTAGCTCGAGTCGAACCCGAGTCGAACATGAGTCGAACCAAATAATACTCGACCTGAATCTATTTAAACATCTTATAAACGGTCAAGTGCGGAACTACTTGTGAATTCAAAGACAATTTTATCTTATCAAACAAAACTTTTTTTTTTAAAATATATTTTTCTTATTATTCGATAATTTATCAAAAGGTACATCTCAAATTTAAAATTGTCCAAATACAATCTCATAATTTTATATTTATCAAAGGACGCACCTCATTTCTTTTTTATCCCTCCCACTAAACGTGAATATAAAGCTGACGAAAAAAAATTTAGTGTTGAAAATTATATTCCCAGTAACATAGTGGTCATGAGATTTGAATTCACAGCACCACATACAATATCAAGCTCGTCTAAAATAAGATGGTGCTGAAAATTATATTATCAGGAACACAGTGATCCTGAGATTTAAATTCTCAAAAACATGATGGTTATGAGATTTAAATTCTCAGCACCGTATATAATATCAAATTGTCTTAGGAAAAAGATGGTGTTGAAAATTATATTCCTAGGAATACAGTGATATTGAGATTTAAATTCTCAGTACTACATATAATATCAACTGACAAAAAAAAATGGTGTTGGAAATTATATTCTTAGAAATACAGTGGATTTGAAATTTAAATTTTCAGTACTATTTTTTTTATGATTAATTTAGTACTCACGTTTGATGAGAAAGAAGAATAAAAAAGAAATGAAATACGTCATTTGATATATATGAAATTATAAATTACCGCTTATTATTTGATTTGCTTAACTCGTGCCACCACGCTGTCAATCCATTTAGCAAAGTCAACCAGCCAAATTTTATTTAATTAGTAAGCTAAACTAAGTCAAAATTTAAATTTATTTGATAAAGTAATCGAGCCAAATTTGGCTTAATTTTGTTTTTTTTTTTGGCGAGCTTGAGTTTCGTTCAAAAATAATTTGAATTTGATTCGTTTAAATATTAACAGTCTCTTAATTAAAGCTATAGTTTGAGTGTTTTAAAATTTTACTTTTCTATTTTTTTTTTTTTATTTTGAAAGTTTTTTTTGTTGATTTATAAATCTAGGAAGAATTTTATTGATGAATATGGTATAAACGATTCACCATCTTTGTTTATAAAAGTTAATAAATAAAATATATATTCAAATTTATTCTTTTAATTGGATAAATTATTCAAATTAATCTATTTAACTGGCCTTATATTTATTAAACAAATATAAAATAAAAGTTTATCAAATGAAATGTCTTTTCCTCATCTTAAGTAAGAATATAATTAATTCTATTTAAGATTCATTCTCTTTGACCCTTCCACTCAGAAAGCCCATTCGACAAAAGATGATAATATGCTCATCCAAATCCGCTCCATATATATAGCAAAGGGATAAATTACGATGCCAAACTGCTTCTTAGATAGAAAGATAATTAATCATTAGGGGAATGAACCTCAAAATAATCAATCTCTGTCTTTTTTATCCATTATAATAATTTTATCAGCTAAATATCAATTCTGTTAAATTTTTTGTAAAACTAACAAAGAATACAAATTTATGGTTAGGATTGGTCTGGAGAAATGTTCCCCTTCCCTTCCACTGAAAAAATGATTCTCAATATTTTTGACATTTTAGTACCTCCTTTTCATACATCAATAAGACATGTTTGATGCTCCTGCAGAAAGAAGCTAGTAGCTAACGTATGTAGAAAATTGTATAAAGGGACAACGGGTCAATTCCTCGCAAATGTGAGTTCCGTCCCTTCATGCGCTAGTTACTAGTCTCAAGAGTCAAAGACCCACCATTATTTATCTCCCTTACGATGACCCGGAGCGGACTAGTAGGGGTCGTTAGGTTGACGGTTCCAACCTTTGCACAAATAAGACATGTTTGGTGCCTCGGTGCGCATGACAGTAGTGCAGACGCAGACGTTGTGACAGACAACAGATCAATCCTCGTGAATCAGAGTGTCGTCCTCCATGCGACGCTTACTAGTCTCAATGGTCAAAGACCTACCGTGATTTACCTCCCTTACGATGGTCCGAGGGCGGGCTGGTAGGGGCCGCTAGGTTAGCGGATTCCAACCTTTGCACCAATAAAATATGTTTGGCAGTTCGATTTAATTCGGAATTGAGTTTCATAGGATTCTTTGTGCTTTTATCTTCCTCATAATAATCATGGGATAGACTGATAAAAGTCACTAGATTGACGATTTTAACCTTTTACAGAATAAGACATGCTAGCGGTTCAATTTGATTCGGAATCGAGTCGGGATTGACCTGTTAAATATAAAATCGAAACTAATGCAAATAAATCGATTTATGAAACTATTCCAAAATCATTAAGTAATAGATTGGGTTGCTGGGGGAGGGGAATTGACCGATTCGGTTCCTGATCCGATTCAAATTTAGTCAGATTCGATTTCGGTTTTGATTTAGAATTTATTTCATTTACTAATTTAAAGATGAAAATTTTTAACATGCTAACATGTTTATAAGATTGATTTGCGACAGAAAAAAAATAAAATCATCAGTGCGATAGATGACTTTGGAAACTCATGTTCAAAGAAATATATTTCCATATTCGCGTTACGCTATTCAAACATCATATACACTCATATCAAATCTTGAAAATCGATCTGAAACTATTTCGAAATCGATCCAGAACTATTTCGGAATCGATCCGGAATCAAATCCAAAAACCGGTCAATCCACTATTGATTTGAGTAGTGGATTAATTGGTTCCCAGATTAAAAACGCTGCAGTTATCATTCTCCTCAATGAATCAATTCTCTAACTCACTGCTTGCGTGCTCTTTGATCGAATCAAACATTATTAATCAAGACTCATCTATATACATTTCTCAAAACTATTGTGTTCGTTCCAGAGTTTGAAAACCGAAACGTGGTTTTTAACAAATGAAAAATTCGACGATCGGCTCCATGGTCGTTTCGTGACTGACGTAAATGCTCTCCGCCGATAGCAGTTGGCTCGCGAGGTCTTGCCGCCCAATGAATTCATTTGTTTAAAACTCAGATGACAGAGAGAATGTCCCTTTCAGCTTTTCCTCGGTGGCACGGCATACATACCCTCAATTCCCCTCTCACATCGATAAGAAACTGAAGTCGGCAGCAGGATTACACAATCAGCATGCAAATTTTAACCTTAAAAACTATATTTTCAATGTCTGTGTAGGCTAGCATTAGTTGTGTGCAGTAACTCTCTCTTTTCTTTGCTAAACGCTGTAATCTTTGTTGTCCTTTTTTACTTTGGAGAAGGAGCTGCTAGCTGGAAAGAGTTCGAAGAAGAAAAGCTCGCAAGATGCATACAAATCCCCACCATTGCTGCTGGATGGATGGCTTCAGCCTAATTAATGGACCACGCCCTTGTTTTCTTTAAGACTTCTCCACACCTCATTCTGTGCTAGTTGATTGGTGTCACAGATGCATTATATTATTCAATTGCTCAAACAATTAAAAACAGATGAAGTTAGTTGACCTCGACAGAGAGTTGGAGCAGATCTCTTCCTGCCAATTGGAGTTGAAATAGCTAATTAATTCTGCCATGTGGAAGTTTGCAATGAAGATTGAGATTAGATATCACTTTCTTTTCTTTTTCATTTTGCGATGAGAATTGGGACCGCAGTTTTGCCTCTTTATCCTTGCTCTCGAAGTGTCATTGTCTCTTCCTGAAAGTCTTTCACCATCCAGCGTTTGCATGGATTGGAAAAAGTTATTGAGGATGAAAGTAAACGCCAACATGTTTAAAGAAAACTTTTTTCCTTCTTTTCTTTTTTTTTTGTTAGGGAAAAGGTGGAAGAATACGGAGGAGCGAGCAACGCAGACAGAGTTGACCAAAATCCTCACATCATCGAGTCAATTATTAGAACATGCAAGGTTCCTGCTTGGGCTGAAGCTGATTTTGACACAAATTGACCCTTATTATTGCCGATGTCACACCGCCACAATCACAGTTCATCAAGAAGCCTGTGGGGACTTCTATTTATAGTCGTTCAATCTAGTAGAGATCAAATCTTGTCCGACGATGATTAATTCATAAAGAGTGGTCATCAATGTGTGGACTCCTGCTTTTACCAAATAATCTGAGAAATATTTAACATTCTGTGTGGAAAGAGTGAAATCACACAATTTTAAAATAAAATATCATTTATCAAGTTGAGAATGTGATATTGCTATAACCCGGCTTAGAAAATAGAGGAAGAAAGAACGAAGAGATGTGATTTAGAGGGTAAAATTAGATAAATAAGACTATAGCTCGGGATATATATCCGAGTCAAGTGGGGTTTAGCTCGGAAGATTAAGTCAGACTGAGGGGGTTGCAACTCGGGGAGTCGAATTGAGCTAGAAGCACATCGACTGAATGACTAGAATGACGTCGAATAATGACTCGGAGGAATAAGCCGAACTAGAGAAATAGTAATTTAGGGAGAAGGATTGAGTTGGAAAAGCAGTAAGAAGGGTTGATTGAATGAATGATATATGAGTAAAATAAAAGAAAGGGAGGACCCCATAATATATTTTCGTAAGAAGTTTATTATATCTCATAACCAACCAAGGCATCTCGTGGGACTCCATAAGAGGTTTTTGATAGCGCATACTGACTAACAGCATAACAATATGATTCCTTGAACCTGCATGACCTCCCACATGGACAGTGATCCGAATGATTTGTTATACAACAACTGACCTCAGGAGCAGTAGATATAAAAGAAAGGAAGATGGAAGAAGAATGAGACTCGTTATTTTTTTTATCTAGACTCATCGCTTAGGGGGCTGCGTGCTTCTTTAATTTCTTCTTCATCCTGATATATAGATTGAAAGAAAGGGATCAAAAGGTGGATCGACAAGGAAAATGAGTATCCTCGACGAAGCAAGTTTGAGAAAGAATCATTTCTGTGTTATTTCTTTTACTTTGTATAAACTCTTATTTATAAGATATTTCTTTTCCTCTGGAGGTACTTCCGAGAAGGAGAGATTGTAACAAAGATATCTAACATCAGAGTTCGCTCTAGAGCTCATCTGTAGAATATGAATTTGAATTTTGAATCACGTTAAATTTTTTATCATCATCTTCTTATTTACTGTTGTGCGTAAAATTTGTGCCGCATAGGTTCAAATTTGAAAAGTAAATGGAAGATCAAAAAGTGAAATATTTACATGCATTCTGACAGTTCCCCGCATAGTAAGAAGAAGAAGGAGGAGGAGAGCCTTTTGAGATAAACAAAAGTTGAATGAAGAAGAAGCCCTCTTTTTGCCTCTAAAATAATGCCAAAACAGGGACCATACAAGTTCATGTATTTTGCCATCCAACACAACGACATGAATGCGATCACATTAATGTTGTTTTTGCAGACCAACTAATTGCGACTGCAGCGTTTTATGATTTCTTCATTTAATGCAGTACAAGGGGAAATACGATTCAAATCTCGAGGCCACCAGCCTTACTCTTGACTCTCAGTTACAGTTATTAATTGAGCTCGGATAGAATAGCCGATGAGTAATTATGTGTTCTATTCATTTAAATCTGATATACCCAACACAATACGAGACGCATATGCTTGCTCCCCTGTTTCATTGTTTATTAAATTTATTTATTACTGTTTATTTTGCTGTCCCTGTAGTGGGGATGGAGATAGAGTGTGATGGTCCTCCATCTGGTATTATATATATAACCTGGTCATGATGAGAACCCTTTTTTAAATCAGCAAGAAATCATAAAGGATCTCTTCTCAATGAAAGAAGATAATCAATTAAGACATGGATACAGAGTTTGGTAGGCTCATCTTTGTTTCTCCTGTGACATCTTACGAGGTGGCATGAACTAGTATGCAAGATTTTTGCAAACTGATTTATCAGCGTAATTTTTAGATAATAAGTAGGTGTTTGATTGGAAGTAAAATGTCAGGTGATTGGTAAATTATGCAAAAGTCTTCTCTTCATTTATGGTTGTCTGTTGTTCATCACTCACTATCCGTATCGACTGCTCCGAAAGTCGTTTGTCTGGCTGCAGATCTGCGATCGAAATTCGCAAAGCAAGAATTTTGTTTTTTTTCCTTTTAGTAATTCAGTTGAGCATGCATGAGTTTGAGTCTGCAGGAGAGTGTGTGAAAATCGTATTATCCATTGACAAAAAAGGAGAGAAAAAATTTGTTCTTTTATAGATTTTGACGCATCTCGTGCATGCCTGGTGTCTCGTCTTCTATTTCATCAGCGGGTAGCATTTGGATCGCCCCTCCCGCATCATTTATTATTTACTCGCTGGCTTGTCGTCTTCTTTGGAGTTTGCAGTTGGCCATTTACTACTCTTTTCGAGCTCCAGCGTTGCCATTCCGGTATTCCTCCTCCCATTCCATTTCCGACTCCCTTGCTGAACAGCGGAGTGTGAGTTGCGCCCACGAACTCCAAAGACAGCATTTTTTCTTCTTCTTTTTTTTTTTTTTTTGGGAAGAAGAGAATCCCTTTGTTGTTATTTTAATCCCCCTTGACCGTGGATTCATGGGGGGAGAGTAGAAATAACGGCGGGAGGAGGGGATAGAGAGATATGCTGTGCCTGAAAGCGGAAGCTTTGGCCAACGAGATGTATTCCTCCCATGGCGTCATGCTTCCGGCGAATCTGTAAGCCTCGTTTGATCGATCTCTCCCCCCTTTTGAGTTTGGTTTGGTTCTTTGCCCTTGTCTGGTTCTGGTATCAGGAATAAATAAAAAAAAAATTATTCTTTTTGTGTGTGGAAACCTTCGATCCAGTTCATTTGATGGCGAATTGTGGGTTTCCGTGACCAGGGGAAGATCGCTACAGAGAGTGATGCACAAGGTGGGGAAGAATCGCAGGGAGGAACCACGATGTCGGCGCTCACGCTCGGATCCGTCTTCGTGTTCCTCCGGGGATGGCACGGCGAGCTGCTCTGGTCTAGATGTGAGTGAGTCTTGTGCTTGTTCGACTTCTTTTGCCTCCAATTTGCACAGCATGTTTAGAAGGACCGACAAAGAACTACTGATGCATTTGGTGTTAGGTTTGTCTATTTCTGGACTAAGGAAATAATTTGAGCAATGAGGATAAAAATTTCACCATTGTCTGACGTTCAGATGTTCCATGGTCTTCTTTTGATACTAACCTAAATTTGAATTTTCGGTTTTTTTGATAATTGTCAGGATAGCAAGAGCAATGATGGCACGAGAGAAGGGAGGCACCACAATATGTGCTGCTACAGATCTCAGCTAGAAGATGAAGTAAGTTTACCAGCTAAAAAATCCATGCTCGACTAGTTCCTTCTGTATTTCTATTCGATTCAACTCTCCTCTATTTGAGCTAATGGCTATAACTCTATGGCCCATCGACTGAATTTGGTTCAATTTACATGATGAATACTTTTGGAAAATTGGTGGTTTGGCATTTTCAGGACTGAACTGACCACAATTAACCAATTCTTTGTTTGACTGATTGCATCAAATCTGATTGATATTTCTCTTCTGGTATTTTCGTCGTAGAAGACATTATTCTTTTTGCTGTTTATATTATTCATGGAGGCTATTCAATGGATGCTGAGCAAAATGGCAAGGTCAAGATGTTATTAGCACAATAGTCCTACGTAGAACGTAACGATGGGATAAGATTCAAACAGCCAAGATTCATGGATGCACGAGGCTATTCCATCTTTGTGGCTTAGTTCAGTGATAGAACATGTTAGTTTGGATATGAAATGTAGCTACTCTAAATGGTTGTGTAACCGCTAACTCACGGCCATTTGTGTCTCTAGGGGCATGTTTGCTATGTGATTTAGGAAAAGCCAACTTGTTCGCAACCATTTGTTTTGTTAACGATGGCACAATTCCAATAGTTTGAAAATGGAAATTTCGATTACTAATTCTGTATATATAACAGTTGGTAGAAGATCCGCAATGTAAGATCACAATGGTTTTCTATTTTCAACATTCCTTGAGACTTCCCTTTTTAGTCTTTATTGGTGTTGTATACTGAAGGCAAATGAACTCCAAAATCACTCTACAGGTCCGAAGGTTGCAGCAGCAGCTCAAGGAAGAGATTGATCTGCACGTAGCTCTGGCAAATGCAATAACTGATAATGCACGCAATGTCGGGCCTTTGTTCGACTCCCCTTCGAAGCTTCCGGATGAAGTATATTCCATTTTTTTATATATATAATTATTTCTATGTTGATTTCGATTCAGAAGTTCAGCAATAGCCAACCATAACCTCTTTGATCATGAACAACTATGTAGGCCCAGGACCTTCTTGATACTGTAGCAACGTTAGAGATAACAGTTTCGAAGCTTGAAGAGGAGTTGGCTTCTTTGCAACTTCAACTTTGTCGAGAAAGGAATGAACGTCACCTTGCTGAGGACCATCTTGGATGTTTGCCATCGGTATTGCCGGAACAACCGTCCAAATCTTATGGTAGTATATGGGAAGAGGTAAAAATGTGTTTTTGTTTGTCATTTTTATCATCTCTTCTACTTGATCCACTTTAGTTTTCTTATATTTCTCCTTGACTTTGCTAGCACATATCTTCTTTGCGGGCTTCTAAGTTTGGGTTAAGTCAAATTTCCAGCTCATTGCAACAACATCGGCCATCAGATGGGGATTCAGAGTCAGCTATGGCAAACAAATCACTGGATGAATTCCCAGAAGAAGAGGTATCAGTTTATACCCATCCGTGCAGTTCTAGATGCTAGAACTTTTCATAATTTAGTAAACCGAAGACGATGATTAAGTTCTATACTCAATAACACCCCAAAACTTTCCTTTTCTGCTTCAGTTTTTAGGATCCTCTAATGAGGTTGAAGAAGGGGTTGCTTGTCTTCAGCAGTCTGATGCAGTGGAATTGAAAGACTCTGTGAGTACAGACTTCTGGAACAATGCAAACAAGCTTTCTGAAGAAATGGTGAGATGCATGAGAGATATCTTTCTTTGTCTTTCTGAACCATCAGACACCTCTTCAAAGGCATCTTCTTCAGAGTGTTTGCCTTACCGACCTTCACCAGTCGGTCAGCCGTCTCCTTGGATGGCTTCTTCCGATTCATCCTTTATAACCTCGTCTTCTCAGAATGTTTCAACTGACACACGTCTAAGTCATGAGATAGTGGAAGCAGACAGGTTTGATCCTTATGGAGTTAATGGCAAGATAAAATGGAGGAATATTGGATGCTATAGCATGGCGATGGAGGTATCTTGGATGTCTGTGGGCAAGGCACAACTAGAATATGCTGCTGAGGCTTTAAAATGTTATAGGTATGGAGCTCCATTGTAAAAGGATATCCCAAACTTTTGGTTGACAGACATGCGTGCATGACTTATATTTCATTGCATCTCTATTTCTCTGCATGTAGAAACTTATCTATTGAAACTCCAGAGAAAATGGCTTCTGAATCTCTTAAACCTTAATAGTTTAAAAGGATTGAATGTCGGCTCCTTATTTTGTTCATGTAATCTTTAACTCCATTCCCCATCATAAAATCTTGAGGATACAATCTGCACTATGTGCTTATTTCCCAAGTGAACATATATTCTTAAGATTGCCCATTGCAGTTTGCTGCTTTTCTTATTTTTTTAACTTTGGATATTGTCCTTAGATTTGGTGCTAACCCACATATATGCTTTTCCCTCTTGATTCCATTAGGCCATGTTAGTTCGAAGTATTTGTGGTCACTTGGATGAATTTTCTCCTTTGAATTCTTTGCAGTATGTTAAATATGGTTTTTTTTTAATATTCTCTCCATTTTTCAGATCTCTTGTGGAGCAATTAGCAAAAGTAAATCCAGCTAACTTGAATGGCAATGAGAGGCTTGCCTTTTGGATTAATGTGTACAATGCCTTAATAATGCATGTAAGTTTCTAGTTTATTATTTTTATTTTAATATTATAGATTATTGCACTGATAACAAATTGACAATCTATTAGAATTCCAGTTTGTTTTGAAGATTGTAGTTTCACCATAGTCGAGTTAAAATTATTTCACAGCAGAAGACAGCTCCTGCACTTAAATGTTCAGAAGGTTACAGTAAAAACTTTGCTTCTCCTAGGAATAGCAGACAGTTTTTCAAGGCACATATGAAGACTGTTTGATCTTGTTGGAATGAATATACCAACTTTGAATGCTACTCATGCAATTTCCTTTGGTTGCAAGTTCTTGCTCCTTCT
Organism: Wurfbainia villosa; assembly: GCA_025175895.1. Lineage (NCBI taxonomy): Eukaryota > Viridiplantae > Streptophyta > Magnoliopsida > Zingiberales > Zingiberaceae > Wurfbainia > Wurfbainia villosa. The sequence continues at coordinate 30,773,099 of CM045991.1, forward strand.
GACTAGCAAATAGAGACAAACTAGGAATTGAAGCAAATTAAAATAGAGTTTTACCAAATCTTCCCGACAATCATTAGTTAAGAACCAACTTGGAGAGTTCAATTTGAAACTCAAATTGTAATCTGCATTAGTGCCTCAATCTTCTTGCCTTGTTTAATGGTTGATATTATGTCACTTTAGATATAATTTGTGTATTTCTTTGGATGTATTTCTGTAAACTGCAGGCCTATTTAGCATATGGAGTTCCTAAAAGCGACATCAAACTATTTTCTCTACTGCAGAAGGTCTGTATTCATGGATTTTGTACCATCTTTTAATCCTCATCTCTGTGCTATATCATGACATAGATTTGGTTCTTTAGGCATCTTATCTAATCTGTGGGCAGTCGATCAGTGCAGCTGAGATTGAATTTGTCATCCTGAAGATGAAACCTCCCGGGCATAGGCCGCAGCTTGTACGTGCACACCACCAAAGTTTACAACACTATCTATATTTCTTGCTCAATTTGACCACCAAGTGATTATCTTCTTTCAGAGTTTGGTATTGGCTCTTCACAAGTTCAAGACTTGCGAGGAGCAAAAAAGTTTTTCCATCGACAATCACGAACCTAAGTTATTATTTGCCCTTAGTTGCGGAATGTACTCCTCGCCGGCAGTGAGTTTCTTAGTCATTTTACCTTATAAGGAATGCTTTCCAAGAATCAGTAAGATTGATCCACTCATTTGTCTGATGATAGCGAACTGAATCTATTGGCCACTCTCAAGAATGATCAGCTCACATCTGTAATATGAAGATCTATTTGAATCGATAGTCACTTGTTAGCTAGTAAAAAGTTGGTATTCTATAGAGAAGTACTGGAATAGTTTTTCGACTAACCGCTTTTCGTCTAAAGCAAGTACTTGATTGCCCTTATTTTCAAACATGAGTGTGCATTTGTCTCAATGCAGATAAGAGTCTTCAAAGCCAATAACATTCAACTCGATCTTCATAACTCCATGCTGGACTATATTCGAGCATCAATAGGAATCAGTGAGAAGGGAAAACTGTTAGTGCCAAAATTGCTGCACTCTTATACCAAGGGCATCGTCGAGGACTCTTTGTTGGTTGATTGGATTTGCCGCCATCTATCAACTGATCAAATAGCCATTGTTCGAGAGTCCACACCACAGCGGAAACAAAGGTTACTCGGCATGCGGAGTTTCAGTATCATACCGTATGATTCGAGGTTTCGATACCTATTCTTGTCCAATGATGACAATACTTGCAAGAAGTCTTGACGAGGTTGAGCATTGGCATCTTCTTATCAGAGACACGTGTCCTTGCTAGGGCTTTAGGCTTCATCTATGATTTTAAGAGTTCTTGGGCACCTGAATGCCTGTAAATATGTTCGCCAAGTGAAAGATCCATTGATTGTTTTCATAGTAGTAAGAACTGCAGAGAAAAAGCTTGAGCATAAGCTAGTTCGAAGGCGTTCATGCTTGTGCAAGGGAAACTCATACTTGTTCAGATGGTGTGATCTCATAAGGGTACAGGAGTTGTCTCTTAGTTTGGTTAGAATTAATTGTATATTGTGATTAAACATAATTCAACCAAAGTGATTAAGTGATTTTTTAAGTTACTTGTTCCTCTGTATTCTGCATAATAAGAGAACAGTAGAAAATAAAAGAAACTTATTGTAGAATTTTTTTAATTCTAAAAAACATTTCACTCATAAATTATTTTCCACTAAACAAACAGGCTTTTAGACTAGCAAAAAAGACACAAATTCACTACACTAAGTATGATGACATTAGATTCCAACTAATTTTCATGTGAGAAGGCATTGATGCTACAAACCGAAGAAGGTCTGGCTTACTAGCGGTCCATGCGTCGGATTCATCGAGCCATTCACCGGAGCTCCCTAAAAACTTTGAAATGTTAGGGATCACCAATTCTCTGCAGTGTAGGTGCAGCAGAGGCACTTTAGATAGCACACTCCCCTTTTGGACTGCCAAACCTTCAGGCCTCCGGAGCTTGTATGGTTCTCCACTCCATGGCTCGAAGTCTTGCCGCGGCATTTGCTTCCATCGTTGGTGCACGAACCAACCATACTTGTAATCTCCAATGATCGGAGTCCCAAGTGCTTCGGCACAGTGTACCCTTAGCTGCAAGGAAAAGTAAAAGATTGATGATCTATTATGCAATTTGCATTCATTTTGCTAATTAAGAACTTTTGTTTCCTTTTCTATGATCTGCAAATATCAGTTACCGCAATGCTCTACAAGCGGAATCCTTTTTAAAACCCAAACATAAACTTCAATGGGTTTCTTTTCTCTAATTTCTGATGAATCATTGGGTGGTTATTGATGGAGGAAGAGTACTTTGCTCATCACACCTGATGCTTGCGGCCTGTAAGAGGGCGCAACTCGATCCAAGAGCATCCATTTATTGTAGGTCCCATCACCCGATACTCAGTTATAGCTTCTTGAGAGCCATCTATTCCTGAAGGATGAGCTAGAATTACTCTTTCTCCTTTCCCATCATTTAGAACTACCTAAACAAGAAGCACTTGTAATCAGAGCAAAGAAACTAAAATTAAGAATAATTGTACATTTGGAATATGCAGCGAGTAGAGTATAAGTTCTACCGTACCCTACATAAAGATTCATCCAAACATATATGAACAAAATACATAATATTGGAATAAAAGCAGGTGAACTACTTTACTGCAGTAATTCTGCCTCTAGGGATACTGATCATTTAAGAAGTGAAGAAACTACCCTGGTTAGAGGAGCTGAAATAACACCTTCCTTTTCTTTAGGAGTACCAATCACAAGCGCCCAGTACCTTTGCGTTGTTGCCTCACAAGCATTGTTCCAGATCTATATGACCAATAGGAATAAGATTCACATGAGCTGCTGATAAATTTGTTGAGTATTCCACTTCAAGTTACTGTCATGATGTGTTGAGACAGATTAAATGACTGAATAAATGCTTGAAGAACATCTCCTAGAATGATATCCTCGTAACAAAACAAATGGTTCCTTCCCTAGTTAAATTTATCTCACAATCCCAAAAAGACCTCGCATAAGAAGAGCCTATCTTTGTATACCAGCAATTACTCCACCGAGACATTCACAAAATACTTATATGCTCAATCTATTTGTGGTTATCAGCAATTGGTGCGTACCTCAGATGATGACTTTGCCAGATTTACATTTGTGAAAAGCCAATGAAGTCGAGTGAAGCTTTCTTTAGTCCTTCCCAGTAATAGCAAGCCACTGCTCTCTCTGTCAAGTCGATGAACCTAAGGTTACAAAAGAGGAATAATGAAATTGGATTGGTGTACAAGCACGCCATCAGAGCATAGCTTCTGCCACTCACTTTTCCTACTTCTCAAAAGTTCAAGTATGACTAGCAATGTTGTATGGTCAAAAACAACCCCACACATCAAATTGGCTTTTGCACAAAAATGTTTCCACTAATGTTCCAGATACATTTAAACTTCACATTTTTAACTGACATGAAGTGATATAGTTCAATTCACCAGAGTGCCTTAGGCCTCAACATGAAGGAAATTTAAAACACAAAAATGATTCAATGGCATTTCCTATTCCAAGGATAGACCTACAATGTGACTAGCACATATAACAATAAGATGATAAATGAATCTAGTTCTAGAGCTTACCAACTTAGGACCTTGATCACTTCCATAAGATAAGGCCGCTGCTGCCAGGATATCCATACTATTGTGAACTGGTAAATTTCCCTAAAAAAGATTCAGAAAGGAAAGATAACCCCAATCCCTAACTGTTTATGCTGTTTAGATACTTGAAGAACTAATAAAAAAATCATACATTCACAGGCACTTTAGGGGGCTTATTCAGCACAAATATAGCTGAGTCCTGAAAATTCCATAGCTTGTAGAATAAGTTTATCAAACACAATATAGATGTAGAAATTTTTTAGAAAATAAAGAATAACATGTGTCAGGAAATGTTAAGAACGAAACAAAGAACTCCAATAAAAATTCTACCAAGAAAGGACAAAACAAAAATAAAAAACTGGCCTTGTGGATGACGAGTCTTCTCATGTATTCTATCTCATCAGCATTTGGATTCAAAGTTGCAGTTGGAATAGTACTGTATCTCTTTATAATCTTGGTCTCTGCAATTGATACAGGAAGATGAATTCTTACTCCCGGTTCCATTACATGATTATGCTTAATCTGCATGGAGATTATAAAAGATAGTTACTTCAATAACAACAAATAGAAACTAATGATACCTAAAAAATACAACTAAAGCTTATCATTAAGTGTGCATTTAAAATGGTCATGTGCTGTAGACTATACCTTTTCCAAACGGCATGTGAAATTATTTTCTTTAGCTTGATTATGCTGACTTGAACTCTCAACATACACCTGTCAAAAATTAGAGATCTCTCATTGCTGCTGCTTTCTCGAGTTGAGTCATAGTTTCCGACTATGGAGATACAGTGTCATCAAACGAGAATCGCTGATATAGAAATTAGAAACCTTGAAGACTATGAACATTGAGCTACATGGACATTAAAATGTAACCAGAACAATCATGCATATCTTTGGAGATATGATGAGATCCGTGCACTATTTTAATTATCACACTCAACCACAAGCGATGATCAAATCAAATATGACGGATGAATATCGACGAACGATAAAGGTGAGCTTTTTTTCCCCCCTTCGAAGTCTGCAGACTAAGAACACAATTTATTCTATAAACTCAGTCTCGGATTACCAATTCCTTGTTGAAGTGCCTTCGAATAGCTTCTTGCTCAATATCCGCGAAGTAGTGCTTGACCCAGCTGATGACGGTGACTCGGCGTGTTTTCCCGCAGGAGTCCGCACTTTTCTTCCGACCGGGAAGCGGCTCAGTCCCGGAGTAGGGGAAAGGAGGGAGGGACAAGAGCTGCCGCGGCTTGGGGGCCCTTTTGGGCTCTCCGAGACGAGCGATGTTGTTGGAGACGCGGATGATTGGCTCCACCTTCACAGGAGCCGGAGGGGCCACCCGCGAGAACCGCCTGACCGCCTCGAAGGAGACTCGCGGCAGCGGAAGCCGGCGGCGGCGAAGCATAGAGGCGGAGCGCAGAGCCAGGCCGACGGCTACGCGATGGATGCACTTTCGGAACAAATCGCATCCGTTAATCAACGACGATCAACCATGAGTGTAACGGGTTCGGGTTGGGAAAATATCCACACTCCGATTAAAATCCAAATAAAATATAAAGTTTTCCCAATTTTTTGAATTAAAGAAATGGAAGGAATTTTTATTATGATCTCGAACAACTCAATAATGGGCCATATTGGACTTTAGTGAATGGTCCGGCCCATGTTTTGACCCAAATACAGAAAATGGCTCGCGGGCGATCGAGGGTTTTGACCGTCTCCCGCTCGCTTGTTTCTCCGACAACGCCGACTACAATTGCAGGGAGTTTGGGCGGGGGCGAAGAGAGAAAGAGACATGCCGGCGCTTACTTGCAACGCTTGCAACAAGGAGTTCGATGACGAGTTGCAGCAGAAGCTCCATTACCGGTCCGAATGGCACCGTTACAATCTCAAACGAAAGGTGATGGATTTTAGTCACTTGCCTTCTAGGGTTCGTCTCGCCATTCTCCTGATCCTCAAGTTGGCCATTTTTTTTCACCTCTGAATATTAGGTTTTTGTCCCTCTCCCTTATGCTCCCAGTGTGTTGAATGATTAGGGTTGCGGATTAGTTTCCTTTGCACAGGGAAGGATCTTGTTGAAAAATTTATATTGCATTTTCTTCTCCTTTATCTTTCGCTTTCTCAATCTTGTCAAATTCTTTTATATAAATAAGACTTCTGGTTCAGAACAAAGGGGGTTTAAAAAAAAAACTTTTGGATTTGCTAGACTGTAGAATCCTTTTTATGAATCACGAAAGTCTCAAATTTGTGTTTGCCCCCTCATTGAGGTATTGGAGAAAAGATGTTTTGGGTCTAGTATGCTTTGATTGTGTATCACATAAAATAGCTATTTGCCATTCTTCAGTTTGAATATATCTTTATTTTTTCCCCATTTCTGTTTGGATGAAATGAAGAATAATACAAAATGATTGACTTTGAACCGGTAGAAAGTGTCTGTGCTAAAAGGATTTCACTCAAATGTTTGATAGTACTATTAACCACAGTAACGTACTTTAACTTTAAAATTGTAACGCACAACATTTTTTTTAATAAAGTTGGTGTCAATGCCTCAGGTCGCCGGAGTTCCAGGAATAACAGAAGAGTTATTCCAAGCTAGACAGTTAGCTCTTGCTGAAGAGAATAACAAGCTGAGCGCAACCCCAATGCTCTATGGATGTGCTCTTTGTGGCAAGGAGTATAGAAGTTCAAAGGCACATGCTCAGCATCTTAAATCACGAGCTCATGCTATGAAAACATCAGAGAAGGTGGGCCCTTCAGCTGCAGGCATAACGACAGTAAAACCATATGCTGCTCGAACATTAAATAATACAACTAATAAGAGTCAAGTCATTGGAGAAAATGAGGATGATGATGGGAGTGAGGATGAATGGGAGGTAGTCAATGAAATGGACATGGCTTCCGAATCTCTGTCAATGTTGCATGTTGGGGAAGGCAAGGTTGCAGGTGATGATGAGCAAGGTGACGTCATTGATGAAGAATTGGATACATCTTGTTGCTTTATTTGTGATCAAAAGTATGAGAGCGTAGAAAATTGTATGGTTCATATGCACAAGCAGCATGGTTTCTTCATACCCGATATTGAATATTTGGAGGATCCTGTGGGCCTTCTTACATATGTTGGTCTTAAGGTGGAAATTTCACTTGCCTTTCATATGTTTTTCAAAATCTTGCCTTCAAATTTCTTCTATCTGGAAAAAATCATTCTTCTGCTTGCAGGTAAAGAGGGATTTTGCATGCTTGTACTGCAGTGACAGGTGTCTTCCCTTTCAAAGCTTGGAAGCTGTAAGGAAGCATATGATTGCTAAAGGTCATTGTAAATTGCGTTATGGAGATGGGGGTGATGATGAGGATGTGGATTTGGAAGATTTCTATGATTATAGCAGCAGGTTTATATTCTGGGTGCCTTGATTGTTAACTTCTTTTTTAATCATCAATGTCATCATGTCCCAATTATTTAGGGTCGGCTATTTTAAAACTATTACAAATCCATATGTTCTAAGATTGCAATATGCAACTCAATTATTGCTCATGATCTCAAATCTCAATTTATATTTTATATAGGACCATGGAACCAATATCCACCTTTTTGACTCTTTGAATCAATAATGTGTCAAGTGGACTATTAAGGAGGTGTAACCAGACTCTTGTGATCTATTCAGAGAACTTGTTCGTCAGAAGCTAAAAAAATGATTGATACAGAAATTATGTTAAGCTTATTGTTCATCTTGGCAAAAAAAATGCAAAACCTATTGAATGATTACCTAGAAAATTTCTTGAACATGATAGGTGTTCGTTTTATCTTTTGGAAATTTGGATACAACAATAACAACCAAGGTTTATTCCACTAGATGGGGTGGGCTTTGTGGATCTTTCTATGTCATTGGATTCTATCCCCTATTATATTATCATATATATTTAAATAAATTTTATCTTGTTTTACCATTGCTAACCAAGTTTTCTTTAGTTTTTCTCTTCCTCATTTAATATGTATATTTGTCGTATTTTCACATCGCCTAACTAAATCATTTATTATTCATCTAAGTATATGTTCATATCATTTTAAACGTATCTCCTGAGGTTTTTTCTTAATAGGGGGAACCCTAATTTTTTCTCTAACATTCTCATTCCTTATGCTGCCCATCCTTATATGCCTGTATATCCACTTTAACATCCTTATTTTTGTAACTCTCATCTTCTGCTCATGTGTTCGATTCATAGTTTAATATTCAACTCCATATAACATAGTAGATATAATCGCCGTTTTGTAGAACTTCTTTTTGAGTTTTAGAAGTACTTTATGATCACAAAGAACATCTGACGCTCTTCTTCATTTTAACCATTCTACTTGTATTTGATATAAAATAACTCTGTCAATCCCTTTATACTCTTGCAAAAAGTGATCTTAAATATTTAAAACTCTTAGTTACAAATAGCTTGTCATTTTTTATTTTAGCAATTGTCTCATTACGTCTAATATTGTTAAACTTAAATATCATATATTTTGTCTTGACTCTACTAAGTTTAAAACATTTCACTTTCAATATTTTTTGGTCAAGATTCAAGTTTAACATTGACTTTTTTACGTGTATCATCTATCAAAATAATATCATCTGCAAATAATATGCATCATGGTAAAGTGTCTTGGATGTATCCTATGAATTCATCCATGACTAGTACACATAGATAGAGACTTAGAGTTTATCCTTGATATAACTTTATCTTTATGAATAATGCTTCAGTTAATTCATCTAAAGCCTTCACTCTTGTCATTGCATTCTTATACGTATGCTAACACCTTTCTTTCCTAAAATTCTCTATATAATTTCTTTTGGGATTCTATCATAATTTTTTTTAGGCCGACGAATACCATGTATAAGTCTTGTTTCTATTCCTGATACTCTTCAATTAGTTACCTGAGAATATGTATAGTTTCTATTGTATACATTCCAAACATGAATTCAAATTAATTTTCAATCACCGTGGTCTCTTGTTTTACCATTGCGATAACCAAGTTTTCTTTTAGTTTTTCTCTTCCTCATTTAATATGTATATTCATTTCTATTTCACATCCTTCTAAATCATTTATTATTCATCAAGTATATGTTCATATCATTTTAAACGATCTCCTTTTTTCTTAATAAACCCTAATTTTTTCTCTAACATTCTCATTCCTATGATCCTTATAGGATATCCACTTTAACATCCTTCTATTTTTTGTACATCTCCTAATCTTTTCGCTTTATGTTTCGATTATAGAAATTACATATAACATATAGTAGATCTTATGCTTAGAATTTTTTAGTTGAAGTATCTAGCCTTTTAATCACGCTTCTTCATTTTGAACTCTATGTAAGTATATCTGAATCATTTTAATCATATTAATCTAAATATTTAAAATTTTTACAAATAGCTGATTTTAGGCATACGTTAATATTTACAATATGATATATGCTATCAAAGAGTAAAAGATGAGTTGTAGAGATATGAAGATAAGTTTACATGAATGTTAGGATGAATAAAATAAAATGAGAATATTAGAGACAAAAGTTGATTTGATTCAACACACTAGTTAGGAAAGAGATTTATATAAAATTAATAATGTATTAACATGATTATAAATAATATAAATAAAATTTATAAGGGATATAATGATAAATGTATAAGTCTTGTTTATTAATAAATATCAGATAATGATAATAATATTTTAAAAATATATAATCTTTTTTAATAGGATAAGATTAATTTCAATAATATGTATTATCCCTCTAGTATTAAGTATGCACATCCATCTTAGCAATCTTGAAACTTATTTCTACTCCTAGTTTTTTCTCTTTTTTTTTTTAAGAAAATGTAATCTTTTTTATATTAAGGTAGATTTAGATTCTATTTAATTTGAATTTGCTCTGATTGAGATTCATTTTCTACATTTGACATCGCGTATTTTTTTCCTAGTTATTCCGATGCAGATGGTAAGCAATTGATGCCAGCAGAAAACATGGAAAATAGTGTTGAACTTGGGAGTGGAGGTGCTGAGCTCATTATAAAGCAAAAAACAGAAACTGGAGTGCTTGTTCGGACTCTAGGATCTCGGGAATTTCTTCGTTACTATCGCCAAAAACCACGGCCATCCCCTACACGTGAAATTGCATTGGTTCTTTCTTTGGCAACAAGGTACTCACACCTTCTTGACTTTGGATACATTTAGAATTTTGTTGTTGATTGAATCCACATTGTTTTATAAAAAGTTTTATATTCCTACCAAAATCCTTGATCCCATTACATGGGAGAGTCTCTCTCTTAATATTTTGAAGTCATTTTAAGTGATATTACTATCTTTTGAGTTCATGCTATACACTTGCTTTGGTTTATTTAGTCTCTTGAATTGTTGGTATACCAAACTATATATTATCTTATGAGGTATCATGGTGCTTATTGTTGACCCTAGCATGCTTTAAGAAGATTGGATGTCTTTACTATATGCTCTCTTGAATTCTTTAATTATTCATTTGGTTGATGTGCCAACGGACTATGGGATTTAATGAAGCATTATCGTGTAGGGGTGTTAATGGGCTGTGCCCCTAGGGTGCTTGTGTAGTACATGACATTGAAAATGGGTTTGCCTTGCCTAGCAGTGCCCAAGCACTTGAAGATTGTGCTCGGGCTGTGCTCTTGCTGATTTAAAAAAATAAAATAGTTCGGTGCATGAAATTTCCAGGATTCGAATTCGTGACTTAGGGAAGGGTCTATTGTATGTAGTTTTATCTTGCTTTGCAAGAGACTATTTTCAGGATTCGAATTCGTGACTTCTAGATCACAAAACAACTTTATTATTGTACCAAGACACTCTTCTGTACAATTTGAGCACAAAAAATTAATAAAAATAAATAAAATTTTAAAAATGAATAAAAGGATTTTTTTATTAAAAACTTAATGTTTGCACTATTACATCTTTACATTAGTACAATATGAATAATCTGAAACACCATGAGCACATGAATATTACATCTCAAATTTGAAAAATATTTGTGTTTTTTATTCGAACCTGACCTTTTAGCCTTACATGTGGGTCGTCTACGCACTTTTGTTCAAAAGGATCGGGATCGACACGATTCTACTTATCTTATGCTTATTTTTACTTGCCATATGTGAGGTAGAGATGAGAAGATATATTATGCTTGGTTTGTTATGTTTTCTTCTAAGTTGATCATGTGCTCCAATAGTCTTGTTATTTTAGTTTCCCATTATATTCTGGTATACTAATGCCTTAATTTTCTGTTGACTAAGGAAATAAATTGCAATAGTCTTTGAATTTCTCACCTCAGTCCTTTATTTTCTTTAAAGAATCCCTGACTTATTATTTTCCTTTTTTTTTAATGTATTTATCTGAATTTTGTTTGGACTGAATTCTCGAAGTGAAAGTGAAGCGAGGCGAATTGCTATCTAATTCCTTCATCTTCGAAGAAGCTTTATTATGTTGTTTTTAGCAAAGGAAAGAGGTGTTTTCTATAAGAAACAACCTAACAGAAGGCATTACTGCAGGTATCGCAGCATGGGCTTGGCAACAATACATTCCAAGGAGCCGATTGTTAGGATGAAAGTTATCAGGGAGATAAACCGGCGCGGAGTCCAAACTATGCGCTCGAAGATTGGGATGAAGAGTAACGTCATTAGAAATCTCCCCAAGAATGTGACGTATTAAAGCAGAGCGAGCATCTTTATTTACTCATTTATTATACTAGAATGAAAACGACCTGAACGGAGAAGAATTGGCAATTGGCATTACATATTAAGAGCGTTTTCATGTTTGTACGGTCCTGTTTGATAGATTTTGTTCTCTAGTTTTCTGATATTTGCTTCACAGTATTACATGATTAGATTCTTCATGGCCCTGTAGAATCATGTGGCAACTAAACTGTGTATTTCTTTCGACCCCCAAAATATAAATTTGTGGCATGGAAGGCATCTCTGGTGTACATTTGCCGAAAGGCTGACCTGTCAATCAGTTTTTTTAATCCTTTTTTGTGCATTTGATCTGGTTTTCTTCAATCGATTTGGGTTTTACGGCAGTGTTCGCTGTCATATTCGAAAACTTGTTTGATGTGACAAAGTATAAATACTCCCAGAGAACGATTATTAAACCGATAAGGTTTACTAATTCCAAATTGGAATAGAAAATAATGCAAAATAGATTACCAGCTAATGCTACTTAAATTAATTTACATTTTGTTTAATAATCTAGGTGTTGGGTGTTCTGGAAGTAAATGATTTTTTTTTTCTAATTCACTGCATAGTTTATAAATTCATTTACATTATCTAACAAAGCATTATGGAAATCAATACAACGTTGACAATAAAATAAAGTTCTATAGTTTACAAAAAAAAATATTAAATTGTATCCAATTACGTTATGTCCAATATTATTATCCAATTTGATTTAGAATTGCGTATAATACTCAATAGACAATATAAATAAGAGAGAGATCGCCCTGTATTATTGTGAATACAATTCTACAGAAACACAACTTGTGGTGTTTTATGAATTTAAAACTTCAAGTAATGGCTGGATGGATTTGAACCCTCCAATAGTTGGAAGAAGACTTTTATTTAGATCTAACGATTTATCATTAGATCAAGCAACTAAAATTAAAAAAAAACATTTTGTAAAAATAATAAAACTCTGAAAATATATATTATCAATAACATCAGATAATTGTATAATAAACTCCAATAGAATTTTAAGAATGGTAAATTATTATAATTTAAAAAAAATTATAATCAGGACGCAATAGATTTTTATATATAATAAATCAATATTGTTATTTGATGTATTTCATATATCAAAGCCATTATAAATTATGGGTACAATACATTTTCTAGTGCATGATTCTTTGTTTTATATAATAATATAACAACTTCAATAAATTTTATCTATCTTTTGCCTTTTATGTTCGCATTCAGAAATAGATTGCTAAACATTTTTTTTTCATTTTTATTTCTATTTTAAAATTACTTTTAAGTGAACTGATAGGAGGGGATCAGCACGTACAAAGCATATAATTCATTCAATAATCATTAATTTTCCATTCTGTCTGAGGAAATGAACTATGAGATCATAAATATGAAATGTTTGTTTTGTTTATTCTACCAATATAATTATATGAAAGAACTATTAGAACAATTCCACTGAATTAGCAGAACCACATAGATATGAAGAATACAGATGATATTTGTTCATCTCTCAAAACAAATTATTTCGACCTTGACTCGACTAAAACATTAATTCTAATTCTTGTAACATGTACAAAGAAACAAAATTGCTTTAAGAACATAACATGAAAGTAAAGACATGACTGAAATAGAGACCAATACATATGTTCAACTCGGAGCCTTCTGTGGAATGCTCTTGCGCCGGTGCCTCTTTTTCTTAGCACGATCGCCTTCCTCCTCTTTTACTGCCTCTGTTTCGCATGAAGGAGCCTCTTTAAACTCAGGCTTCAGTACCTGCTCTATCCCTTCATCCTTCCTCTCCTCTAAATCTCCCTTGACTTTTTTGGGTCTTCCTCTTCTCTTCTGTTGGTGCTCAAAATCCAAACCAACCTCACTTTCTCCCCACGCTCTCTTCAGATTTCTCTTCAGCTCATGACTCTCCTCCATGGTTCGACAATGGCTACTATAAGCTCGTTCTTAAGTAAGATGGTTTAAGATTCTAACAGGAGATTTAATTACACCTTTGTTGTGAATCCCATTTATGGACTGTAGTGGGTAGGGAGATCAAAAAAATGTAAAGTGGTGGTTTAATATGAAACCGACTACAAGTGCATGGAAGTGTACTGGTTTGGTTTGTCTAACTTCTAATTATGAAAATATCACTAAAAATAATAAAATAATGAAGAGAGGTGTGCTGAAATGGAAGCATTCAGATTCTGAACTTACAAAGCAAGTTCTATCTAGTCCAAATAAAGTTTTCTCATTCATATCTCAGCCTGTAGCACTTAAGATAATTCAAACTTGCTGATAGGTCAAGTTCTTTTAAAGTAAGATTAACTTTCATTGAACTTATGGTTGGCACAATGTTTAGCCTACTCAAGCATACATACATACATATATATATATATATATATTATATATATATATAGAGAAAAATGAATGTGTACCACATGGACTAAAACAAGTTAGCTAATGACCTACATGATCATCCTATCTTTGTTTGAGGGACCTTCTACTGCTAGATGTCACTCTACTGACGGCTCTAGAAAAAGAGTTCATTGATGACCACAAGCAAATAACACATGGAATCATATGAGTATTGCATGCACAAGCACAATCCTTATTTCCTGTCTTGAGAAGTCCTTGAAGGGTGTAGGTACACTTTAGTGTTGTTTATCTAAGCACTTTAGACGGATCAGCTCCTAGTGGACAGAAAAACAACAGATCAAACACCGGTGTGAAGTTAGTGATTCTAAATGAACTCTGTTCTCTCCGGGAGCAGAGATACTCCAGTAAGAAATATGAATGCAAGTTGAAAGGTGAAAGGTTTTGGATAAGAACCTATCATTATGCGGAAGAGTGGATCGACATTAAAGCCACTCCAGTCTTGTCTTCTAAAAAAGGCAGATCTGGCTAAAGGAAATGTTCAGCAACTCTACTTTGTCTATGAATTTAATAATGGCCTTATTCTTCTCAACTTCTGATCTTTGTGAAGCTCCTTGGAGTCTGAATAATTGACTGTGATCCAGTTAGGTTTATTTATGACCAAACATTTGATAAGAACTAACAAAATTTGCTCAGAGACTGTCAAAAGTTGTTTGTGGTCCACCAAGTTAGGCCTGTTCAATATCTTCAAATTGCATATAAACTTCATGTGGCCTCACATGGGTGCAGATTAGTCAACAAATATTCTTCGGCAATGCTATACCTAGTGAAAGATTGCACTCATCCTCAAGTTGGCACAAAAATCATACTTACAAAAGAGACGTCCCAGGTTGATTCAGACCAGGAGCCATAGGCTGAGGTAATAATAGCTCTGCGGCAAGTGTAACAAAAACAAGGAACTGTTACTCAAGAACACAAATATTTCCTTATCCACATGATCCTTCCTCTACTCCCTTTGGTTGCTTCAATCAAACAATAACACAAACTAATAGATGCAATGCTCACAGATGGAACACAAAACAAGAGCAATCAACAGGAAAATACACTAAGCACTAACAGGCATTAGATGAACTTAATCGAGTTAAGGTTGTCAAAAGTAACAAAAAATCAAGAGGAAGGGACTTCTTTTTTCATATTGCACAGACAGAATTACTGCAGGCTCTAAGGTGTCACTGGATGGCTGGAATCCTCCAGTATGATTTTAGCTTTTAAAGATATAACCAGCATGGATGGGCAGCTCTTGGTGATACAACCTATTGTTTGCTAGTTGAGACTGTGGAACTCAGAGCACTGCTGCTGGTAGTCATTTAAAACAGAAAGATACATGGATAATTATGGTAAGGAACTTAAAAATAGCACATGCCTCTGGATTTTTGTAGTGAGGAAGTATATCTCCCTCTGATGTTACAGCAGCACTAAAGGAATCAGACTCTGAGTCATCTAGATGCCATATCACCAAAGTAGGCAGTAATTGCTTTGACTTTAGATTGTACATGATTTTCTTCTAACTGCATTATAAAGTACCAAGTGTGTGTTCAAATTCAACAAGAAGATCAAGAAATAAAAGGAACATGAAGCAGATGTTTGGTAAGTTCAGCATATGTGACAGCAACTACTTGATGCAGGTGCTGCATGCAGTGAACAGACAACTAAGGATTCAATCAAGATCAAACTAAGTATTACGAATCAGAATTGACTAACAAAAATTTAGACAATAGTTGTTCATGGAACAGGGCGACAATAGCACCTTCCCTGCATCTGATAAATGATATCCAACGATAGAAAACTAGTATGTCTGGTTATTTATCCATGGTCCTTTCTCACGGAAATGAAAACAAGTAAAATGATTACAAGCTCAGTATTATGCTCAATAAGAATTCATTTCAAACAGATAAGCTCATTTATGTTCATTTAGCAAACAACTACAATATTTCTTTTTTATTCCTCAACATGCCCCGTTGCCTCGGCAAAGGATAGAACTCTAGTAGGATTAAAGATTCAACAAGCTTCAAATTGGTCCAACAAGGAGTTATCAAACAGCATACAAGCTATACTGCATAGTATCATGCTAATAGTTAGTGTTCATAAATTCATTTTCTTTTCTTTTCTCTTCCTTCTTAAAACAATGATACATGACCTCTGATAGGCAATATCTTTTATGAGAACCAAGACCTGCAAAAGTTGTTATATTCCAAATAAGTTCTCTTTGGCAAATATCTGCTTCTCTTCCATATTTGGTAAAGAAAAGTTCCATCCGGTAAACTTCAGAAAACAGAAGAAAATTTAGGGAAGAAATAATGAGATTTTGAGCCTTAAATGAACTTATTTGGCAAATATTTAATTTTCTGAATTATGCTTTAGAGTGGAACCTCAGTCAACATTCCATTTTATTGAATCTGGGTTCCCAAGTGAAGTTTACAAAGACCTTAGAAGTTTTAAGGGAAAAACTCCTTGAGATTAAAAATAAAAATGCACATTAGAAAAGTAACAGGGACAACAAGGATTGCCTGATTGAAATTGAAAAGAAAATCAAGATGTTGAACTTTACCTCAAAGTTCAAGGGAGGCCTAGACAACCAAGAGAGTTCTTCCACTTGGTTTACATCCACATTACGAGGCAAAAACATAATGATGTTTGGAGTTATTTGCTGTGCTTGCTGGAAGATTGAGTGCCTAAAACAAAAATTTTCTTATTGTTCTAAAGCAATAGGAATATCACCCTTAAAAGAGAACAAGAATACATGCTAGAACTACTGTGTTGAATAGAGTACAATTGAAAGAACAATGGGAAGCATAAATTTTTATAACTTGTATATATCCAGAGGTAATATAACAATTTCAAATTTAATGTGAATAGAAAGACAGACTTGACAGAAGACATTTAACTCAGATGACAGAAGGAAATATCTATCAATCTGAAAGATAAATCTACCTTGGTTCTTGGACCTGATAAAAATAACCATAAACAGGATCCACACAGGTGATTTCTCAAATCTTCTATAGATAAATAACTTTGTTTTCATTTCTGCACAATAGGATACCCCATGTGACATGCCAAAGCAAGATTAAGAGCCAGAGAAAGAGCATATCAATTGTGGATTAATAACTTGTGCTAAAAGATTCCATAACATAACAACATTTCAGGTTCTGCATGGCCTAGTTTACTCATATGCATTTCTGAAGATCTTCAACTCCAACAAAAGGTCTCAAAGTAGGATCAGTAAAACTTGCTCAACTATTCCTGAATGTAATGAGTTCTATCAAAAATCAAATTACATCAATTATCGTTCCTTGAATTTTGACATGTGAACTATGCCAGAGGTGAGCCTATTAATAAGTCCAATCATTGGATAATTACGGTAACTAAATATCACATATCACAAAAAGGTTTAGTTAGTTTACAGTCACTAGTTAGCTGTCAGTTATAAAGTCAATTTAATATTTATGTTCAGAGGGCTTATGACAGAAGAGGGCTGCATAGCTCCTTGTGAATACGACTGTCTTTTGGTTGCAGTTAGCAAGGGAATCAGTCTCAATTTTTAAAATAATAAAATTCAACACTCAAATTATCTTTAGTATTCTATAACAATGGCTAAAATTTACTGCTCCCTGCTGTCAAATTTCAACTAAATTAGGGAAAAGGTGCAACTATACAAACAACAACTAGGAAACAAAACATACCCATCTTTTGGCTTCAGAAAATCGAGTGTGTAATTGTTCAAATGTCTATATGATGGCCCTCCCCAAGGTGGTGATAGGAACAAAACGTCCCCCTGATAGATAAGGATGAATTAGCACTAAAATAGGCCAGCATCTCAATGAATCAAGCATGTTAAAAATTTAATTACATAAATAATCTCCGAATTTAGGACCAGAAAGATGGATCAGATTAATTGGCATCTTTTTTTCTGAACAAATTAGATATGAACAATTCGATAACTAAGATACGACAATAAGAAGTAACAGGGAAAAAAAACATGTACCACCAATTCTTCACAGGATTAACACTTCTATTGTAAGTAATAAACATAAAATAGAACAGTACAATCTGAAACTCGTAGCATGTATAGAATAGATGCCTTAGAATCTAACACTTTCAGAAATACCGCATGCAGATAACATATTCAAAATCAAAAAACCAAAATCATTTGTGAATTAGAATCTGAATATAATAGTGTCTTCATTGGTGAAAGTATAGTGGAAAATATGGTGCAAACTTTCAAGAATGGCGCAAGATGAAAGAAATCCCCGATGACAAAGTCGATTCTATCCTCCACCCCATAAATCTTCGCATTGTTGACTGCAAACTCAACTTTTCGCGGATCGATATCTACAGCAACAACGTGGCAACCCCTGAAAGGACTATCAGTGAATCACCGTGCAAAAGGACGAATCTTCTTCGACTGTGAAATCAAAAGACCGCACCTGGAGGCGAACTGGATGGCGTTGCCGCCGACTCCAGCGAATCCGTCCAGGACTAGGGAGCGCCCGCAGTGGACGTAGGTGGAAGCTCTTTCGGCATGGGCAACGGCGATCGCTTCGGGGGTGACGGAGTACCAACCCTCCTCGTCCATAAGGACGCCGTCATCGAAGCGGGAGAATAGGGAATAGCGCTGGCGCCAGTAGCTAACGATGGAAGGATTCAGCATAACGTGGCTTTGCTCCAACTGAGGAGGTTTGCACTTTTTCCGCTTCGATCGGCGTTTCCGCTTCTTCGGGTCGGCCATGGCTTCCGCCGTCCGGTGGCGACGGCCGACGAGACGGCTAGGAAATTGTTATGGGTACGGTAGCAGATTGGCTGTATTGGGCCTAATACGGCCCACTATAAGCCAGCCCATCTCGAGTATATATAAACTTGCAAAAAAAAAAAAAATACAAGTATTTATATTCTTACAAATATAGTATTTTATAATTTTTATTAATTTAAATTTCCCATATATTCCACTTTAAAAATTCATTCTTAAATTAAAAAAAAAAAACTAATGATGATATAACAATAATAAGAAATTGCCTCATTATAAAAGTTAATTGCATTTATACTACAATTATGTCACTTATTTGTAGGCAAGTGATATTGGGCTGTTTTATATGGGAGACGAATTCTCTTAATCTCGTTCTTTGGTCACAAGTGATATTGGGCTGTTTTATGTGTAGGCAAGTGCATTTTCTTTTCTTCTTTTTTTTTTCTTTTTTTTTTTTTTGTTGAAACGAGGTAGTCTAGTTGTTGTCATTCGTACACCTGTACCTCCTCTCTAGATTTGGAGAAATGGCTTGTAAGTTGTTTCTTCAAAGATTGTTGTATGCAAAGTTTCTTATAGTTGCTTTTGAGTTGAGTTTTTGGAAACTATAGATGAATTTTCCAGTATGAACTAGGCTCCTAATAAACTCAGCATCTGAAACAGAAAAGTTAGGTACAAAAGGTGTTCATGTTAATCTACTACTTAGTGACAGAAGCACGAGGATTTGTTAAGGGTAGAAGAGAGGGATTCATTCGCTCTAAAGCAGCATCACTAGCTCACATAGAAGATGCTTTGGCAAACTTTGAGAACCTAGAGCATTCATCTTTGAGAAGATCACGAGGATTCCCTTGCTCAACCTGCATATAAATCAGAGCAGTAATGGAAAGTACCATAGCCTGTCATTAGTTATTGAAGAACCACAACTTGCAGCAATACCTGAAGCATTAAATAGTTTTTTGGTAAACTATACATTCAAAATGCTTAAGTCACTAATCTATAGCTAATGAGAGATTAATTGGGTAGGCGTCTCTCCTTAGTTTTCTCCTTTTTTTTTTTTTAAAGATTCACCTTTGGTTTCTAGCATCAAGCCGTCCGATCTGCTTGCACATCTTCTCAGCCTCAACCGTAAATGCATTATACCAAACAGAAAAGAGACTTCAATCTTTGATACTATTTATCTACGAGTATGCATCATTATTTCTGGTTCATAAATGGTTGAAAAGCATATTTGACTTCTAGCTGAATCCTAAACTATATCTGGGACAAAGGAATTGCTTACCAGGATGCCATGGTCAAGAACTAAAATATAGTCCATCTCTAGCACTGTAGAAATTCGATGTGCAATTGTCAAAACTGTTGTATCCTGACACTCAATAGAGATGGTGTTTTGCAGAATTAATGCTGTTTGTGTGTCAACACTGGCGGTACATTCATCCAAGCAAAGTATCTGCAAAAAGAATACTTTGTCCATTCAGCAATTCTGGCTTGATCAAGCTCGTAAGTTACAACACAACAACATTCTCCTGAGAATTAAGTCTATATCATTAAAGATATCGATTAAATAAATCAGCTCAGTATTTTTTTATTTTGTCAATTTACAACCGCCATGCCACATTCTGTTAAAACAGACATAAAGAGAAGTTAAATTAACACATTGCAACAAATTGCAAAAATTAGCTTTCAGTAACTCTCCAGTACGGAACTGTTGTAAAAAACAAGATATAAGATATAAGTACACTATTAAATTATTTAAATGTATGCTGTAAACCATATATTAAATGTAAAAAACAAGAATTCATAAATAGTCTGGCCCCTTGCAAGTGATAACTCGAGGAAGATGTTGAAAACTATAAATATGTAACCACAATGAAGTTAAAATACACAATCTTTTTCCACCATTAAGCCTTGCGTACTAAAATATTTTAATATTTAGTTAAATGTTTTTAGGTCTCCTCTGCTGCTCACATAACTAATCTAAAACATACCCAACCTAGACATAAAGATTCTAGTTAATTATATCCATCTTAACCAATTTTTTCCAGCTCTCTCTCAATATTGAAGATAAAGAACTGGCTTCGATGGCTGAAAATTGGGGCAAGTTTTTATTACTATTTACTGCAAACTACAAACCTGCCATAGTAGATGAACACATGTTTCCAGGAAACAAATGGATACTACAAAGTAAAAGCATGCATATCCTCGGAAACACTGTAAGCATAAGAGAAACTCAAATAGGAGGAAGAAACATTAGGGAACAAACTACGAGCCAATTGCCTAGTAGGAGAATTAACATTTTGCATCGACATGAATAACAAAAAAAGGACATTTAGATCACCAAATTTCAATATGCGGTCAGTGATCTCTTGTCATATTTCCTCATCGTAAACAGGCAATATACCTTGGAGGACTTAATGATTGCACGAGCAAGACAAATGAGTTGTCGCTGACCAACCGAAAATGATGTTCCATTTTCTTTAACATGAATGCCAAGCCCGCCAGTTGTTTCTATGACCTCTTTTATATGACATTTCTCAAGAGCTTCCCAGATTTTGACATCAGAAGTCATGCCAGATGGATCAAGGTTCTCCCTGGAGCATAGAACAATAATACTATTTCAGGAGCATAAACTTCTTATAATAATGACAGTTTTTTCATACAAGTAATATATCTCTTTACTCACAAAGAAACTTGATATAAATGCTATTTCAGAAGCATAGAACAATAATGATTTTTTCTTCTCACCTTAAAAAACCTTCAAACAAGAAAGGAATTTGAGGAACTACTGAGAAACGATCCCGGAGTTCTCTAGGAGCCAAGTCAGCAATATTTGTACCATCTACTAGTATGCATCCCCTACAGATGGGAGTAAGGCGGAAAAGTGCATTAAGTACGCTAGACTTTCCAGCTCCTGTTCTCCCAACAATTCCCACCTAATGTACAAAAATAACTCATTCCCGTAAAGGATTACAAATGGCAGAAAAAAAGAAAGTCAAGGCTGATATGGCAACAAAGGTATGCACCCAGCACATCCAACAAAATATCTAATACCAAAGCTTCAGGCTATTCCAGTACAATTTATACACTACAAACCTTCATGCCTGCTGCAATACAAAAAGAAAGATCCCTCAAAGCTGCTGGTAGTGATGGTCTATATTGAAGACTAACATGGTCAAATTCAATCTGTCCATGGGGTGGCCACCCTGTAGGCAGAGATCTTGTTCCTTGGAGTTCTTCTTGTGGAATGTCCAGGTACTGCATGCATATTCAGGGTGTAGTGATTGTGAATGCATCAAGCATAACATGAAATCATCAATTACCTCAACCACTCTCTCAACAGAGACCATTTCTTTCTCAGTTTCAGTGAAACTTGTAAGAAAACTGCTCAACAATGACACTATTGGTGCAGCATAAGATAGGGCCAATCCTACCTGGAACCATAACAATTTGAGGTCCTTATTAGGAATCATTATTAATATTTATATAATCTAGTTTAAACTAAAAGTAGGCAACAAAACATTCTTCAGTTACAAACTTACCAGACCAGGTGTATCCAAGGTAAGTGAAAAATCATGTCCATGACCAATGACAGCCATCAGTCCAATAAATAATATTACTGAAGCTGACAACAACTAAATAAAATAGTGTGATAGCCTCCATCATTTATGGAGTTAAATGCATAATACATTCAGGAATACCAGTATAATGACTGTCACCAACTTGTGGAGAACCAAAAACACCTAAATAGGATAACTAAATCAAACAGAAAAACCAAGGAAAGAATAATACTTGGAGGCGCAAAGAAAGCCATAAACTTGCTGTTTGTTCAGAATAGGAAGTTTGCTGATACAACTGGACAAGGTCCAAGAATCTTGCCATGAAGATTTCCTGTCATTCGCATCATTAGCTCAAAGAAAAGAAATTTGACTTCACAAGTGAAGAGAAACTAACTGGAAGCCACTCATATGTTCATAGTATAATTTCGAAACAAGATACTGCACCCTTCTAGATAAGAAATTCAATGGGGGGAAAATCATATATTTATCTAGAAAGCTTAAGAAAGAGAAACACACAAGGTGTGAAATCTTTATGCTTTCTAAGCAAGCCCCAGGGCAAATCCAGATGGCTAGCGCAGCCGTGTTAAGGTTTGAAAAGGCAAGAGGTCGATTCCTGGAGGTGACGACCAGACTATCGATGACTCTGCATTTATGCGCTAGCCACCTGAGACCTGATTTACCCCTCTCTACACGTAGGGCCAGTGGTGGGGGGCCGCTAATGTGGTGGTTCCACATTTTTTTTATGCTTTCTAAGCATAAATAATTCGAACATAAAGCAAGGCTATAATAGTATGATCACTTAAAGTGGTACCAACTAGAAACAAAGGAATCAGTTAAAATGATACCAACTAGAAACAAAGGAAAATACAAGATGCACTTGATCCTTCATGTTGAAACACTCCTCAATTTGATAAGCCTGAATGCAAACGTACAGCTAAAGGATGACATATTCTCCACTAAGAAATGTGCAATTTATCACATTACTGAACAATTTATGCAAGTTGTTGGGAATTTTTCTTCCCAAAAAATAGTGATCTTGATAGTAATTATCAAGATTCCCGGTCATTTTTAGTCTGACAGGAGAATACATCTATCCAACCAAGAAAAGAATTGCGATTGGTCAAGATGATAGAATAACAATATCCATGTTCACCTCTTTCTTAAATGCCCTTATAGTACATGAACCATCCAATGTTTCTGTGAAAGATGAATATATAGGCGAGCGAGCAACACTGTCTAATCTCCGAAGCTCACGGGAAGTGCACCTGTAGTAAAACTGTAACAAAGGTCAGGTTGTAGCACATAAACATAAGATATTTACCAAAATTTGCAGTTATCTTTATGGACTCAGCATAATGACATGCCAAAGAAACAATGAGGTAAGTTTGCACAAACTAATTTGGGTGGTAGAATTAAAAGGGTCATCTATATGTTATGTGATGTTATTTAGAGCATTATAAAAGATAACCAGGTCCAAGGCATACTTAGTCTTATGCCAATTTTTTTTTTTAATTAGTCATGTTTAGGTTCTATAAATATCGGGATTGTAAACCTATTTGATATCAAACTTTCAATTTGGTATTAAAGCCTAACCCATCAATCCCATTTATCCTGTTGTAATCGCCCCTCTCTCTCTCTTTTCCACCCCCACTGCCAAGACAAAAAGAGATACTCTTTTCACTGTCTTTCATCCAGCCCAAGATCAAATGTAATCCAATGTTCCCTCTCCACCTCACTGTTTCTTCCCAAATATTTCCACCCTCCTGTTCAATCCACCCACATCGTGGTCCTTTTCATACAGATTCCTTTACCATAAATCCCCTTGTCCAGCTAAGAGGAGAATCTCCTCAATGAAATATTTCTAACATGCTCGAGTAGACTAGTATAGTTGAAGAAAAGTAAATTGATACTCCCATGGATCTAAATGTTAAATTGATGCCAGAACACGGGAATTCATAATCTCATCCAATTATAGGAGATTAGTTAGAAAGTTGAATTACCTACGAGTCATATCTTAGTTGTTAAGTGCGATTAGTTAATTACTTGAGGCTCTATATCATGACCATTTGGAAGCAATGAGTTTTACAATATTCTGAGAATACTCAAAAAAAGGCTCCACTATACCATGATCATCGACAGATTATGGGTAAACAACAGATTGGAAGGTTCCCATGGATAGGCAATCCACATAAGGATATTGTGTTCATGGAGACAACCCATGTTATATCTTGGAACAATAAGAAAAAACTTGTTTTGGCTAAGTAGAGTGCAAAGACAATGTACATAGCTATGGCTCTTGCTACATGTGAGATTATCTTAGCTCAAAAAGTTAACGACCTAGTTGGGAGATCCTCCTATTGAGCCAACCAAACTACACTGTAGTGATGATCCAGATGTGATACACATTGCTTTCAATCTTGACTTTCAACAGGGAATGAAGCACATTCAAATTAATTGTCACTTCACCAGAGAAGAATTGTAGTTCAAAGGAGGTAGTCACTCATTTGTTAGCTCTAATCATCAGTTAGCATTCTGCTAATCAAATCCTTAATGATCCTAGTATTGAATATATTGGTAACAAATTGGGATTTCCATATATTACAGTTAGCATTCTGTAATACATTTGAATACGGGGAGACCCAATTGTAAGTAGTTAGAGCTATTTCTATAAATGCACAGTTAAGATGGATGAACATGTAAACCGTCAGTAAGACTAATAGACAGGAATAATTTTCCCCACTTTAATGTCCGTGTAACAACAAATATCTACCACTTCAACCAGGCAGTGTTATATCAGAATATATGGCTGATGAAAGTACTTGACAGGATAGTTTGATACTGTTTGATACCTAGAGTTACACCAGTCCAATCCAGTAGCCCACCAAGAGAATCAGGATTGAATCAGTTTTTCAATAGATACTTTCACTATAGTAACTAGAGATGCCAGTCCAATCCAGTCGCCCACAAAGAAAATCAGAATTTAATCAGTTTTCAATTAATGCTTTCGCTTGGCATTTTGAATCTGGATTCAATTACATTCCCTCTCCAAACTCTTTTGTGTTTTGAATGCTACAGGGGTAAATGATAAAACAGAATGTAAACAAATTTATCTACAAAATTATCACTGTTCTAGGCATCAAGGCTTCACAAAGCATGACAAAGTTGTTACTTTCATATTTTCAAATAAAACTTGGAACCATTATTAATAGATACTCAATGATTCATATTTTCAAATGAAACTTGGAACCATCATCATTAGATACTCAATGACACAGCTAAGAACAAAGGATGATGCTAGTCAGTTGGCCTGTATTAAATTCTGCATTAGACTAAAAAGAAATGGGATAAAAAAACAAATAGGAGCATGAGGGAGAGTACCTGCAGTTTTTTATAGACAAAACCCAGAGGAATCAACAATATCAAGAAAATGACCTGCATTAGCATTTCAAAATTAACAAGAAAGGTCAGATTTGTTGCAATACAATTGTTAAGTTGGACATGCATCTTTAGAGTAAACTGTATGTCTACCTGTGAATAGGACAAAACTGCTGCAATGCCCAACAAGCTAAAGAAATTGGCTAGAAGAATATTAAAAATAAATGGAAGAGAATCATCAATGGCATAAAGGTCTGAGGATAATCTGCAAACTGAAAATCTTCATTAGTAAACAAATCAGGGAAAGAAGGCAAAAAATATTTCCTGACCTATTAAGTATTCTTCCATTTGGATTTTGGTCAAAGTAGTAAACCGGTGCATTGATAAGCTTACTTAGAAGCTCAGCATGCACCTGAACTGCAGCGCGTAGGCCACCATATGAAAATGCAAATGCTCTTGCTAAGGTGAAGATGGAATTCATAACACCAAAAATGGAGAGAATAATCTACAAAAACATATATATGTATATGTGAATGAACCAGACTGTATGAATTGCTAATGATTGTTCACTTCACAAAGAAACCCTCTAAATAGAATAAAACAACTGGCCTCCAGTTTACAGTAAACAAGTAAGAAAAGAATACCAGATAAAATCTTGTTTGCTCAGTTCCATTGTTGGCATCAACCCAATAGGATAACCATAAGTCATTGCCGTTACGGGATGCTTGCATAAAAGTTGCAGAAATGCATATTAGTATAACAATTGGCCAGCTTGCAAACCGAGCATAACTTCTGTGATGTCAAAAATAATCACCAATGACATAAGCTAGAATATTAACCAAGGCAGCATTTCTAGATTTTAAATAACATAGTTACACAATGTAAACAAACCATTACTTGTAAACAGTAAGATCAACATTCCCTTCTTTCCTTAGTTCTATATCGGCATTTGAGTTTGCATTCTCTAAATCAGATATAAGTTCCTTCTCCACAGGATGAACAAACATAATTTCATTGGAAGAGTTTCCCATGCTTTCATTTCGTATGAATTCCAATGATGACAAGTTTGAATGTTTAGGAAGAGAACTTTTGGACAGTGGAGATTCCAAGAAATCAGTGGAAGTCCCAACCCAACTTAGCCGTCCTCCTTCCATGATTACAATTATATCAGCTGCAGAAATGGCCTGCACAAAGAAGAGTTCTCAATGAGCATATTTTTGTCATAAGCAAAAAAAAAAAAAGATCAATAATTTAAGAAAATATTGCTATGTTGCTGTCATACTCGTATTTTACACAAGCTTGATCAATATACATTTCCAAGCAATAAGATATTTCCGAGAATTGAAACAATAACTAAACAACTGCGGTTGTTCACTCGATTGACTTAGTAACGTAGTGCCATTTCTAACAAAGAAAGATGAATCATAATTCCCCAAATGCAGACCTGAGGATTATGAGTACAGAGAATCCGTGTCTTCTGATTCATCAGAGGGCTGAGGATTACCCTATGAAGAATCCACGATGCAACTTGAGAATCAACTGCACTGAGTATGTCATCAAGCAAGTAAATATCAGAGTCACTGTACACAGCCCTGAAAATTTCATAGATATTAGGCCTAGACATATAAGCAAACTCAACAACTCAAATAGCACTCTCCCGAGAATAACAAACTAACCTTGCAAATGCAAGACGGCTTCGTTGTCCACCAGATAAATTGATTCCTTTCTCTCCAATGTATGATAGATCATTCCCAATCATAAGTGAAATATCAACATCAAGTGCGCATGCATGTAATATTTCTCTGTATCTGTTTTTATCCCCCAAAAGGAAAAACTCATCAGAAATTATATATGTAAGACCCATAATCATCCCCAAAAGATAATATATTAAAGACAAGATATCATTTAAAAGAATAAAGAGAAGAAAAATTCACCTTTTAGCATCAAAGTTATCTCCAAACAAAATATTATCACGCACTGAACCTGAGAGGATCCAAGGCACCTGCAGTTGATTACAAAGCAAGCATGAGCATCTAAAGTTGCGAAGTTATTTTTTTTTAATTTAGCAATGATAGAGAGACCTGTGGTACATATGCTATTGACCCTTGAGAAATAATTAATCCCTGAATGAGACGCATCTCTCCAAGAATTGAATACAACAAGGATGACTTGCCAGAACCGACCTGAAAATACAGACAAAACTTGAGGAAACCAATACACACAATATATTTGATAACAAAGACAAATGCCCTATCCCAATATATTAAGGAAAGTATGTGCAAGGGTGTGGGCACTATATGCATAATAATATTTGAGTATAATGAAAAAACCCTACAAAATATATTAGTAGGGAAATATATACAAACAATGGGGGCATTCTATTTACATGGCGAAAAGTAAACAATGGGAAAAAAGAGAAGCAAAACAATAACCTTAGCAGACACGCTATAATAGTGAGGCAGTTTCACCAGATTGATGCCCTATTAATTGGCCATTGGAAACTTCTTATAGGCAACAATTTTAGTATGCAAACATTATGTTGTTCAAGTGGCTATTCGGGTCACCCACAATATGGTGACACTAAACTTTAACAGCAATCTACTCTTCTGTATCATCGAACATATCTACTTTTCCTTATCTACCTGTGTACGTGGCTTGTAGATGAGCATACACTTCCTCAAGATATGTTGGTGGCATTCAGCCTTCCATTTCACCCAAATAGGTAAGCCATGTTAGAGGGTTTACAACTAAACACTCCATAAGTAAAGTTCTAGTACAATTATTCTACGCGTCAAGAAAAGAACTGGCCAAACGGTCAAAAGATAATTAATCACCTCACCAACTACAGCAACAAGAAGGCCCTTTGGAACTTCAAGAGACATGTTATTAAGGACAGCCATTTGCTCCACATAGGAATTGTCGGACCATATAGAACATGCATCTAAAAAAGCAACAGCTGTTGGCATATTACTATTCGTCAATCTTCTTAAAGCACTTGATGGAGGAGCCTGTCCTTGCATCTGCCACATTGAGTCCATGATAATATTACAACTTTTCTCAGTACAGGACAAAAATTTGCTCAGACGCCCAGTAGAAATGAAAGCCTGTGATATGCACCACATTGTTGAAGTATTAAAACAAATACATGTATAAACAGTGGAATTAAAAACTATGCCGTGCACCTTACATCTATCAACCCATTAATCACCCATGGGAATGAATTTAAAGGAGAGATCAAGGTATTGAAAAGTGCAACGCAGGTAAAGACCTGCACATATAACCATCATTTACTGAATGCTTCAACAACAATAACCAAATCTTATCCCACTAGAGGGGTGGCTACTGAATGCTTCAATAATGTGAAAAATAAAAATTAAACAAAAATGTTTCAAAATCTTACTGTAGCAGCATCTAATGAATACCCCATCAATGCAAAGACACCAAAAGTAAACAAGGAGAACAGTGTTGGAGTTGTAGCCCAAAAAAAGACACACCAAGCATCCAAGTACTTCCGAGTCTAGAAGGCATCCGTAATGTCAATTGACTCAATTCAACATAGCTTATTCTACATGCAAATTTATTGGATATCTGTTTCATACTGAGAGGTGTTTCACTTCTGCATCCCTCTTCTCCATCAAACGTTGGCTGAACAGGCGCTCCCAGCTATACATTTTTATTGTTCTAATGTATGTCAACAGTTCTCCAGAACTCCTAATTCTGTTGAAAATAAATGCTGTGATGCACTATATACATTTTAAGAAACATGGAGAAAATGCAACAAATATCATAAGAAGGACAAGTGCATGGACAGATGTCAAGTTCATTGCAAATATTATAAAGACATTAATCCTCTTTATTTCAAGTTTAAAGATAAATGTTTAGATTTAGAGTAATCAATTCTTAGATTAAAATAAATCATTCTTTGTGTTAGTTTAGAGGGGAGCCTTGGCGCAATGGTAAGATTGTTGTCTCGTGACCAAGAGGTCACAGGTTCAAATCCGGAAACAATCTCTTGCAAAAAGCAAGGTAAGACTACGTACAATGGATCCTTCTCCGGGACCCCATATGGTGGGAGCTTCGTGCACCAGGTTGCTATTCTTTGTATTAGTTTGATATCAAACCAGATAACCAACAGTGTTTAAAAATTAAGAACATAAGATGTTTGTTAAATGTTATATGCTTCTTTCACTATCTTGTTGGCGTGTAAAAAACACAGCATGAATTTGCTTAAAGCATCAAACCACTTTAGACCGGAGTCAAGCAGCCAAACTGTTGTTTTGTCGATGACATCAACAATGAACTACTTAAGCCTCCTGTCTGAGAACCTCAAACCCTCTTTATCATTCAATAAACAATAAAACCACTCCATAACCATTTGAGTTACAGTTTCAAGAAAGGTAAACAGAAACAACCACAAAAAGAAAACAGAGAACATTAAATACTAGCAAGGATAATCATGCAAGTACTATCCTATACTCAGCCCATTGTTGCATGATCCTTAAAAAAACTACAAAATTACAACCCGGTGTACGAAGCTCCCGCCATGCGGGGTACCGGAGAAGGAATCCATTGTACGCAACCTTACCTTGCTTTTTTTTACAAGAGACTGTTTCCAGGATTTGAACCCGTGACCTCTTGGTCATAAGGCAGCAACCTTACCGTTGTGCCAAGGCTCCTTTCTTGCATGATCCTTAGCAGAAATTAAATAAGTATGCTCCAGAAAACCTGTTGCATAGCCCCCATTAATGCCTGTACCAAGAACAAGTTAAGGCAGTGCCCGATAATCCTAAACAGGAAACTGAGACCATTAAGGAAGGGGATGAGAAGGTAGAAGCATTCATGCACATGCTGACTCTCTTTATAATATGAAAGGGTTAGATTTATGTTGGTGGGAGCCTTCATCTAAATTCATTATTAAGATAGACAATTATAGTCGTCCGACAAGGCAAACATGTGGCAAGACTTCCAGGCTGGGCAAACATGAATCACTTATAGTGTTACACTGCTCTATTCAACTTCACTCGTAAAGAAGATAAGTTAGTTGGGTTTAGCTCGAAGCAATTGGGCAATCTTATTAGCAAGAAAAAAATCACAATTGGGTGATGAAGAAGCTTGAAAATTCCAGTGATTTGAAGCTTCAAAGCTTGACTGAAATAATTTCTACAATCTTTAATGATACAATGCTGCCAACCTACCTCTCATCCTTTTGTTTCATCATATCCTCTGTCGCACTTGCTATCAGCTTAGAAATCCATTTATTCACTGCAGAGGAAATTATAACATCAACAATAATAGAAATGTCATACACAGCCATAAAATAAATTCTTCTTTTTCCTTTTTTAAGAATAGGAATTCATCTGTTGTTGGCAACCATGTGCTGGAATAGCTTTCAGTGATTGACTTACCAAAAAAGGAAAAGTGAAGTCTACAGTTCACAAAGACAATAAAATACTTCGGTTCTCAGCTTCCTTAATATCAATAGTAACATACTAATTATGCAACACATGACTGCCTACCTGGTATAAGCAACACAGTTATCGTGACTCCAGATATGAATGCAAAACTGACCTGCGTGTACAAAAGATACAGAGCCACACCAATCTGCAAAGGCAAGCTGCAGTTGCAAAAGAAAACATAAAAAGAACTGGGCAATGGCAAGATTGCAAATGGTAATTTTAATTAATTGTTTAAGTAGCAGGACATACATAATCATACATTTTGAACGAACAACAGTCCTATCTCCTTATTAGAAAACAGGGGTGGACATGGTCAAGTCGGGTCACAGTTACTAGAAAAACCCAATTCAACCTGGTTTGATCTGAGTAATAAAAATATCCCATTTCCGAACCCAGACGGCCAGACCCAAAACAATTGAAAGAATAAAAACACAAGAAAAACTGAATTTTTCAGTTCAAATTGAGTTGGGATTTGGGAGATTTCAAAGAATTTTGAGATTTGAAACTTTTCAACATTGAAACATCTTGTTCGCAGGGACCAAAATCTTAGCTTGGAATAAGATTTCAACAAGCCTTGCATAAACCCACAAGAATGCTTGGAAAAAGGTGCTTCTAGGAATTCAAATGCAGCAGCAATTACGGTTATGTTAGGCAATTTCTTGAAGTTAATTGATGGGCATCCAAATGAGAATCA
This sequence comes from Wurfbainia villosa, assembly GCA_025175895.1. Taxonomy (NCBI): domain Eukaryota; kingdom Viridiplantae; phylum Streptophyta; class Magnoliopsida; order Zingiberales; family Zingiberaceae; genus Wurfbainia; species Wurfbainia villosa. The sequence goes on from CM045991.1 coordinate 30,804,753, forward strand.
CAAGTCAACTAGATTTGTGAACTATGAAAAATATGACCAAAATCTCACAATTAAACAGGTTGTGTCAAGTAATTTGCAATGCATATCTGGAAACTTATGATAGCATAAAATGAAAAATTAAAAGATTCATACAATAACCAAAAAAAAAACAACAGTAATGCAAGCACACAGAGTTCCCATTGAAAAAGTAAGAAAAGAGTGATAAAGTTTCATTAAAATATTGTACCTCCATGCATCATGAATGCTATTACATAAGTTGACAGTCCTGTCTGCATCGACAGACATGAATGTTTGAATTTCACCATCAGAAAATTTTGAGCGCTCAGCCAGACTAATATTTAGGCACTATAAACAAAAAACGTATGTTTAGTAAGATCCAAGATAATTTATTGCTCAGTAGCTCATTATTTAAATTACAAGTATATACATGATTAAGCTAGCAAGAATATCTAAATGGCCCTCTTTTATTACACTTATCAAAATGCATAATTTTGGTATAGCATTGGAGAAAACAATTTGAAGGGGAGTCTTAGGGCAACGATAAAGTTGTTGCCATATAACCTAAGGTCACGGGAGCCTCTTGCAATGCATAATAAAACTGTGTACACTAGATCCTTTCCCGATACTCCGTATTGATAAGAGTTTTGTGCATCGGACTGTCCATTGGAGAAAACAATTTCTATAGGAGTTTTGAATTCTAATTTAACACTTGGGCAGAGCGATTGACTGGTACAAACAGAAAATGCAAATTAACACCAATGCTGACCAGTCAGGCCAACCATTTTCAACAGGTAGGATAACCTACCAGATGAGGACAGCCCCAAAGTTTAAACATATTGATAACAGACTTTCCTTGTGGAAGACTAAATTGTCTGTAAGAGATGACAATTAAACCTAACCAATAGTGTTCCTAGCTCCATGCATCAGCAGCTATTTCTCAATAATTTGTTGCAGTAATAGTAAATGAAACAATATGTCAATCTTTCTAAATGTACAGAAAAACATTGTATTACCTTGTGGTAGATTATGGTCATTATGCTTGATCTTAGCATCAACTTCAATTTCATTAGACGGAAAGAGTACTGTGTATCAAGAAAAGACCTACATTAACAAGTAGTTATTACTTCCTCAACAGGACAAAGAAAAATAGGGAAAAGGACAAAGGACAAAATATAAAACAAGATAAACTAGTCATCAAAAGAACAGTTAGCAAAAGCAAGTTCTATTATGTACTTGAAAATGGAAGTAAGCCCCATGGATAGAGCGAGAATATATCCATCTGTACTATTAGAACCTGTACAAAGGAGAAAAAGACAACAAGATGTAATTCAGTTCTAAAAGATGAATAAAATCTTCTTTAAAGAATCGACTAACATAAACAAAAATAGAAGATTTTATTGAAGGCCAAGCATACTGTGTAGAAGACAAATTTACTCTTGCCTTCAAAATAGAAGTTAAGATAATAATATATGAATACTGTTAAAAATCTAGTTTCCATCAGGTCAGACAGATTGGTGATTCGTAGCAATCGTCAATCACAAAGCCAAGATAATAATATTTTCCCTTTTCTACGTTATCAAACCTCCTCTTCAACCAATGATTATAAATATTACCTAAAGTAATATTGACGAGATCCAATAGGTGAAGACCAACTTCACAAAATCCATTTTCTTAATCCAACTTCTTATTCAGTCAATCTATCCACAAGCAAAACGTCAAGTCAGATGATGATTCCACTGATCACATATAATTAATTTTCAAAGCCAAGTCACTTATTTGTCCTCAAAATTAATTTCACCTGAAAAATTATTACAATTAATCTTAAGAATCAATATCCACAAACAATTAAACCTAAATCCAGATCCACTTTCCTTAATTCAATTTCTTGTTTAATCAATCTATCCTCAAGCATAACCTCAAGTCGACTAGTCACAAAATGAAATTGATTCTCCAAGACAATGCACTCTATTTGTCCTCAAAATTATTTCCATAATAGTTAATCATTCAAAAATATTAAAACAATCAACCTTAGAAATCAATAATGACAATCTCATGCTTTTTTCTAGTTGAAATAACACCCTAGAATAATTTATGTTAATATGACATATTTTCCCGGTAATGCCTCTATGTTCTACCAAAATCATCTGGAAACTAATTTTGACTTGCTCTGCAACCTTAATCACCTTTTAAATGTAATACAAGCTAATAAATCCTCAAGATTATCAAAAAACACAATTTCTTATCACACAATCAAATTTTCCTACTACTACATTATCAAACCTCCTCTTCACACTTGAAACCCCAATAAGTTAACCAATATCAAAATAACATTGTTATACGACTATCAATCATCAATCATTCCACCAATATCACACTTATACTTTCAGAAGCTATTTAAAACTCAAATTTACCATGCAGTTCGCACTTTCCAATTAAAATAGATCCATTTTCTTAATCCAACTTCATATTTAGTCCATCTATCCTCAAGCAAAACCACAAGTCAGTGGCATGTCATAATTATTCTCAGAGTCAAAATCATCTATTTGACCTTGACTAATTTCATTCTAGTCACTCATTCAATCATTCAAAAAGACTATGACAATTAATCTTAAGAATCAATATCCACAAAAAATTAAACCTTAATCTCTGATCCGTTCCTTACTTCAATTTCCTTTTAATCATTCTATCCTCAAGCACAACCTCAATATAACTAATCAGAAAATGCAACTAATTCTCCAAGACAAATGCCCTCAATTTGTCTTCAAAATTATTTCCATCATAGTTAACTATTCAAAAGCGGACAATCTCATATTATTTTGAGTTGAGATAACATCCCACAATAACTTACATTGATATGAAAAAGTTTACCAGTAATACCTCTAATTTCTATCAAAATTACTTTATACCAAGGTTAAAAATCTTGACCTATTTCGAGGTTTCAATTCGCGATCAGAACGATTCAGTTTCGATATCATATCGTATCATACCGATAAATTTAGATAATTTTTAAATATAAAATATATAAATTAAAAATGAAAATTTTAACTTAAATATTAAAAAGAAAAAAATAATTACACAAAGAAAAAATACAAAAAAAAATAATTATAATAGTAAAATTAATTTAATTATTTTCAATTAAATAAGATTAAGAAAGTAAAACAAAATTTAATAATAATAAAATTATTATTCATAATATATAAATTAATAAAGAAATTTTAAAATATTTTACAAAATATTTAAAGATTAATGGGATAATTTTATTAAATTTTAATTGATTTTATTTATTTATATGAACTATAATTTGAGGAGTTAATTGAAATTATTAAAGCTTATCTTTTTCATTAAATTTCACTGCTCCACAGTCCGTGACCGCCGCTAGCAACAACAGCCCCACGGAGGGTTGCCACAGCCACACGAGGCCGTCGCGACCACTCCAAGCCTCTGATACCATCTGTACCACTGTCGAGCAACGGGAAGAACAATAAAACTCGCTCATATCGCTCGGCACGGGTCCAAATTTAAAACCATACTTCAAACTATCTCTGACTTAATCTACAACCTGAATCACCTCTTAAATGAAATACAAGCTAATAAATCCTCTAGATACCATAAACCACAATTTCATGTTAAACAAATTTTCCGACTTCTTGATTACCAAACCTTCTCTTCACACTTGAACACCCAATCATTATAAAGATTGCCTTCAATAACATTGAAAAAATCCAATAAGTCAAGCCCGACATTAAAATAACATTATCACGACCATCAATGATCAATTATTCCATCAACACCACACACTTTCAAAAGCTATTTAAAACTTGAAATTAAATGCAATTTGTGCTTCCCAATCAAAATAATTTAAACCTCAATTCTTGGTCCATTTTCTTAATCCGTTTCTTATTTAGTCAATCTATCCTCACAAAAAAACCTCAAATCAAGTAATTCACTGAAATCACATGTCATAATAAATTCGCAAAGCCAAAGTCATCTATTTATCCTCAAAATTAATTTCACTATAGTTACTTACTCAAAAAAACTATGACAATTAACCTAAGAATCAATATCCATGAACAATTAAACCTCAATCCCAGATCCACTTTTCTTAATTCAATTTTTTGTTTAATCAATCTATCCTAAGCATAACCTCAAGTCAATTAATCACAAAATGTAATTAAGTCTCCAAGATAATGGCCTCTATTAGTCCTCAAAATCATTTCATCATAGTTTGTCCTTCAAAAAGACTAAAACAATTAACCTTAGAAATCCATATCCACAATAACTTACATTAATTTACCAGTAACACCTCTAATTTTTAAGATCATCTTGATACTAATTTTGCGTTACTCTACAACCTTAGTCACCTTTCAATGGAATACAATGTCACATGGTCAAATTTTCCCCCTTCTACATTATGAATCCTCCTCTTCACACCTAAACACCCAATGATCATAAAGATTGCCTAAGATAACATTGAAGAGATCCATTAAGTCAAGAACAACTTAAAAATAACATTGTCATACAACTATCAATGATCAATCATTCCACTGATATCACACATATACTTTTAGAAGCCATTTTAAAATTCGAAATTACCCGATTAAAATAATTTAAACCCAATCCTTGATCCACTTTCTTAATCAAACTTCAATCCTCAAGCAAAACCCTAAGTCAATCTACCCTCAAGCAAAACCTCAAGTCATCACACATTTCAATTAGTCCTAAAAAAAAAAGTCATTCATTTGACCTCAAAATTAATTTCATTATAGTTATTCAAAAAGATTATGACAACCTTAAGAATCAATATCCATAGACAATAAATCCTCAATCCTGGATCCACAATTATATTTTTCAGCTTGAGATTACATCCCACAACAACATGTTAAGATAACACCATTAATACTCCAAGTTTACCAAAATCATCATGTTATTATCATTGACTTGCTGTACAGACTTAATCACTTCTTGAATGGAATACAAGCTAATAAATCCTCTTGATATCATTAACCACAATTTAATAACACACGATCAAAATTCAGTATTTTATATTATCAAACCTCCTCTCACACTTGAAGACCCAACAAATATAGAGATTACTTAAGTTATCATTAAAGAGATCGAATAAATCGATACAAAATCCAAAACAATATAATTGTATGACTATCATTGATCAGCCATTTTACTAATATTACACATTCTTCCATATGCCATTTTAAAACTTGACATTACCATGAATTAGGTAGTTCCAAATTAAAATTATATAAACCTCAATCCTTGATCCACTTTCTTAATTCCAACTTCTTGTTTAGTCAATCTATCCTCAAGTCAATTGACCACACATTACAATAAATTCTCCAAGCTAAAGCCCTCTATTTGTCCTTAAGATTAATTTCATTATAGTTAATATGACAATTAACCTCAGGAATCAATATCCATGTACAGATAAGACACCACAATAATTCATTTTAATCTGATCAATTTTACTAGTAATATCTTTAATTTTTACCAAAATTATATTAATATTATATTGTCTTGCTGTATAACCTTAACCGCCTTTTGAATGCAATAGAAACAGATGATATTATAAGACAAAATTTAATGTTACACAATCAATTATTCTCTCTTTCATTATTAAACCTCTTCTTCACATCTAAATAGCCAGTGACTATAGAGATTACCCAAGATAACATAGATTAAACCTAAGATAATATTATCATACAACAATCATTGATCAGTCATTTCACCAATATCGCACATATACTTCTGTAGTTCAATTTAAAACAAGAAATTACCATGTAACTTGTACTTTCCAATCAAAGTAATTTAAACCACAATCCTTGATCCACTTTTTGAATCTAATTTCATATTTAGTCAATTTATTCTCAAGCATAACCTCAAGTCATACGATCACACATTGCAATTAATTCTCCAAACAACAGCCCTCTATTTGTCCTCAAAATTATTTTCATTACAGTTTTCATTCTAAAAATTAAAAACAATTACCCTTAGAAATCAATATCCACATCTCATACATTTTTCTAGTTGAGATAACACCCCACAATAACATTAATCTTATAAATTTTACCATAAATACCTCTAATTTCTACCAAAATCAACTTGATACTATTTTGACTTGCTCTACAACCTTAAATGGAATAGAAGCTAATAATTCCTCGTGATAACATAAACCACAATTTTATGTCACGATCAAATTTTCACTCTTCTACATTATCAAACCTGCTCTTCACACCTAAACACACCCAACGATTATAGAGATTGCCCACAACAGAGAAACGAGGATCATATTCTACCTCAATCAATAAGGAAAGCTTCCTAAAGCCTTTGTACAATAGATTCTCAACCTCTTGCTCCGAAGAGCATCCTAATGAACAACCATGATTAGCAAACCATAGAAAACAATGCATCAAAACCTAAATTATAAAAGTGTGCAACCATAGCAATAGTTAGATGGGTTAGTATATGGTTTGTTGCATGATCTTAAATCTCATACCATATCAAGCGGCATGATCAAAACATCCCATGTCATAAATCATCGAAACTCAATATGACTTAAAACAAGTAAATCTTATATCCATAAAATAAAGTATCAAAATTGTATCATTTTAGATAGGACAGATGTATTTAGACATATAGTTATGCTCTCTTTTTTTTTTCTTCTTTATATCCTACCCCTCCAATTTGATGAATAGTACAAGTAGCAACATGGATAACAAATTTCTTATTTTGCTAGAGTACACAGTCTAGAACAAACTGTTGACGGTTTTAACATCTGAAATAGAAAAAATACCTCGAAATGTGAGTGAAAATCAAAAAATGAACCCAGATGTTTGCCTTCAGCATTTTTTGTTGATCCTAAAAGCAATGAATCACTTGACAAAGAATTAGGCCTACCTCCCATATGCAAATAACAGAACTAACCTAGCCAATGTACTTATTTTACAGAACTAATAATGAATGCAAATATTCATAGCTAAACAACCATATATTTCAATATTAGAATGCTTGCTAACTTAAAAGTTTCCTAATTTTGCAAAATTACAAAACATGATTGCCACTGAAATTCTCATACCCTTGTGCCCATATTTTGGAAAGCCCACATGTGGATTCTAAATTCCCTCATTTATTGCCATTTGAACCACAAGTTTGCTAATACCAGAATAGGCAAGTTTTATGATATAGAAGCAACAAAAAAGTAAAAGAAAAACAACATAGCCTCTTCCTTCATCAAACCTTCTTGCAGGAATCTGATAAGCTTGTTAAGGAGCAATGGAGTAATAAAGCCAACGCCATCGTTTAACGCCTGAAATAAATTGTTAAAACAAAAACAGATTAGAAAATTATAAATATCAATTGAAAAAAAGAATTAAGTTTCAGCGTACATAAGATTATATAACTTCAAGTGCAAAGTTAAAATGAAAAAGACTCGCAGACAACTAGCGCAACAGCTAGTGAAAATCTAGGACAGGATAAGACATCTTTAGTTCTATTTATTGAAAGTGAAGGAGAGATCCAACAAACCAGTGTTCAATTCAAAGCAAATGAAATAAGTGACAGTTTCTACATGAGGTTTTAATAACATGGACATAGTCCCCGTTAATATCACAAAAGCATCTAAAATATTTAATAGATCAAACACCTTGACCTTTAATGTTAAAACTTCAAGATAAAAATAAGAAAATATGCCTAAACAAAAAAACTATTCATAATATGAATAGACAAATACGGATACATGAGTATCAAAAGAGAGAGAAGCAGAAACAATTCAAATGAACAGATAGCGCACACACTATATGCTCAATGCATATGTACTTCAATTATCTCATAGATTGTCTGACAGATTGTCTGTTAGTTGTCAGACAAACTATTGATAAATGTGTATTTTGTTAAATTCAACTAAGAGAAAATATATATATAATAGTAATCACGAGACATGCGGGAAGCACACCAGAAAGCAAGAACTACTTTAAGAACAGATTTTTAAATAATATGATCAACATAGCACGCACTAAATAGTTTCAACTAAGACAACTTCATGTTATCATTGTTCTGTTGTTTTTAATAGGTTACACGTGGAGCATGAAAATCTCAGTTCCGCCCAAAATTCAAGCAGCCAAGAATAAGAAATGCTACTATATGTGTCAGAAACTAAAAAACTATCATGTTCCAAAGATAATGTATTATTGTTGTTATTTAAATAAATAAATAAAGGAACCTTCAGCAAACCCAGGCGCAAGTAATGCCAACCATATGCATTGTACATGGCTTTAAACAGAAGATGTGAGCCATGCTTATTTTTTTCAGCTACCCAACAATCCAACATCAGGGTATGGCATAAAGAAGGCATAAGCTCACTAGGCAATGGAACTAGATCTTCAAAGTCAAGTTGCTTTCTCGCACCAACATCCATCATCGTGTTGACAAATTTGAACATAAAAAGCTGGCGAAAGCTGCCAGATTTCCCATCCTATGGAAATAAGCAATAAATTTAGCAACATAAGCAAAAAAAAGGCATAATAAAAAAATACATCCTAAGAAAATAAGAAGAGATAAGGTTAGCAACATAAACCAAAATTAAAAACATAAAATAATAAATAAACAAACCACTCCACTTAGCAAGATCTCTACAAACTAAAGCATAACTAACTTCTAAAAATAGGCATCCACCATTTGATTAACAAAACAAGTGTATGCATTTGTCTCATAACTATGCTGAAGGATTTCTACTGTGTGATCAATTAACATCACAACTATATTTAATTTCAAAAGATGGAACGAATACTAATTTTACATAATCACAAATGCACATACCAGATATTCTGTTTGCCCCTCTTTAATCTCTGTATGGAATGAAAGAAGAGGATCTTTGATAGAATTAACGTCCCTGAAATAGAATTTAACTTTGAAGTTGGTAGTTAATGTATGCAGGTAAAATAGGGTTAGTTTATATAAAGGTAAATATTGAAGACCATGGAACTGATCCAACAGAACTTCTATAATAGAATATTGGTCATCATTGATGAGAAAAAGTAAAATAGAATAACTACAGAATGACTAAACACAAGCATCTGATGCATTCAAGAAGTAGACTGAGGTAAAATATTGAACTTCGAAGTTCGAATTAGCCTCTGAGTTCTTCGAGTCATTGTTACTCTTTCATCAGTATGTGTAACACACCAAGAGTTTTAGTTTGAACCCGAAACCATAAAATAAGACATGTTAAACATCCTTAACGTAGTCTTAACTATATGTCACATGTGATCAAATGGATCCCCAAAATTATATAACTTCACCCTAGATTGTGAACTTCTTAGCAGCAAGTCAAAGAGAGTTTTATTGTGAACTTCTTAGCAGCAAGTCAAAGAGAGTTTTAGTTAAGAATGTGCTTCAACGAACCTGTATGTTCAATTCACTCTTGGAAATAGAAGTTACCAAATATATTACTAAACATGTGGCTTGTAGATCAACAAAACTACTCAGGAGCTAGTATTGGATGATATTTTTTATAGAGATAAGAGGAAAGACCTACCAGGCACCAGCAACAAGAAGTAACTTCATTTCTCTTCCGCTCACTATAACAAAGAAATAATCTCCACTATGTATTACAGAAAGATTGGGTCTATCATTATCACCTCCAGTATGATCACAGTAACAGTTCATTTATTAGAAAAAATATCTACCAACAGAGAAACAAAGGCCAACATGCTTATTCGGTCTCCCCTTTTAGTTGTCCATAGAAATACTTGATGCCTCACTTCAAGGTGATACCTTAAATAAGGTAGCTTTACAACATGGCAATACATGGTGCATCCCCAATGGAAGAAAGGATATAAAAGACAATAGCTGCTTGTGTATATCAGACAGTAGCTGAGGTGGCCATCAAACCCCTTGAAAATCTGCCTGGAGATGAAAAATGCATATGCTCAATCGGTTCCTCCATTGGAGGCAACAGAAGCAGATGACATCATCCTCACACGAAGCAGCAAAATGCCCTTGACCCAGAACCTGAAGCACCTAGCAAAAGCAGTCAATTATTCTCATCACCAAGAAGCCATGTGTCCGAGACAATGTCAAACCAAAGCACCTTGAACTTGACGAGGAACAATCACCAGATCTATGCTATGCCAGTGGAAAAGCTGCAAACCCTGCATAGTTTGCCAATCACCAAAAGAACACCTGCAGCTCTACAGGAAGTCCTATCTCTCAAGACTGGTTGGTGTGCTCGGGTATTCCTTTGTCCATTGGGTAGTGAGAAGCCATCACCTAAATGTCAGAAAGCTATGTATGTTGATCTCCTCGCCTAATTCTAAAAACCCCAGACCTTGTGCAGAGCCTCTAGTCATGAACCAGAAACTTCTATCTCAAACTAAATGATGTGTCCAAGGATTGCCGGTATGCATGAGTCACACATTGAACATTTCGTACCACTCTGAAGTTTGAACCCCTCAATTCTGCACTTAGGGCCCCTTGAAATCGGATGGAAGCTTCCATCCATCCACTAGTACTTTCTAGGGATCATCACCAACTATGAATCTATATCCAACTTAGCAAAAGTTTAAGGTTATTCCCAACAGTTATTGGAACTCCTACTGAGCTTTTAGCAGAGGAATTCAAACTAATAATAGAGTATGAACTGAATTGGGTTTTTTACAATTTAGGTTCTCTGATGTATTTGGAATACTTAATAGATTGATTCACTTGAATAACTACTTGACCTTCATTCTCAATCACAAGCCATGAGCTTGGTAGGTGCCTTCAACTTCAAATTGAATGTTTATTATCAAATATCAAGTACTTTTATTTAAATGACTTCTTGATAATAGTAAATGGTAGACCATGAATAAACAAAATGGGGAATCCAAGAGAACGACAAACTAATAGTAAAGGTACCTCTTTTTCTCGGTGAGGCACATAAATCTGATCACAATGATAATGAGACCAAATATGAGTTCCACTGAGAACAAAGAACCTTCAGCAATACATATTATCACCTGCACAGCATGATCATGCAAGTCAGTATCATTAAGAATGCATCTTTTTCGTTCTTCGTCTTAAAGATTCAGTTCTTCACATTTCCTTCTTCAAAATTCAGAACGTAGCAATCAAAAGAAAACCCAGCCAGCTAGCTAGATCCAGTCATGGATTTTGTCACAGTTTTTGCTGCTGATCAAGAAAACAGCATTTGCTTGACAACAATCATCATCATCAAACCATATGTGTCCCAACTATTTGAGATCAACCACATCTTTTTGCCCATGATTATGAAGTTCTATCCATTGCAATATCACTACAGATATCCAAATTAATTAAATATTTTTTATTACATTGATTAATCTTTCTTTGATCTCCCTCTCTCTCTTACACCTTCCACTTTATCTATTGATTATTTCAGCAAATAAAATCCATTGGTCAACTTTAGACATTCATATCAACTCAATTTATTCTCTCATTAGATAATTTATCAGAGCTACCTATTTGCTCTCAAACAGTAATATTTCTTTATCTAATCCTTTCTAGCAACTCCATACATTCATCATATGTGTTACTAGAAAAGTGACCCAGAAGAAATAATTGTCACAAGGAACAAGTAATAATATTTGAACCTAGCAATGTGCAACTGTTTCAAGAAAGAATAGCATGTTTTCAAATCCTCAAGTAATACCTTTCTTGATAAGAAACTCGTCAGAAAAAGAGGTACATGCATGAGAGGTTTTATGATCCAACAAAAACACAAGATAGGATTGCAAAGAACATAGAACCAGTGCTCCAATCTTGAAACTAGAAGAATCACAATCTGTAGAGAAAGATAGTTTTAAAAAGAGGTCAAGCATGAGGTAGTTTTCCACATTTTGTGTTGATATAAACATATGTAACAACAGTATAAATAGTTCACCCAATAAGAAAGCAGAGAGACTTGATAAAACCAATAATGACTCCCAGTAAGATTGCCTTCAACAGTGTTCTTCATTAGCAAGGATATCTCAACTAAAGCTAGGAAAGCCCCACAACAAGACACAATCTGTAAAACAAGCAGTTTCTTGTGGTCTACCCTCATATCCTGAAAATAAAACAAAGCTTGTGAACGACTAAAGCAAGGATAGTATTCATCAAAATTCGTTCAACCTTGAATAACCATCTACAACTTGTACTACAGTTTACATCAATCAATGTGATGAAAAAGAGAAATTACTATAATTAGCTTAAGCAGGACCAGAATTCAACTACGTTGTCCAAGAACACCAAAAATGATTCGCCAGGAGTAGCACGCATCGGATCAGGTTGAATTGAGATCCTGGTCATCCACGATCACAAATCGACCTAGTTAGTTTGAGTCAATTTTGAGTTTCCCATTCATCTTCTTTCTTAAAGATCATAGATCTTATATAATATTTTATAATTTAGAAGTGAAATTAGGGACTAATCAAGTTGAATTTAGTTAGGATTGTACTAATTTCTTAATTTCCAAAATTTTGCAGTTTTATTAGCTACAAGTGTATGTCATTAGTATCATCAAGCTGAGTTAATCCTAAACGTTATATCAACTAGATATGATCCCACTATTTGCCTCTATGAAATATTACTTCATTCGTAATGGCTAACGGTCAAAAAATCCTCAGCACAGTGTGACAATTATCTGACAATAGAAGACTAGTGATCCTCTTATTGAACAGTACATCTACATTCCCATGAGTTGACACTGCGGTTTAAATTCGAAAAACTATTTACCTCTTTTCATGCAAGTAATGAAATTATAAGATCACCCAATCAGTCCTGTAGAGACTTTAAAAGCATTATCTAAAGCAGAACATATTAAATGAACATGAAGAAGAACATAGGGAAACTATTTAGACAAATAAGGTCCCATACTTAACAGATCTGTCCAAATGCACAGTCACAAATATCATATATGGTCCTACATTGACCCCACCACTTATAAAGCAGCAAAACAAATAGTATACATTGTGTTATACGATATAGAAGGTCTTCAATGACAAAGTTAAAATTGTTGCGTGTAGAAAGTAGACAATAAAACTATACAATCCACAAACATTAAACATGGTGTAAAACTATGAAACTGTAGTTACTTTATATCGTTCGCGATTCCTCTGAGCCCCTGCAAGAATGAGAACCGCGAGTATAATCACCATATTTGATCCGAACCCTAATATCGTGCTGCACTTAAGGAACGCATTAATCAAGCACATCTCGATGAAACACGCACAGTGAAAGCAAGTACAAAAACAATGGACCAAGCGAAAAAGGATATATATTCTCGAAGCATGGTGTAAATCCTTTTCCATCCCATACCTGCAAGCAATCCAACACTAAAATGTTCAGAAGTTAAAGAAAACCACCCCTATCTCCCAATATTCAGCACAAGCAAACAACGGTGAAATAAAAGTAAAAAAACACGATACATGGTGTGAAAGGAAACCGAAAAGAAGAGAATAACAATCAGAGACATTGAACGAAGCAGCAAAAAGGAATTAGGCTATCACATCGGTTATCATTAACAACTTACAACGCGGAACCCCAAAAAAAAACTTGGGAGAAAAACAAAACGATCTACATGTACACAAATCAAAGAAGAACGAATAAAACCCAATAGATCGGAGGATCAACTGCATGAAGACGATGAGCATACCATCGAAGCGTTAGGGCAGATGAACTCCATGGTCGGCTCTAGAAGCTGGAGCAGGAAAACAGCAGCGACAACCGAAGTGACGCCACATTAATAGGAGAATCAAAGGGTATTATTGTAATTTCGAATAAAACAAGAAAATGGACGAGGAAGCGTCCGCACGAAGTGAATGACCGCCGAGAGGTTGGCATCCGTATGCGAAATTCATGTGCGTTTAACGTTTCCGCGCTTGATTCTTACGATCGAGGCAGAACGGGAGATATCGCATATATATTCTATGCTAAGGCCAGTATAGGAGTGATGGTAACGGAGAAGGCGATTCGCCCGCGGGCGTGGCGCGTTGCGCCAGGTCGCTGGGATATTTTCTTGTGGGCCATCCGTCACCGCACCTCACAAGGTATCTGACTGGGGAACCAAGAAAAATGTGTGGATAAGGATTTGAATTGAATGGCATGGGAGGAGGGAAAGTGGCGTCTGCGTCAAAAGAAGCGCTTCCACGGGGGAATTGCACCACTACTGAACCTCCCTTGTGCCACGCACTGACTTAATAAAGGCAGTGCCTTGGTTTTGATGGGGTTCGATGTATCTAGCACGCAAATTAAAGGATCGCTCAGAAACGAAGATGGTTTAGTAAATCAGCACAAGTTATATACATAACGACTAATATTTTCATACACGAAGTATTCCGAATTGACGAAATTATATATTGAAACGATGACGTGTGGGGTCTTGACGCAAGCACACGTCATCGTTTCAATATATAATTTAGTTCGAAGTTTTATTTTGACTTCAATTAATCAACTCCCTAGCTGCTTCCTCTCCTGAGTCCTGATAAAGCATTGATGAGCATGAGGTTTTACCAATGTATCAATATATTTTTTGAAACAATTGTTCTGTTTGTGTCCTTAAATAATAGACGATAGGAAGAGAATGTGTGCACTGGAACAGAATCGTATTTTGTAACAAGTGCAACATCTGTATTGTCAATTCATGTCTTAGATAATCAATAATATGATGGATTATCCACGCAGACATGGACTACCAAAGCAAAGCAGACAACCGAGAGTAGAACTCGAGTCAAAGATATTGAAGATATATATGAGAACCAATTCAAAAGATTAGCTCCTGGTGAGCTGATCCAAAGTCAAAAATAATAATAATAATAAGCTCAATATAACATCAACTAACGTCAAAAGATCACTAGAGACTAAAATTATGAAACATCAATAGTTCTCATTCCTACTCTAAAAACCACAGAGGCAAGGCTCCGAGTCAAAATCACAAGATGGCCCCAAGGAACCACAAAATAGTTTTGGCGACATAATTATATAAATAGAACACTACCTACCTACCTCACCTGCAACAGTCCAGCTTCCAAGGGCTTGCATTTTGTCTCCTATCACAAGAATAATTGTAGCCTAAACAAGTCCAACACCGTGGGCATCTTGGTAAGCACATAGGTAAGTTACAACACTGGTATCCACCAAAGCAACGACAGTAACAAAAAAATACTAAGAAACCTCAGGTTTGCCTCTTTCTCCTGCGTTTCTTCCCTAGAAAAGCTTCACTTTCTGGGGATTTTGCTTTAGTGTTGGTGGGTGCTTTCTCTGATGTCTCAGATTCTGGCACTTTAGGTTTCTCAGAAATAGCATTGGCCTTGTTTTCAGTTTTAGTTCCCTTGGACGTTTGGACTGCCTTGGGGCTGTCAATGGATTTACTTTTTAAAGCGTCATTTTTGACCTTGGTGCTAGCACTTGCACAATCATCGTCCTCTGGTTTGCTGCCACTAGCAGGAACAGGGGTGTCATCCACCATGGATTTTCTTCTGGTGTTAACCTTCCGTCCTCTTCCAGTTTTGAGAGTAGGTTTACTTTTTGAAATATCATCTTTGGTCATGCTATCATCCTTGAACTTGATAGCAGACTCAGAATTTTCATCTATGGGTTTGCCAATTTCCTTCTCATTTCCTTTAGCAGAGGGGCTAGAGCTACCATCCAAGTTCAGAGGTCTAGCTTTTGGTGGTCTACCCTTACGGCGACCAGTGGATGTCGCACCACTGACAGCCAACAAAAGAACATTAAGGTTCTAGCAAAGGGAAACCATATAAAGAATTTAAACATTAGGGTTCCTATCAATACCTTTCTGTAGATGGCTTTGTACTAGTTCCGTGTGGTACAGAACTTGAGCTTACTTTGGCTCTTTTGCTCTTTGGTCTGGTTTAACAAACAATATGGAGCACGTCAAATGCCAAGAAAGTAGCATACAGTTCCATGGAAATTACTTTCAACTATCCATTTTTTTTTTAAAGTATCAAAACTTTGTCATTGTTTGGTGTCTATGGATTACTAATACAACCTGACGTAAAAAATCAACTTTAGAATGAGAAACACGCTGAAAAAGCTTATATGAAGACTATGACTAAAAAAGATAACTGAACAACTTCAAGTTTGAAATTGTAGAAGTTCCAAGTCAATTCAAGTAACAAAGATGATGAAGGTCAGAGAGGTTAGGTGGGAGGAAGGCAACATTTCAAAGTTTGGGAATGCAACCAACACAGTAGACGTGATTGCAGATTGTTCATCAAACTTCAGCAATCAGGGTTGAGCACTGAGGTTCTTAGCTATGTGGAAGGGAAATATGAATGATTATCTGCCCTCCAAATGATGAGTTGACATACAAGATGAAACTTCTGATCATCACCTTCATGTGCCTTGACATAACTCACATCTTCCTTAACCATGAGAAAGATGAGAGTTCAGACAATTCGAACGTTATCCTGCCAAAGTCTAGGGTGGGCCTAAACTCGATTTAAAGGTGAAGATCCTTCTTGTGGCAACAAGACAGGTCAACAATGAAGGCAAGCCTTGTGGAGTAGATCAAGACTCTAAAGCCAGAACAGACTAAGGATCTGAGTCATTGCCTCATTGGTCCAGAGGTCCACGATCAAGCAAGCATTGGAAGATAAGGGAACTAGTTAAAAGCACAGGGAGCACTGGGGCCCACTTGTACAGAAAAACTTCCAGAAAAAACTTTATGAAACACATGACACCAATAGGACAAATGGGTGATAAAATATCTATCAAGAAAGTTACTAGATAAAGGGCATTTTTATGTAGGTATCACTTAGAACAATTCAAACAATGTAAAATGAAACTATTATTAGCTGATCTTAGATAGGCAAGACTACCAATGTACTATTCTGTACTCTTTTGTAACCTATTATTGGACTGTGTCCCTGGCCTTCTTTGTTAAAAAATATAAAAACAAACTTACTCTTCTGCAGGATCAGGAGAGTCATCTTTTCCTTGCTCCTGAGTATAAAAATCAAAAGGATGGCATTAACAATTAAAGAAAAATATAAGCGCAGTTAGATTGGGGAGACTCCCACTCACTGGAGTTGATTTGGTGCCAGCTTCAATGA
Organism: Wurfbainia villosa; assembly: GCA_025175895.1. Classification (NCBI taxonomy): domain Eukaryota; kingdom Viridiplantae; phylum Streptophyta; class Magnoliopsida; order Zingiberales; family Zingiberaceae; genus Wurfbainia; species Wurfbainia villosa. The sequence continues at coordinate 30,821,831 of CM045991.1, forward strand.
CCTCCCAACGCTCTTTCTTCAGTAATAATACCTCTACATCTCCATCACCATACATGATCTAAATAGTATAAAACAGAATAAAAAATGTTAGTCAGATAAGCTATTCAACTGAAGAGATGCTAAAGTTCCAGAATATAGTATTCTTAGTAACGACCTTGTGCTTTTTAGAAGCTTTATCATAAGAATCAATTACTCCATCATAAAATCTGCAGGTACGAGCAATATCATCAAAAATGTAAAAGGACATGAATGGCATACCGATCCAGAAACAAGTTTGTGAAGCAAGATATAATTACTTAGAAAACTCATTAATACACAATATAATCATCCACTCGATCAATTTTTAGACTAGTCAAGCTTATATTGGACATTCTTGCGTAAATTGCTTGCTAATAAATATTACAGAAGACAAGACCACAATAAGACAATGAGAAATTGGGAGATCTAGCGTCCACTCATCATGCCTCATGCTAATGGTTTGTCCACGTTAGAAGTGAAGAATCTTTTCATGGCGAGGTGACAAGATTTGCCCTTATGAAGTGAAGAGGTTTCTCTTATAAGGTAAAACCGAAGAGGTTTGTCGTTACAAGGTGAAATGGTTTGTCCTCACAAGGTGTAGTAGCTTTTCCTTATGAATTGGTGAGGTGAAATGTGCTTGGCTGATGTAAATTTTGGGATGAATTGTGGCACTTAGGGCCTACTTACGGGCTTTTGGAATGAATCGAGGCTTCTTGCTAAGCTGCAATGTCTACTATAAATTGGCATGTCATGCCCTAGTTAGACTGTAAAGAGAACAAGGTTAGGAACATGATTAATGTTGGACGCATCTTATAAGACATTTAAAAGAAAAAATTCCAAAAATTAAATGCCATTATCCACTATTTTTCATAAATCATACTCAACCCAATTGAATTTTGCACACTTACACCCACTAATAATTTCTTCCAAAACCAAATCTCACTAAAAATATGCCAGTGACAGTAACTGGTAAACCAAAGTTCAACTCATTTACAGGTTTTCTTTCTTTTTTTCCAAGTCAAGGTATACTCACTTTTTATCGATTGGCCACCATACCCTAATTCTGGAGCCAACAATGCTCCCATCCAGCTCCTTATTACTGACTGGTGTTTTGGTTCTCTAACAATCAACATAAGCAACAAAATCAGAACAGAATAGTCTGTAAAAAATTAAACAAATTATCAAGATAAGAAACATAATGTAGCAAGAAAAGACAAGAGAACAAAGAAGCAAATTAAATTTCCAGAAATCTAAAATTAAAGCAACTTTTAACAAAAGAACTGGAACACAAACTAATGCATAAAAAGAATGCCTCCTCGAAAAGGTTTCACTCAAGTGAACCATATTTCCTAAAAATTCAAAATGCAAGTGTCAGAATATACAAGTCATATAGAAGAGAACTCAAATCGAAATTCTGCTGGACCTTAAATTCTTTGGAAAGTAGATAGACAGGTGTCACTAAAACATATCAGGATGGTGAGAACATAAACATATGGGAGGAACCTTGGCTCTTTTACATCCCATAGGAAAAAAAAAACTTAGTTATAATTATCCTAGCTCTTAACTACTCATTTGCAACGAATCTTATTCATAATGGTATGTAGCAATATCACTAGGATTGTTTGATAAATCACTTCCAGATTTCCAGTCAGATGTGCAACATTTATATCTCATCAATGCAAAGCCTAATATGCAGATTTAGCGGAATCCAGTGGATGGTAATGTCTCCTTCAATCTTGCATATAAATAGTTAAAAACTCCAAGGCAAGTAATCTCAAAACTATATTAACCAAGAGATAGCAAGGAACATGTTAGGAAATTAGTTACAAATGCTTATCATTCACAAATTTAGTAGGAGAGATTTAGGAGCAACTCATGTTGGTTGAATGGAGTGTATTTAAATACATAAGGTAAGATTTTTTTTATTGTTAATTTGATAGTGACTTCTGATAATTGAGTCAATACTCCTTTAATATTGATTTTGTACTTCTCAAATAATAGAAAAAATGTTAAGTGGTTGCATGAACACTATAATGCAAGTGGGTCACAGCTATAGATAGAAAAGAATGAGGAAGCCTTCCAAAGATCCCAAACTGAAAGTCAATGTTGTCCTTGATTAACAATAGCAATTAATGCTGACTTCATAAAAGCAAAAGCAACTCAAATTAAGGCAAAATTGTCAATAATTCGAAGTGTAACAAACCTGAGAAGCATTGAGTTAAACTTAAAAATGATGGCTCCTTTAAAACCCACCAAGTGACTTTCTGCTAATGATCTTTATGATGGAGAATACTGATTCTAATCAGACGTGAAGGTTTTGATTCACGGTCTAATTGGATTCCAACTGTTATTGTAGGGGAGATGAGGGAACTGTTTCATGATTTTTTAAATACATCTCTCATCTACAGAAAGAAGGAAACAAACAGCTCATTTATTGCTCAATAAGAAAGATCGACTCGACAACGGTTTTTATAGGAAGATGCAATTCCTGTACTTGAGGAATGTGCATATTAAACCAAATGAGGTTTGCTTAAAGTCTAATTGAATTTTAACTGCTACTGTGTGGGACATTGGAGAACTGTTTTTCATAATTTTTTTTTTTTAAAAAATCTCATGTACAGCAAAGGGAACATGGCAGCTGAATGGGTTGTTCAATGGGCAAGATCATCTAAAAATGCTTTCTATAGGAAGATGTGATTCCTGTGCATATCTCCAGGATGTTTTGATCTGCAAGTGATTAGGATGCAACTGCATTGCTTACCACACAAGTTGAATCCTCTTTTAAAAAGGGTGGAAATGAGAAGATTTTTACTTGTTACATATTCTGCAGGACCTTCTGGAAATGCATAATTTCTTTTTGCATATTATCTATACGACTATACATATCATATAAGAGATATTATCAAAGAAACCTATGAGCAACATTAGGAACAACAGAAAACAACCACATATGCCTTTCATCTATATGCTGCCATTTTTATTCACCTAGAAAACAGAATATATATGTATGCACCTCTTTAGCAACATGGTCAAGCTTCCTCTTGGATTTAGTTTTCGCACTCTCCTGGATGCTGTCTTCATAATTGGGCATTTTGGAATCAGATTCTGAGATAAATTCCTGAATAGAAGGAAAAACAGAAAATAAACACGTCTTTATTTTATATGCTACGATATGTTTAATTTTCACCTAAAACAACAATGTATATACGTATGCACCTCTTTGCCAACATGGTCAAGCTTCCTCTTGGATTTAGTTTTCGCACTCCCCTGGATGTTGCCTTCGGTATTGGGCATTTTGGCATTAGATTCTGAGATAACTTCCTAAATACAATATACCGGAAAAAGAGTCTTAGATTCCTCTGTTTTCTTGGAAATAAAATAAAATGTTACTTTATTGGTAAAAAAAATACTTGGTCAGTACTTACAGGAAAACACATCATTCCAACAGGGTTAGATATAAAATCGTAAAGAAGCATGTTCCACAGCACAAAGATAAATATTTCTATCATAATTGAAATACAAAGAAAGATAGCACTTGAATAAACTAAAAGAAATGTAATGCCATGTAGTTTGGAAACAGCAAAATGTTTGGAAGTGATAGGATGCCTGACCATGTGTGGACAGCACTGATGAAAATATAAAGTTCATGGCCAATGCTTATAGTGACTTAGGTTTCACAAATTTCTTAATTATGCAAAGACACCCTAGACAAACCTAAATCACAAACCTCACGACAGATCAGATTCGAATAATCATAAAGGCATCAACCATTGTGCAATTTAACAAAAGTAAATTCAAGAAGATAAACCCTATAAAATATTAAACTGGTATATTTCAAAAGAAATAAAAGCACCTCCTGAAAAGTTTCCATCAATATCTATAATCTATAAAAGAAGGAAAAGGTGTTCCTGATTATAATCAAATATTCAAGAGTGTATTACAAACAGAATTCTAGCTACCAAAATCAGAAAGACATGTGATTGCTAGAAAATCTTAGAAATATTTGACAATTTTATTATTTCAAAAAAAAAAAAAACACTGTAACTACCTTAATAAGCATTGTCGAAAATACCATGATCCAGCTATATGTAGAATATGTCAATAAGCAACTTGCAGGATTCGAAGTGCAAAAATGGTCGTATAAGAAAAAGACCAACAGAAAAAAATAAAAATAAAACTTGAAATTTAAAGTACACAGTGCAAACACATCTATTGCACTATGTGTAGCAAAGAAGAACAATGCAGTATCAATGCCGTGTTAAGATTTAATGGTGAAAGAGATTAGAAAAACAATTAAGTAAAATAATATGCTAGCAGAAACTCTCTAAGCAATGAATTTTGACGAACTGTCAAGATAACCATTATAGACTAGCCCTGCTATTTGTAAGATAAGGGTGACAAAGCCCAATGTTGATAATATAGAGAAGAGCTAAATGGTAGTCACCTGCTTAATTGGTTCCACATCTACAACTTCCTTTCCTTTGAGATCCACATGTTCTTTGGCCTTAGATACTCGTGATTTTCGAGATGAACTTCCATGGCCAGTCTTGCTTACTGAACCTTTTCTAATTCTTTGCCTCTGGGATTTATCTTCTACGACTACTGGAATGTCATCAGGATTGTTAATCCCATCTAACTCTTTTTGTGGAGTGATATCTTTATCCCCAGTCTCAGACCCCTTCTTTTGCAAAGAGGAAGCAGATTGCTCATTTATTTCACTGCCTTGATGCTTTTTTCCCGTTAGCTTAGATCTAGGTCTGCCACGCTTGCGTCTAGTTGCTTCAGCACTTTGCTTTTCAATTGGCAATGTCTCCTTGACATCTCCATTATCTGTTCCAGAAGAAAAAAGAAAAAGAAAAAAGATCGAGCAGGTTAACAAAAAAAGGCCCAAAACAAACTGCATGATTGCACTGCCATCCATGTTACCTGGTGCATCCTTGTTGCTTAAAATAACTCTGTCCGATTGATCACTTGGTGGAGAAAGTCGAGAAGGTTTGGACATCTGCTTTGGAGAAGATGGTTCTATTGTTGATTCACTCTTGCCCATCTGAACATTACAATTGCTGCTTGCAGGTTTTGGTGATTTCTTGGTAGAAGTGACTTCTTCTGGACAACCAAGTTCTTGTTCCATTTCTTCGGACCCCTAAAGTACAAAATTTACAAAAGAAGAGAAGGTTACAATGCTTACATGACATTATGCTATAGGTTAAGTGTGAGAAGGAGCAAATATTAGTTCAAAACTTCACCTTAAGCAATTCATCTGAAACAGTCCTTTCAGACTGTTTGCTGTCATCTGCCTGAAAGAACAATAACCCAAAAGTCAACTAAAAATAAAACAAAAATAACTAAATGAAACTGAATGCAGATTCAATATCAAAGTGTGACAAACATTTAACCAAGGTTTGCATTTTAACAGTTTGATAGATGATTCAACATCCATGCACACCATTGGATGAATCAAACAGCTCATAATACAACCTAATGGACAGCAGAAGCAAAACAGATACTATTATTAAGACATACTTAAACAACAATATAAAGCAATTTTGTCCCGACTATTTGGGATAGGGAACAAAAATCTTGTACTGCCATTAAACTCTATGCAATGATCACAGAGATTTAAGGGGTTCTTCTACATTTCAGTCACCCACTTCTATCTTATCAACGACACCTGTGTAAATATTTCCTTGTTAAATAATAGATTCAAAATATCTAAAACTCAGAAAAAGATTTCTTCAAGATAAATAATAAAAGAATCAATAGATCTACTTCACAACCAGAAAAGAGTAAAAGAGAAGTAATAAGAGAGGAAAATAATTGTGGTAGTAAAATCAAAATATTCAACAGAAGATTCTTATAAGATAAGAAATACTTCAAAACACGACTAACAATGAAGAACAAAAGAATAGATACTAAGAGAATGAGACAGTTAATGAGCACAAATGCCTCGGAGAAACTCATCCAACCGGCGAGCAATAGAACCATATATATAGAGAGAGAGAGAGTTCATAAGACAAACATTAACAGAAGCAGACTTCATCAAATCACATTGGCAGGGTATCATAGATTACAATATATAATTGTATGTTTGATGGGATAGTTAATGCACCATAATTTCACCGGACGCATTAATATTTTGCTCCAAGCTATCCAGATTCTGAAGGCATATAGAGGCTACAACTTTACTGTACTCGCTTAAAATAATGCCACCTGATTGGGATAACTCTGACAAATAAGGTTTTAACTTCCCGGAACAATTGCTGATCACTTTTTCACCCAGTCTGCATACAACAGGTGAGATATCCTGAGATTAAAATTTAGCTAAGTTAGAGATATGTTTAGTCATTCGGAACAGTAGCTTTCAGGAGACAGAAATTTACTTTGTTGTCACATTTGACACTATTTAGAAGGCATAAAAGTAGCTCCGAGGAAATATCTTCACTCTCTTCTAACACAAGTGTCATAATCATTTCCATCGAGGAAAAGATCTTCTCAGAATGATTTGGCCTGTTTAAAGTATATTTATCAGCTTCTACTGCAAAGGATGGAGAATTCACAAGTACCAAGAACTATAAGAACAAAAAAACTATTGCATGAGAAAAACAATGATAGGAATAAAAAAATCCTCTTACACCTAACAGCAGGATGAATGAGTGAAAAGGAATACAAAATTTGTTACCTTAAAGTCTTCAGAAAATGACAAAACATTTCCAAAATCAAAGAATCACATTCGAGATCCAACATCAAGACACATGAGCGAACTTTTGCAACAGTTTCAAGAACTGAAACTCTCTTGTGGAATGATCGACTTGATATATCATCCAAATTCTCAAAGGCTTGAACAATCCTCTGAAATATCTCCTGAATATTGAAGAAAATTTGAAGAGATTACAAAAGCAATGGTGAAATGCACCGCACCAATTTCCTGAATGTACAACCAATTAGATGTAAAAAACACGGAAAAAAAAAACATAACTACACTAACCTTCATTAGGTCATCTTCATATGGAGTTTCAGGAGCTGTAATTCTAGTGATCTCACTCAAGCATGACGTAACAGCCACTTTCACGTCCAGTTCAGAATGTCCCAAGAGCTCTTTATCCACCAGTGCTTTCATTGATGGTTTAAGTGCATTTGACATTGACTGCTTTGGTGATTGTTCCACTCTCGATAACAAAATCTCGGCATGCTGCACAAAGATATTGCCAAGGAAAAGCTCAAACAGGTATCACAATCAAAGTTTAGATACTCTTCGAAGATGACAGAATATTGAACTATAGACTGAGAAACAAACACAGAGGAGAAATATGGGAATATGTAAAAGAAAACTAAGTGTAAAAAAAAAAAAAATCCATATCAGCCAGGATAACCAACTTCTAAAGTTTCTAACGTACCAAGAAATGGATAATGCAAACATGTTTCTTTCTTTCCATCAAAAGAGAAACCAGACAAAAGTTCCAACAAAGTAAGATATTGTGACACCACAGAGAAGACACACGCAGCGAATGTCATTCTCTAATCAGCATCAACCAGTTCTGCTGAATCAAGCCATCTTGTAGTTTGTTATTGCTATTTTTTTTACACTCATTCTAGCAACGGTGTACAAAACTTTGATGGATCATTCAGACCATATATGAACAACCTGTATCAGAGATAACAAACCTAGTGGCAGTACAGGAGGCAGTTCCGAATCTCTCAGAGGTAGTTTTTTAGCACATTATAAAAAAAAATAAAAAAAAAAGGGAAGAATTATCTCAGAATAAAATACAAACTACGATGAGACACTAACCAATATAAACACCATCCAATTTGCCAATCCTATACAATATGCTCAAAGAGAAGTTGCCATGGTCGCTAGATTAATTCAAATGCAAGAGCGATAGAACTCAGGAAAAAAAAAAATTGGGCATTTGAACTACCAAATTAGCAAAGTATTCAATACTCAGGCAAACATTCATTGTTATTTTTTAAATGAGAAGGAGGCGTCTAGGGCTTACGTCGAGAAGCGGCAGCAGCTCATCCACGGCGGAGGGAGGAGAGGTTAGCCTGTTCCCGACGTCACGAAGCCGATCCTCCAGGTCCTTGTTATCCATCATTCCAAGCGTCAGATCCCAGTGACCTCGAAACCCTAACAGATCCAACCAATAACATAAATGTCGAGAGGATAACGCAAGTAACAGGTTCGATGGATCGGATGACCAAAAACAGGAGGTAGGGTTAGAAGTCCTGCCTCTATCGTCCGGCTCACGGGAGGGCGGGCGCCTGTGTCGCCTCGCCAAGGAACGACGGGTGAGTCGAAGCGGCTCGAGTGCTGGAGCGAGCGCGAAAGATATAGTGTCAGATGCAAGAGAGAGAGCGACCGTGATGCGTGGAGAGAGAGAGAGAGAAAGAGGAAGTAAACGATCGGATCGATACGGGAGGAAGACCGAAGAGGGTTCAAATTTTCAACCGGTTCATTTTATGGTATCCGGGTCGATTTTATCTTCTCGGTGTGGATTTGCACCTGTTTACTGAGAAGGAAAATAAGGAAGAGCGTAAGTTTGACCTGATCGAGTCTCCGTGGGGTGGCAAGGTCGTATGACAATTTACGAATGAAGTATAGATCGAATTTTGAAAAAAAATTTAAAATTCTTTCTTGAATTCAAAATGATCCTCCATAGCTATCAATTGCGTCAAGATCTAAAGGACCTCCGTGATTTATCTCCTTTATAATAATCATGTAATGGATCAATGAGAACTGCTAAATTGACGATTCCAATTTTTTATAGAAAATGATGAAGAGTGTCCATGATGCACGACCGTATTGGTTAAGGGTGGAAGAATACTCTCACGGATTCTTTTAATAGACATTGCTCTTAGAAAATTTTACATAAAATCATCTTAGGATCAAACGTGAGCCTCTATTGGTAGAATTGAACTAAATCACGAGGGTCATTTATTGATCTCATTGTGCTGGATCTTTTGATTTATCAGATGACAATATTTGAGGAGGTGGACCTTCTATTTCTTGGATTAATCAAGTGAATGCTTGAATTATTAAAAAAAAAAAAAAGTAAGAAAGAATGCCCGGAATTAGAGTGGGCAGATTGATCATGTAATTTTACATACATTTTAAGTTTGATTTCTAACTACACATATTTATAAAAAAAATTATCTAAATAGAATGATAAATTTTAGAACGTTACACTATTAAATCATTTATTATAAATATTTTTTAATTTATTTTCGATGAAAAATTTATATCAAATTAAATTAGTAATTCTTAAAATTAATTGGATCAAATATACATGTCAACTAAAAAAATAAAAAAGAAAAAATAAATTAAGAGGAATAAATTTTATTCCTTTCGGGACAAAATAAAATAGGATTTATGTGCGTGTTTATTCAATGCGATATAAATGGGTAGAAAAATTATTTGGTTAATTCTCTAACCTATTTACCCTGGATTGTTTGCTTTTAAGACCCATTTCTGAGTATTAAGATGCCTCATTCCTTTATTTGTAGTCGAGTTTTGACATTATGAAAGCGGTTTTAAACTCTTTCCATGGACAACAATTTAGCCCTAATTTTCACAAGAAACCATGCAAAACTAATGGATATTCATGGAAAATAAAATCGTAAAGATGGCGTGAGATAAATTATACAATTAATGGTGCAACATCATGCAATAAGTAGTCCCACAAATCAACAATTTAGCAAGGTAAAAAAAAAAAAAAAAGAGCTTTGATGCTAAGCTTAAGTGAGGCATGACCATGTGAAGATGACGAAGAAAAGAAAAAATAGGTAATGAATTTTAGCATAAGCAAAATGGTGGTCTGTTGTGCGAGATGTGAAGGAATTTTATAAAAGTTGCTTTGCAAAGTTGAAATCATTGTGAAAGTCAACAAACAAATTGAGAAAACTATTTTACCCGAATCCCGAGAGGACAAGTCTATTTCCTTTCGAGAGTTTTGATATCTCGTGTGCTCGGTGTGCACGGTATTCGTTTAACCGTTCGATCGGTACGATTATATAATAAACGAAAATACATATTATCTTTTTCGAACACGCCATAGTTAATTCCTGAATCCGTTGAATAACTAATATCATCTTCGCAATCAGTAGCAAGCCCGCAGCCTCAATCGAATTGTGACCCGTTGAATAACTAATATCATCTTCGCAATCAGTAGCAAGTCCGCAGCCTCAATCGAATTGTGACCGTGCACGATCAGATTGAATCATGGCCACACATGATCGAATAAAATCGTAATCAAAATTCAATCCGATCGTATCCCCGATTGAGTCAAATAACGATCGAAATTCGACTAAACGTCAACAACAATGACAAAGTGTTCATGCAAAGAACAACATTATACATTAGTATATCCCCAATATATCAACTTCGTCCTTTTGATGCACTTGAATGAGCATGATTTACTCATTTCCTTCCTGTTCAACAGTAACTGTTCGATAAGAAATTTCACGTGAAAAGAGAGAGAGAGAGAGTTGGAGCTAAAGTGACATGAACCAGACAGAAATAAGACCAAACCTGATAATCTTTCCCAAACGTTTGGTTTCCTTTATAGAAAAAAGCAGTATAAATCACCATCGGCGGGTTGTAAAATTCACAACTATTAGAGGTGTCACTCCATGATCACAAACAAATACTCAAAACAACAAAAGTTCGACAAAGGTACAGATATTGCTTCGATTTGTACACAATAACAAACACATCACTCGCGGTGACTAGTTCAGCATATACTGATACATACAAACCAAGGAGGTGAAGGTGAACTCCAAACTGAGGTGGTAGACACATCATTAAAAGGGAAAAACAGAAGACTCATCTGCCAAAGAGGGATTTGATCCACCAAATGCCCTTGGTATCCTTGGGAGCTGTCTCGGCTTCTGGAGGAGGGTCGGTTTGCGGCGTCTTGTGCAGTTTCTGCACATCATAACCCACTTCTTTAGCTTTCTCCAACAACATGTTGTATATTTCCTCATCCAGGTGGGTTTGTCTGCACAGAATCTGTAGTAACACGCGATAAATCAACTATGTGAATGTAAATAAATCATAATTGTTTCTCTCACAGTATAGTTGAATTTGAGGTTCATTTCCAATAAAATGTTGAACGACTGAATATAGCACCATAGAATATGCTCAAAGAGTGAAACTAAATTCGGGTCGACTGCAAGATCAAACGTTCACATACTATAACAATTTATCATTGCAAGACAAACATTGTCCTAGTATAAAAATTGGACGAATGTTAACTCTTTAGGCAGACACAAAAATGGAGCACTGAAGAGTCACTAAATTTAAGCGTTAGTTTCACATTGATGAATTGTGGAGGTAAATTTAAAATGTGAAACTAACACTTTGTGTTGGTTGTTGTAAAGGAAAACAAGAAAACCACAACAATTAGAATTCAGACATGTAGGTTGGTCATGTAAATTGGTATGCAATATTTAAAAAAATGTCTTTATCAGCAGATAAAACAACATGCTTGATATTCAAAATGACATGTAATAGCAAGAATTCCACCAAATTGAAGATTGCTTCCTCTCCAAGCAAAGAAATGGATCATCTTCCATATTCTGTGTATCGATTTCTTCTAGTTACTCGAAACACTGAGATGCCAATGCACTCAGAATTGATGGCCAACTCAAAATCAGCCCACAGATCATCCCATTTTCTTTCTTAAATTTGAATTTCTCAACCTGGAATTGCATTGCCAATAGAAAGGCGTTCTACATGGCAGGGTACTTTCATCCATGAGTCCATTGACTTCACTAATGGTCTGGGGATCCAAGAATTGAGACATTAGACTATAAGAAACCAATGGGTGAAGTGTGGGTTGATTTTACATGAGCCGTGAGTTCACAGGACCTTGGCACACTCAAACTTGATACTTTTTTCAAGAAAATATATGTTCACCGGTTTTCTCACCTTCAAAGTACAAAGTGTTAAGAAGATATTAGAAAGCAGATGCAGAATATGGTCCACTATCTTGCTAAGAAAGGTACCATTGTATCATCCTTTAATGAACAAGCAGGGGTCATGCAAGTTTAACTTTCTCAATCTCATATTGATCTATCTTACCGAAACACATATGAGAAAAGCCTGTGCAGAAAAATTTCAACAGCATGGAACTGAATCAAATTAACTTAAAATCGTAAGATACCCTACTTCATATCTTATAACTTTGTTAAACACTTATTTTGCAAGTGAGAAATATTTCAGTTATCAATATAAATATTTTTCTGTATTTTAGTACTAACTCTTTTAAACCTTGTCCAAAATAACTATGAATCCTCTAACATGTTTGTGCAGCATGTGAAATGCTGCTTGTGAGGCAAAGACAATATAATCTTTTCTATAAGTTTGAACTTGTTTAAGAAATTAGTTTTCAAGGCATCTATTGGTTGCAAGCTAATCTTAAAAAAAAAAAAAAAAAGATTTCAAGTTTTCTTCGTCTATGTTTATTCTCTTTTCATTATTATCTTATTGGAATTTATTTAATTGGACATCCGTTAGCTTGCAATTAAACATGCTATATTATACAAAATTGAATATTGAATTATGACTTGAGTACGTAAATAAAAGATGCAGAGATCAAAGTGTTAAGGTGGATATATGAATATAAGAGGAGAAATAAGATAAGAAATGAACACATTAGAATGAAAATTGAGATTACATCTATTGAAGAAACGTTGAAGATGAAAATTCGTGAAATTATAACAAATATATAAATCAAATATGAAAAAAAAACTGAAATTTTTTTTTGTTATCAACAATAAAATAAAATAAAATTTATTTAAATATAAATAATGATATAATAAAGAATAGAATTCAATAGTATAGTATATATAGAAGAATCCATATAGTCTATCCCATTGTTGTTGGACACATGTTAACTCAACTCTTCTCCCTTGCTAGTTGTATAATTAACTGACATTATCATACTTTTTCCTTGGATATGTATGGTTCGATTTCGAAGAAGATTTAATTTTTTTTAATTCAGATAATTTTTACTATCCTCTGTAATTTATCTTTTTCATCGCTGGATTGACGAAATTTTAATTTTTTATAAATATTAAAAAAAAAATATCTCTCTCCCTCCTTTTGTTTATAAAATTATTCATCAACTTAAAGAAAAAGGGTTTCCGTCAGATCTCTGCTTCCAAATTGAAAAATGCATATAGAAGGGCGAGCAAGCTGCATACCCAGAGGTACTTGAGGGAGGGCTGGCCGATGAGCGCGTACTGGTAGTCGTCGTCGATGTAAAGTACCCAGTAATCTCCGACGACGGGGAAGATGGGAAGGAATGGGGGCACGTAGAACTTGACCTTGAGCTTGGCCTCGTCGCTGGAGGAATCGGCCTTGTAGGCCGTGCCCTCGATGAATCCGCGCCTTCCGCCGCTCCAAGTCTCGTTGAGGACGTTCACGGTGCCGTCGGACCGCAGCGTGTACGTAGCCCGCGTGTCCTGGCCGTCCCGCGGCTGGAAACGGGAGGGGACGGATGCGATCTCGTACCACCGCCCCATGTAGCGCTCCAAGTCCAAACCTTTCACCACGGTCATCTCGTTCTGCTTCGCCATTGCGGATTCTACTCGAGTCGTTCGCCGCCGAGCTGGGTTTCGACTTATAGCGGTGATGGGCGAGCGGGGCGACGTGGCGCCTCCAGGACGGCAGGTTCGGAGGAACAGTTACTTGTGGGTACTTCTGGTTGGTTCGAGAGGTCGCTCGCGATGGATCTCCACCGCCCGTCGGGTATTTTCTTGGGCACGAAGGCATGTGTCCTTTTCTTTGAATTACTGATTATTGTCGGCTAATTTCGATAAAAATGCATTTTATTTTTTGTATTTTTTTTATTTGCATCGATCTAAAGCGGATGATTATTACGAAGAAGATAGATCATATAGAATTTTATAAATTTTGATGTGATGATCAAGACATATGAAGGTTATCTGAATCTAAAAAATGACTTTAAATCCCTTTCGAAATCGACTCATGTCACTTCTACGAGCACCGTCATATCTTAACCATCACATTATCCTCGTTGGAACAAATTTCACGATTTTATAAAGACGCTTCTTCTCAAGTCTAAAGAGATCGAAGCTCTTATAAATCTTCATCAATTATTTGATATATTAGAAAACTACTAACAATTTGATAGTCCAATTTGGATTCTACGATCACATTATTCTTGAAAGACGATTCAATATTGAAATCTTATTTTATCTATCGGATAAACTCCTACACAGATGATCATTTTTATATTTTTTTTTAAAATTTATAGTTGAACGTTATTTCAATAAAAGATCGAATTGCGTTCTCTCATGAAATATTTTTTTATTTTTATCACTCCATGGTACTCCTGGTATAATTTTTACAAACCCCCCACCCCACCCCAAGAATATTTATCACAATTGGGGTTATTATATCTATGATATATCTCATTGTCGGTAGATAGGATTTGTATCTCATTGTTTTTACAGAGATGACGTAGTGGATATATTTTAGTCACTATGTTCATACTCATAAGATTCTCTATGATTTATCTAATCGACGAAGTCATGTGGAAATTAGACTGACGGTTGTAACCTTCCTTCGCCGACAGGATCTGGATTTCAAAAAAAAAAAAAAAAACATAAACTTCCACCAACGGTTTTACGTCTGATTTTCCAATTCAGCTGATTTCAACATCGAGATATGGTCCGTCCCAGCTTTAATTATTATCGAGGACAACACAATTAAGCGAGTCAAAGCCTAACTTATTAAATAATCCAACAGAACTCAGGATGAACAAACAATCAACGCCAGCAATCCACGATCTGAAGGACTTGCCCATCGTCATCCATCGTTTCATCCCCATGCAGCCCGAGCTGCCAATAAAGACCGTATCGAGAATTACTGCAAAAGTTTTCACGAGTATAAACTGATTAATGATTATTCAATCGATTACCTGCTCTTGTGACGCTCTGGCGGCTGTCGTCGTATCCGATCGCCCAAAAGAAGTATCCCCCGAGGCGGCGGCGGCGCGCGAATCTGACCTTCCTAGCCACTGACCAACTGTCGTCGTAGCCTATCCAGCTAGTGCCGGCGTAGGAGTAGGCCGCCGTCATCACCCGGTCATGCACCACCGTCGCGGTGTTGTTCCGGTTGAAGTCCTCCACCGCCGAGTACACCAGCACGCCGGTGTCACCCGGCCCTACCCCCACCGCCGGCGCGCCAACTCCGTGCTCCGCCGCGTCCCGCAGCTCCCATGTCCGACCGTAGAGCGGCATCCCCAGCACCACCTGCCTCCTCGGCATTCCCGCCGCCACCCAGGAATCAACCCCGTAGCTGCCGCTGATGTTGCTGTTTGGATCGAACCACGCCGCGTGCTCTCCCGTCGCCGACGTGTCCCAAGACCCATGGAAGTCGTAGCACATCAAGTTCACCCAGTCGAGCGCTACCGCCATCTGGGACACCGGGTACGACCGGCCGTCGTCGAGGAAGAACCGCGAGGCGAAGTAGACGGCCGCCGTGAGCAGCAGCCGCGGCTGCCCCGTGGACGCAGCCTCCCGCTCCGCCGAGGCGCGCCACTCGAGGAGGAGCGTCGCCAGGTTGGCCATCGCCCCTGCGTCTTGCGGGAACTCCCAGTCCAGGTCGAGCCCGTCGAGGTCGTAACGGCGGGCCACGGCGATGGTGGAGTCGATGAAGGTGGCGCGCGCCGAGGCGCTGGCGGCGAGAGCAGAGAAGGCGGAGTTGCTTCCGCCGCCGCCGATGGAGAGCAGGGCTTTGACCGGCTGCTGGCGGCGGCGGCGGCCGCTGCCTGCAGCGCAGGAGTGGGCAGCGGCGGAGAAGTTCCGGAGCATGAGGTCGTCGTCGGCGGTGACATCGAGGCGAAAGGTGGAAGACGAGACTTGGACGAAAGCGTAGAAGAGGTGGGTGAAGAGGGAACGGTCAATGGAGGAGGGCGGCGAGTAGGAGAAGGTCCACGTCGGCCAGTAGCCGCCTCTGATGGACGGATCGGGAGTCCGATAGGCGATAACTGAAGGAGAGAAGAAGAGGAGGAGAAGAAAGAAGACAATGTGCTCTTTCCCAGTCCCCATGGTTGGAATCTCGAGCTCAAACATAACAGACGATCTAGCAATTGATATAAACCGCAACACTCAGTCGAATGGGAAGTCAACTTCGTTAACTAATTCTAGTTGACCAACGCATTAACAGATTAGTCAAATGAAATGCAAATGCATCTATGCATATCCACTAGTTGTTTGATTTAATATTAAGAGAGTTTTTTTTGTATAATTTGATATAGCGATGTTGCCTGATTAAGACTAAGAGAATATATAGTTTATTATCGTGGTGGACGGGAAATAGGGAGATGATGCAAGTCAAAGTCCGCGGAGATCCATTGCCAAAAGGAAGAGCACGAGAGCTCGCATGATTGACGGGACGGTCATCATATAATACGAGTCGTCTAGTGGTCACTAACGCGAGCATGTGTTTCTCACGCATTTTTAAAGTCAACGGCAACGCTAGTGGATGGTTGCTGTAGTGAATAATGGATTATGTTATTATCCAACTCCAATCCCGATCACCGTCGCGGCGGTGCACCACCCCACGAACCACCTCCCGGCCCGCCGCTGCTCGGCGGCGCCGTTCCTTCTCCTCCTCGATCGGCCAGTTGCACCCTTTGCATGATCTGTCACTCTGATGCGATCCGTTCGAATAATAATTCGCATGGTGATCACATGGATGTTTATTTATTTATAATTTAACAGGTAGGTTGATCTGATGCTTTAACGAAATTACTCTACTTAATTACCATGCATTTGTTTTCTGATTTGCATTTAAAAAAAAAATTGTCTATATTTTTTCTCATTTTTTTGAAGTCCAATATGGTGAAGGTGTGTTTGATTAGGAATATTTATAAATAACTTTGATTATCCATTTAATTTGTACCTCATTATTCTCTTTAGTTAGAGTTTAAATTATTCCCTAAGTAATAGATTATAATCACCACATTAACAAATGAGAAGTTAGGACATCCCAGGGCAAGCTCCTTTTAGAGCTCCCATTGATGAGTTGGCAATTGGCGGGAGTGATCCTCAATTAGGAGCGGGAGCGACTCGGATAAATGGTGAGAAGTTATTGAAAGATTTTTTTATATTGGAGAGATGAATAAGATTTTTTTCTTTTGACGTGATATTGATGTGGCATGATGGAATTCTCTCACCATTGAAGATGCTCTTATATTAGGAATCCCATTACTAACGAAATAGAGATTTTGTTTGATTTCGAAGTTAACGATGTTTTGTTTTTAAAATTATTCTCTAATTTTTGTCCGTTCAAACAAAAATACTCTTTAAATTTTATTAAATTTCACTTTTACTCTAATATAATAAAATCTTAGCCACCGCCACCATTGTCACCAACCGTCGATCACCATTGTCGACTGTCGATCGCCGCCTCCGTCGACCCATCGACTTCGTTGTTGTCGATCACCACCGACCACCGATGGTCGATTGCTGCCCTTGATTGTCGATGCAGCTGCCATAGTGATCGGTGACTACCTACTACCATCTCATCGAACAACGACAACAACAATCTCAATCGATATAACCATAAATAAATATATTTCAAAATAAATATAATATTATTTAAACTAAATTATATTTTAAAATCTCCAGATAAATAAATATTTATTGCACTATTTATAACTGAAGCAAACGCACCACCCTAAGCGTGAAAGAACAAACCTACTTGTTTACAATTCAATGTGTTCTGAAAGGGTGTTACAACTATAATAAGTACAATATACATCATAAAACAGTTGCCTTAGAAAGCAAATTTAAAGGCAATGCCCAGGAGCTGTGGCAAATATTTACAGATCAACTCGATCTACATGCTTCAAATTTAGTTGATACTTCATGTTTACAAAATTACTCCTGGTGGATACTAGAATCAGTCCTGTCACAATTACATTCCTGTGGCAGGTTGCTGTGAGCCCACAGCAAGCTGAGGGCATGAACACTATGTTACGATGATTCGGTTCGATAGAACGCTAAGCTGGTTCACGCGGACGAGCAGCCCATAGCGAGCTAAGGGCACGAAGGCGTTGGCAGTAGTCGCCGAGCGCAAGCAGACCTCGTGCCGCTTGTCGAATTGTGAGAATCTTGTACATCTGCTGCAAGGCTTGTTGCCGAAGGTTATCCGCCTGTATCAAAGATATAGCATTAGGTGAGTATTCTACTGGAACAACACATTGCAAATAAGCTATTAACTTCCCGACAATCTATTCTTAGTTGAAACTGTAGAAATATTCATAATTTACTGATTAGAGTGAAGGCCACGAGATGCAGAGCAAGGGAGAAGGAATGCCAAATTAAACAGGTACAATAGTGTGTTACGTATATTTTTATTTCATATTTATAAACATCATCTATATTATATGTGATCGTAAAATGACGGTTAGACCTACTATATTATATGACATTGAATGTTGAACTACAACTCGAACACATGAGCAAAAGATGAGAGAGATGATGTTAAGATGGATGTGTGAACATATTTGGATGATCAGATTAAGAAATGAGAGTATTAGAGAGAAAGTCGGAATTACAACTATTGAAGGAAAGCTCCGAGAGACATTTAAGGTGACACGAACATATACTTAGATGACCAATAAATGCTCCAGTTAGGTAATGTGAAACGATGACAAATATATATACATCAAATGAGGAAAAAAAAGACCAAAAAAAATTTGGCTAGCAACAATAAAACAAGATAAAATTTATTTAAGTATAAATGATATAGTAGGAGATAGAGTCCAATGACATAGAAGGATCTATATAGCCGACCCATCTAGTGGGGTAAAACTTGGTTGTTGTTGTAATATTTAGAAAAGCCATCTCACTTATGCACCTTAACCTTCTCGTGTCTATGTTATTTTCTAAATAATTGGCCATAGAAAGGAAGCGTATGCGATATGTGTAGTATCCCTCCATATATATAGTATCGCTTCGAAGTTCTATACCTTCTACTAGATTACATCTATTAACTTTGAATCTCTTGTCTAGACAAATAACAACCACAGCCAAAATGAAACTTCAGAAAAGGTTCGTATGAGGGACTTATTACCTGGTTCACAAAATTCGCAAGAGCCTCTAGTTTCTCCATTGCATTCACCATCTGTCCCATGTAATTCGTGACGCCATTGGAACCAGAGGCATCAGATGCCAGAGTTTCAGCTAGAGTTTGTTGGAGTTTATCCATTCCTTGTGAAAGTGCATCCTCAGCTTGGGCTGAAGATTGTTGCAAGTTACATACAGCATGAACTTGTTGCTCAGTTAGAGGATCTAGCTGCGGTAAGAGAACCTAAAACCAAGGATACATGTGTGTTAAACTCCACTATATCATTGAATTTGTGAGTGCTGCAACACCAATGAAATGGCTGGTCTACTGATGCTTGTGTTTCAATAATACTGGAATGGTAATTTTTGAAACCTCCTTTTTCTTTGGAGAAAATAAACTGACCCTATTCGTATGCTAGATTATATCATTGATACAGCTCTAAATGCCATACAGGACAACTAATAAATTACTCCTACATACCTTTAGAAGTTCTGAAGGCCGAAAACCTCCAATCCATAGGAAAAATCGTTCAGCAGCTGTCTTCCACATGCCAGACATAATATAGAAGACATCAGATTTCCCAGCAATTGCTTTAATTCGAAAGAGATTGTCATAGTGACTCAATGCATTCTCTACGAGCATTCGAAGCTCTATGTCGGATACATGTGCTTGTAGAGCTGATCTAAGTTCATTGGTTTGTCGGTTTTGTTCTTCTACCCAGTGTGCATATTCCATCTCAAATGCAGCAACACCTGATACATGAGAAAGATCATAAGTGTACATTAAACTACATCTCTACACAAAAGCCAAAGGGTAGCTGGTAAAGCAGCGTATAATGGTAGAACAGAGCCCAAAGCTGCAAGTTTCTAAAAGTAAAGCAGTTGATCAGTTTAAGAACTAATACGTTTTTTCCTATTCGAGTTCATGCTAATGCTATGGTTCAATAGCAAAATGCATTATTTACTTATTATCTAATTGTTAATCGTGTTATATATTCGAATTTTCTATTTCATTTGTAGAAAACTTCACAAGGAAAAAGAAAAAGGGTAAATTATCTATCCTACTATTCTTAGATTATTTCCCATTTTCCCACAAAATGAATATTTTCTCCGGTCCTTGCTATTTGAAATAAGTCTGATTGAAACTCTTGCTATTGGCACTATGTTACAAAAATTATTTCAGCATTAATAAAGCTATTAGAGATGCGAAAGAAAAATAATAAGCACTTCACCCGAGTTTACACTGCCTGATAGGCCAAGAGTCGACTCTCCTGAATTCCCACCTATGAATACACCCTGCAGTTCAACAGTAACTAAATTGGTTTTTTGGAGTAAACATTTGTTTCTTGTATAACATTCTTATACCTGCTGCCTAGCCCGACCAAGTTCCTGCTCCAGCTGAGCTAGTTTTACGCGACTTGATTCCAACTGCTGAACATAAGCCTATGAAAGAGCATAATATAAGTTGGCATATAGGTACTATCATGTGAGCATTTAGTAATCAATTAATTATAAAATTACAATAAAAGACACCTTTTTTCTTAGACGACTTTTTCGAGCAGCCTCTCTGTTCTGTGCCAGTCGTCTTGAGACCTATACAAATAACGATGATATCCATGAACATAACAGTTCTACATGCTTAATATTTCATAATTCATAAAAAGGGATAGTCCAGTGCACAAAACTCCCTCCAATGTAGGGTCCTAAAAAAGAATTCGACCGCATTGGATATATTATAGGCAGCCTTATACTATATTGCAAAAGATTATTTCCGTGATTCGAATATGTAACCACTAGATCACACGGCAATAATTTTACCGTTGCACCAAGGCTTCCTTTCACAATTCATACAGGTTGAAAAATGGAATATATTACTTCTACAACATGCTTGCAAGTTTTACTTTCCAGAAATTATACAGTTCGTCATTAACAATCTCAGTTCACATCTCTATAGTCAAACCTTGTTGAAGCTATTGATCGTTGGCAGGGTTGCACCTTGATGACATGGGTGATAACAAACTAGGAGAGCTTACAGTTTAGTAATCAAGAACTAAAGACACGAGCTGTAAAAGCAACCCCCTTAGCAGAAAAGGCAACGACTCAAAATTGGATGTCTTTCAGGTATAAACCTCAAACTTAAGAAAAAATTAATGTTCACTTAACTGAATGGGGAAAAAGGTTGTGGGTGTATAGAATCTTCCTCTACTAGAAATAAAGATGTATGCACATCCATTAGTTTGAATTTGAACATTCTCTTTCAGATTCAACCATCAAACTTAATCACAAGAAACATACATAAATGATAATGAAAGATTTAAATTTCTACTCTCATTTATAAGTTGTTCTAGTGATAAAATAAGAATCTGATGGTATTCCAAATCACTGAATCAATGAATAATTTCTTCATTAGAAGAACACAGTGCATAAAAAAAATATAAATGATTAGTCATCATATTGTAGGTATTTGTTTCATACAGAGCAGTAAGTACTAATGCAAGTTAGATACCTTATCTGCAGGCTTGTTGGCTTCCTGTTCATATTTTTTCGAATGTTGTGCTGTGGTATGAGGACCATCTTCTAACTGCAATTCCAATATAAAGTTCGAGTAAATCAACTAACAGAGGTGTCACCAGATACAAATCTGATTTGATATCTCTTACCCTACCACCAAGTCTGACATTGGCGTCCACCATTGATGATGATGCTGTATTTTGGCTGCTGTCAGCATTTAAGCAATTTCCCCACATGCCTATCTGGTGATTTGTTTCATATATTCCCATCTTTCTGGGGGATGCAAATTGAGATGATGTAGAGCTCATGCTACTTGAATTGTGAGTGAAAGAAATGTCAGTTTACCCAAAAACATGAATATGCTATGGAAAATTAAAAAGAAATAAAAGGCCATGAAACCATAAACTAAATGTAGAACATCTCTAAAATGGATGATTTAGGAAGTAATGCAACTACTGGAATTTTCACTGATTATGGCAAGGCCCAGGTATTTCACAAAATTGTATCTAGATGCTCACTCCAAAAAACTTGATTGACAATAAGCTACGATATATTTGATTGAACAAATATATAAATTAACATGAACTTAATATGAACCGCAAGCAAAGCCAATGCTAAACATTAGATTTTTCCTCCTGGTAATATTATCAAAATCTAAGTTGCTAAATCAAGGATTTTTCTGTAAAGAAGCAACGGAGTCCATTAACCAGAATAGACGTTACAATATGTAGACACCATTAATTCAGTACAAACTGGCTTTCAGTTTACACTGTTTGTTAATCCTAACAAGAAGACAAGTTTAAATACTCATATTCATATGAAATGTAAGTTTTAGTAAAAAGAAAATAATTGGTGGAATAATTAAGATGGGTGGGTGCAAATGAATTCTTGTGAGTAAGAGTTTCAGATATCATAGATTTGTTATTCAACAACTCGCGAGGAGATACAAATGAAGATATCATAAAAGGGTTAAGAAGGGATGGTCAAAAAGGAAAGAAATTTTCCAAGTCTCGTATGATTGTCATGTTCCTCTTATGCAAAAAAAGTATTAGACTATTAGGAAACAACACGTACAACAACATTAAATCAGCATTCAAGAATGCCAAGGTGACTTGTGACTTATTATAAGATAGAATAAAAAAATATTAATTTCTAGAGTAATTTAGTAAATAAAATAGAATGATATGGGATATAAACGTCCAATGATGACTAGTAAATTACTATAAGTAAACAAGTTAAATTTATTAGAACGGAAGGTGCAATTAGTGCTTGAAAACCAAAGAAAATATTTGTATGATAAAAAAATATTTAATTAATTTGACTATTGTTAGTTATATAATTAGAGGATAAAACCACATGTCAACAACAAGAAAATAATGTCATGTATCCCCTTCTTTCTATCTGCCCATGAAATTACCATGCAAACAACCAAACTGTAAGTTGGGCTCCCAACAATTCGCGGTCAACTACATATACTATCCCCCTAACGAGCTAGAAACCTCAAAATTGTCTCGGCCAATTTCTCAGTCTCTTTAGGTTCGACACGAGAACTCTGCTAAGATTCCTACTTTTGGCCCACGGAGATGAATCAAGACCCTCTAGTTGATCTTAAACACCAGCCCGCAACAAATCACTTTAAAACTTACTCGCAGAGCGAAGACAAAACGAATCCAATGTTGCAATCAGTGGGAAGGATCTGTTAAGCCCAAATATCCCAGCTTTGTTAGAATCAGCAACCCAAAAGGCAAGAAAGAAGCGAAAAATACACAAAATCTTTCCAAATCAAACTAAAATCCATCGCCCACCATTAAATCCAATCCAGAACAAAGAAAAGTTGCAAATATTCTATACTCATCAACAACCATACTATTGCAAAACATCAACGACTATCTTTCTGCCATAAATGTTCAAACTTCCAAACAAAGAGACAAGAACATGAAATCAAAGACCGAAAAGAGGGAAAAAGGAACGACTTTGGAACCTCAATGCCGTGCGAGCATCTCCCAGCCGGGCCAGAGGCATCGAGGCATAAATCGGCACCGGAACACGCGGAACCCTATCACCCAGCACTCATCGCCATACCTTTCCACCTCCCCATCCCTCGCCCGCCGACCGGGGAGAACGAGATAAAAGGAAGGAGGCGAGAGGGCGGACAACGGAACAAGCTCGAAGAAAATCGTCGAAAGCGACCGCCGCCTCTTTTTTTTCAACCTGCCCTTCGGTTCCATTTATTTTTTTTTTGACAAAACTATGACAAAAATTAATCCTCCACCTTGGCGTGCAAGTCGACGTTACTCGGCGACGGTGACGACGTCAGGACTGACGTGGCGGCGGGATAGAATACCAACTGCTTCCGTTAATCCGCGCCGTCGGTGCACTATGCTAGTCGCTAGACTGCCACCTCGTCGTGACGTCATCGTTCGTCACCATCGTTAGGTAAGTCTGGTTCGACCGGCAGGTCACCACCTAACCGTACCGATAAGCATAATTAAGCTCGTCAGAGAATTTTCATTTTGGCCCCAAATTTTTCATGTTTCTACAACTAGTTTTAAAGAATATTATTAACCCCAAAATTTTTTTTTAATTCATTTCGTCAGCATCAACCACTCATGTTCGCCTTTTCAGGCGTTGCCCATCGGAACCGACTTAGAGCGCGAGTTTGGTCACTACCCATTTGACTCTTAAAATTTTAATTCCCAATTATAATATATTTGTAAGATTTTTTTTTCCTAATGAAACGATTATAAGAAAATCTTGAATTAGAGATCTATTTAGAGATCAACTCATAAAAATCAATTTTTTAAAATCAATCTCTAATTAAATATTGTTTAAAATCGATGTCCAATTTAGAGATTAAATTAAAAGCGATCTTTAATTAGATATCTACCATGTAAATCAGTGTCTAATTTAGAGATAAATTTAGAAATCAGTTACTAAGTTAGATATTGATTTAAAAATCGATCTCTAATTTATAATATTTTTTCCCACTAGAGATTGTCAATACCAATCGATTGGTGTTGTTGTCCACGTGAATATTTTCTAATTTATTTTGACGGTCAATAGAGTATATTTTACTTAAAAATTATTTAATATTCCATTAAAAATAAGTAGGGCAAAATCGATCATTTTACATTAATTGACATTAACAGATTTCCACTAAGAAAAAAAAATAATTAATCAGATTGAGTTCTTGACTTAATTAAAAGTAATTATACAGTATGATTTATGAAAGTATTACTAAACTGAAGAACATATCATCAACAATTAAATGCATAACTCTCACCGAAGAGTAGGATGATGGAAGGTGTCTTCAAGGCGACGTTGGTAAAGCTTCATTACGCTCCAGATTGTTTCTACAGCTTCATCTGTAGTTTTACAGAGCAAATAATTGCAACCTCAAGTTTTCTAAGTTGTGAAGAACAATCAAATAGATTTAGAAAAAAAAAAAGAAGAGGAAATATTGGTCCATGACAGAGACAAGTCGATTAACTAATGCTCAACTGCATGTGTAAGTTTGACAAACATTGAAAGGAAAATTTGGAACTTTCAGATATGAATCATATCTTTATGATCTGAAAAAAAAAAAATGCAGAAGTAAAAAAATTTACCTGAGCTATTTATTTTGACTTCATCATCTAATTAAGCACAAATTGGATTCAGAGAAGAGACACTACTTTTGCAGATCAATTGCCAGGCAGTTTTTGCAGTCTGTACTCTGTAAAGAATCGAACATAAATAATGGGAAAAGGAAAGAGAAAGAGAAAGAGAAAGAAAACCCCCAGACTTTAATTTCTTTTGTTTGTAGGTAAAGTTCGATGCAAATGGCTGCTTTCTTCGTTCTATGAATCAGTACTATATTGTTCAGCAATCATAATAGCTTTCATTATTTTAGGATTAAGAAAAGTTTTTTTTCAGATACTAGTGCTTCCCGACTATGTGGCTCCAGTCAAAAATGTAGGACTATTGTCCAAACTTAAGCTCAAAGCAAGAACATCAAAAGAAAAAATAAATAAATAAATAAAGATGGTTCATGGGCAAACCCTTTGTTTTCCTTTTTCATCTTTGGCTTTTGTGAGTGCCAATTGCGTACCGACTGAGTGTGCCTACTATCCAATTGCGTACCGACCGAGTGTCCTTACTTTAATAAAAAAGGCGAACCTTTGTGAAATTAAAGACACAAACAGAAGATAAGATTAATTGCACTATTATTTAAGTGATCATTATATAGGATGCCATACAAGGTATCCTATCTGAGAAACAAACAGATTCGAACTTATCTCAGACTTGGATTTTTATTTTTAATTTATTTTTCCAATTATTGTTCCACAGACAATTCAGTATTTTCAATAAAATAGCAAGAGTGATATATATATATATATATATACTCATGCAGATGGAAACTGAAGGGATATGTAGCAAATATCTGGACTTTCCGAGAGTTCTGAAAACTCATGAATCACAGCTAAGTTTATGGCCCTCAGACAGTGCAATATGAGCACACAGCTAGCGGTTTATAGCACCTTTGGGCAACGCTCATTGTACTGACCTACAAACGGATAGGGCTGTAAACGAGTCGAATCAAATCAAATTTTATAGCGTTCAAATTTATTTGATAAAATAATCAATTCGAGCCAAGTTAGATTTAAAATTAATTAAGTTACTGAAAAATCTATTAAAGCTTGATTTAGTTTTTTTTTTTAAATTAAGTTTGACTTGAGCTTGTATTGAACTTGACTTGTTTAATGAGTATCAAGCTTCTGATAAAGTTCGATTTAAGCTTGAATCAAACTTGTTTAAGTTTGATTTATTTAAACGTTATCAAACTCTTAAGTTAAACTTGTTTATTTATTTAAATTTTTAATATTTTAATCCTTATTTATAAATTAATATAAACAAGCTCATTAATAATTTTTAAATGAGTTTGTTCACGTCGAACACATATGTAATCAAATTTGTTTATTTAATTTATCAAGTTGTTAACATTTATTTGTTAATTGACTTTAATACATATTGAACGAACGTAAATAAATTTTTATTGAGTTGAATACCAAATTTATTCATAAATATTTGATTCATTTACCGCGCTATAACTATAAAAGACAACCCTGCACTACTACTACTAGAGACACATCTTTTGACAGAATTTTTCTTTAGCTCTGCGCATTGAACACTTGGAGACTTCTATCATGGAACACTCGTCGAGGTTCAATGATTTTCAAGAGCAAGAGAGACAAAATGCCAACGAAGCCCAATAGCTTAGTGCAATTCAACTACATTCAACTAGAACGAGCTCACCTTCAGCACAACTATAACTTCCACTGTGAAATGATAGAGTCCACGTTTATTCTTTAATGTAAAATGATCAATGCACTTCTTTATCTTCTTGCCATGAAGGGAAACTACAACTAATGCTCGAATCCATTTAAAACAGGCAATTCGTCATTTGGTGGTGGGTTGGTATCGTGTCCAAACTTATAACAAAGATCAATAGATTCGGCTTTTGACCCTTTTTCTCATTATTGTTATGCTTATGCCTTTTGAGCAAATAATTGTTGCCTGGCAATGTCTGGCGTATAATTTATCCTATCTACAGATGTTTCTGCAGTGGCTCACTGGAATGATTGCCATGATAGGTCTAGCACCCCATCGAGATATATTGTAAATATCATCTAAATCTTAAAAAACTTTAAGGTGGCGTTTGATTGGTGGATTTGAAATGAGGTTTGATTAATAGTTTTAAGAAACAAAACTCATTCTCATTTCCGTCTACTATCAAACTCATTCTCATTCCTATTCTCACTTTCCAACCAAACGCCACCTAAACCTCTTCCGAAATCAATCCACGTCATATCCATAAACTATCCATTCTACAGTGGTCATTGCCCTCCACGTTAGAACAGATTTGGACATCATAATCTATCCATTCTACATATATCTTGCTCAACAGCTAAGTCCGTTCTTAGCGTTCTAACATATGAAATATCATTCAGTTTTACCATCCCTCCAGTAGCATATGTTTCACAACTTTCAACTACGGTTGGTCTCCTCAATTTCATCCTCCATCACATGATGAAGGTGTTCGACACCATTCCTCAGAGAAGTCTGATCCCCTTGATCGCTTCTCTTAGGGATGAAATCTTCAGGGCAATTTCATGACCCCTCAAGAAATCCAACAACATGAATTCCACTCGGGCGATTACATTAGAAACACATGAAGATTACCTAGGCAACTTTAGCAGAACATATAACAGATTAACAATAAGCATATATAAAAATATATTTATTCATGCAGAAAAAAACGACCAGTACCGATTTTGCATAACACAGAGAACAATATAGGACACCCCACTGCAAATAGACTCGT
This sequence comes from Wurfbainia villosa, assembly GCA_025175895.1. Lineage (NCBI taxonomy): Eukaryota > Viridiplantae > Streptophyta > Magnoliopsida > Zingiberales > Zingiberaceae > Wurfbainia > Wurfbainia villosa. The sequence continues at coordinate 30,849,831 of CM045991.1, forward strand.
AAACCTCCGAATGGTTTTTACTATGGAATACATAAATAGACCTTAAAGCCTGCCATCGCCTATCGAGCACCCAGTTCTGCATCCAGACTCCAGATACCATACCTGTGAACTTGTAAAGGCGATGAAACAAGCGGACAACACGACCAATAACGACGACTCCAGATAACCCTGACTTGCAATCCTCAGTTCATTTCTTCTTCTGGGCAGCTTTGGTGACCTTGGCACCGGTAGGATCCTTCTTCTCCACGTTCTTAATAACACCGACTGCGACAGTCTGCCTCATGTCCCTGACGGCAAACCTACCAAGAGGAGGATACTCAGAGAATGTTTCCACCACCATAGGCTTGGTGGGAATCATCTTCACTAAACCTGCATCGCCATTCTTGAGGAACTTAGGCTCCTTCTCAAGCTCCTTGCCAGATCGCCTGTCAATCTTGGTAAGCAATTCGGCAAACTTGACAGCTATATGAGAAGTGTGGCAATCCAAGACGGGAGCATAACCATTGCCAATTTGGCCAGGGTGGTTCATGATGATGACTTGTGCGGTGAAATTGGCAGCCTCCTTTGCAGGATCATCCTTGGAGTTTGAGGCAACAAAACCTCGCTTCAGATCCTTAACCGCAACATTCTTTACGTTGAAGCCAACATTATCGCCTGGGAGAGCCTCCTGGAGGGCTTCATGGTGCATCTCCACGGATTTGACTTCAGTTGTGAGTCCTGTAGGGCCAAAGGTTACAACCATACCAGGCTTCAAGATTCCAGTCTCAACACGACCAACAGGGACAGTTCCGATGCCACCAATCTTGTAGACATCCTGAAGCGGAAGTCGGAGGGGCTTATCAGATGGACGCTTGGGTTCATGGATCAAGTCAAGGGCTTCAAGGAGAGTTGGACCCTTGTACCAGTCAAGATTTGTGGATCTCTCTATCATGTTATCCCCTTCAAAACCAGAGATTGGAACAAAAGGAATCTTATCAGGGTTGTAACCAACTTTCTTCAAGTAGGAAGAAACTTCCTTTACAATTTCATCATATCGTGCCTTGGAGTACTTTGGTGTGGTGGCATCCATCTATTAAACGAGAACAAGAGACAACCTCGGTAACAAACATACAAAAAATTTCTATATGCATATGTAAAATAGCATCACAACATCACCTTATTGCAGCAACAGATCATTTGCCTGACACCAAGAGTGAAAGCGAGGAGTGCATGCTCACGAGTCTGCCCATCCTTTGAGATACCAGCCTCAAAACCACCAGTTGTTGAATCAATAATGAGAACAGCACAGTCAGCCTGAGATGTTCCAGTAATCATGTTCTTGATGAAATCCCGATGGCCGGGGGCATCAATGACTGTGCAGTAGTATTTTGTTGTTTCAAATTTCCACAGAGCGATATCAATGGTAATACCACGCTCTCTCTCAGCCTTCAGCTTGTCCAGCACCCAAGCATACTTGAAAGATCGCTTGTTCATCTCAGCAGCTTCCTTCTCAAATCTCTCAATAACACGCTTATCAATACCTCCCAACTTGTAAATAAGATGACCTGTGGTGGTAGATTTTCCAGAGTCGACATGGCCAATGACCACAATGTTGATATGAACCTTCTCCTTGCCCATGACAAATTTCTAGCTGAACAACAAAAAAATGCAACAATTGATCAAATCATTCACATCAATATGCACATCTAAATTTTACAAAATATTTTTTAAAAAAAATATGGTATTGAACAATCATCCAATTCCAACTATACCTACAAAACCATATAATACAATAACAAAATAAATCATCCAACCAGTCAAAGACCAAAACCTAAGCAACATCAACCAACAGTAATTAATTAAGCTGTTAATAAAATGCCAGAAAGAATTAGAAGTTGGCCAAAGACATAAAAACAAATGATTTGCTTAAGCTTTTCAATCAGCTTCTCACGCACTCAGAGGATTCTTGATTAAAGATTCTAAATGTAGCTGATTGAGGAAGCAGCTAAAAATACAAAAGTGCATTAATAAAAAAAAAGACAAAGCAAGCACTTAATTCATAATATTTCACAAGAGTCAAGACATGAAAAAAACTAATGTCACAAACATAAAGGTCATACAAAGGAATCCATTTGGTATTATATTAAATAGTTCACAGACTTACAAACTGTAGAAAATAATTAGGCTAAAATTTTCTATAGATATTCAGAATTTATGTAACTGCTACAAAATGTATTTAAAGCACAAAACAAAGCAGACAGCAACTACCGCAATTGCTACTACACTTTAAGATAAAAAGCATCAACACTAAACATTACTTTTAAATTTTTTATAAGATTGAATATTTTATGAAATTTGTTTAGTAAAAACGGCTGCAAAAGATCAAAGATATCAGAAATTTAACTAAGCTGAAAAAAATATTAATCACATCCCATTAAGTCAATATTTTGATAAGATACAATTTTCTAAACATAAATTTCCTGACAATCATCCAAAGGAACCTTTAAGTTTTGTGTAGAAGTGGTAAAAAATCATTTGAAAAAAAATCCGTACCAATCAAATTTGCTTATTATTATATATTAAACAAAAGATGTTTCTGATTCAAAAATATTGAAAGCGATTAGAATTTTATTTTATCCTGATGCAGAAAGGTAACGTCAAATCCTAAAACAAAATTATAAAAATCAAATGATTATGGCCAAAAAGGCAACTTTCATAGTCAGCAACAAGAAAAAGGCAATGTCACAAGGTATGACGTTCTCAGCAAGACTGGGTATTGAGAATTATAATTCCAAATTCCAAATAGAATTATAAGAACAATAATTTTCCGCTAAATTTTTACACGGCATGGCACTCAAAAGCATCTGAGTGTACAACCATCAAATCAATCATCTAAAGTTTGGTTTAACCAAATGATCCGACCAAATTCGAACATACATAAAACAGACGATCTAGCTTCGACAGACACAAACTAACAATTGATGCAACTACATAAATCATGAGGCAAACTAAGAACCAGTAACACAATATCAAACTATTTATCTAAGCTAATATTCGCAGATCGAAGAGCAAACTAAATACCTAAGCTAATTGCGCAGATCAAAGAACGCAGAACGCACAAATAAAACGGGAAGAAAAATCCCTCCAGAAAACCGATCGACAAGGATAGGAAATCTCGTACCAAAAATAGGAAAACCAAGGAGAGCGGCTGCTTCGGAGCCTCTTTCACGCGATGAAGAAAGAGCAACGAACCCTAGCGCGACAATTTATAGAGGTTATATTACTATTATGACCTTAGGGTTCACCCGTAATGAGGGTAAAATAGTCATTTCGTGTGTATTACATCGTCACCTGATTACGGCGAGTAAGTAGATCTTTTGGGAGTTAGAACTCCGTGGGACCGGATTTAGTGTTCTTGCCAAAATGGGTAATCGGCTGGTATTATGCAATGCGTACTCAGCGCTATCCAGCGAATGGGTGGAACGGATACCGTCGATTTCCGATCGGAAGGTCGAGAGAAGAGCAAGACTGCCTAACGTAATGCCGCGAAATGGATTTGAACTCGTTTTGCCTGAGAAATCAAGAACGAGCGTATAACAGATACTTGCATTAAGAGCCATTCATCTGGTTTGAAGAATCGAAGGTAATATTTACATTGTAAACACTCATTTGATGTAATCGACAAAACAAGCAGCAGTTCTTTCGACACACAACAATCGAGTTCACCAACCGGCGACTCCGACCTTTTCGGTTCGACACAAGTCCAACATCTCGTCATACTTGGAAGCATAGGCAAAACCCCATAACTGCAAAATGGTATACAGGAATTCAATGTAGCAGTTAGAATTGCAGGCAGCAACAATTCTGTTCATCTAAGAAGAGATGAGTCATCAGATACCTCAATCTCCTTCACTTCAAACTCTTCGCTATGGGCAAGACAGGAATTGCCGAAAGTATCTGAAGAAGAACTGGATCCATTCAACCTTCATAAGTGAGTCGAAAAAACATCAGTTCTAATGTTTGACACTTTAACGGGCATATGATATTGACATGGAATATGCTGAAGGGAAGAGTTTACAGGTCTCCATCCAAGTATAGTGCGAAGTGACCACCCCCACCCAATGCCAAGGAATCAGAGGAACAAAGTGTGAAATAGTGATTTGTGCCTGCAGAGATTAAGCAGGCAGAATAAGAACACTTGATATAAAGGAGGATACTGCAGAATGTTAGACATTGAAGTGTTACTCATGGTACCGGTAGTCCGAAATATTACAGGATTCCCAGATACATCCGTGAAAACAAAGCTGCTATTTGTTCCCTGAACAATGTAGATGGGGAAAAAAAAATGAAAGCCAACAAAATGAGTACATTGTCAAATGGAAGTGAGAATCCTTCAACTTGTAGACCTGATATTTTCTTTGATTGGTTGGTTGTAGCGGTGCTTCAACTAAGCCACCGAAAACAGCACCGGTTTTATCCCCGACAACCTGAAAGAGAAGAGGGTTATAAACTAAACTCTAGTTAGGGGATTGATATTCCATTAGTTACAAGCCAATTCTAATATCTCAGAGTATTTTTGTTTATGGACAACCAATCAGTATTGGGAAGAATAATTGAAATGGTTCTCATGTATGCAAAGTTTAGCGTAGTGGCGATTAGATTAACGCCTTGGTCAGAGAATAATATTTTTCTTTCTAGAAAACTAGATAATTTACCAAGAGAGAATAACCAGGACAAAGTGCACTTCTCCTGTAAAGAGTCGATAAAGAAATCCCATGTCTCCATGTGCTGCATAAATGGAAAACAAGATAAGCAAAAGAAATATAACATTCTCTCTTCTATACTAATTACCAAAATGCATTGTCAGATCAGAGCGTCAAATAACTTTCCACACCTGTAAAGAAGTAGCCAATTTGACCCTTTAGTTAATGTTGGCAATGAGAAGTAAAGGGCGGCACGCATATTATCCGAGAGAAGCATCGATGGTTCGGACATGTCTGGTAGATCAAAGTGCAAAGTATCATCCCTTGTCACTGTAACTGGTGTTAAGTTACTTCTAGTCAACTCTGGCTCAATAGCTGGTCTATTCTCAACTTTTGGTTCTGAACTCTGTCTCAATCCGCTTATTTTGCCTACCTTGTTTATAGCTTTTCCAAGTGTTCTCCTGCCTCTAGTAAATAAAGACATCCTTCCACTACTTTCTGTGGGTGCAGATGTTGATGCCATCTCTTCTGCTTCTGCATGATGGTCATTTCGATCTCCAGTAGGATGATCACTTGGGTCTGAAGATGACAACAAAGAGATTAAGAAAGCAGCAAATGATGATGTATCAGGTCCATCAGGAGCTTCAGATTTATGTTCGGTCTCTTCCTTCTCAGGATTTATAGTTTCCAGATCTTCTTCCTAAAAAAGTGAGAATAATTTTATCCAAACAGATACATTATGCAGGATGCACACTGAAAATATACTCAAAAACCAGAAAGAAAGGAGAATACATTCCCAATGTTTTTATTTTTCAAGGACATTTCAAAAACTACAATCAGTCAACAAATTAGGTTCAGAACAGGATTGCCTACCGATGAAAATACAAAAACTATGACCAGTTAACTAATGTATAAAAATCTCCTAGTTCATTTTTCCCACAGTATGAACATTCATTTCCTTACTTCCATTAAACACTGACAACTTGGAAAGCAACCAGGGGGAACAATGCATTGATAATTGCAGTTAACAAACTTCGAATCGAAAAATAACTCCTTGTTCTTGAAACTATCCAAATAAGAAAAAGTGACCAAATCTTTTGCAATGTCAACGGAATCTTTGGCGCTGATGAATGAACTTCTAGCAATCATGAAGCAATCTCTCATATCTATAACATATTATTCAGATAATTAGCATCCCCACAACTCTCTCGAGACAGCTACTACTTAAGCAAAGAAACTCAATTTTTGAAGACCACTCAAGCAGACGGAAGATTTCACGGAAAAAATAACTTCTTGTCCACAGAGAGAGAAAAAGGAAATCTTAATGAACATTATTCCAATTCTGTTTCTCAGTATAGTAGATTTGATTGATAAAGCAAGGAACCCCAACTCCAAGCCCTATTCGTAACCCTAAATTCAAGGATCTCTAAATAAAACAGCAGCGATCAAAGAAAAAAAAACGCAGAAATGACAAACACGAGCCGAATCGGGGGAAAATCGAACAAAGAATGAGCCAAAGAGGAAAATTTTGACCTAAAAAAAAGGTCTTCCAGATAGAAAAAGACGAAACTAATCGGATTTTGGAGGAAAACGAACGGGCGATGAGATGGGAAAGGCAGTGCTAGCACTTACAGATTGGGTTTGGGATCTGGAAGAATCAGCGGAGAGGGGATTGAGGAGGACGGTGGTGATGTCGGAGACCAAGTGCGCCGCTCTGCTGCCGAGTGTAGGCAGGTACCCCATCGATCCGACGAAGGCGGCGCGAGGAGATCAGCTGGTGGGTGGCGGTTGTTTCCTCTTACTGCGGCGTATGGATTTGACTTGTATTTTTCTTTTTATTTATGGCAAAAATAGAAGAGATCTTTTTTTAAAAAAAAAAAGTCCTAATTATATATATATATATATATATTAAAATACCAATTTTATTATTTTCTGAAAGGAAAATTTCATTTTTCACCTCTTCGCCCTTATAATTTTTTTAATTATCATTAAATATTTAGCTCTTCAAACTAATTAATTAACGGTCCAATCTAATATTCTATATTTTTTTTTATTTTATGGAAGGATATGAGAAATATAAATTTTAGTTTATGCAGGAGACGTACATAAATTAATCAAAAAGAAAATTTCATGTCTATCAAATATTGATCTCTGAAAACACGATGGGCACCAGATCGCATGAATCATTTAGTGCAAAAGATTGATAAATATAAAAAAATAATTTTTAAATAAAACAAAGATCAATACTCGAAGATTTTATCATCTTATATAAATTATCGATTCCTCTCATTTATATTTGTCATTTACCATCCTAATTTATCTTCTTCAGTCTTCACTCGTAAAGATAATCGATATTTGTTCTGCCTAGATTATCATATTTCCATTTGCAGTTGCCGTGAAGGAGAAGATCATCAATCGAATCCGGTCATGAATTGGTGGTCAAGCAAGAGCTAGCTCAGGCCGGATGGAATCACTTCCAATAACCATCTCCTTGGTCGATGACCGAGGCGTCGTTGTTCGGAGGAAGAGGCGAACGAGGAGACGCGAACAGAGCCGATCGATCCTGCCAATGCCATGGCGGAGAACTCCTGGTTTGCAGGTGGATCACACAGGAAAGATGATGGCTGTTCAAACTCGATCAGGACGAGGTATTGCAGGGAAAGATGAAACCATCTGAGAGCTAAGCAGATGATTCATGGCCTCCAAGTCGGCAGCTGCCATGGTTCCACGGCCATTGGAGCTAGCTGCAACTGTTTGTCATAGCGTTGGCAGATCGTAACAAGTACACAAGCTTCGTGGCCTGAACTGCCTGGAGCCCTGCAGCGCAGCCATCCCGATCCCATCACGGCCGACCATCGATGAGCTCGCCAAGGTCAGCGAGGGCGACGAGCTGCGGAAGATCGCCGGAGAAGAAGCCGGTCCTTGGCCGGTACGTGAGTCATCGGATCGCAACCCAACTGGACGAGCTCATCGGTGGGTGTTCCAGAAGTTCTCGATCTCATTGTCGATTCGTCCAGAGAGGTGCGAAGCGTTCGCAGCCCACCTGACGAGATGCATGCGCAGATAAGACTGCCGAAATTCTCAGAAAAGTCAGTACTCGTTGCCAAAGATCGAGTGCAGGTTGAGGATGGTCTCCTCTTCCTCCGGCGAGAATTTGCCTCTCTTGACATCCGGCCTCAAGTAATTGGTCCACCTCAGCCTGCAGCTCTTGCCGCACCGATTTGAGTCCTCAACCCAATTACCGACGAGGAGGTTAATCCATATTCAACTTTATCGATCGATAATTAAATTAAAAATATTAGTATCTAATTTTATCAGTCATACTTAAATCTTGATTAATTATTCATCGTCTCGAGTCCCTAATATTTTTAGTAATTTTTAAAAATTTTATATATTTTTTTTATTACTCACGGACTGATCCATCTAATCCGCTTATATTAGATTAGAATTTTTTCAACTCCGGTGTAAAAGATTGAGATTAAATTGCTAACCTAATGACTGTCGATCGTCTCCTGACCTCATAAAAAGTAAATCGTGATAGATCTTTAACCTCGAGTAAGTAACGTAGCATTATGGAGGGTGACGCCTCCACTAAAAGGGGCAGAAATTTTTCAACTCTTCGGATGACGAATTGGATATTGAATTTATAATGAAGATGGATCTTTGTTAGTACTAGATTTTGATGCTCTCAATCTCATTTACTTGGACAGAAATTTAGGAGGAAGGAACCATCTTCCCTCTCCCTGTATATTTTGGATCAAACTGTAGTTGGTCCAAGTGAAAGAGCATGGGGGAAAGCCCATTTCAATTCGACCACGCTCTATTATAAAGTCGATGCCACGGTCGTAACCAGAAGCACGACCATACTGGAGTCGAAGTCAGGACTAGGGGTGTAAACGAACCGAATCAAATCGAATTTTTAAAAAAATTTAATATTCGAGTTCGATTCGAAGTTCGAATTCGATTCGAAATTTAAAAATTTAATAATTTTGGGCTCGAATTCGATTCGAATCAAAGCTCGAGTTCGGATTCGATTCGAAATTTTCGAATATTAATTCGAAGGGTTCGATTACTATTCGAAATTGAGGCTCGATTTAATATTCGAATGAGGCTTGGTTTGATATTCGAAAATTAATACTCGACTTAATATTCGATTTTTTTTTTTAAAAAAAGTTCGCGAACAGTTCGAACAGAATTATTTCGGCTCGAGTTCGATTCGAAAAATATTTGTACATATTCGAGTTCGGCTCAAATTCGATAATTTCGAATTCGAATCGAATATTATTCGAACCGGCTCGAAAAACTCATGAACCGACTCGATTTGTTTACACCCCTAATCAGGACTCTGACCAAAAATCAAAGTCAATTTAATTTCACGGATCTCTAAGGGAGCATTGAGTAACTTTTAAACTAAATATCTTCTTTAATTATCAAGGTAAGTAAAGAAGTATTATGGACAATCTCAATAGCTACATTATCATAATTAAAAATCGAATTATAAATACCTAAAAACCAAATCGAACCTTTTATTAGGTGGATGGATAGTTTAATCGATCAGCCCGATTGAACTAAGTAAAGCCATTAATCCATAAAAAAAAAAAAGGTCATTCTAATGCTCTCACAATTATTAATAATGACCATAAACTAATCGCAATTAAATAGACTTTAATAAAGTCGACAGTTGACATTCCTTCCTGCAAAAGTTCATCCACTGGATTACTTTCTTTTGTTGTGAACGCGTTTATTACTTTATGAATGACGATCGATTCTTTTTCATTAATTTGGTAATCGGTGGATATAGATGTTCGAATCCAACTCATCGACTACTTTTGAAATTGCCATCGATTTTTTTCTCCACTAAAATATTATTCCATATTCATAAATATTTTTATTATAAAATCATTTCCCTTGTTCTCTATTGCCAATAGTAAACTCTAAAAGTCTTATGCACTTGATAATAAAACCTTTCAAAGTTTCAACCACCGTTGACTTTGAACCTCTTTTTGTCTTCTGTCGTCTGTCTTTAGCAAAATCTATTTTCATCGGAAATGGAGAAGAAGAAAAAAACTGCAGAGAAGTTTTAAAAAGTTGTATTTTGCCAAATTAAGCACTCGAGCTTAAGAAAATTTGAATACTTTTTTTTTTGCCATTAAGATATTCAAATTTTACGATCTAATTAATTTTCAAAATGATCTATTGACTCTATAATTTTTTTTTAAGAATAAATTTAAAAGGTACATATGAGTTTGGGTAAATAGTTCGAATACCGTCGATATTTGATATATTTAACCGAAGAATCAAACAATAATTACTTGAGAAATAGTCTCGCTAGCCTCGAGGGCGTTACATTTCTATCTCTACGGGAACGACGTGATGACTAAAATACGACGGTATTTGTAGAAGTTGCATGGGTCGATTCTGGATAAGGTCTAGAGCTCTTTTCTAGATTCAGATGACTTCCACATGTCTTGACCACCACATCGAGGTCATAGGATTCTCCGTGATTTATCTTCCTCACAATGATCATAGGACAGATCGATGGAGACCGTTAGATTGACAATTCTAACCTTTACAGAAGGTGTTACACTTCCGAATCAAAAATCTTTCTTTTATCTTTTAGTTGACAAATCATGAAACTATTTCATTTAACTATGAATTTCTTGGATATCCATTGGACCACAATTTTGTCATCGCCTAATTGTCATTTCATGTCGGAACTCATTGTCATCGATGGCTCATGGTTGCCAAATCATGGTTAGTTCACCATATGGTCGAGAGCTTACGATCATTCGTAGCGACTATGACTCAATAATTATCTCGAGTTCATAACTATTCACACCGACCATGAAATTATATCACTTGGGCTCACATCCATTGTGTGCTCATGGTCATTTACAATGTTTGCAAAATCACGAGTGCTTAGCTAAATTGCCTCTTAGACTACAGTGTAATAATAGAATACTCATCATGAGAGGATCAAATAATTAATATGGACGATAAAATTGTCTTAAAAAGTAAGAGTCAAATCTCTACAATTATAAAATTTTTCGAAATGTCTATTCTCTTGTTGTGTTAATTCTTAATTGAACAAAAATATTTTTATTTATTTATCTCTCTTCATCTAACTCGATTCAATTTCTAACTACAATGTACTATAGATTTTTTTTTTCCAATGAAATGATAAACTTTGAAATATCGGACGGTTTATTATGAATACTTTTATATTTATTTGGATGGTCAATAATTTTTTTTTTATGGATTTAAATTGATTGTCTCGGAATTAATCAACTCAATGAATTGGATATATGGTGCAATCAAAGTGACAAATTGGGATCACGCAGTAGAGTGGATCCAAATTTAAAAATTAAATTCTAAGATTCTAAATGAAATTTAAAAATTAGGTCTATGTACAATTTAAATAATTCTAAAATTTAAATATTTAATATTAAAAAAAATTAGGATAAAAGATTTTGTTTCCAATTGATTTGATGGGACGAGGTGGCATTACGAATCAAATTTTGAAGGGAGATATAAAATTTTCTTCTGAATTTAGAATAGTTCTTCGTGGTTTTACTAATCGCGTCAAAATCTAAAAGATTTTTTATGATTTATTTTTTTTATAATAATTTTGAGATAGATCGATAGAGCTCGATTATTTTTTTTTTTTTGATAAATTGTGGAGAATAAATGCATCTTTAATAAATATGAAAAATAGGTGCGGTATTTATTAAATATAAATGACTGATTTGGTAAATTGCGGTTTGCGCACTGTTATTTTTTCTGCCCGGTAAAAACAGTCAACGACGGCGAAGGAGTGTTCGCGCCTTCGCGGTGATTCATTCGCCTTCGCTCATTTATTGCCCTTGCCGTTTCTTCTTTGGCCCGCTGCTTGCTGACGACTCCATCGCCTCATAGTCGTGTGTACTAACCAGTCTTCAAAGCGACCGACCGACCTCGTCTTGCTTCCAACGCGCAATTCCCTCGCCCACGCTTCCACTTCGCTTCCCATACCCCTTTTTTTTTCATTTCCTACGGCGGCTGGAAAGGGGATTGGGGGATCGTCCGATTGGTGAGCGAAGTCCTGGTGTTTACTAACGGCTTCGGCGTGTTGGATTTTTTTTTTTTCCTACTAGTTGAATTCTCAGTCTCCGGATCCAGGTCGTCGATTTGCCTTGGAAAAAATTGGGATTTTGAGAGTCGAACTTCGTTAAAAATCGCATCTTGGCATTGCAGGGAAAAGATTAAGGATTCGGCTAGGAGAACGGTCGGGGCCTTGATATCTGTTCTGTGTTATGCCCTTGTAAATCTTTTGCAAGATGCAGGTCGTCAATCTTTTGCGAGAAGTCTCAGATTTTGGGAGTTGGAATTGTGCCAAAGCATAGGGCACGGCATTGATCTGTGTGGAATTTCATGGATAAGATATGCTGTTTTGTAAGTTCTGTAACTATGAGCAATTACATGTTATTTTTTTTTTCTGGATGAATAAGGCTTTTGTTTTGGCATTTTGGTTTTCTCCCTTGTTCCAATTCTTCAGCTCATCTTTATTTTGCTGCTATGAGTAGAGTGGATAAATCCCCTAGAATTGCGCAACTGATGTTTTAGTTTCTCGTTTCCTTGATCTTACTCTGCTGTTTTAAGCCGAGAGAATGCTGAACTTTAACTTTATCGTTGTCGATCTTGAATTATTTATGAACTTGATGTTTCCTTTGACGTTAGATAAATCCAATTGTTCTATGCTCGCTGTTGTCGACATCTTTGATTCTGTCTATTGGGTTGGTTCAGTGGAACTTCATCTGCTTTTTTCTTCGACTGCATCTCTTCTGATTCAATTATACAGTTATAATTTATTGAAACAAGAGTTTCTTGCACTCTCATTTGAGCAGAGGAGAAGTTTTAATGTTCACAGAATTGTTCACACACAAATACTATGCTGCCAAATGCTGCTCTTTAAAGTTGCTCAAGGGTGCACGCCAAGTGAACAGAAAGCCAACTAGTTTCAGAACTATTACTAAAACAAAAGGTTGCTTAAGCGTGTAGGAATCTCATATTTAATTCCGATGTTAATTTCAGTTATCTATCTATGATGGACATCAGTTTCGTTTTTTATATCAATTGTGCTACGTGCCATGGTCTTGTTATTCTTTCCAGTTTGTTTTGTTGTTCTTTTAAGTCAATCTGTTCAAGTTTTTCAAAGATGATATAATTGTTCTAGTTGTATTTTTTTCAGTGCAGCTTTAATTGACTAATTCTTTGATATGCATAAACAAAGATGAGTTTACGCGATATACATTTGGCTGACTCAGTGTGGGCATTCAGCTTTCAGGCCCCTCGTTAACTGTCGGTAAAGGAAGAAACTCAAAAGGCCGCAGCAGGATTAGCTATGGGTTTAGTCTACTGAAAGGAGCAGCAGATCATCCTATCGAGGATTATCATGTAGCCAAGTTCATTCATATCAGAGATCAGGAACTTGGTCTATTTGCCATCTTCGATGGCCATTTAGGAGATAGTGTTCCAGCTTACTTACAGAAGCACTTATTTACCAATATTTTGGAGGAGGTAATGTTCATTGACTTTGTGTTCAATTGTCAAGGATTTGGTGATATACAAATGGAATGATGTTGTGTATGCTTGTTCGCAGGAAGAGTTTTGGAACGATCCTAATACGGCCATTAGAAGTGCCTATGAGAAGACTGACAATGAGATACTTTCTCATAGTCATGAATTGGGGCGAGGTGGATCGACTGCAGTCACTGCAATCCTAATAAATGGCACCAAACTATGGGTGGCTAATGTTGGTGATTCGAGAGCTGTTCTTGCAAGACGCGGAGAGGTCATCCAAATGTCAACTGATCATGATCCAAATTCTGAACGAGAGAGTATCGAGACAAGAGGTGGCTTTGTTTCTAACATGCCAGGTTAGGCATCTTCTGCTGGACTCATTAAGTTATGGCTCCTGAGCAGCAAAATTAAGAAGCAACACACTGATAAAAGTTTTTGCACAAACTTCTCTTTAGATAGTCCTCAAGAATCAAGACTATAGAATATATTAGTAAAATAATTGTCTATATGTGTGGATTGTGACCTGCTGATGCAAATGTTTTTCTAGCTTGTGAAAAAAAAAAAATCTACCTGTTCTCCTGCTTCAGCTTCAATCTATGATAATTTTGATCTTGCTAGTCAGGGAAATGAAAAATAGTGCAACCCGAGATATGTTTTTCCTTATCAGATAAATGAAAGGGTGAATATGTTTGCAGAGTTTGTAGCATAAAGAATGAGCAACTCAAGATATGTTTGTTGTTCCAGATGAGTGTTCGAAACACCATCTTCTAACCTCTTAAACTTTGGATACGTGAGTTTGAAATAATACTGCATTCTAATTTCGACTGAAAAATTTCAGAAGCATATCATCTTGTAATCTCTCTGCTCTCTGTGATATGGTTAACTAATTTGTAAATGCGAACTTTCAGGCGATGTTGCGAGAGTCAATGGACAATTAGCCGTTTCGCGGGCATTTGGCGACAAGAGCCTGAAGACACAACTAAGATCAGACCCTGATATAAGAGTCGAAGATGCAGACTCTGAAACTGAACTGCTTATCCTTGCAAGTGATGGCCTCTGGAAGGTGGTTTACTACAATTACATGTCAGTCACATGATCATACTACAATTTTTGTGCAGCCATTTGAACTCTAATAGATTTAACAGGTTATGAGCAATCAGGAGGCTGTTGATCTGGCAAAAAAAGTCAAGAATCCATTGGCAGCAGCTCGGCAGTTGACTCTGGAAGCCATCAAAAGAGAAAGTAAAGACGACATATCATGCATTGTTGTTCGTTTCAAAACTTAGGTTTCACCCAAACAAGGCAGAGGAAGGCATCAAATACAACGCAGCTGAAACAAAGTTTGTACCCTGATTACATTTTATAGCAATTGCTTTGTGCATCTGTATTGGCTTCCCCTTTTGTACAGATTTGCTAAATAATTTGTTCTGTATGAAAAAATATCACTACTGTTCCGTCAAATCTTTGGCCCGTTTCTACGAGGATCTGATGTTCGTTACAAACAAATCTGGTTTCTCGTTTATGATCGAGCATTATACCATCAATAATTACTCTGATCTGTGATCAATGTGTTTCTCTGCCAAACCTGCAGGCAGTGAAGTGAAGTCTCCTTCATCGGGTTAATGACCTACTCTTGCTTCTCCTTGTCTGAAAATTCAGTAGCCAGGCAGTGTACCTTTCCCCTCGGTCGCTGAAACATTAGAGGTGATATTTTGAACCACGGCTATTTAGCTAAAATATCATATTTCTTTTGGTGAATTATTTTTTCATTCAAATTCAAAAGTCTATGGCGTGTTGATTTTCGAACGAGTTTTGAAACTCAATATTAAGTGGTGTCTATTTTTTCTAAAATCAACACCATAATAATAATAATATTGATTTCGAAAAATCAATGTTAAAGTGGTATTAATTTTTAAAAATTAATATCATAGCGGTATTGATTTTAAAACATTAAGGTTCTAAAGTAATTAATATATTTTCTTTATATTCTTAACCTTCTTCTTTTCCATTTTATGTTTTGATTTCACAATTTTAAATCATGTATGTTTATCAATAAATAACTCTAATTGAATTCAATTTAAGTTCAATAAATTTCTACAAATGATCATGAGTTCAATTATATCCTAAAATTTCATCCTCACGGTCTCTCGAGACTTGTAAAGTTTGATTTTAAAATTCAATCTCCCGTGTCAATTATAGAAATCTTCTATATATATTCCTCTTTATTACGTATCAAATATTCATAATTTTAATTCTTCAAAGTTCATCATTAAATTTAGATTAAAATTCATCACTAATTATATTATTTTAGAAAATAATATAATTATAGTATTGATTTTCAAAATTCAACGTTAATATGACATCGATTTTCAAAAATAACACTATAAAATTTTAAAATTTAACGAAGAAAAATGCCTCATTTAATAATTCTCAAAATATAATAGGTTTTTAAAAATATATTAAATTTCAGGTGCGCCATTGATAAACAAATGGTCATTTGAAAACATTGATAAAAAAAAAAAAATTGATTCATTCATCTTCAACATCTTCTAACCTATTTCGCGATTAATACGAAGGACTGTCATTTGGAACCATGAGCCTACAATTAGCAGAACAACTCAACTCAACTCCTTGTCCCTGCAAAGTCTGTCTGGCTTGTAAGAAGCAACGCTGCTCGCTCGCTTTGCTCTTTCATTCAATTCATCGGGGCTTCGTCCGGCGAGAAGAAGACCAACATCGAATCCCGGCATCGCCAGTGAATGCTTAGTGGAGCTGCTTCATCTGCCACTGCTCTCGGGAAGGTAACAGATATAAATGCTGTAGAACTCGCATTATTTACAGGCTGAGCCGAGCTTCACTGTAAAGCTAGCTGTATCTCAGCGAACCGAAGGCGGGCATGCATGAGTTGCACCAGTAGAGGAATCGTACGAACACACAGCAAACGAAAACAGAGAGAGAGAGAGAGAGTAGATGCAGTTGGCCGTATGATCTGATCAGACAGAAGCCATGGCAATTTCGTGTCAGAGAAGCGCAGTTAATGCTAGTCAGGCGAAGGGATGACAACATCCTGCTCACGGAAGCCATGGCCGCGCAGTGGGAGACTGAAAAGGAGAACAGGTTCTGGCTGAGTCATTAGGTCTTGCACATGCAGTTGCAGAGTCGCTAACTAGATCAACTCGCAGATCCACAAACAGTTTGATCTTGTTTAGAATCATCCTCTGCGCGGTAAACTAAAGTCAATAAAATAGTATCTTCTTGTTGTTTGTTGGTTTACGTATCTTCTTCGTACATATTCATCTCCAGCTCCAAGCTGTCCTCTGGATCATCAGCTGCAGAGCGTTTGATGACTTCCAGGACTTTTGACATGGTGGACGAGGGTCCCCACATCTGATTATTCTTGTTTTTCAGAAAAAATATTTTACATTTGTGTCAAAATTCTTCTGCAATATTGAGCTCGCTCTACCTTTTTTCTGTAGCATTTTGCCGATTTTCGCAGTAGGCGCTCTCTGTCTTCTTGGGTTCAGTGTGACCAGCTTCGCCTCTTCCTCCCTCCTTCCCTCCTCTTTCTGTCTCTTTCTCGGATCCCTGTTCTCGTTTTCGTTCGCAGCGGATGATTTCGTCGAAAAGTTCGTGTTTTTTTTGATGGATTGATGCTTGGTATTTCTCCACCCTTTCTCTGTTTTGTTAAATCGCGAGAAGTTTGGTGCTTTCGTGATTTCTCCTCTCTGGAATCGATGCGATCTTGAAAAGATGCCCCTTTTGGACGGCTTCTTCGCTTGAATGGAAGCCGCAGCGGCGCTGGGCCTTGATTTTGTTGATATTGAGGGAAATTATTGAAGATGTTGTGATCTTTGGCCTTTCCTTCTTTTGGATCTGGATCTGGATCTGATGCCGGTTTGGTCGTCGCAACTGAAGATTAAACGCTCAAGGTGTTTCATTTTTCCGATGTTTTTGTTCATCGAGGATTCTGTCGCAGCTATTTCCCTAAATTAGGGGTTGCGTATTCCATCGACACGTTTCTTCACGGAGTCGGTCTTTTCTTCTAAAATATTTTGGGAAAGATCTGTTCTTTGAGCATTTTTTAGGTTAAAATCTCTTCCTTTTGCTTCTTAGAATGATGCCATAAGCTACTTTCCCTTTCTCTTTATTCGTGCTTCATCGGTCGTTTATGTGCTCCTCCATTGAGCACAAGCCCTCTGCTACCGCAGCTCGTTCCAGGATTCCATTTTGGAGTTCGAGTATTGATCTGATCGCTGGTTTCTTCATCCGTCTCATCCGATCGGATCTTGGTTTTATGAGTTGTTCTCATATCATATTCCAATTTTTGAAGTTTTTTATCTCGACAATCTAAATTCCAGAGCCCATTTCACGACAGGGAGGTAGGCTAATTTTTCCTCTGCGGCGACGACATGGCCGATGGCGGCGAGGTTAGGGCATGGGGGGAACTCATTCCCGACGCCCTGGGCCTCATCTTCCGCAACCTTCCTCTCCAAGAGATCCTAACCGTCGTTCCTAGGGTTTGCAAATCTTGGAGGCGGACAGTGTCGGGTCCCTACTGTTGGCAGGAGATCGACATTGACGAATGGAGCAAGCGCTGTAAGCCCGAACAGCTTGATCGAATGCTTCACATGCTCATCGATCGCAGCTGTGGCTCCTTCCGCCGGCTCAGTGTCTTCGGCCTCCACGAATCCATGTTCACGTTCATCGCAGACCAGTACGTAGATCTCATCTCAGTTCCTGACTTCGCTCTATTGCCTTAAATTCCCAAGAACGGAAACTATTGCTTGATTATGCTGCCTCGATTGCAATAATCCATTTTGATGCACTAGCATTTCTGTGGTTTACATGGTGACGATCCAAACTCAGTGAAACACTGATGAGTCGCCATCTATCGATATCACTTTCGATTTTATGAACTGTCGATGCGTGCAATAGCACCACTGCTCATCGCAAAAGTCCCATCTCAATGTTCTTTGTTTGGAGTTTCTCTGAAACTTAATGCTGGAGACTGACTGTTAAGTTGTCAGTAAAAACATAGTTTGTGTCCTGTTTGATCTTAGTTCCCAATAATTACCAAGGATAACTTGAAATCTTAGCTGACATTTCACAATGAAGAGTCTTTAGTTTCTAATTTACACTTTGTTCACTTGTTCTTAAGTTGATGGCATGGTAATGACTTGGCAAACCACCAAATCAATCTAGTTATCTACATTATTTACTTTGTGCAAAAAAAATATAGCCCATTATATGGCTTATCAGTTTGGAAATGTTACCCTTTATCACGTAGATAGATTGATTGATTGATCTGGACAGAGTGCAGTTTATAGATTTGAAACTAAAACTAACACATTATAGAGTTTAAGGTTTTGAAACACTATGATAAATTTGAATTCCATATGAAAGGTTGCAATGGATTTATCATTTAACCTTGTTTGTTGAACTGCACGATTGTTTTTAGCAGTTTAATCTGAGTAGGCTGTGAGAACTGAGAATTAACAGTCAACGAGATCAAAAGTTTCACTAGTCTACCTTGAAATTGGCCTCTAAAAACTTGAAAGAAACTACTTATAGGATGAATTTTGAGTAATATAGTAGTTCGAGATACTGGAAACTTATACATTTTTGTTTGATGACTAATCGACATTCTTGTTCTTGTTTTATCTATTGGATATGTCTAGTGCCGGTTCCCTTGAGAGGTTGGAGCTTCCTAGAAGTGAAATTAGTGATTCTATTGTCGAACTTATAGCACCGAGATTGCCCAGTTTAACCTACTTGGATGTCAGCTACTGCTCAAAGATAGGTGCCCATGCCATGGAAGTGTTTGGAAAACATTGTAGATTGTTGGTTTTCCTCAGGCGCAGGATGCATCCGTTAGAGGTCGTCAAAGATTACAATTGCCAAGAAGAAGAAGCATTTGCCATTGCCAAAACGATGACCAAATTGCGCCACTTGGAGATGTCCTACCAAATCTCTACTACTCAAGGGGTGCTAGAAATCCTCTCCAAGTGTAGGGATCTCGAGTACTTGGACTTGCGAGGCTGTTGGAATGTCGAGCTAGACAAGAAGTACATGGAGGAGTGGCATTCTGGTCTCAGGGTGTTGGGACCTGAAATTGAGGACCGCTATGAATGCGTGGACTACTACTCAGATTCTTCGGCATATTCATGGAGATCGATCAGTGACGACGACGACATGATTTGGGAAGATATAAACGCAATGGAAGGGGAGGATTTTCAAGTGAGATTCTACGGTGGTGGCTTCAATGATGCGGTCACTGGGTACGACTGGCCTCCGTCTCCATGAGCATTGTTGGATGGGATCAACAAACAGATAGCATCACCTTCACTGCCGTGCCGAACAATGCCTATCTGATAATGGAACAAAGGGGGGAGAAGCCGATGAATCTTTTAATTCGAGTGTTGAATCAGATGCATGCTGAGTTAAACTTGAGTATTTACATGAGATTGTAGAATCTCTTCCTTCTAACTCGCAGGAAGTGATATGATAAGGAGTTATCTGTATTGAAGATGGAGTGAACTTTCTAGGTATGACAACAGTTTAGTTGGTATCCATCCTTAGAAGAGTTTCATGAACTTCTCCTATGTTTCATATGAATAGCTAAAGACTCTCTGGTTGTTTTCTTATTCTATTAATCTCCACATTGCTATGGCTTCGTCATGTTTTGATTGAAATTATCTTTTGGAGAACTGATGGATATGAATGGCACGGGTTTCTGAACTCAAAGAGGCTGGTGAGAAGAATTTTTTGTGCTGCAAAAGCATGATCCTAAAGATCAGTATTGCTTCAACATGACAATTCAAACTATATATATATAAAGAAACTGTTTATTCTTTCCTTTCAGCCAAACAAATACAAACTTGTTTCACTATATGTTGGTTCCTAGTGTTACAACTAAGCCTGGTTAGAATGCTGGATCCATAGAAATCATCATGCGTCGTTCAATTAATTATTACAAGTGAGAGACTGCAAGTTGTTTGAACTGGAAAATATAAAAGAGAAGTGGACCTAAAGGATGTTTTGGATCTCTATAAAAAGGATTTTAGAGATGGTGTTCAATCTGTTCAACATGATTTTGGTTTTCGTTATATTGGCCAATTATTACCCAATGAACTAGTACCATGCTTTTATCATCGTTCGATATGATAGTACCATCATAAACCGTGGCAATGGAGAATTTAAGATCACTATAATTAATATGATACATCAAGTTTGCAGGTCAATGAACTTACTGGAGAGTAGAATTACTAATTTGGAATCATTATGTTCAGGCATTTAAAATGATATACCTATAACTGGATTTCTAGAGTTCCAAAGTGAGTTTGAAACATAAGGATCTCCAAGTTTTGGTGGGATACAATGAACTTAATTGTCACAAAATACTGAATTATCCAACATGCATTAAAAAAAATATTCAAGAACTTATTTCTGATGACCTGAGTGACTGGTGCTTGGTCTGTGATTGTCTCCCCCAGCATGCCTTTCGAATTGGATTCCGGGCATCTTTGCTTCCTTCTGTACAGCCATGGCGTGACCGGTACCAGTTCTAGCATGTTCTTGCAAGTCATCCTTGCTGTCTAATAATCTTGCAGCCTTTCCAATTGCAAGGATCAACTCAAGCTGCTTTTGCTGTTGTTCCTGAGAAAGTTTCAATTTCTAAACTGGTTATGCTTTCCATGGAAAACATGTAGCAGGTCCTTTCCCTCTCAAAGAAAAGGCATCAACCCTTCTAATGCCAGTATGCAAGATAACTATCGCAGAAAATTCTAACAAATAGAAAAAAAATGGATATTAAGGACAACCACTGGTACTTTTTCAGAAATATATATCACTCGAGCGTTGATGTTTTTGTTGTCTAGATAGTTCGATGATCAGAAATGTTTATCCAACTGTTATTTCTTAAACATCAGCAAAAATCAATACTATGTCACGCTTGGCCAGAAATATTGATGCCGTATTCTTGACATACAACATAACCAATGTCTACAAGTGATCCAATAGCAACTAAAGCTAGCTAACCATATATTGTTTATACTGCAAAAGGTTGCAACCATCAATCTAACGACCTCCGCTAGTCTGTTCCACGGCCATTGTGAGGGAGGTAATCACGGAGGATCTTATGGACCTTGACATAGTGGTCAAGACATGTGGAGATCATCTGAATTAAAAAAAAAAATTTAGACTTCCTCCGAAATTGACTTTCTGCAAATATCGCCGTGCCTTAGCTACCACACCATATCCATGGGAACAATATATTGTTGATACTGAACTATGAGAAGGAACAAGTTATTCTAATACTAGAAATACATTATCATCCTACGTAACAACTGTATACAGTTCTCTAGGTACAGTTATTCTACAGTGCCTCTTAATTTTTGAGCTTCTGAAGAATTGACTGGCTTTATGCCATCTCAGTAGCATCTACACACAAACATTTCCAAGTCAACACTCAGCGTGTAACGATTTATTGATATTTCTTAAAGAGAATAGTTTCATAGAATGGTTAGTCAAATCAAAAGTGACACCTAGTTGTAATTTCGTGCATTTGTTGGAAATTATAGAGAATAAAATATATGCTTCAAATTCAAGTGACAGTTAGAATTTAGTTATGTACACTACCAGGCAAAAAGAAAAAAACTTGAGTTCGTGCTCAGAGTCAAATAGAAATAACTTAATACATTGAGGATTAACCCTGTTGGTAGGAAGGCTTGTTATCAAAGTAGAAACTTTGCCACCACAAAGAAAGTGAAACTTCTAAACATGGTTATCAAAGTATCACACAAATTATCAATCGGTAATGAATTATGCTAAAAAACAAGGTTATCAATATGGCTTCTCAAAATGAATACCAAAAATCTATAGGCCAGAAGAATGTTACATCAGACTCACTTGCATGGCCAATAAGACCTTTTGGATTTCGCCAAATTCCTTCTTGAGAATCTCTTCTTGCACTGCAAGTACTCTAATAGCCTCAGAGTTCTTTGCTGCTAACTCTGTAGTCTACATCACACCACATGTTTAAACAATGAAGAAACAAGAAGACATATTGCCTTAACTATCTAAATCCAACTACCATTGGCTATGAAAATGATAGTCGATCAACTTTTAATCGCAAATTAGCAAATCGAACTTTGGTTTTTAGATTGGCACCACTTAATAAATTTTTTGTTTAGGCAACAATCAAGTTTGAGAATTGACGGATGAACTTGAAAGTTGCTTACTCGATTGAATATGGTAATACCAAACAAAAATGTTGACAAGGAAAAGCACTTTAAGGGAACATTGCAACCAAAAAGCATGTGGAGTTGGAGATACACTGTGACAGACATTTGTAAGAGTAACTCAAAATTTGAAAAATTAAGGTCCATCAGTAGCAAAGAAACTTTGAGTTGTTGGTTCAACTGATATTTCATAAGAACTTGCATGATTAAATTTTATTCCTTATTTTGAGGACTAACACACAGGTGCATGATGTATAACAAAAACGAGAAATACACCTGTGAAAGGAGTCATGCTCAAATGTGAGTAATGCAGATAAGTGTACACAAGAATCAAAAAATGACAGTCAAGAGCTTCAAAATAGATATATCTCTGTGGTTATCAAACAATAAAGGATCTAAAACACAAGAACTGCAACAGAATCTGGAATACTAGTATTACCTGATCAAGAGGCTCCTTCAAGCCCTTCCTAGTGACCCTAAATCTGATCCCAAGCTTCTCAAGTTGTTTTGACAGCGCCCTAATTATCATGGTAGAGCTTTTTAAATCACCTTCCACCTTCTCAATCTTCCCAATCAAATCCACACCCACACCATCTTTCTCCATCGTACAAAACCTCTGCCACTGCCTCCATCGGATCAAAAAACCAATTGTCACAGCCCCAACCAACAAGAAGTACTGAACCAAAAAAGCTTTGCTTCCCAGGTGAACCTGAAACTGCTTGGACGCACCTGGAATGACCGAGATCGCCACCATTGCAAATGAATAGATGGTGGACGGTACAATACAGAGCATTTCAGCAATTAAAAGAGAATCATCCAAGTTTAGTTGGCTGTGAACACCTCTCGCTGGGCTCCAGTCAACGCCCTCAACTGAAAAGATCAAACTTTAGGTTTCTTTACTCCAAATTTTGACTATAGAAGATGGTTGGGACCAAGAATTTCCTACCTTCCGACGCGGAAGCCCTGGTGCGCCATCGAAATGCATCTGCCGCGCGAGCAACCGCCAATACGAAGCGCCTGGAGGGCGATGAAATGCGCGAAGCGGAGAAAGGACTGAACTTCACTAGATTGGCGTCCGGTGGGAGCGAATGAACAGGATGACGAGTACTCGCATACAACGGGGTCGAGCTACAGGCATTGATGCCAGCAATCGGCATAGCTTCCAGCGGAGATTACGATGCCGCTTCCGAATCTCGACACAAAATCTGAGAGGAGGAAGGCACGGGCCAACAGACCGAGCTAGGGTTACAGCAGATGCTTTACCACCTCACGGAAAACATCGAATTCGAGTGAGGAAAGTGAGGATTGCACCAGGAACGAAAATGGACGTGGTCTAAACTCCGATGACACTTGTTCCATCCATTTTAGGGTTTTGGGTTGTCGATCTGTGCATAAAAGTTTTGGATAAAAACCCAAAAATATAACTAGACATAAAATCCTTTTTCTTTTTAATTTATTTTTTATAATTTATAATTTTATTTTTTTAATCCGTGAATCTAATGGTCTTCACTGACATATCTCACAGTGACGATCATTATGGGAGAAATAAATCATGAAGAATTCTATGAGCCTTGATGCGATGGTCGAACACATGAAGATCATCTGAATTCAAAAAAAAATTTAGATCGTCCTTAGAATCGATCCTTATTATATCCGTAAATTCTATCATATCTTAATCACTACATCATCCCATCACCCGATGAGGATTAGAATTCCAACTTTTGCTAGATCTATCAGTTGGCCTTTAGAATTTAAATTTTATATTATTTTAATAAATCAGTGTCACCGTAAATAATTTTTCTTCTGTTAAATAAATTTAAAATATAAATTATACACATTTTTAAATTTATTAGATAATTCTCTACATTGCAGCGTGCCTAAAAGAACTTTAACATAAAAGTGCACTCTTGTAACATTAACAAAATTCATAATAAATCATATGAATAATTTTATTTCAATAATACCTAGTTGTAAGTAAGGATAGAATAATATGAAATTTGAATTTAATAATATTAGATATAATGGAATAATTATTAAGTTAAGAGAGAATGATTTATCTCTAATTTAACATTTTAAGTATTTAAGATTATTTTTTTTACATAAGAATAGAGGAATTTGTTAATTGATGGACAATTTTGTACTGGGTTTGTCTATAAAATGTTAATACAATGGAAATAAAATATAAAAAAAATAAAACACAACAAGCACATGACATCGGAATGTTATGTGATTTGGAATCCTTGGTTCCTATTTCACGATCTAACTCCTAGCAATAGATCACCATTATCTTTTTTTCTTCTCGAAAACCTCTAGAGATGATGAAATTTTTTTACAACGGGTGTCTTTATAAGAAGAGCAACTACATATAAAATATACAAGTGAAATGAGAAGACAAGAATTAAAACACTTGATACAATACGATCTTGCTCGCTTGTTGATAGTTTGGTTGCGTTTGAATGTCATTGAAAGGTTTGGATGCAATAACATATTCCCTTTAAAGTCAACAAGCACTGGTGTCTTCAAATCACGATGAAACCTTCTTTTATAGGATCACCATCGAGTTGATTTCTGCCTACCAATCGACTAGCCTTACCACTAGTTGACTGGTCTTCGATCATTGCTCGGGCTGACACTTCAATGACATGATCCACGTAGGATTTTGATCCACTAGTCGACTTACTTTGGCCATCAGTCGACTGCCAAACTACCAGTTGATTGGTCAGCACAACCTATCGACTAGCCAACATTCTGTAATTTGCTACAATAATAACAATCGACTAATCAATACAATCAGTCGACTGATTAGCCGAGTTGACAGTTGAATTTTGAACTGAACACTTACTTGAACACTGTCACCAATCGATTGATGACTCAATCTTAGCCTAATTTCATGTCAACTCTTGCTTCACTTGATATCCGATTAATCTCAACCTACTAGGATCTTTCTCGTCCAGCACTCGATAACCCTTAACTTGTCTTTTGTCTAACATTCAGTCACCTTAACATGTCGGGACTTCACTTACCTAGAGCATTCGGTCACCTTAAACCGTCGGGACTTCACTTGTTTAGTATCTGATCACCTTGAACTGTCCGAACTTTATTAACACCAAGCATCCGATCCTCCTTGATCTATTTGGACTTTTCACTTGTCAAGCATGATATCATCTTGACCTGTCATGACTTCACTTGCCTAGCATCCGATCACCTTAACTAACTAAGACTTCACTAACACTAAAAAATTTTTCGATCCTCCTTGACTTGCTTAGACTTTTCCTCTCGTGCCAAGTGTATGATCGATCATGTCCCACTTGGTCTTTACACTTGCCAACTCTATTAAATTTTCAATTACCAAGTGTTCGGTCCTCCCTGACATATTTAAAAAAAACTATCTATCAAGTATTCGATCAACTTTGATCTATTTGACTTCTCGCTTGTCAATATTTTGTTAGACTTTCGACCACCAAGTGTCTGGTCCTCCATGATCCACTTGAATTTCTCACTTATCAACTCTTTGCTAGACTTCCGACCACATGTCAAGTGTATGGTCATCCTTGACCTCACTTGAATTTCTCATCACCCTTAATCGTAACTGCATCATTAATTAATTTGACCCAATGATGACTACACCAACAATCTCCTTCTTCATCACACAATCTCGGATATCTCATACCATCATTCACTTATCATTAACCTATTGTCATATTGTCAAATATCGAAACTCAATTCGAGCTCAACTCGAGCTCAACTCGAGCTTCGTCAACCTTGATATGAGACTAATTGCACCCACATGATTAAGAGAGATATAATTGAAATCAGAGAGAGCATCGAATATTTTTTATAATCATAAAGTACTTTTAAAATTTAATGGAATTTTTATAAAATGACAGTTAAACTTGCTACTATATGAAATTGAATGTTGAATTATTAGTCGAGCACATGAACAAAAAATGAAAATTACATAAATGAAAATATTAAGATGGAAGTGTAGACATTTGAAGATGAATAAAATAAAGTATGAGAATATTAGAACAAAAATTTGAGTTAAAATTATTGAAGAAAATTTTCGAAAGATACGTTTAAAATAACACGGATATGTATTTTGATGATTAGTAAATGCTCCCATTAGACGATATAAAATTATTATAAATATATAAATTAAACGAAAAATAAAAATACTAAATAAAACTTGATTAGCAATGATAAAATAAATTCAAATATAATAGAAGAATATAATATAGAAGCATCAATCTAGTTGATATCTCATCTAAGACTAATTATTATTCTAATACTTGTCAAATTTAATTTTGATTCTTAATCTCATTGAACACATATTCATCACTTTCTTGTCGCTCCTTTAATATGTAATGAATATAACTAATTTCATATGCAAAAGTATTAGAAGTGACATATAAAGATCCTGACACTTTTAATACTAACTCATAAAAAATTTATAATAGAGATACAAAAAGTCTAACATTATTCCAATCAGTATTCGTTGACTTTCCATCAAAAGTCTATAATTCTATTTGTGGTATTCCATTTTGTTCATCAAATTTATCAAAAGCTCTTTTAAATTTTTTAGTCACATTCAACATCAAATAAGTTGAATTTCATCTAGTTAACACATCCAAATACAATGATTTCTTGCTTTCAATTTCTACAAATTCTTTGAATTTGTTTAATCTATAAAGGGATTGTTTAACATATTTAATGACATTTCTAACTCTCATCACAGATGAATTTATATCTTTCAAACCATCAACAACAATCAAGTTGATTATATGAGTTACACATCTCATATGAATGAATTCTCCTTTTAAAATAGTAGAATCTCAGTTAACCATCTTTTTCTTGAAACTATTAATAGCAACATTATTTGAACATGCATTATCAACAATAATAGTGAAAATTCTATGAATTCCCTAACCTTTTAAATAATTTTCAATAGTTAAACTGATTGTCTTGCTTTTATGACTTGTAATTGGACAAAAATTCAGAGTTCTTTTATGCAACTTGCAATCTTTATCGATAAAATCAACGGTCAAACATATATAGTTGATTTTTTGAATGAATGTCCATGTATTAATAGTCAAATAAATTTTTTGTGTTGAATCATGCAATAGACTTTTAATTTTTCTCTTTCAATAGTATATAATTCAACACAATCACGTGATACAATCCATCTCGAATAAATTCTAAACTTTGGACATATCATAGCCATAAATACTTTAAACCCTCCTCCTATAAATTTAAAAGATAATTCATCTATTATAATCATTATAATTAATATTTTTCTAGATGCATTCTGATTAAATTTCCATGAAATGAGAGATATCTCACCTTGTCTTGCACTTATTTAAAAATTCAATTGTGTTTGATTTGTTTCAATAATATAAGGATATGTTTTGCACGAGATCATATGAAATTTCAAACTTGTTATTCTATTGTTGTATGGATCACAAAAAATTTCTTATTATAATATTTATATTTGACTTTAATCTCATTAGCAGTATTAGAAAACTTCATAAAATGATCTCATACCTTACTTTTTGATTTTATTGTTCTTCGTTTGCTTAATATTTCCTGGTAGTTATACCCATTGAAAGTCCAGATTGTACAATTGAACAATTATTATCAACATTCATATTTGAAATATCTCCTTGCATTGACTTTAAAAAAAATAAACGTACAATTTTCATTAAAACAAATTATGTATAACTACTTAACTAGATTAATAATTCAGAATTATAATTAAACTCTAAAACTTATAAATTTTAATATTCATGTTCATCATTAATTCATTAAATCCTAAAAAGATAAAACCTAAACTAAATTAAGTAAATCGAACTAATCGTGGGTTGGAATTAAGGAAGAGTTTCGATGTGAGTTGTGATGAGAATTAAGGAAGTCGTAAGTGGAAGTGGAACCGTAGAAGGATCACTGATCGTCGAAATACTTGGAAGGATGTCAGACAATTGGAGAACTAGAGAATCAGAGAGTTGGAGATGGAGTCACAACTCACGAGGGATGTCAGGGAACTAGAGCGTGGAGTTTGGAGACAAAGAGTCAGAGATGGATGTCGGAGAGTCGAGAGTCGCGACTCGCAGAGCTGGAAAGTGGAGACGGAGATAGAGTCTTGATGTTAAGATCGCAGGGCGACAATCGAGGGGTTGAGGTCGGGGTCAGGGGTGGCAGTTGAAACTCAAAACTCGAAAGTCATGGGAGAAATTAAAAATATGATGATTTACAATTTAGGATTTAGAATCTAGCTTTTAGGGTGGTCGGGCCTTTACAGTTGGCCCTTGGGGAGTCTGGAACTCGTTGCTAAACTATATTAATAGTGATGAAATATCAGAGGGCTCGAGAGTTGGGAGTCGAGACTTGGTGCTCGGGGAGTGATGATGCTCGAGATGTAGGGTAGTTGATAGTGAGAGTGCTCGGGACACAAGGTAGTTGATAGTGAGGGTGCTCAGGGAGTGAGGGTGATCAGGACTCGACAGGGTAGTCGAGACTCTGGACTTAGATAAATGATTTCGAATTCGGCTGCAGACCTTGAAGTTCAGAGAGAGAGAGTCAACTGTTTATACAAATTTGTCGATTGTATATATAATCAAGTGATTGATATATCATATCAGTTGACCAATTCACTCAAGTTCGGTTAATCGATTAAATAGATTTTTTCCATTTCGAAATTGAAATCGAACTGAAAAAAAAAACTGGTTTTTTAAATCGAAATTCCGAATAAACTGAATTGAACTTTTCGATTCGATTTATTTAATCGGTTTGTTTGATTTAACCGAATCTTTACACAGGCCAAGTTGCACTTGCACCTGTTAAAGAAAATTTTAAAAGCTACATTTAAAATTATATATTTATATATATATATATATATATATATATATATATATATATATATATATATATATATATATATAGACCATGAATAAATGTTATAAGTTACAAAATGTAAACTTATTATAAACATATAAATTTAAAAAGAAAAATATAAAAGAAAACTCGATTAGTAATTATAAAATAAAATAAAATTTATTTAAATATAGATAATAATCATATTATAGAAATAAAATATAAAAGGATTCATCGAGTTGATATCTCAATCTCAATTAATGAGATTGTTCGGTAAAAAATAAAAAAGTTAATTAAAGTACGCTTTCATGGGCGGATTATAACCCATCACGATTCTCCACATATCAGGTGGCATCGCCATTAGAGACTTAATCTTAGGCTTAACCTTCTCGGCAAGCTTCTCTATCCCAAAGAACATCAACCTGTAGAGCACGGCCATGCCAAACAAGATCCCAAGGTTGAGCCACTTGGAGTATCCCATCTCCACTTGCCAAACGTCCCTCAAAACCTCCTCCCCGGTGATGGTGCCGCCGTTCCCGCCGGAGCCATCCCGAGGGAAGACCATCCCTAAGAACTCGTTCTTGAAGAATCCCTGGTTGGCGTACTTGTGGAACGAGATGTAGTACATGGGGTACCTCCACACTGGCTTAGGCAAGTCGTGGGGCAGCCTGAAGAACCCTCCGTTGAGCAACATCACTCCCTGAATCCCTGCTCCGGTGATGATGCCCATCAGGAAGTCCGGGACGACGCTCGCCACGATCATCATCAAGCTCTCCACGAGCATCGTGCACATGAACAGCACGAGCACGAAGTAGAGGAAGTGCTCCGGCGAACTCCGTAGGCGGACTAAGTAGTAGGCCAACGCCCCCGGTAGCGCAGAGATGAGGGCCAAGTATGGAGCTGCGGAGAGGGTGTTGGCGATAGTGAAGGCAGCTACACCGTAGTGCCCGTTCAATCTTTCTTTTCCAAATATCTAGTTAAGGATCGAGTTGATTAAGGTGAATTCCGATTGCTCTTTACTAATGAATTATCAGTTTGTATACTGACTGACCTTCATCTCCTCTACAAACGAAGGGAAACCACCAATCGCCATGAAAGTTAAGAAGGAAGCTATGAACACGAGCATAGTGACTCTGGCCTGGCAACGACGAACATAAAAGAGAAGAACATCTGATTTTTGAGTTCTGGAAATTCGATGAGTTAGTGTGTAGAAAAATCAACGTGGATATACCTGGATCGAGCCAAAACTGTGGCCTACATCATAAAATATTGTGCCCAAAGAGAGGCAGAGGGCAATATAAATGGCAAATCTCAACCAATAGTAGCCCAAATCTCTGTACATGTTCACAAAGGATCTTCTTGTGAGCACCAGCGTCTGAGTCATGAAGCTCGCTTGACTCCTCTTCTTCACCGAGTCTCCTCTCTTTGACAAGTAGTCGAGTAATTATTATGCTTGACAAAAGCTAAGTGCTAAGGGTTGTGGTCGTGTTTACCTGATTTTTGATTTCTGCTATCTGTTCTATCACTTGCTGTGATCCGAGGGAAGATCTGTAAGCTTTTACGAGGATTTCAATGGCTTCAGAAGCGCTTCTTGAGTTTGACTCGAGTTCCTCTTCTTCCTTATACTGATATTGATTGAGTTCGAGATTTAGAAGCTTGTTGCCTCGGTTGGTTTATATGCTGCGAAGGAGATCGAAGCACTGACCTTATCGAAGTCTTTGTTGATCGTTCTGAGATAATGATCGGAAGGATTGCGCAGAGAAGGGCAGGCGAAACCGCTGGAAGCAAAGAACTGGAGAAAAGGTCGAGCAAGGTCGAATTTCCATCGGTTGAAAGAGGGAATTCAAGTCTTAGTTGAGCTTTGAGATCGAGCTTGTACCTCGGCAGCCGCTGGAGCAGGGCCGAAGAAGACGGTGCGGCCATAGGCGAGGAGGCAGAGGCGATCGAAGAGGTCGAACACCTCGCTGCCGGGCTGGTGGACGGCGGCGACGACGGTCATCCTCTCTCGGCGGGCGAGGCGCGCGATGCGGTGGACGACGTGATAGGCGGCGGCGCTGTCGAGGCCGCTGGTGGGCTCGTCGAGGAAGAGGAGCGGCGGCCGGGTGAGGAGTTCGACGCAGATGCTGACGCGCCGTCGCTGACCGCCGCTGATTCCTTTGACGTGCCACCCGCCGATTCTGGTGTCCATGGCGGCCGTCAATCCCATCTCCCTCATCGTCGCCTCCGCCCTCGCCCGCTTCGCAGACGTCGACATGGAGTCCGGCAGCTGGAGCTGCGCCGAGTAGCACACGGCCTCCCTCACCGTCAGCGTCGTCATCAACACGTCCTCTTGGGTCACGTAAGCCGACGTTCCAAAGGCAAGCTTCTGCTTCCGGCCATTGATCGAGATATCTCCTTTCTGAGTCATGCCAGATCCCAACCTCCCTGAAATTTTTCAACGGATTCGAACACGAATAACGTAAATTCAAATCCAACACAATTTTCATGCTAAAGATGAGCACCTGCTAATGCATCGAGAAGGGTTGACTTTCCACAGCCGGAAGGTCCCACGATAGCCAAGACCTCGCCGGGGTTGGCATAGCCGGTGACGTCGTCGAGAATGGAGACGGCACCGACTCTGCTGGCGGCGACGGAGACCGAGAGATCTTTCCAGGTAAGGAAGACGCCCGCCTCTCTTACGCCGTCCCAGAGGGGGATAGAAAACTCGCCGCCACGGCCATCGCCTCCGGCGGATCCGTGCATTTCAAAGCCTTCATCGTCGGCCAGTTGCGGACCGAGGGGGAGGCTGGGGCTTGGACTGGGAGTCGCCGAAGTCCATGTCTGGGCGACGCTGCTGCCGGAAGCCATGAACGGTGCAGCACTGAACAGAGACTAGATGTAAAAGCCGGATTTTCCGGCGAAGCTGCATAGCAAGATCTGTCAGCGCAAGGAACCCGCCGCCGATTTTACCTTTTCTTAAACAATAAAAGAAAATTTACCAGAAGCTACGGCGCGCTGGATCAGACTGAACGACGATCGCACATTCAAATGGGCAAATCGTTCGTCAAAAATACAGAAGTGAATATTTGCATCCGCTCTTCCTCGTAATCATAAATAGACTTTTTCTTTTTGTCGTCTCCAATTGATTGACGCAGTTTGAAACGATATAAATGTTTATCACACACAGACGGATTTACATAGCCTATCTATTACAGACAGAACTTGAATGAGATCTGCTGATACTGTTCTATAAATTCCACTCTAGTCTCATTCAAAATTAATCATAAAATTCAATTCTAATCTAAAAATATCGTGATTTTATCCTCTCAGAACCGGTGGCTGGCGGCGGCCTCGGGAAAGGTCCCAGAAAAAATTATTTGTCGCATTTGACCTTGGATGCTGCCACGTGGCGTATTCGGATGAACAAGCATCAGACGTGCAACTCATAGAACGACACGCGATTTCAATAATTTTTTATTTTCATGTTTAAAATAAAAAATAATTAAATATAGAATGCGACTAATATAATTATTACAATCGAGGTAAACCTGTTGCAATGGTTTTCGATTAGAATGACACGCGATTTCAATATTTTTTTTTAGTCGAGATTCACTGGTTGGTGCGGTCGTATTCACTCAGGATGGCACACGATTTAAATATTTATTTTTTCATGTTAAAAATTAAAAAAACATAATTAAATATGGACTGCACTGTAAGGTTCATCTATTTTGATCATCATATTCAGATCCATATAATTTTTCATAATTCATCTTCCTCATAATAATCATAGGACAGATATGATATTCGCTTAGAACGATGAACTATTTCAATATTTTTCCATATTTAAAATAAAAAATAGTTAAATATGAAGTCCGTGTTGATGGTGGTGGAGATATGTTTTATTAGAGTAATGCATTTGATTTATCTTATGATTCCAATCTGATCAAATAATATATAATTATGATTTTAATTGATAAATTTGTATTATTTAATACATAAAATTTTTTAGTATGTATCATTGATATTCATGAGTTATCAACGGATTAAAATTAAATTTTATTGATTTTTTCTCCCTCCGGAACCCTCTCTTTTGCACATTCAGAGAATCTCATCTTGTGACTATTGAAATTTTTTATTTTCAGACTTTTTCGATAATAATGTCTTTAAATTCAAATGTAAATTTATTATTTTTATTATACTTCCATCTTTATTTTTATTTATGGATATTGACATATTATTATAAATTAGACGACAACATCTACTGTCGAGGCTACAAGCGTATTCGTCTCTACGGGGATGACGACGAAACTTATGGTTAAAATAATGATCGATTTCGGAGAAAATCTAACCCTTTTTTTTCATGTTTAAAATAAACAATAATTAAATATGGAGTGCGATGTAGGTATTTGCGGTCGAGGTTCACTGGTTAATGATCGTAATAGCTTAGAATGACACACGATTTCAAATTTTTTTTTCATGTTTAAAATACAAAAGTTGTTAAATATGAAGTGTAACGTAGCTATTGCTGTCCATGTTCATCGTTTGCGATCGTTTTGGCTTAGAATGACATTTGATTTTAATATATATATATAATCTGCTGCGCGACGTTACGCTGCGCGCTCGTGTGTGCTGCGATCTCAGTCGTTCGATCAAATGCGCGATTGAGGAATACACAGTGCACTCGACGCTCTCCGCGCCCGACCTCTCGCCACTGTCGCCGTTGTCGCAGCGCCGTCCGGCCACCTCCGACCGCCGGACTGGGTATGTTGGAAGCGCACCTCATCGGCGGTCCGGTCGGACTCGACTTCCGGCTGGATTACGGCTGGAAGCCGACGCAAATCGACCGCGATTCGGTCGAATCACGACCGCACACTAATCGGGAAAGGATCACCCAGCGCCGACGATCCTTTCCAGACCGGTTTGCAATCATGATTCAGCCGAATCGCGATTGATTTGCTCCGGCTTCCGGCCGCAATCTGGTCGGAAGCCGAGCCCGGCCGGATCGCCGACGAGGTGCCCTTCCAACGCACCCGGTCCGACGGCCGGAGGTGGCCGGACGGCGCGACGACGATGCTGGCAACGAGTGTGGGTCAGGTGGGAGCGCACTGTACATTTCTCAATCGCTGTGCACGATGAATGGGCGAGATCGCTGCGCGCACGAGGGCAGGCGTGGGTAGGGTGGGAGTGCAGCAGATATATACATATAAAATAAAAAAATAGTTAAACATGGAGTGTCATTTAGCTAATAAAATGGATGATATTGTAAAGGTACATTGGTTTTGATTGTGAATTTGTGATCTACGAATTCATTAATTGTCCGAGGAAATCCCGTGCTTGCTAAAACGGTAATTTACCAAAAGGTATATTTCAAGTTTAGAATTATCTGTATACAATCTCATAATTTCATATTTATCAAAGGACATATTTCATTTCTTTTTTACTTCTCCCGTCAAATGTGGATATCAAACTAGCCGAAAAAAATATAGTGCTGAAAATTTTATTCCCAGAAATATAGTGGTTTTGAGATTTGAATTCCTAACACCACGTACAATATTAAACTCGTCTAAAAAAAGATGGTGTTGGGAATCTCAGGAACACAGCGATCCTGAGATTTAAATTTTCAAGAACACAATGGTAATGAAATTTAAATTTCCAGAAATACAGTGGTCCTGAGATTTAAATTTCCAGCACCACATTCGATATCAAACTGTCCTAGAAAAAAGATGATGTTGGAAATTATATTCCCAGGAACACAGTGGTACTGAGATTTAAATTCTAAGCACCACGTACAATATTAACTGACCGAAAAAAAATGGTACTGAAAATTATATTCCCAGAAACACAGTGACCCTGAAATTTAAATTCTCAGCACCACCTTTTTCGGTCAGCTTGATATCCACGTTTGATAGGAGGGGTAAAAAAGGGAACTATAGGACTGTGTTTAGGCAATTTTAAACTTAAAGTGCACCCTTTGGTAAATTATTATTGCTAAAACGATGGACGAATTGTAACGAAAGTCAATGATAAAATGGAATGGCATTTCATATATATTAGTATGATTTATTTATTTTTGAGATAAAGTTATTTTTGAATTTCAAAAAAATTTAGATAGATAATTCTGAACAGGTGCGAATCGAGAGTTTATCTTTTCGGGCGGAGCATATCTTCATCGTTGGACTTGTCTTATAGAGATGATGTGATCACGTCCTCGAACTTAACTGCTGAGTTGCGAATACTTTCATAATTTATCTTAATAGTTAGTGATGTGAAAGGAAATATCCTCAGCCAAGTCACCAAGCCAAGTTACCAATCAAGCTGAGAATCTCTAATATGGAAGGAAATATCCTCGCCCAAATCACCAAATCAGGTCAAATAGTCAAGCTGAGGGGAACCCAAGGTCAAACACGATCAAAGGGAATGTCAGACAATCCAAATCAATCAGATACATCACCTCGACACAATTTAGTCTGACAGTAGCTCAACTTGCATGGTTACTCAGCTTGGCATAATATATCGGTTTGATGTCTCAGCTCGATCTTTCACCTTTCCGCAGTTCGATAGTTAGATGGATGTATCTCTGCTTCGGAGATACATCTCCAAGGTTTCTTTTATTAAGCTCAGTCTCTTTATTAATGAGACAATGTCTTTTTGAATCCTCTCAGTACAATCGTCTCTCTTTATTAATGAAACCATATCTCCTGGATCTTCTCTGTACTATCGTCTCTCCTTATTTTAATGAGACCATTTCTTCTTGGATCATCTCCGTATAATCGCCTCTCCTTATTAATGAGATCATATCTTTCTGAATCTTCTATGTATCGTTGCCCCTCCTTATTAATGAGGTTATATCTCTCGCGATTCCGAGGAGGGCGGGTGCTTTCAGATTTGTAGTGTTCTTTTATAAAAAGGGAACAAAGAGGAATCTTAGGAGGCAATATCTAATCTTCTACTTTGCTCCTCTAAATATTTTTTTTCTCTTTCACAGTATGGCTTGAGCATTAGAGGAGTTTCGTCGAGATATCCCTTGACCCCTTTTCTCACTCGATTGTGAATTTACTCAGGTTCAAGTTTCTACAACACCGATGATGCACCCAATGACGACTTGGATTCAAGTCTCCTTCAGAAAGCTAATTTGGATCATTCCAGGGCCTAAAAGATAGACATGGACCAGAACTCGATCGACCCCTCTTCAATTTAATCGGAAGCACTTTGCTGAATTATCACATCTCATCGTCTCAGATCGGAACAGTTAATAGAGCATATCTCGTCTAGGAGTTATTTAGCATCCTGTCATAGATTCGTGGGACCAGATCAACAATCCTTAAAATTAGTCAAGTCGAAAGTCTGGATACCCGAAGTTAGTTAAAAATAAAAATAAAATGGAGGTAGAAGAAAAAGAATTTAACGGTATGAAAAAAAAAATCCCATTGGAAAAACAAGAAAAAGAAAGAGGAAGGGTAAAATAAAAAATAAAAAATAAACAATAGGTACTGTTAACACAATTGAATTTGAAGTTTTAATTTTTTTTTTTTCAATTTAAATGATCTTTACATCACTACGTCGAGACTCATAATATCCTTCGTAATTTACCTCCCTTATAATGATCATAAAACATAACGATAGGACCGTTAGGTTGACGAATTCTAACTTTTGCGATTAACACAGCTAAATTTTAATATGGATATATAAGCAACTAATTAATATTATTGTCTTTGAAAAAAAATACATAGTTTATATTTCCGTAATAAGAATTTTTTTTATAGAAATTGAGTATAGAATTCATACGAACTAATCCTATTTCATAGTATATGTTATTTATTATTATCATCGTATATTTTTAGCAATAACAATACGCATAATTAAACACTA
This sequence comes from Wurfbainia villosa, assembly GCA_025175895.1. Classification (NCBI taxonomy): domain Eukaryota; kingdom Viridiplantae; phylum Streptophyta; class Magnoliopsida; order Zingiberales; family Zingiberaceae; genus Wurfbainia; species Wurfbainia villosa. The sequence continues at coordinate 30,887,026 of CM045991.1, forward strand.
CTAATAAATTTTTAAATTATATTTTACTTATATTCGCGTGGAAACTGTAATATATATGCGAATATTATTAATATTTTAACTATCTCGTAAACATATATTATTCCAACCAAAATTCGAACTAAATTAAAATTATACATTTTTAGGTTTTAAGATGAATTTTGGGTAATCAAAAATATCAAAGTGAATCGATTTCTTTTTCTTTAATTCCAACCTAAAAAGAGAGAAAATTTTGAAAACTCGATCAAATCGACTTTTGTTCTCGAAATTAAGAAGCCGTCAATTGTAATAAACAAATCATTTTTAGTTCAAGAGATTGAATTTTTTTTTTACTTTCTTAGAAAATCACGAGGAGGTCTGCGTTGACTACCGTTTATGACCTCCATCCGTGACAGTTATAGTCAACCGTTTGAAAAGTCAAGAGGCCAGCGGCAAGTTGACTCTTTCCAGTATTGACTCCCATAAATGGAGCAAACATCCACGTGGTCCTCACGGTGGGAAAATCGGGTAACGTGGATGTTTGGTGAAAATCACGGATGGTCTCGATTTGTCAGGAACATACATTCGACGGCATAGATGAAGCCCGTCAAACGCCAGGAAAAATTATAATTATTAAGCGCCAGAGACTGTTATACGTCAACTGGACGGAAGTTAGGCAAGCGCTTGGATTCCTTCCGGGCATTATGACAGCCGTTGCGAATTTTAAACCGTCCAGTTATGAATGGACGGAGGATCTGGATTCTTCAGAAAATCGAATATAAATGGGTTCACAGCGGATCCGACCTGGCAAAGACGCGTGACTGCGTGAGCGAGCGGCTACGAATCTCTCAACAATCAACTTGCAGCGTCGGTGGCCGTCCGATCTTAGATCCACGCCGCACGCCTCGCCGGAAATAGTCCGACTCCTAGTGGAGAACAAATTGAATGGCTGGGAAAAGGAATCCAGCCGCTCTCCCCAGACACTGCCTCCCCTCCTTCGCCTCCTCTGCTTCTTTCCTCTTTCTCCTCCATCGATATGACGATATGGTGTTTAGTTTTGCGAGGACTCCTCGCTATAAATGGCGTTCGACGCCTTCTCACACAATTCGTACTTCCACACGCAGTTTCAGTATTGCATATGTCTCAAAGGTTCAGCGTGCCACACTCTTCCTCCGTCGCCTTTGCCCTCCACTCCCATCTCTTGGTTTCCAGCGATTTGAGCCCCAACTGGCTCTAGCCTACTTCTCTCGTTGGAAAGGAACCGCATTTTCTAAGTTTTCCGGCGAAAGCTTGGATTTTGAGGCATAAAGAAGCGAGCTTGGATTGATTGAGATGGGGCTGAAAGGATTCGTCGAAGGTGGCGTCGCATCCATTGTGGCTGGGTGCTCCACGCACCCACTTGATCTCATCAAGGTGCGGATGCAGCTACAGGGCGAGTCCCTTAGTCTGGCTGTCTCCGCTCTACGCCCCGCCGTCGCTCTCCATAGCGGCGCCGGCGTGGTCGCTCTCCCTCATCCCCACCCCGCTCTTCCACTTCCGCCGCGTCGCCCTGGGCCGATAGCGGTGGGGGTGCAGATCCTACGAACCGAGGGCGCCGCCGCGCTGTTCTCCGGGGTCTCTGCGACTGTCCTCCGACAGACCCTGTATTCCACCACCCGGATGGGGCTTTACGACATGCTGAAGAAGAAATGGTCCTCGTCGAGCGACGGCGGATCGCTGCCGCTCCACCGGAAGGTCTCTGCCGGTCTCATTGCAGGCGGGATAGGCGCCGTGGTGGGGAACCCCGCCGACGTGGCCATGGTCCGCATGCAGGCCGACGGGCGTCTTCCCCCTGCCGAGCGCCGCAACTACAAAAGCGTCCTCGACGCCATCGGGCGTATGGCAAGGCAGGAGGGCGTCGCGAGCCTCTGGCGTGGGTCTTCGCTGACGGTGAACCGAGCCATGATCGTGACGGCGTCGCAGCTGGCGACGTACGACCAGGCGAAGGAGGCAATCCTGCGGCGGCGCGGGGCTGGCTCGGACGGACTTGGGACGCACGTGGCTGCGAGCTTCGCGGCGGGGCTGGTTGCAGCCGCAGCGTCGAACCCGGTCGACGTGGTGAAGACGCGGGTGATGAACATGAAAATTGAGAAAGGGGCCGCGCCGCCTTACGCCGGAGCGCTGGACTGCGCCGTTAAGACGGTGCGGGCGGAGGGACCCATGTCTCTCTACAAGGGCTTCGTGCCCACCGTGTCCCGTCAGGGCCCCTTCACCGTCGTCCTTTTCGTCACGCTCGAGCAGGTCCGCAAGCTCCTCAAGGACTTATGAAATCAAAACGACGACGGCCCTGAAATCAGGTTTTTCATGTTTATCTTTGAATGAGAACTTTCATTCTCCTATGTGGCTCAACACTCATCCTAAATATCTTCATTCTAATAAAAAATAATTTTTCTCTTTTTCTCTTTTTAAATTTCATCGATGGACAAATTTTCTCCGAAGATTCTCTCTTTGACTATTGCATTGGAGAGTTCTTAGGCTTATAAAAAATATAAAGTATAAAAAATAAGGGTAAAAATTTAAACTTAAAATTTAACCTCCTTAAAATTTGATTTTCATCCTAATTAACTATTCTATCCATTTTCAATTAATATTTCTTCCTTCCAATACTTCTCTAAATATATGATTATGAATAGTTAAGGTACATAAAAAATGTTTATAACTAGCTAAACAAATTTTTTTTAGTCAAAATCAACTTCATTAGTGGACTGTACTAGTAACTAGTCGATTGAAATAATCACCAGACGATTGGTTGCCTACAGCAATCGACTATAGTCTGATTTTTAGAAATCAGACCTTTCAAATAAATTTTAAAAAATTATAAGTAATTATATTTTTTTCGAAAAATCTTGAAATTGCATACATAGATTACTTATGTTAACTATCATGGATGAAAAATAATTTTATATTAAAATACTCATTATTTTAAAGAATTGATATAAACTTCAAAGCCATTGAAATTTCAATATTTTTGTCTAACTTTGTTTCATTATTTTCAATGGTGGTTGCTATTAAAAGATATACTTCACCAAGATTTTATAAAATGATTTTAAAATATTTTTCAAAATATATTTTCAATCATGGTCAATGAGCTAAGTATACATGATTTGTACACTAACTTTTCCTCATAATTTATTTGTGTTAAGATATGAGTTTGAATTCATATAAATGCAGCATATTAGCACATTGAACTTACCTCATTTTTCTATCATCTTACATGCATTTAGAGTGTATCAATATGCATACATGTCATCCTATACAAAGTTTACAACCATTGAAACTTCAATATTTTTGTCTAACTTTGTTTCACTATTCTAAATGGTGATTGCTATTAAAAGATAAACTTCACCAAAGTTTTATAAAATGATTTTAAAATATTTTTCAAAATCTATTTTCAATCATGGTCAATGGGCTAAGTATATATGACTTGTACACTAACTTTTTCTCATGATTTATTCATGTTAAGATATGAGTTTTAGTTCATATAAATGCAGCATAAGAGCACATTGAACTTCATTTTTCTATAATCTTATATGTGTTTAGGGTGTATCAATATGCATACATGTCATCCTATGAGTTTTGTGAGATATGAATTTTATTTTATTTTCTAAATTTAAGGGTTCATGTATTATATCTAGGCATATCCATTTAATTTCTTTATCTGGGATATCAAATAATGTCATTTGTCCTTAAATTTAATTTGATAATTTAAATGTATGAATTATGATCATAACATAAATGATTGCATAAATTAAAAATATTTACTCATGATTCATGATGTCATGACATAATATAAATAAATCTAAACATTAACATGACATTTATCAATCTAAGTGTTATTATAATATTTTAAATGATTATATGAAGCATGATATCATGATATGGTATATGACAAATAAAGCATGACAAATTTTATATTATCAAGGTATAAAAATACCTAAGTCTTAAAATCTAATTTGTCATTTTCTAGAATTAAATCCAATTTGTTATAATGACAACTTAACTCCCTCAAATGTACCAAAAATCTAAATTGACACATTCTTGACTTTAACCTAATCGTGTCAATTATAATCAATTGTTCATCTTCTATTAAATCCATTGGCACATCCTAAAATCTTTTATGATATACTTTTTATTTCATTTCCAAGGTATCACATTATCTTGAAAATGTCTTAAAGTGTTAACTCTATCATGGTTAAATTAACTATCTATCCATTTAAGTTTGACACACTCTAAACTCATCTAACGTGAAGGGATCATGCTCCTAGAAACTCAAAACCTATTGAAACTTCTTGGATTTACAAGGTACTCACCAGAGATAACCTCTCTTAGTACTTTTCTAATGACTCTCATATATTTGAAGCCTTGGTCATTGTAGTTTCATTAAGGTTAACCTTAGGGATGTCTTCCCTTATAGTCTTCTTAGTGATTTGTCTAGGCTTTTTGGAAACCTTAGTCACTTAACTCTTACTATATGACCTTGGCACTCCTAAACCTAAAACTAGTTCTATATATATAGAGAACACTATGCTAGTAGGCTTATCTACCTCTGACTTATATTTGTGACCTAAATCTTTCTTTTCTATAGATACACCTTGTTTCCTAAATCCTAAATTTTTGACTACTAGACCATTTACTCGACTCTTCCATCCTATTAAGGGTCTTTTTTCAAATTTTCAAGTTTTAACCTCAAAACTTGATTTTACTTTTTAAATTTTTCAAAATTTCAATTCTCATTCCTTTTTTTTTTAGAATTCTTCTTCTTCCTAGGCATATGTTTATCCTTCTTAGGATTAATGCTTAGATTTTTATTATCCTTAGATAGGGTTGTTCTTGAAGTGATAACTCTAGAGTTGTCCTTAGGCTTAAATTCATGAGATTTTATATCTAAACAAAAATATTTATTATCAGCATGCTTTTTATGATAAATTGCAAGTGCATTGAAATTTGATAAACTCTAGCATACTTTTTATCATGACGTAAGGGAAAAATATTAGCAAAGTATACCTTATGATTTGCCTTAGCTCCCCCTTTATATGAAGCTCTTCTCGTGTCCTTCCTAGGGTGACTCCCCATCAGACATTGATTTCGGTAATGATCATTTTGTTTGCATTTTAAGCAGACTATGTGTTCCTTGCTCTTGCAAATTGGGGCTTCGCCTTCCTTGACTTTTTCTTTCTCCTTTAACACTATTTGAACTTTCTTCTTGACGAATTTTAGACATTTATTCTTGTTGTGTCCTTTTTTCCTATACTTAAAGCAAATTATGTCATCTTTATTTTTACAAATTGCATTTAAGTTACCTATAAAGGAATCATGGATGGTAGGAGATTCGTGAATTTGTTCTTCATTTCTCTCAGATTTGGAAGGTTCCTCCATTTGTTCTTGTTCTGACATTGAATCTTCAATCTCTCTCTCAATCATAGGGGTGGAGGCTTTCTCTAACTCTTCTACCTCTTCTTCTTCGAATATTAAACATCTCTCAACTTCTGAATCTTCAAAAGCTTGGGATGATGATGAGCTTTCATCTTTCTTAGGCTTGTCATCATCCTTACTTTGGGTCGGCGAAAGTTCATCATGAAACTTGACTAAGTTGTTCCATAAATCCCTTGCGTCCTTATAACCATCTGTCTTGGACAAAATATCGTTCGATATTAAATTAATCAATATTTTTTCTATCTTATCATTGGTCTTGGACTTTTAAGTTGATCCTTGGTCCTTCTCTCTCCATAAGAAATTCACCCTTCTTATCCCTTGGAGATTCGAAACTTTTCATCAAAATAATTCAATTTTCTATTTCACATATAGAAAAATATTTCATCCTATCTTTCTAATATTCAAAATTCTCGTGATCGAAGACGGGTGGAACTAGAAAGTTGTAGCCTAGTCCATCGTTGTCCAACTCCATTGTTCTCTTATACTTCTCTAGCGCTTGCTCTCGTGACGGTTAGTCATTGAAGAGTGGGCTCGCTCTGATACCAATTATTGAGGATCATTTGGTGCACTGGAGAGGATGAATATCGTTCGTCGATTTCTTTCGTTTGTGTTCGTCTATAAAGGTTAGTACATAGCAGAAATATAAAACGATACGAAAACAAAACACACTCACAACTCATAGATTTTATGTGATTTGGAACCCTAGTTTTTACTCCATGGTCGAGCTCTAATGATCTACCCTCACTAAAACTTGTATGTTTCTCGGAATAACACTGGAAGTGGAGAAATCTCTTACAAGAGCTTATAAGAAGAAATACAACAACCAAAACGAAATGCAAAAGTAAATACAAGTAAATAACACTTTACATGAGAGAAATTTTGATCGCTTTGCTTTGTGGTCGTTTTGAGATGCCTTGAAGGTTTGGAATCACAGCAGCAACTCCCCTTCAAACCCTCAGAAATTGACACTTCTTTCCTCCACCGTAAGCTCCTTTTAAAGTTTATGCTCGGACTGATTTTCTGCTTAGCAGTCGATTGCTCTTACCGATCAGTCGACTGTCTGCTTGACTGTTGTCTCACATCGGACTAATTCACATCAGAAAATGACATACCAGTCGACTTCCCTGATCGACTACCATAAGCCAATAGTCAACTACGATATATTCTGTGTTTTGTCCACTTAAGGTCAGTCGACTGTCATTCCTAGCATTCGACTGCTAGTGGCCAATCGACTAGTCTTATCTACCTGTCGACCGTCAGAGACATAGTCAACGGTCGAGCATCAGTCGACTACACAATCAATTGACTGAGTCATAACCCCAGTTGACCGGCCGAGTCAACTAAGCCCCCGAGTATTATGCACTCAGTCAATCGACTGACCAATGTCATTAGTCTACTGGTACACCTCAAACATAAGATTTAATTCAAGTATGATTCTCTCATAGTTGATACTCACTCTAGGCCTAGACCGAAGCCTTCAAATCACCTCCATCAGTCTCACGGTCTCACGGTCCATTCGAGTCCTCCACGACTCCTTCATCCTTCACGTTAGCCTTCAAGTGCTTTCGTCGGCTTCGTCATGTTATCGGGTACTCTTAGCTTAGATATAAGCCTTCAAGTTACTTCCATCATCTGCGTGCCCTTGGTTCGAGTCCACGACCCCTCACTCTTAGTTAGCCTTCAAGTGTTTCCATCGATTTCATCATGCTAATGGGTCTTCTTTGTCAAGTCTCCAAACTTGGATTTTCTTCGCTAAGACTATACCTTTGAACTTCTTCCATTGCCAAGTATTTATACTTGGACTTTCCCTTGCCAAGACTCCACCCTTGGACTTTTCCTTGCCAAGTATCCATATTTAGACTTTTCCATTTTCAAGACTCCAATCTTGGACATCTACTTGAGTCTCACTCGAGCTTAGTCAATCATGATCTGAGGTTGATTGTTCCAACAATCATCCTCGTAACAATCTCTCTTATATGACTTTAGATGTCTCAAACCATCTATTAGTTATATGATCAACATATATATAGTCAAACCATATTATCAAACCCATTGTTAAAGCCTATTATCAAACATCAAAACCTACTTGAGTCTAATAAATCGTGATCCAGACCGATTGCACCAACATAATTATGACTCGAGTACATGAATAAAATATGAGAATTGCAGAAATGAAAATGTTAAGATGAAGGTATGGGTATACGAGGATGAATAAAATAAAATATGAGAACATTAGAATGAAAATTTAAATTGCACATATTAGTGAAAACTCTGAAAGATATGTTTAAAATGATACGGGCATATATTTCAATGATTAATAAATATTTCAGTAGACGATATAAAATTATTATAAATATACAAATCAAACCAACAAGAAAAATATCAAGGTAAATTTGATTAATAATAATAAAATAAAATTTATTTAAATATAAATAATATAAGATGGAGTTTAATGACATAGAAAAGACTAACTACTTAATTAAATTACGCTTTCATTAGCGGATTATAACACACCACGATTCTCCATATCAGGAGGCATCGCCATTAGAGACTTGATCTTAGGCTTAACCTTCTCGGCAAGCTTCACTATGCCAAAGAACATCAACCTGTAGAGCACGGCCATGCCAAACAAGATCCCAAGGTTGAGCCACTTGGAGTATCCCAACTCCACTTGCCAAACGTCCCTCAAAACCTCCTCCCCGGTGATGGTGCCGCCGTTCCCCCCGGTGCCATCCCGAGGGAAGATCGTCCCTAAGAACTCGTTCTTGTAGAATCCCTGGCTGGCGTACTTGTGGAACGAGATGTAGTACAAGGGGTACCTCCACACTGGCTTAGGCATGTCGTGGGGCAGCCTGAAGAACCCTCCGTCGAGCATCATTACTCCCTGAATCCCTGCTCCGGTGATGATGCCCATCAGGAAGTCCGGGACGACGCTCGCCACGATCATCATCAAGCCCTCCACGAGCATCATGCACATGAACAGCACGAGCACGAAGTAGAGGAAGTGCTCCGGCGAACTCCGTAGGCGGACTAAGTAGTAGGCCAACGCCCCCGGTAGCGCAGAGATGAGGGCCAAGTATGGAGTTGCGGAGAGGGTGTTGGCGATAGTGAAGACAGCTACACCGTAGTGCCCGTTCAATCTTTCTCTTCCAAATATCTAGTTAAGGATCGAGTTGAAGGTGAATTCCGATCAATCTTTACTAATGAATTATCAGTTTATGTACTAACTGACCTTCATGTCCTCTACAAAAGAAGGGAAACCACCAATCGCCATGAAAGTTAAGAAGGCAGTTATGAACATGAGCATAGAGACTCTTGCCTGGCAACGACGAACAGAAAGAGATGAAAAATCTGATTTTTTATGTTCCGGAAATTCGATGAGTCAGTGTGTAGAAAAATCAACGTGGATGTACCTGGATCGAGCCAAAACTGTGACCTACATCATAAAATATTGTGCCCAAACAGAGGCAGAGGGCAATATAAACTGCAAATCTCAACCAGTAGTAGCCCAAGTCTCTGTACATGTTCACAAAGGATCTTCTTGTGAGCACCAGCGTCTGAGTCATGAAGCTCGCTTGACTCCTCTTCTTCACCGAGTCTCCTCTCTTTGCCAAGTAGCTAGTCGAGTAATTATTATGCTTACCAAAAGCTAAGTGCTAAGGGTTGTGGTCATGTTTACCTGATTTTTTATTTCTGCTATCTGGTGCATCACTTGCTGTGAGTCAAGGGAAGATCTGTAAGCTTTTACGAGGATTTCAATGGCTTCAGAAGCGCTTCTTGAGTTTGACTCGAGTTCCTCTTCTTCCTTATCCTGATATTGATTGAGTTCGAGATTTAGAAGCTTGTTGCCTTTGTTGGTTTATATGCTGCGAAGGAGATCGAAGCACTGACCTTATCGAAGTCTTTGTTGATTGTTCTGAGATAATGATCGGAAGGATTGCGCAGAGACGGGCAGGCGAAACCGCTGGAAGCAAAGAACTGGAGAAAAGGTCGAGCAAGGTCTAATTTCCATAGGTTGAAAGAGGGAATTCAAGTCTTAGTTGAGCTTTGAGATCGAGCTTGTACCTCGGCAGCCGCCGGAGCAGGGCCGAAGAAGACGGTGCGGCCATAGGCGAGGAGGCAGAGGCGATCGAAGAGGTCGAACACCTCGCTGCCGGGCTGGTGGACGGCGGCGACGACGGTCATCCTCTCTCGGCGGGCGAGGCGCGCGATGCGGTGGACGACGTGATAGGCGGCGGCGCTGTCGAGGCCGCTGGTGGGTTCGTCGAGGAAGAGGAGCGGCGGCCGGGTGAGGAGTTCGACGCAGATGCTGACGCGCCGTCGCTGACCGCCGCTGATGCCTTTGACGTGCCACCCACCGATTCTGGTGTCCATGGCGGCCGTCAATCCCATCTCCCTCATCGTCGCCTCCGCCCTCGCCCGCTTCGCAGACGTCGACATGGAGTCCGGCAGCTGGAGCTGCGCCGAGTAGCACACGGCCTCCCTCACCGTCAGCGTCGTCATCAGCACGTCGTCTTGGGTCACGTAAGCCGACGTTCCAAAGGCAAGCCTCTGCTTCCGGCCATTGATCGAGATATCTCCTTTCTGAGTCATGCCAGATCCCAACCTCCCTGAAATTTTTCAACGGATTCGAACACGAATAACGTAAATTCCAAATCCAATTCCATTTCCAAGCTAAAGATGAGCACCTGCTAATGCATCGAGAAGTGTTGACTTTCCACAGCCGGAAGGTCCCATGATAGCCAAGACCTCGCCGGGGTTGGCATAGCCGGTGACGTCGTCGAGGATGGAGACGGCACCGACTCTGCTGGCGGCGACGGAGACCGAGAGATCCTTCCAAGTAAGTAAAACGCCGGCCTCTGTTACGCCGTCCCCGAGGCGGAAAGAAAACTCGCCGCCACGGCCATCGCCTCCGGCGGAGCCGTGCATTTCGAAGCCTTCATCGTCGGAGCGTTGCGGACGGAGGGGGCGGCTGGGGCTTGGACTGGGAGTGGCCGAAGTCCATGTCTGGGCGACGCTACTGCCGGAAGCCATGAACGATGCACTGAACAGAGACTGGATGTATAAGCCGGATTTGCCGGCGAAGCTGCATAGCAAAATCTGTCAGCGCAAGGAACCTGCCGCCGATTTTTTTTTCTTAAACAATAAAATAAAATTTACAAGAAGCTACGGCACGCTGGATCAGAGTGTCTGAGAAATATCTAACGACGATCGCACATTCAAATGGGCAAATCGTTTGTCAAAAATAATATTTGCATCTGCTCTTCCTCATAACCATAAATAGACTCTTTCTTTGGTCCTCGCCGATCGTCGATTGATTGACGCAGTTAAACGATATAAATGCTTACGACACACAGACGGATTTATATAAATGAAGTCTGATATGTTTCGCGATGCATCACTGTACATCCATGTGCTGTTACACAATAATTAAAAATATACAGTTTTTTTTCTCATGATTTCTAATTATTCTCTGTCAAATTTTTGATCGTCCATCTTTGTCGTCCGTATTATAATTAATCTCTAAATTCAGATGACATCTGCATCATTTGATCGTCATCAAATTTCGATCGAAATTTAATCGAATCACATCACGACCAATATAGATCGCATATTGACTTCGTGGCTTCAATCGAATCAAATTTAGATCGCAATCGGTCAGGACCAATATACCTTAATCAGAACGCCATTCCCATAAAACCTATTTCTGTACGATCGAACCGACAATATTTAATACTAGCATTTTTAATTTTGACACATGCGTGTACTCTTTAATTTTCATTTATAATTTTAAAAATTAAAATAATAAACTTAAATGATTGAATACGTGGTGTAGAATCAAAAAAATTAGTTCTAGCACGATAGCGTGATAATTAAAATACGATGATATTTATAAAAATGATATGGATCGATTTCGAGCACTAAAATCTTTTTTTAAATTCAGACGATCTCACATATCTTAATCATCATGTCAAACTCATAAAATCCTTCGTAATCTATCTTTTTCGTAATAATCGTAGAACATATTGATAAGAATTGATTTTAATTTTTTATAGAAAAAAAAAATATCACGTCACGAGCGAATCAGGAATTAGTTGGGTATCTGGATTAATTATATTAAAAAGAAAAAAACTTGTGGACTTTAAGCGATCGTTGACCCTGGCGCAAAGGTCGTTGCCTGCAAAATCACTGTCGCTTTCCATGTGGCATTTGACTTTTGATGCTGCCAATCAGCTTCGAAATTTTATATCCATCAGCCGACGCGTTGCTTGACTTGGCAACTGCCCAGTTTTAATAATTTTATTTTCATGTTTAAAATAAAAATTTATTAAAAAGTATCACAATCGATGTTCACACCTTGTGATCGTATTCGATTAGAATAAAACGCGATTTCAGCATTTTTTTTTTAATCGAGATTCACTGGTTGTGATCGTATTTCATTCAGTATGACACCCGATTTCAATATTTATTTTTTTTCGTGTTTGAAATACAAAAATAGTTAAATATTGAGTGTTTTATTTTTCACAACGGATAAATTTATCATAAATTTTTTAAATTATTAATAACGATTTTTTATTATTATCTATTCGAATTTTTATTACAGTGACAATGTGAAATTCACCGGTTGTGATCGTCTTCGCTTGGAACGATGCAAGATTTTAATAATTTTTTTTTCATATTTAAAATACAAAAATAGTTAAATATGAAGTGCGATGTAGTTATTATAGTCGAGGTTGTGATCGTATTCGCTTAGAATGACACACCATTTTAACAAAAAAAAATTCATGTTTAAAATAAATAAAAAATATTATGATTATTAAAAGATCAATCAAAGTGAAAAGATGTAAAAAATATTATAAATTTATAAAATAAAAAATATCTTCAAGAAATCTTTCGGATAAAATATGAAAGTTTAGATTTAAAATGAATAATATTATATAATTATGGAGATATGTAAATATTATATCGATAGAGTGCGATGTAGCTAATAAAAACTATATATTTATAAAGGTAAATTGATTTTGATTGCGATCAAACAAAGAACTCATGTCCCTAGGACAACGTTCGATTCTCTGTTGAGACAATGTTTGATGACAAATTTTAGAAAAATTTATAAGAGTGATCTTCTGTACAGAAATTTCCTCGATGAATGGAGTAAGATTTCAAGCTTAATTGGATGATCATCAAATTTAATTTGATTGGGAGCTAATTAATTGAATGAACAATTGCATATAAAAAAAAATAAAAAATTAAAATGAACTCTCATACTAAATCTTAAGCCCAGATAATACTGATAATATATCACTTTCTTTGTGAGTTTGCAGTGGCCGCTAAACTATAAGCGATTAAATTGTAAGTTTTTGATCGTGTAAATTTTATAGTATTCAGATTTATTTTATAAAATTAAACCGTGTCAAATCAGATCTAAAATTAATCAAGTTATTAAAAAAATTTATTTAAATTCGACTTAATTTTTTTAGATTGAACTCGACTCAATCTTGAATCAAGTTTCATTCAAAATTTATTTAAACATTATCAAATTCTTTAATCAAATTTATTTATTTGTTTAAAATTTTTTAAATGAGTCTAATTATGAATATTATTTACGAATACTGTTCACGAATATTAACAAATCAAATATATATATATATATATTTAAATTTATTTATTTAAATTATCAAGTTATTTAAATTTATTTATTAATTGACTTTGATATATATATATATATATATTTATTTATTTATTTATACATTGAACGAACGTAAATGAACTCTTATCAAATCGAATGCAAATTTATTCATAAATATTGAATTCACTTGCAATCTTAACTATGAACCCGATCATGGTTGCGATTTATGACAACTAGACAACGAACGATTTATGTGAGTTACGATCGACCTAGCTAGATTCATGCGTGCCGTGAGTGATTTGCCTGCATGAGCAAATTTGTAGCTGAGAATTGAGGCTACATCAAAACTGTACCATATGAAGAAAATATATCCCAACTACGTCGTAACATTAAATCATTAATCAAGGCGATAGAAATCAAATTCAAATCAAACTCAAATTCTATCATTCAAATTGCGATCGGACTTTTCCGTACAAATTAATTACGATCAACCTCATCAAGACGCAATTTCCGTTTTTTCCTTCCGAAAAGAACGCAGTCTCTGGTTTTATCTTAATTAAGATGCAATCTTCAATTTTATTTCCGTAATGATACATTTTTTCCCTTTATAAAAAAATTAAAGAGTCGAACATCAAACTCTATTTTTTTTTATTTTATATTCTTTCTCTAACTTGAGCGTCGGACTATTTCGTCGATGTATAACTTGACCCCATTTTAATTTGTTTCCAAGTCCTTTGGGTATGAACTGATAGCACGGGAATCTAACATTTGAAGAAGCAGCTCGATAATCTCACTAGATATGTGGAAGCCCAACTTCTCGAAGTCAAAGCCATTGGAATCGTCGAGTTAGATTAGGCCGGTCAGATTGACTCCCTAAGTAATTTAAGGGGATTGAATTGAAATTTTATCAACTCGTCATTTTAGTGAGCCTAAACGAATAAATCCACTCGGGTCGCGGATCTAGATGGTTTGACCCACGACAGTCTTGAGTTGACTTGCGGGTTGAGAAATATCAAAAGAAAATAAAACTTGTGAAAAAAAATTATTTAAACTTTTTAACCAATATTCTAATACTGACGAAGTAATTTTCTCATAATTACAATCATATTCTATCACACATACAGGAGAGAAGTTTGAGAAAATAATAAAAGAATATTTGATTTAAGGACTCTAATATTTTTTTGATATGCTCTAATTAATTTATAATTATTTTTGTCATTACTATTTCAATTAATATAGAAAATGATGACATATCAGAGTCAACCAATTACAAGGGTTGAAAAATCTCAATTAGATATCTATTTAGAGGAGTCAAAATTTAAATTTGTATATTATCAATATTTGAATATCTTAAAGTATTGAAAAAATAAAAAATTTTGGTATATAATATTATCGATCGACAATTAGATTTCAATTATAATATTTTAGTTGCTTCAAATGCATGCATTCTCATCATGATATTCTATCTGTCTTATCGATTATCGACTCAAGCCCTCAACGTCTCAACAATTTTAGATATTTTTTATTTTCCTGACCTGCGGATTGGTCCGCTTAATCCGCAACCCGCCTTGGGTTAGATATTTTTCAACCCACCAGAATGGCGAGTCGACCCACCCTCCCCCGCTAAATATTGAATTTACGACGGATTGCCCCGCCCTGCTATGGATCAACCCGTTTGACAGCTTTAGAAGTCACACCCCAATCTCCTAAAGCGCAAGTCAGGTCCGACCTTTCAAAATGGAAGTCACACTTGATCTTCAATCTGAAACGTAGATCATGCCCGACCTCTCGAAGTGCACATCAAGCCTAATCTTCCGAAGTCACACATACACTTGAATTGCGGAGGCTCTATGGAAAGAAGTCCAATCTCGTTAGACACATGGATGATCTACCTCTTGAAAAAATTGCGTGTATTCTCGACCTATCAAAGCAAAAGTCACACTCAATCTCGCCAGATCAACACTGTGAAGACCGATCCAATTCAACCCAGCCGATCAAAAGTATTTGATCATGGACATCTTATCTGTTAGTGTCAGCCCTTAGTGTCAATCATGAGATGATTGATTAGGGATCATGTGTATCATATTTCATTAATAAAAGGTAAGAATTGTTTATTATATTTACTTTATGCATGTGTCAGCTAAAATAAATATAATAATACCATTGAATAGTAGGTTCTAATCTACAGTTTATCAATTGGTATAATTGATTATGAGAAGCTGTAGAGAGTACTATTTTTAATATTCCTAGTCAAGTATTAATATACAAGGGCAATATTAATACATTGAGACTAGCATGTAAGTCAATGGATGACTTAATCACACATGGGTATATATATTGGAGAATATATATACTGAATTGACCCGCCATGAGAAAGTATTATTGATCGTTATATGAGTGTCATATACTTTCTCATGTGACTATTGTTATGAATAGTCGTTAGACTTGAAGTCACTACGGTTCCCTACATAAGGAGTTATGTACTTTGGTATCGTCTAACGTCACACCATAACTGGGTGCACTATAACGACGATCACTGGGTATATAATGAATTATGCGAAGGGATGTGAGTGATGTAGATGAAATCTATCCCTCCCATATGACGGGAGTGATATCTTTGGCTTCTTGATAGAGTATGACCACGAAATACATGATCGTGCTCAAATGAGTCGTCAATATGAGATATTGATCTCATTTGTTTGAGTGAGTCTACTTGGGATCAAGAAACATAAAGATCGATAAGGAGATGACACGATCTATGCCTCATTGATCGATCTAAGATATCAGAGATAGAAGGACACCGTCATACATGATAATAGTCACAGAAAGGTTGTTGGATCTCGACAATCTTGTAACTTGGATAACAATGATGTATTGCTAGATGCCGCTCATTGTTTATGTATCTAAAAGGGGTTTTAGATACATTGTCAACGTTACAAGAGCCTATAGGGTCGCACACAAATGACATTCTATTTTGGAGATAATTTCTTTTAGTTGGACTAAGAGGACAATTGAACATATGACTAAGATTTGAGTTATACTCAAACTGATTAAACTTGAGTTAAACTCAAGTTGAACCATGGAAGATGATTCAGCATAATGCATGATTGATTTGATTAATCATGTATGATTAATTTGATTAATCATGTATATGAATACCAAGGGACTTGGTATTCATGATGAAAATAAAAAAAGGGAATACCAAGAGTCTTGGTATTAAGAGATTTTTTAATGGGAGATAATGACATTGATGACTATGAGATTAAATGACCTTTTTTGGTGTTCAACGTGCATGACATGTTGGTGTGTGGTTTTTTGTGTTTGGGCGTGCAAGTAAAAGGGCCAAGAGAGAAAGTGTTCTCTCATCTCCTCTTTCCTCTCCTTCTTTTTCTAAAAGTGTTCTTGATGTTTTGCTAGGGGTTGCTAGCACAACGTAACTCCAAAGCTAGTGTGATTGAATCAGATATCCGGCAAGTATTGAAAAAGCGGGATTGCGAAGGGCACACACCAAAGATATATTCATCCTCTAGATAAGATCTAGAATAGATTAAAGAAAACGATTTATATAGTTTTGCATGGATCTCTGGTGGGATCCGGTTTAATTATTATTTCCGCTGCGGTTGTGCGAAGTATTCGCCCGCGATGTTGTGAACATCAGATCCGGAGTTTTTCTCAACATTATCGAGTCATTTCATCTCTTGATCTCCGACCGTGGACTGGATCACTATAAAAACTAATTAATATTATTGTCTTTGAAAAAAAAATACAAAGACAATAATATTACTTGATCAAACTCGATAAGAAAATTTATTTTCTATAGAAATTGAGTATAGAATTCATACGAACCAATCCTATTTCATAGTATATGTTAATTATTTATTATTATCATCGTATATTTTTGGCAATAACAATACGCATAATTACAAACTACTAAAAGTTTTTAAAATTATATTTTACATATATTCGCGTGGAAACTGTAATATATCTCATAAACATATTTTATTCCAACCAAAATTCGAACTAAATTAAAATTATAAATTTTTAGGTTCTAAGATGGATTTTGGGTAATCAAAAATATCTAAGTGAATCGATTTCTTTTTCTTTAATTCCAACCTAAAAAAGAGAGAAAATTTTGAAAACTCGATCAAATCGACTTTTGTTCTCGAAATTAAGAAGCCGTCAATTGTAATAAACAAATCATTTTTAGTTCGAGAATTTGAAAATTTTGAATTTCTTAGCGAATCACGAGGAGGTATGCGTTGACTCCTGTTTATGACCGACCTCCATCCGTGACAGTTATAGTCAACCCTTTGAAAAGTCAAGAGGACAGTGGATAGTTGACATCTTCCTGTGTTGGCGTCGACAAATACGCGGAACATCCACATGGTTCCTCACGGTAGGAAAATCGGGTAACGTGGAGGTTTGGCCGAAATCACGGATGGTCTCGATTTGTCCGGAACATACATTCGACGGCATAGATGAAGGCCGTCAAACGCGAGGAAATATTTTAATTATTAAGCGCGGAGACTGTTATACGTCAGCTGGGCGGAAGTTGGATTCCTTCCGGGCTTTATGACAGCCGTTGCGAATTTTAAACCGTACAGTTATGAATGGATGGAGGATCTGGCTTCTTCGGAAAATCGAATATAAATGGGTCCACAGCGGATCCGACTGGAAAAGACGCGTGAGCGAGCGTCCACGAATCTCTCAACCATCAACTTGCAGCGTCGGTGGCCGTCCGATCTGAGATCCACGCCGCACGCCTCGCCGGAAATAGTCCGAGTCCTAGTGGAGAACAAATTGAATGGCTGAGAAAAGGAATCCAGCCGCCCTCCCCAGACACGGCCTCCCCTCCTTCGCCTCCTCTGATTCCTTCCTCTTTCTCCTCCATCGATATGGTGTTTGGTTTTGCGAGGACTCCTCGCTATAAATGGCGTTCGACGCCTTCTCAGACAATTCGTACTTCCACACGCAGTTTCAGTATTGCATATGTCTCAAAGGTCCAGCGTGCCTCACTCTTCTTCCGTCGCCTTTGCCCTCCACTCCCATCTCTTGGTTTCCAGCGATTTGAGCCCCAACTGGTTTTAGCCTACTTCTCTCTTTGGAAAGGAACCGCATTTTCTAAGTTTTCCGGCGAAAGCTTGGATTTTGAGGCATAAAGAAGCGAGCTTGGATTGATTGAGATGGGGCTGAAAGGATTCGTCGAAGGTGGCGTCGCATCCATTGTGGCCGGGTGCTCCACGCACCCACTTGATCTCATCAAGGTGCGGATGCAGCTACAGGGCGAGTCCCTTAGTCCGGCTGTCTCCGCTCTACGCCCCACCGTCGCTCTCCATAGCGGCGCCGGCGTGGTCGCTCTCCCTCATCCCCACCCCGCTCTTCCACTTCCACCGCGTCGCCCTGGGCCGATAGCGGTGGGGGTGCAGATCCTACGAACCGAGGGCAGCGCCGCGCTGTTCTCCGGGGTCTCTGCGACTGTCCTCCGACAGACCCTGTATTCCACCACCCGGATGGGCCTTTACGACATGCTGAAGAAGAAATGGTCCTCGTCGAGCGACGGCGGATCGCTGCCGCTCCACCGTAAGGTCTCTGCCGGTCTCATTGCAGGCGGGATAGGCGCCGTGGTGGGGAACCCCGCCGACGTGGCCATGGTCCGCATGCAGGCCGATGGGCGTCTTCCCCCTGCCGAGCGCCGCAACTACAAAAGCGTCCTCGATGCCATCGGGCGTATGGCAAGGCAGGAGGGCGTCGCGAGCCTCTGGCGCGGGTCGTCGCTGACGGTGAACCGAGCCATGATCGTGACGGCGTCGCAGCTGGCGACGTACGACCAGGCGAAGGAGGCAATCCTGCGGCGTCGCGGGGCTGGTTCGGACGGGCTGGGGACGCACGTTACCGCGAGCTTCGCGGCGGGCCTGGTGGCAGCCGCAGCGTCGAACCCGGTCGACGTGGTGAAGACGCGGGTAATGAACATGAAAGTGGAGAAAGGGGCCGCGCCACCCTATGCCGGAGCGCTGGACTGCGCCGTTAAGACGGTGCGGGCGGAGGGACCCATGGCTCTCTACAAGGGCTTCGTGCCCACCGTGTCCCGTCAGGGCCCCTTCACCGTCGTCCTTTTCGTCACGCTCGAGCAGGTCCGCAAGCTCCTCAAGGACTTCTGAAATCAAAACGACGACGGCGCTGAATGAGGATTGAGGAGGATGGCGATAAAAAAAAAAGTTGTTTTTTTTTACAATAATTTTGCGGTTTAAAGTTCTCTGTAACGATATACATTTATTTTGAAATGAAAATCTGAGACTTTTCCTTATTTACAACAAATCAAGTTTTGCATCAGTTTATATATTCTTCATAATCTCCTCCGTTTCTGTAATTCTTCTTCTAAAAAATGTCAAATTTTGGATTAAAAACAGATGAAGACAACTGTAGAATCACAAATTTTATCAGTGCAGATGCCTATTAGATGATTACTCTCACTGGCAGCTACATTGTTTCTCCCATGGAGCAAGTCAAGCTAAAAATCCTCAAGGAGAAATGGCGTAACAAAAGACTTTGATGCAGCCATTCCAATTATAAATGAATCAACATTCTTAACAATTTATTTATGTCAGTTTAATATACATGCCGTCAATTAACTGAACAATGTCAAATAACTCATTAAACTAAATAAATAAATTTTAAGTTTCAGTTTAAATTGACTCCCTTGAAGCCCTAGCAATCTGTTACTAAATGCATCAATTCTTTAAAATGGATGCATTAACGAAGAAACCGTGCATCTAATGCATCAAAACATCTTTCATAAAGAGCATCATAAAAGGAGAACTCCAAATATTATTTCTTGACAGGTTTCCATTGCTGAAAGTTTATGGAATTTTACTTCATTAGGATCCTTCTCGCGTCGTTATCCATTGTAATTGCTCAAGTGACGTTAAGTTGTCATCATAAACACGAGTTTTAGAAATTGCTAACCGGAGGAAGTATGAACATTAACCTTCAAAAGCAGAAGAACAACAGCAAAGTCAATTTCTACACTAAAGTCTACACCGACCGTCCCAAATTTGCTTCTGTCGATCATGGTCATACTTTGCGGGAGCACTAATTAACGCACTAGCAGAATTATATTCCATGGCTCGTGGAGCATTACCTGAAAATTAATCACTCTTCCACTCATGGTGCTCGATGAGGATATTATGGACTTCCATAGCAGACCTAATGATCCTCTCCTCTATATAAAGCCATCTCCATCAACCTGTCTCAGCACCAATTAATTAAGCACATCCATTGGCCTTCGGGGGAGAAGAGATGGGGTTGAGAGTCGGCCCGAGTTTGATGATGGGAGCTGCCGCTGTGCTCGTGCTAGCTTCCTTTACGAGCACAGCAATGGCTGCAAGGATAATAGTGGGCGACGAGGCACATTGGACCTTCGGATATAACTACACAGACTGGGCTATCAGAAGGGCTCCTTTCTATCAAAATGATACCCTCGGTGAGTTCTCTCCCTCTTCTGTTCTCTTCTGCCTGGTGGTTAGTTTTCGATTCGAGTTAACCGTCGCAGCTGCCTGCAGTGTTCATGTACGACGCTCCCAACAGCACCACTTTCGCGCACGACGTGTACCTGATGAAGAACTTGCGCAGGTTCCTGGCGTGCGATCTGAGGAACGCAACGCTTCTGGCAAACGTCGTTCAAGGCGTCGGCAGCGGGTTCGAGTACGTGCTGAGGAAGAGGAAGCGGCACTACTTCGTGTGCGCCGAGCGCGGTGGCCTTCACTGCACCGTTGGCATGATGAAGTTCTCGGTGCTCCCCTTGAAGCGTTGCCACGCTGCTTGATTAAGAAGAGACGACGTCTGATGAGACTTTCTATAGAATGTGAACCGTTGTTATGTTTAAAGTGGCTTTTATTTAAGATCAGATAATCTTATTTTAAAGAAAGGAAAGGAAAAAATAAAAATAAAATTAGACATGCTTATCGGTTAGTAGATTTCGATTTCGTTTCGGTTTTAATCGATTTCAGATCCATTGATATTGAAATCGATTCGAACTGATTCATAATCAGTTCCGATTTTAAAATTTTAACTTCGGACTTAATTCAATTTGGACCAGTTTCGAACCGGTCCGGAACGATTACGACGGATCGATTTTGAAATGGTTTCGAATCATCCTCCTCGAATTTAACTTTCAAATTCATTTAATGTGCTGAAAATCCTATTTTTTTTCTATTACAAAATAATATTGTAGACATGTTAATATACTAAGAATTTTCACCTTTAAATTAGCAACCGGAACCAGATCCACATTGGAACCAGAATCAATTCCGAAATCGTTCTGAATCGATTCCGAAATGATTCCGAAATTAATTAGAATCGAGCCGAACTAGAATCGAAACGACTCCGGTTCGATTACAATCCGAATCGATTTCGATTTCGAATTTAACGAATTAATTCCGATTTAATTCCGGATCGAATTGGTCCGTAAAACATACATAAACACAATAAATAAATAAATAAAACGAGTTAAAAAAAATTACGTGGTAAGAAATGGCAATTTACAAATTGAGTGCTGAGCCTCTTTCCCTATCTGCCGCCCCAATCCCGATGGACTCGCCCTCGCCCTCGCCGTCGCCGCTGATCCAACCTCACCCTCTCGCCGCAGCCGCCTCCTTCCTCCGTCACCATGTCTCTCGCCTCGGCTCTGAGCTCTCCGCTCGCGTCGATCAGGGCCGACGGTTCGTTCTGAGTGCCGCATCACCGCGGGTCTCCTTGCCCCCTTTTGCGGCTGCTTCCGTCGGGTCGGCGGCCGCAGCCTCGCCGTCCCAAGGGAAGCATGCGTTTGATCTCGCACTCAGCGCTGACTACGTGGCGAAGACGCTGGCTGGGACGGCGGTATACACGGTGAGCAACTCGAACAACGAGTTCGTCCTCATTTCCGACCCCAATAATAGCTTCCGGTCCCTTGGGATACTGTGCTTCCGGCAAGAGGACGCTCAGACCCTCCTCGCGCAGGTTCCTTTCTTATCTCTTCGACCTCGGTTTCTCCGCCCGTTGATGCCATATCTACTCCTTTTTTGTATGTTATTTAGATGTGCTCGTCAACTTAAATCTCGTAACTTTTTTTTCTTTTATTTTGGGTTTCCCCTCGTTTTATAGGTTAAGTTGCGGCAGCCCATTTTGGGCAGGGGAGCAAAAGTGGTACCCATTACCCTCGATCAGGTTTTTTTTTTAGGTTCTATTTTAATTGCTCAAATAAATCTTCGCACTCATACTGATTTAACTATCATGGTTTTTTCCCCTGATCTTCAGTTACGGATGCATAATGTTGCTGACAAAATGTGTCATAGACAACTGTAATGCATCCTTGAAAATAGGTTTTTGTTTTTATTTATATTTTTAAGTTGTTAAAAGAAACTGATATGCCTCAACCTTACCGATAAATCAGAATGGAAAGATTTTTTCTATCTATTTGTTCCCCTTTCCCTTTCGATGAAATGTAGTTGGGAGTAGTGGTTGCTTGTAGTGTATCTTGGAAAATCAACTGTCATTTATAATGTCACCCCTAATTGAGGCTTAAGACCAACAAGTAGTAAAAAAAAAGAAGTGTTTTCTTGTTTATTGTTCTAGCAATCTACTTCAATTATAAATTCTGTTCAACTTCTTTCTCAATCTTTGTATGCTGTAATATAACCATTTCCACATTTCTGCTAATGGTGGGACATGAAAATAGTGTAACTAGTGAAGAAAAGTATTTCTTTGGACCATAATCAATGAGTGCGCACCCAATATAAGTCGGTAGACTCTATTGAAATAAAGTGTTGCCTTGACGAAGAAAACAATGAGAACTTACTTTGAATGAGGTTGAGAGGTAATGAACTGCAAGGACCATGAGTTATTATTTGGCCATAGATGACTAGCAGTTATGTCTTAGGAGTAGGTAAGATTAAGTTAATAAAACTAAAAAGGAACATTTTGGCTAATGAAGTGCGGTATAAATATTTACGAAAATGAGAATTATTAAAATGGAAAATTGATGCATTATTATCTTAAGAAACCAGGTGTTGATTCAATATTTGGAAAAATTAGAGAAAATTTATTAGAATGTATAGATGTATTCAAAGAGGACTGATAGGTTCTGTAACTAAATTGAAGTATAGAATAGAAACAATTCAAATTAAACTGAGATGAATCAATAATATTGAAATTGTTGAGGTGCTGGCTTCCAAGTTGGTAAATATATTGGAAATTACCAAGATCCTATATATTCAAGAACAACCTTTGTCGTCCCCACGGGGATGGCGTGTTGGTTGGGGCAGGGCGACACTTGCGAAATGAGCACGGGTCAATTCCGGAGGAGGGTCTTAAACCCCTCCCTAGACTTAGATGGCCCTCCTCTGCCTTGGTCAATCGCGTTAAGGCCAAAGGTCCCCCGCGATTTACCTCCCTCACAATGGTCATAGGACAAGTCGGTGGGGGCCGCTAGGTTGACGGTTCCAACCTTTTGCCAAAGAGCAACCTTTGTCAAATAGGGCTTACGACCATGTTTATAGCTTTTACTTTTTTTTTTCTCAACAAAGAGTATGCTTTGTTCTATTTTAAATTGATTTTACATATTAATTCAGTTTGGTTCTTTTTTTCTAAATCAATCTAAAAAATGATTTAATCTAACTCAATTTGCTTCAAACAAATGGGTAGTCCTACTCATATGTAAAATGACAAGGTAAATTTTGTACGCACAGGATATCAATTAATTAGCAATCATACTAGTTATTATTGTTGTTAATATTACATAATATTTTGATAGTCTTTTCTCTATCAATTTCTGCTCTGTGGGGGAAAAAATAGTGATGTTAATTGACCTCATCAGAAACTTCTGGTTACGTCCCTGTGTTCATGTGAAATCATTTCCAAAGGGCTTGTGCTATACACAAGGATCACTGTTTTATTTAAGACTGCAAGTTTATTATTAAATTTACTTTTATTTTTCTCTCATTTATGAAGTCACAGTACATT
Organism: Wurfbainia villosa; assembly: GCA_025175895.1. Classification (NCBI taxonomy): domain Eukaryota; kingdom Viridiplantae; phylum Streptophyta; class Magnoliopsida; order Zingiberales; family Zingiberaceae; genus Wurfbainia; species Wurfbainia villosa. Next base: position 30,911,099 of record CM045991.1, read on the forward strand.
TCTCCACCCATTCCATTTTGTAGGTTTACATGCTAAAGGTTGAAGGAATTGCTTTTCGATTTTTACCAGATCCTCTTCAGATAAAGAATGCTCTGACGGTAAGTTTTTTGTCGTTCCCACTGCTAGCTTAACATTAGAGTCACATAATCTATTGTGCTATTTTAATCAGATCTGTTAGAAAAAAGTGGTCTCTTCGATGTTGTTTACTTGGAGGGAAGAGGGATAACTGGTTGGAGAGAAGAAAATGACTGGTTGGCATGGGGATCTCTCTCTCTCTATCTCTCTCTCTTTTTGGTCTCCACTTCCATGGAAATTCGGACTGGAAAAAATAGTACAACCTCCTGCAACCTCCTGTCCACTTGCTGTGTCCTTGTTCTTTAAAGTAAATTGCCTCTTATTATCTTTCCTATCCTTACCCTTTCCTCCCTCTCCTTCCAGTTTCCAACCATTTACTCACACTGTCAATTTGTATGATTGTCTAATTTATTTGGTGTTATTTTACTTGCTGCATGAGCAACATTTAACTTTACAGTTCAAATTGTAGATCTGTTGAGTAGGAGCCGTATTCTGTTGACTGTTGGTTTGTTACTTTGTCTTACGGTTTCCTCTCTCATGCTCTTTTGTTTGTCCTGCCATGTATCTGGTGATCTATGAAAACAAGAGGTAATACAGCATGATGTCATCAGCTCAATAGGTCGAAACAATTTTTTTTGGCACATAGTATACCCAATGCGTTATGGTAATAACCTCATAAACTTAATATAGTTATGCATTGTACGTGTATCTTACTGAAGCTACTATTGTTTTTGAGTTCACTAGTTACCTACTACTGCAGTTGTATAAAGCAATCAGGGAGACTGTGCCATTGATTTATTTCAATGCTGAGTACTTTTGCTCGGTAAACAGTGTGTTTGTTATTCACCTGAGATAAATGAATCATCGAATAGCTTGTAATTGTTTACTTGGACAAAAATGATTAGAAAAAAGGTGGAAGAAAAATTGAGAAGAAAGTTCTTCTTCTTCTTAGAAGCAAAATGAGAGAAAGGTGGCAAAGCCATCTAAATCTACCTTTATTTCTTTTCCACCCAAAGCTAGACAGAAAAAAGGGGGGAGACGCCAAAGGGAAGGGATGTGTGACAGATTGTTAGATTTGCCTATGGATGCCCAGACTGGTTGACTGTAATTTGTGTTTCTTTATCTCTTCCTTCCCGTTTTCACTAGTTTAAGTAAATATAAACTAAAATATTTTCTTTGTTAGCTTTTATTTATCCATCTCATGAATTTTATTATTCTTTATAAAATGATTAAGTGTGTTAATTGCCAAAATCCTCAATCTATTGGGTATTTATCTGTCTTTTGTTTTCCTGAATCTTAATGATGACATTTATTCTCATTCTACTCACTAGTATTTGTGATTTTTTCCTTTTTAGTTATTTTTCTTAATTTCTTACCCAAAAGATTCCTGTTTCATTTTTGCCTGTCCTTATGGACTGCATTTTACTAGTTTCAATTTTCAGTTAAGGTCTGCGGATATCTCAAAAGGCTTTGATGGAGTTCCTGTCTTTCAGGTGCAGTCAACTATCAATTCCTTTTTTTTTATTGATTTTATTCGGCTATAGTTGGCTCATATGTGCTGAAGAATGTACTTCTAAGAACTGGAATCAAATCATTATAGGGGTTTTTAGAAGATTTTGTCGATGTAACTGAGAGTAGAAACAAAAAGTGATGCAAGTTTCTAAACGGCATTGCTTGGCAAAAAACAATTTTCAAAATGTATTATAATACATGTTCCTCGAGCATAGAGCCAAAGTCGACTTTTCAATGTATGACAATACATGCTCCTTCGTATGATAAGATAAACTAAATTGTGTCCTTTGGTATTAGTTTCTCTTTTTTCCCATAAAGTCTTATGATACCAAATCTCAGGGTGCCTATTTGCTCACATAACAAAGAATATGATTTTAACTATCTCCTTTACCTTTGTTGTTCTTGGAGTTGAAGTTATTGCAATAACACCTGTGTCACATTCATCACCATAGTGAAAATTAGTAACAATTAATATGATGTTTAAAATCTCCTAGGATATTTCAAAATGGTGCTCAAGGCTCGTTACCTTGTCCATTTTCATCTTCTTTTATTTTTCAGCAATTTTATGTATAGGCCGCTAGCTTATTGTTAAGACTTATTCTAATACCTCATTGTTGTTTCTTACTGATGACAACAATTGATTTTCATGTGCAGTCAGACCTTTTGGTTGTTAAAAAGAAAAATAAGCGCTACTGTCCCATATATTTCCAGAAGGTTAGATAGTTACTACCTTTGACTGCAGAAATGACACCACAAACAAATCTGTAATATACGCAGAGAAGCTTACTAATTCTTTTCTTTAGCAGGAAGACATAGAAAGAGAGCTGCTCAAGGCTTCCAAGTCATCAAGAGGATCAGGATTATATCAAAACATAATGGTGAGAAATTGTCTTTCTATTTAGGGTAAACTTCTCCCCCCTGACACCTTAGACTACATTTTATAGGATGCTCTCCAGACTCTACAAATCTTAGCTAATATCCAACTAGCTCCTCTGACTTTCAATATTGTCGGCATCTCCCCAAATTAGCCTGAATTTACTAATCCAACTCCATTAGGTTTTAATCTATGGATTTGCCCCATGAAATTGGCCATGCGCCTGACGTTGTCCCCTTATTGGAATGAATGAAGGGGTAGATGCGTCAGAACTAGAGTGAGCTAGTTGGGGCATGGCAGGGCCGCATAGATGAACAAGTAGTCTTGCCGTTTTCATTCCAACAAAGAATGATGTTATTCTCGCTCTCTCTTTTTTTTTTTTCCCCAAAAGCACAAATTCAGTATTATCATTTCTTCCACTTGCGACAAAAAGTGTGTGGCATTTATGTGCCACTTTTTCATGGTAATATCATTTATTAATTTTGCCGGTGTCTTTCCTTTGTGTGTTTGTTAGCAAAGGTCAAGCCTTTTATCCCTGCGGGGATGGCACGTTGGCTAGTGCAGCAAAGTTTGCAGCAGAAGAGCATGGGTCGATTCCTCGTGTTGCAGGATGGAAATGTCTGCCCAGGGTCTACCCTCAGCCGCACTAGTTTAACACGTCAAAGCCATAGGCTATCCATGATTTACCACCCTCTCATCGCCGCGGGACAGGCGAGAGGGGGCCCTTGGGGGGAGGGTTTCACTTTTTGCAGCAGTTAGCAAAGGTCAAACCTTTTCGAAGGATCGTAGCCAATTTTTTAAGTTGCTTTTTTCCCCAATTGAACCCTCATAGGTTAGTCAAATTGTTGTTTATTTTAACAATAAAGAATATAATGCTTGCGGGATGAAATTATGGCTTTCCAGTCATATGCAGTAGCAAGTTTCCTTATGGTGATGTGCCAATATCGTGCTGCTGTTTCAAGTTATTTTCAAATGAAAATTGAATGATACCTAGAAGAGGAAGGATTTTGCTTCTCTTGGACAATACCGTAAGATCAACCCTCATCAAGTCATGCAAGAAGTGATTCCAAACGAGTGGCATGATTGATGTTTTCTTATGATTCACGATTCACAAATTTCACATGGTTTTCATGTGGAATGACTAGGTAGTTGAGTGAGCAAGATGGAATAGTCATAGCGAAATATGTTTTCGTCATGAATTGTCTGAATTTGACCAAATTTTTCATGGCTTGTTTGACAACGACATGCATCATAGCGAAGGATCCTAAAGGCTATTGCTAGTACATTGTCGTTGTATGTTTCTGATGGATCATCTAAGTTCTAAACTAAGTTCTCACCCCAAAGCGTCCCAAAAGGCATGAGGGGCAATATGTTATACAGCTCTTGGAAAGAAAAGTGCACAATCTGTGTAAATGTTTAGTAGGGAATCACCAGAGACATCTATTTTGCAAAATAGACGAACCCTCATAACATGGCAACAATGTAAAAATCGGTAAAACTAGGAGGCTTTTCTCAAAAAAAAAAAAGGGTAGATTTGAGATGGTGACCAATAAATGTGATTACCTCTTCTACTTATTTATTTCCTCATTTCCATGTAGGTTGGAAGTTTGGAAGATGTATTGAAAAAGATGGAGGTATAGCCATTCAGTCTTTCCCAAATCCACTTATGTTAAGGTTACACTGCATCTCTTCATTTCAAACTGGTGCTGATTGCAGATGAATGACAAGAATTCTGGATGGGATGATTTGATTTTCATTCCTCCTGGGAAAAGCTACACACAGCACATCAATGAGGTGGCAGCAGCCTGATGCGCATGGCTTAGGTGTGCTGGTGCGTCGCATTGCACAGAAGGGATACTGAGGTGAGTCGTCTATACTCTCTCCCAGCTCTCAATCATACCAGGTCATCCATCGGCTACCATTTTTTTTCATCATCAGACTGATTTTTGACTCTCAAAGGCGTATTCAAGTGAGTTTAATCTGGAGGTTTAGAAAACTTGTTCCACAACAGCAATTTGAGGGTGTTAGGGCAAAAGGAAACTTACTGGTTAGAGTGCATTGATAATTAATACTATCCAGGGGATGAATAAATTTCATTCTTTTCCTGTTTCTTTGCTCCATCGTTCTTCATTGCAAAATTTTGGCTTTGATCTTAATTTTTCTTCTGCAAAAATGCATGTGTTCATGGCTACCATTCCCTTGCGATCGTTTTGAACATGATTTGGAAGTTACAAATTGACTTCATTTTTTTGGTCAGGTCATGTCGGTTTAACATGTAGGCAGGCCAAATAGCTGCTGGATATTTTTGCATTACGATTCTAGTGTTAAATTTTGTATTCATAAATAGAGGCCAACAAATGCCACAATAAATGAATTAACACACGCAACTGCCCAAGGGAAGGTTGAAATATTCCTCCATTAGAAGATCGACATGACTATGTATCTGTCTCTTCTAGTTCAGCCCAAGCATTGCAAGTCACATGATTGGTCACATTAATTGTGATTCCACTCTTGACAATGAATGCTCCGTACGTCAGGCATGTTTGAGTTGGTGGATTTCTGTGGTGACTAAAACAGAAACGATCTAATTTTTATTTTTTGGATTTAAATGATTTTTTTATAATCATGTCAAGGTTCATAAAATTATTCATGATTTATCTTTCTCACAATGATCATGGAACAGATCGATAGTGATTGTGAGATCGACAACTTCAATCTTTTTGTAATTAGTAGATTTCTAAATTTTTGTTTGTAGGTTTTTGATCTGATTAATTTTGATGAGATAATCGTTTCGATTTTATGGAAATTTTTTATTGATTATTTGGATAAATTCAGAAAGTCTTCATGGTGGTTAAGTTAAGTTCAATGTATATAATTTATTATTTTATTTGAAAGAAATTTTTATAAATTAGCTCGAGAGAATTCTCGAGTCTTTTTATTTGAGAGATGTACATCGGATCTCGTGTACATTTTAATTGTTTAAATACCTTTAATTAAAGAGAGGTTTCTGGCACCACGAGGAAGAGAATCTTTGGATCACTGATGAGGGAATGGAATATCGAGGTAGCCTGTAATTTAAGATCGCGCAATATTTTTAAAATTTCCAAATTATTTTTGTTTTATTAACAAAATAAGAGAAATATAGGTTTTACAAAATTTATTATAGCGAATATGTTTGGCTGTAACAGTTAAAATACATCATCTTTAATGTCGAGTTTATTTGTATTTTTTATTTTAATTTTTGTTCCTTTTTAAGAAAAAAGTCCCCCGAAGTAGTAAACCGGGGGCTGCTAGTTTTCTCTACTCGGAGCTGGGTCGGCTTGAACCGAACCGACACTCCCTAAATTTAAAGCAATCGACGTTCAATGATTGCGCCATCGGCGTGTAGAAAAAAAAAACACAAAGAAAAACGTTGCCAGTGGGGCATCGGCTTCTTCTTCGTTCGTCAATGGATTCTCAGTCCTAATTCTCGTCTCTGAGTTTGTCCTTCTCCCACCACCGACGACCAGCAGCGACCAGCGGCCTTCAGATCTGACGCAACCACTGCCGTTGTTCCGCCGAGTCGCAGGGGCGATTTCTCGGGCCATGGTCGATAAATTTCTCGGCGGTGCGTCAACGCGGCCGCTCCTGGTGGGCGCCGCCCTCACCGTCGTCGTCCTCCTGTTTTTTATCTCGGGAGCCACTCGCAGTCTGCCGCTCGATTCGCTCATTCGCAGCAGCAGCAGCTTCTCGCCCCCTGAGCGAGGTGAGATTCCAAGAAGTTTTTTTTGTTCGGCTGTTCTAAGGATTTGAGCTCTTCGATTTCATATACTGAATAAAAATCAAGATCATCGTCTACTAGACATCCTTTGCTGTGATCGGACATCGCCCTTCTTTCTCTTTTTCTTTCACCGAGAAATAAAGTTTTTTGTCGGTCAATTTTGCTTTTTGTGCGTTGCAGATAGCAAGAATTGCTCTGCAGCGGCGGCGGCGGCGGCGGCAGATACCGGCGATCCGCCACCGCGGCTGGACAAGCTTCTCGGCGGCCTCCTCAGGCCTGACTTCGACGAAGCCTCCTGCGTGAGCCGTTACCAGTCTTCCCAATTCTGGCACTCCAATCACACCCCTTCCTCTTACCTCCTCCGAAAGCTTCGGAGCTACGAAGCCCTCCACAAGAAGTGCGGCCCCAACTCCGAACTCTTCAACCGGAGCCTCCCCCGCCTCAACGCCAGCACCGGCGGCGAGGGCGGAAACTCCGAGTGTAACTATGTGGTGTGGCTCCAAGCCGGTGGCCTCGGCAACCGACTCATCGCCCTCGTCTCTGCTTTCCTCTACGCCCTCCTCAACGACAAGGTTCTCCTCCTCAGCGTCCCCGGCGACCTCCACGACACCTTGTGCGAGCCATTCCCGGACACCTCATGGGCTCTGCCGTCCAATTTCCCCATCTCCAACTTCGAGACCCATGACTTCTACGGCCAGTCGGCGCGCAGCTACGGCAACTTGCTCAAGAACAAGGTGATCAGCAGAAATAGCACTGAAAGGGCATCATTGCCGCCTTTTCTCTACCTCCACCTGACCCATGACGCCGGCGACTCAGACAAAATGTTCTATTGCGAGGACGCGCAGTCCCTGTTCCAAAACTTCACCTGGATTTTCTTGAGGTCGAACCAGTATTTCGCGCCGGCTCTCTTCCTGATGCCGCAGCACGATGAGGAGCTCTCGAAGCTGTTCCCGGAGAAGGAGACGGTGTTCCACCATTTGGGCAGGTACCTTCTTCACCCCACCAACTCCGTTTGGGGCTACGCGACGAGGTACTACGAGGCCTATTTAGCCAACGGCCGGGACAGACTTGGGATTCAAGTTCGAATTTTTCCCAACGCGCCGGTCAAATTCGAGCTCATGCTCGCCCAAATCATCGACTGCACGCTGAAAGAAGGCATCTTGCCGACCACCCTGATCGACGCGCCGGCGAACTCCTCGACGGCGATGGGAACGAAGCCGAAGGCGGTGCTGGTGACGAGTCTCCAGACGGGCTACTTCGAGACGCTCCGGAACATGTACTACGAGCGGGCGACGGCGACCGGCGAGGTGGTGGGCGTGTACCAGCCGAGCCACGAGGAGAAGCAGCGGACGGAGCGGCAGGGGCACAACGCCAAGGCACTGGCGGAGATGTACCTGTTGAGCTTCAGCGACACGCTGGTGACGAGCGCGTTCTCCACGTTCGGGTACGTGGCGCAGGGCCTCGCCGGCCTGCGGCCCTGGATCGTGCTGCGTCCGGACGACAGAAATAGCCCGGCTTGCCGGCGGGCATCGTCGATGGAGCCTTGCTTCCATTTTGCGCCGGCGTACGACTGCAAGGCGGGGAGGGACGTGGACAAGGGGAAGGTCGTTCCGCACGTCAGGCACTGCGAGGATTTGAACTTCCATTGGGGGCTCAAACTGTTCGATTAGGATCAAAGAAGAAGAAGATAGAATCGATCGATGCCGTGAGCAATTATTCTTAATTATTTATTGTCAAATATTGTTCATGATCACGAGGGAGATATACCCATGTTCTTGTTCGTAGGAGAATTATACAATAATTTATCCTAATTTCGATCTTTCTTTCCGTTGATTTAAGGAAATCTTCGAGCTCTTTCTAATTTTGACCATTTGTTGTTGCTATTAAAAGGAAAATAGCAGTTGTGATTTATAGTTGCGACCATTAGTTGTTGCTATTAAAAGTAAAATAGCGGTTGCGATTTATAGTTACCATATTACAACGTTGACTACGTTGAATAGAATTTCACTTTTTGCCATATTATATTTTAACTATTACAATTCATAGTGACTATAATATTATTCTAAGAAATAATTTGAATAACAAAAATAAGATATTATTTTAATGATTAATAGAAAAGGAAACGATTTTAATAAAAAAAAAGTGTGATTTAGCTTTTTTATTTTTATTTTTTAATAATAATTTTGGCAAGAAAATCAAAATCGATTCTTATATTTTTTTATTAATAATTCAAGGATGAAAATATATTTTTGTAGTATTCTGACATTTTGAATAAAGGTAAAGTTCAGGGGGGGAAATGAGAAATGGAGGTATCCCTGCCGCACTCCAGCTGCCTTAAATGGCGTCATGGTTTGCGCCGTAACAAGATGCATGGTTTGGATCGAGAGAGGCAAACCCAGAAGGGATTGCAAAGATCTACACTCGCAAATTTCCGATTTCAGCGAGACGAATGCGTATTGATTCTGTGGAGGATTTCTATTTGGTTTTCGCAATCGAAGGGAGGCAGCACGGCGATGGAGATGGCGAAGCAGATGGAAGCGCCGCCTGGGAGGCGGCGGCCGCCGCATTCGACGTCCGAGGCCAAGAAGGGAGGAAGGGACGGATGGAAGGCGAACGATTGGCTCGGAGGGACAAAGCCGCTGCTGGTGTTTGTTTTATTCGCCCTCGTCCTCCTTCTCACTGTGCTATCGGGAGTCCGTCGCGTTTCGCTCCTTGATCGGCTCCTCGCACGACCACCAGAAGCGGAGCAAGAAGGTGAATCCCTTGATCTCTTCTTCGATTTCTCCATTCCTGTTCCCGTTGACCCAAAGAAGTAGGGAATCGTATCTCTTGGATTTCTTCTAGGGTTGGAAATGTTGGCGATTTGATTCGCCATTTGGGGAGAAGCCGGAAATGGAAGATCACGCTACTTTTACATTGCAACTTCTAGGGTTTGGTCCGTCCTCATTCGACTCCTGGAACTCGAGCGGCCAGTGTTTCACTGTTCTATCGATCACGGATAAAAGACGCGTCTTTCTCTATCTCGTTGATCCATCGCATCCGACTTTGCTCTTTCGAGATCTCTTGGCTTCGTTGCCTTGATCATCGTCCCGATGCCTTTAGATCATATGTTTTTGATAAAAAAAAACAAAATCTTTACGGTGCTTTTCTGCAACATTTCTTCCGTAGCAATCTCTGCTACTGTTGTCGCTCGATCCTTCAATCCGACAAATATCAAAATCAAAATCTTCGGTTTCTGTTAGCTTTCATCGTAAGACGATGCGTTTGACAGGCCAAAATCTCTGTCTTCTCTCTCAGAATCGGCTCTGCGATTGATTATGTTTCTCTTTCTGCCGAAATGATCCGTTTTTAATCGTATATCTCCTCTCTTTAAACTGACTTCTTACAATATTGCTTTTTTTTTTGCGATCAAGGTTCAGTAGACGAGTCTCTCGCTGGTCTGCTCTCCCTCGCATTCGATGAAGCCTCTTGCAGAAGCCGATTTGAGTCTGCGAAACTGTTGAAACCTCTAAACCACACCCCTTCTCCGTATCTCTTAGAGAAGCTGCGAAGCTACGAAGCTCTCCACAAAAAATGTGGCCCGAACACCGAGCTCTACGGCGAGAGCATCAGGCAGTTGAACTCCAACCGCAGCAGCGGACCATCGGAGTGCAACTACGTGGTGTGGATGCCGCAGGATGGCTTAGGCAACCGGATGATCAGCATAACCTCCGCTTTCCTCTACGCTCTCCTCAACGACAAAGTCCTACTGCTCTTCTTCCCGGACTACATGAAAGGCCTCTTCTGCGAGCCGTTCCCCGACACCACTTGGCTTCTACCTCCTGATTTCCCTATCAAGCATATGACATGGAGCTTCGAGAAGGACGCTAATCGATTTGGAAATTTGCTCAGGGATAAGATCCTCAGTGACGAAATGAACATCACCAGTGCTTCATTTCCGATGCCCGCTTATCTGTACCTTCACCTCGTGCATAAGAATGACGACTACGACAGGTTGTTCTACTGCGAAGATGGTCAGCTGCTGCTCCAGCAGTTCCCTTGGTTATTGCTGAGATCGAACCAGTATTTTGTTCCAGCTTTGTTTCTGCTACCGATGTTCGAACAGGAACTCAGCTTGCTCTTCCCTGAGAAGACGACCGTGTTTCATCTCTTGGGAAGGTATCTTTTCCATCCATCCAACAAAGTTTGGGGCCACATAACAAGGTACTTCGAAGCGTATCTAGCAAATGCAGAAGAAATACTGGGCGTCCAGATCCGGACATTTGCAGATGTCGATCCCGACAGCCACTCGAGTTATATAATGAACTGCGCGCTCTCAAAAAACTTGCTGCCCGGTCTGGATAAGAAAGACGACGGCGCCGCCGCCGGCGCTGCTCTTTCAGACGCCATCGGAGTCAAGCCAAAAGCTGTTCTCGTGACCAGTCTGAAGAGCGAGTACTTCGAGAGGATAAGGGACATGTACTACGGGAACGCGACGGTGACAGGAGAGGTGATCGGCGTTTATCAGCCGAGCCATGAAGAGAAACAGCTCACAGAAAAGTTGGATCACAACGTGAAGGCTCTGGCAGAGATTTATCTTTTGAGCTTGAGCGACTCGTTGATTACGAGTCAGTATTCGACCTTTGGGTATGTGGCGCAAGGGCTCGGTGGAATTCGGCCATGGATGCTTGTAAAGACCGATGACAGGAACCTCTGCCTGCAATCCTCGACGATGGAACCGTGCTTCCACTTCCCTCCCTCGTTTGACTGCAAGTCGAGAAGGAAACTGGACGTCGGCTCCGTGGTTCCATATTTGAGGCACTGCGAAGACATGGCCCGTGGTATCAAATTGTTTTGAGCCCATCTACTGAATATTCGCCATGTTCTTGGAATCTAAAGAGAGTACTGGTAGCGTATAAAACTAATTCGGTGTAAATCTGTAAAATGTTGGAATCTCAATCTAATGATTTCTATCGATCTATTCTATGAATATTATGAGAAAATTAAATTATGAAGAATTCTATTAGTCTTGACGTAATGACTAAGATATATGAGATTATCATCTGAATTCAAAAAAAAACTTTTAGATCTTCTTTTGAAATCGATCCATGTTATTTTTATAGACATCGTTATATCTTAACCACCATATCATCCCGTGGAAACTATACTTAAGGATTTTCATAAGGAATTTCAAGTAAAGATAATTATCTTTGAGAAGGATGTAATTCGTCGTCCATCTCAATAAGAATATTTTTTATGCTTATAAATTATATTTTAAATTTATGTGATAGATATTTTAAAAAAAAAACTTCCTAATTCTAAAATTAATCAGGTAAAATTTGAATGCTTTTATTATAAAAAAAATAAATTAATTAATTGTCCCAAAGCTAAGAATGATTTCATATGCACCATCATTTTATATCAAATTATTGGTAAAATAGTCAATAGAATGGATCTCCATTAATAGAGATGGCAATTGGATTGGCCTTCTCACACAGACTGAATGCTTAAGATATAAAGAAATTAACAAGTAAAAATTATCTTGAACATTTTATAGATTTTTTGTTTGTTTGTTTTTTAAAATAAATGACTCGAGTTTGACCAACTTAGATACAATTTAACTCAACATACCAGGAAAATTGGTCAACTCTCATGTCTTCTATTTCTAATCGCCATAAAATGAATACTATGAAGTCAAACTTGGGAAAGATTTTCAGTGTACGATGTATAAAACTCGATTACTAAACCAAAATTGATGAGTTTTACTGCTACAATCAAGTTGTCCTTTTCCAAACTGCAACATTCAATTGCATTGCGGACTAAATCACAAAAGCTAAACAAGTGCCTCTATATCATGATCATGTGAAACGGAACGACAGAAATCTAAACATGGACTTTGTCCCTTTGAATCTGAATTGTAAGCTACGGTTTTCCCTCAAACACTTATTAACTGTGGTGATTAAAATCAAAATCCTGCTGACTGAACTGCAGGAAATGTATCAGAAAGATGAAAGGCCAGAGATTTGCCGAAGCTTTTCATAAGACACCCAGAAAACAAACTGCCAAGGCCCTAGCCTTGCCCACGTAGGGAAAAAGCCCTTCCATACGGCACTAAGACCTTCGTGCTTGACCGTCTTGTACAAACAATCAAAAGAATTTCTGTATAAAGCTTCCTCTCCGCCAGAAGCCTGATTCATCATTCTTGTTTTAACAACATCCGGTGGGCAGCTTAGAAAGGTCGAACAAAGGCCCGACGCAACCGAAGCCAATGTATGAGCGTATGTATTGTCGTCACAAAGACCTCTGCGGATGATAAAATGCTTTGCTTGATCATAGCATGTCAGTTCTCCCATATTGACCAAAAATGCTCGTTGGGCATTAGGAACCACTCCAGTCCAAAGTCCTCGGAAACCTTCCTCCTGGACAATCTTTCTCAATGCATCGAGCACTCCGGCATACCTTGGTCGGCTAGAGGTGTTTAAAAGGCGGCCATCTGCTTGCATTCTAACCTTGATAAGATCAGCAGGACTTGCCAGAATCTGCAAGTGAACCAAAAAGTTAAACACTGATTATCTCCAACATAAACCATAAGTCAATGCATATATTAGGCAGTCCATTGCTATATTCAAGTACATGGTGCATTGCATTTGATCAAACCAGAATAAAATTGTGACGTTGAGATTACAACAGGCTAAACAAGTGTATCCTGATCCAAAAGGGTTCACCTAGTACTTCCTGTTTCCTCGGTCTTTTACAGCATTCCATGATTCTGGCAAACATCAGCATTCAATTCTTATCTGTTAGCGTTTGGTGAGCGCTTACTTGTCCTAGTGTTAGTCTGAATATGGTTTGATGCATGATGGGGGTGGAAAGGGCAACTGATTTAGAGAAGGAACAAAATTCAGATTATCTGGGTTGTCCAGAAAAGATCATGAAGGAAAGTGAGAAAAAACTTATATTTACTTTATTCTCAGAGTAGTCAAGATAACAAATAATGAAGATGTTTTGTGATTTAGTGTTTCATCACAACTAGGAATTAGTTTGAGTAGAATAGTATAATGGCAGTGAAAATAAATACACAATGAAGAATCTAAGCCAGTCTAATTATTAAACTACCAAATGTTGCTTCAAGTACCTCCAGTCGTAGCTAAGTGTCTGCAAAGGTAGATCAACTTGAAAGCTTGTTCTTAAATATTGGTCCTTTTATTAGTTAACTTCAGCATATAAAACTTCCATAAGTAAACAAATTCACAGAAAATGTGATAGAATATGTTCAAGAGTGGATAAGTTGAACAACTATGAATTAACTCAGCCTTGGCCATACTAGATGGCTGTTCAAAATATTTCTCGTTTGAAGCACCATCACCAAGTTGATTTCCCGTGCTTAATAACCCAAGACTGACAATAACCATTTGAATTGTTAATTATAAGCCATCAAAGTTGGGACAAAAATGACTTTATGGAACTGATGCTAGCCATCAAGAAGAACAAGGCGGCCAGTATTCTTCAAGAAACACATTTTTTCGAACTATTCGAGTATGCAGCAAATAGCAAGTTAATAGAATCTAAACCAATAGCCTCCTGTTATGTCATCAACTATCATGCATTAAAGTTTATCTAAAGTTTACAAGTTTAGTTTGATTAGTTCATACCTGTGCCAACTATCTAGTTACCTTGAAATGTTTCATAAACTCACTTTCTCTCTCACATTCTTTGCTCCAAAATAAAAATAAAAAAATGTAGCACTACATGAGCTAAGTTAGTTATCTATGAACAATTACAGCTGATTGTGAATTGGGAGAGACTAAAATTAAGTAGAACAACTCATATAACAGGAGTGTCGATGTTATCTATAACTAAGAAAAATAGAGTTTATGCAAATCGATAACCGCATGTGCACTGATGAGGCAGCAGAATTGAGGTTCTGCAGCCTCCGTATAACCTCCCACAGAAACTGAATTAGAAAGCCAACAGATTTAGATCCAACACAATAGGAATTGCATGATCTTTTCCCGCATTTGACATGCAAGAAAAAACATCATATCACATAATGTGCGGAAGTATAGTTACATATTTCTTGATAGCTGACTTGGGAAATCTTGTAATTTCCAGCAATGAAAAATTGTTACGCCAAAAGAAACGATCTTGTTTAGCATACGGGAGGCTGTAAAATGAAGCTTACCTGAGCGATAACGCCAGAGACGCCTCCTGCTAGCGCCTTTCCGAAGAGAGATCCGTCGAAGGCAGCAGCGCCCCGGAGGTACTCGTACCCGACGATCCGCAGAGGGGTGTAAAAGAGGTGGCGGAAGAGGGCAGGAGGAAGGCCGCTGTAGAAGCCCAAAACGCCTCCCTTCCTCCAGATCTCGGCGGCGACACCGAAGGAGTTCCCAACGATCGGACGAGGGAGGGAGGTGGGGCGAGGGGACTCTCCGCGGAGCTGAAGGCGCGTCTTTATGATGTCGATGGGAAAAGTGGAGGTCTCCGCCACTGCGGCGGAGACCGAGGCCAGCCCGATCTTGGAGGCTGTTCGGAGCTCCGTCGCTTGTTTATGGCCGTCTGCGCCTCCGCCCATTTTGGGGCTTGAATCGAAGAGGGGGAATTAATGTTTATTTAGTCCCACATCGATAGAAGACACGGTAGGCACAGAACATCGCCCTTATAAAAGAAAACCAGCCCATCACGTTATAGTCATCTTTGCGCTTGGGGCAATGTCGCAGCTCATGAGGTTATAACCGAGGCGCGACAATTGCTGGTTGAAAACTATTTCCAAACCCCCTCTTTGGCCTGGGTTCAGCCCAGCGCCATCGAGAATTTCTGGAAGGGTTCCCTCTAAAAAAGGGTAAAGCCCTGCAATTCCAATTTCTTAAATTTTTGCGATGACTGCAGCGTATGACCCATCATCTGTTTCCTTGTAGAAAATGCCTCTATATACAACAAACACTGGTACTCGGCTCTTTGTTTTTCTTTAAAAAAAAAAATTTTGTAACATAGCAACAACTGGCATAAAATACTGCCGGCAAAGAATAGATCTACAACAACATAATTTAAGTCGTTAACAAGCAGTTCAGTGAAATGATATTGACGAACTCTGCCACCAATATACACAAATACCCTACAAGCGAAAGCTGTGGATGCCACCATGTTCTACCATGGACCTGTTCGTGTCCTCCTCAAGCAACGCTTCTTTGGTTCATTTTGCTGGCTCATCATCTGCAATTTCTGTTATGACGAAACAAATTAAGTGCAATTGTACAAAAATTTCAACCAAATTAATTTTACATAATCTAAAGAACATGAAGCAAAGCTAAGTGGTAGTCTGGTTACAGTAAACATACGTCATATGTTCCAACCACTTGGAATAACTTTATATGGATAACCTTCAGAATATCAAGTCAACAATTCTCATTTCATTATGTTAAATTATAAATTTTTGTTTTACTTCCAGTCATACAACTTTGATTCTAATTGCTTAAAATGTCAACAGGTTTGAATTGGATTGGATTAAAATAAACAAAAAAGGAAAAGAATTAGATCAATGGGAATCATAAGAAGGGGTTGGTTTACCTGGTTCTTCTGTATCTCCGCCATCTCAGCCTGAAAAGGAAGAAAAAACAATGGCATAAAGCTTGAATAAGAGAACCATATTCAAAGTTACATCAGTGGTACAAAATATGACTTGTGTAAGACGCAAGTTTCCACATGCTAATCCTATTTATATGTTCGATGCAACGCAGCTAAAACAGACGATACAATTACCTATCCTCATTGATGTTGGTATGGATGAAGTTATCAGGCTCAATCTGCTATTTATTTCGCAGATCTCACCTCAATTTCTCTGTTTGACTGATAAAATGACAAAAATAATAAAGACATCAACCAGCTAAATTTTCTAGTTTTGCAATCGATATTGAAAAATAACATCAAAACAGTATTCAATATGAGCACCACAATGACCTCGGCAATTCAGATAGTTGCCTAGAACTTGTAAATCGGGTAAATTTGAGAACATGGAAGAGAAAATGTAAGTATTGATGTGGTTCCGTAATATGCACCTGTTTTTTCTGCAATTCTTGGTTTTGCTCTTTGAGTTTTGCTATTTCTGCTTCCAATTCCATAGTATAAGCCTTAATCCAAAACATAGAGATCGATAAGAATTCGGAAGAGAAAAATTCAAAGTCAAGCTAAATAAGAGCAACAAATATAAAGAAGAAAGAACATCCAGAAATAGCTATTTCTGCTATTTCTGCTTCCTTTTGTTGTTGCAGTCCACAAAAGGACATAGCACAAAGCTCCTTAAACACGCCAACATGCAACAACAACATGTTCATGAAATCAACATAAAGATGTCAAAACTATGAAAAACAGGCGTTCTAGATTTACTTTTCTGACCAAAGAGCATAGATGTTGAATAACTTCCAAAATACTTCTGGAGTACTTCCTACTAAATGGACTTTCAGTCTCCTCAAGAAACGTGATTACACTTTATTTTGTTCTTCTACTTTATACCATCACGTTGATTATCAAGTTGATCTATCTTTATTTTCTATAGATGTTTCTCCATCTCTTCTCCATTCGAGATACTACTGCGATGTTAAGTAAACTCTGGCTGTCATTAATGCATATGTTAATCAGTACTGACTTCGTATTGCAATAAGCTGGCACGAAACACCAGCAGAACCAAGAGAAAGCCAAGATACAACCATGATAAACAATATAAAGATCCAATGTAAGAAAAGAATATTTTAAAGAATAAGACATTAAGATCACAGTAAAATCACCTGCTTCCGTGCCCGAGATCTAGCAGCTGATTCCCTGTTTTTGATCATCCTCCTTTGTCTCCTCTCCACAACCTTCTCGATAGCCCCACTGGACTTCCTTCCCCTCACCTCGCCGCTGAACACATATGGAACAGGTGATACAGAAGACATGTCCCCATTTCCCTTCTCAATTCCATCAGAAGGCAAAGGATTCATGGGCGAACCCGATGCCTTTGTGACTCCTGCAGCACCGAGGCCAGCCATCCCAGTCATTCTGTTGCGCAAGCCGGCATGGCTAAACCCATCAAGCCTTCCGCTTGCCGTCCCCAGTGGGTTCCCCAAGTCCACGCTAATTCCCAACGGCATGGCAGGCTCATATAGTCTCGTCATCCCCAAATTGGAAGTTGAACCTTGAGGAACTGAAGCCACCAAGTTTCCATCACTTCGGTTTGAACCCTGATTGAATTCCAGAGTAAGAGCGAAAGAAGCTTTCTGGGCAGACAAATCGCCAAAACATATGTTGGTGCTGGTACTTCCGTTGCCCGCTGGCATCTGCGACGGCGGCAGTTCCTCTCGCACAACTCCAGCCCGCACCAAGAACTCCTCGAGCGTCATCTCCCCGAGGGTTGGTTGCCGCGGGACTTCCGCGCCGCCCGCAGAAGGCCCCTGGCTGGACGAATTAGGTCCGACGAGGTCACGCCACACCTCGTCTACAGTCTTCTGACTGAGGGTCCGGGGCAAGGTCAGCGAGCCCTGCCGCTGGATGCCAGACCCCACGCCGCCGCTTGCCTCACCAAGGGCCGTGGTCATGGCGTATCCCTCCTCGGCCGTCCAAATGTTCTTGAGCAGCTCATCCATGTTCATCGACCCGAACTCCTTCCCGATCCCGCCGAGCGTGCTCTGGAACTCGTCCAACGTCAGCGCGTAGATCGATCCCTGTCGCGTCAGCGGCGTCTGAGAAGGCGCCATCGCATGTCCGCCGGATCCATCCATGGCCCCAAAATTCATCGCTCCTCAGCACCTACGATCCCACCCAAAAGTCCAAATCAAACAGCAGCATCAAAAATTCTCGACAAAATCAACTAAATCCTCGCACAAACACAAACAATCCGGCAGTGACCACACTCCCCGCCCCCAATATTTTACACGAATCATCATCTTAAACTAACCCCAGCAAATCGCGCTTGCCAAAAATAGCAAATCCCTATCCAAATCCTTATCATCTCCCAGGAAAAGCACCATCGAAAGAGATGAGAAGGAGAGAGAGAGCGGAGAGGGGACCTACTTTCTCTTGGTACGCGTCTCCGCTCTACGGCCGCTCCGGCGAAGTTGACCCGCTGCGTCGTGGACGGCCAGGTGGCGGATAGCAGCGATGCGCCGGCATATAAAAAAGGGGCCGTCACCGTTTGCCGGTGGTGGCCTCTCGCGACGTGGCGCGCTCTGGCGGACGCAGCGATGGCCGTGGGTCCACTCGAGCCTCCCCCCAACGTGCCGCGCTTCTCAGCCGTCCAATTCCACTCCCCCGGAACGAGAGGACCATGTGTACGACCAGATAAGGACGCGGAGTTTTTAATTGCGAGGCGACGATTGCCGCGGATGAAGCGGAATAAATCTGCGTGTCTGACTTTTTATCTTTTCTCTGCACCCTCGGATTTTGATCCGACGGTCGAAAAAGAGGATGGCGATGAAGTGTTTGCACGTGATTATTATGTGGCTGCGAATGTTATTAATTTATTAAAATATTATATCGAACTTAGATTTCATGTACTTTTATGGAAGTCGAAAGATTACTTTTTTAGTTTGAGAATTTAAGATTGATGATTCATTCAGTTATCGTATTTAGACATTAATACGAAAAGGCAATGATCGATCGAAAATAAGTTGTAGATATATAATTAACAATGACCAACATTAATTCTTTTTTCTTTCTAGATAAATTGCATTATTTTTTATGAGGCTTTTTATTTATTCTAATTATTGATGAATTATAAAATGTATATTATAGACATAATTTAATCCTTTTTTCAAAAAAAATAAAATAATTGGGCCAGGTTTGGTCCAAATCTACTTGGTTTACTAATCTATGTGATGGGCCGAGATTTGTCCAGCCCACAATTAATTGGGCTTTAGATTACGAATTCCTAATAATTAAAAGAAAACAAGCTAAATATTTGTCCATCAATCCTTTTTTTTTTAGCTGATTTAAAATTATTAGATCGCTCGCGGGAAGATCTGTCATATTTGCACTTGCACAGTGGCATGCAGGCATGGCAGACGAAGTGGGAACAGTAAAGAAACAGTTGCACTGCAACACCATGCAATTATTTGGTTAGGGTTTGCAGGCTTTACCATGCATGATGTTCCACAGCTTGTCCACGTCTGCTAGTGTCTCAAATGCAGCTCCATTATGCATTCATGGCGGAATACATATACGTAGATGAACAGTGAGAGACTTGAAGAAGAAAGAGGAAGAAGGTGATGACTGATGAGCATGTGATGGCAACAGACTCTGTGACTGTGTGTGTATGCCTTTTCCAACAGGGCGGGAAAGAGAGATGTTGGATTCTGGAATTTAGGATCAAATCTTCTTCTTGCTGAGGTGGACGACAAGGCTGCGAACGCAGGGGGCCCTCCCTCTCTCTCTCTCTCTCTCTCTCTGCTAAGTTTTTACTACTGTGCTACGCACTAGAGACAAGGTGAAATTATTGGATCAAAATAATGGTTTGATCATGAACATAAATGAATGTCCTTAAACGGTGAAGTAGCCAGTGGAAGTGCACTGTTCAGTGTTCAATCGGAGGCCATGCTCTGTTAGTGCCGTGAAATTGATAATATTTGAGAAGGTCAAAAGATCAAAAAGATATATATATTTTTTTTCTGCTGCAAAATCTGAATCCCTGTTCGCACACAGAAGCCACGTTCTGGTGCTCCTCGTATTATTCTGCTCTAGTCAAATGGCCACAGAAACTGGGATGTCAGCTTCTTAAATGCATGAGCTGTTGCAGAGACCAGTGAGACGCCGTGACAGTGGAGGAGGAAGATGATGAGACGAAGAAGAAGAAGATGGATAAACTCAGCTCCTTTTGATTATCTCTCTCAAATCCTGGGATATAAAACAGACATCTCATCGATAGGCTACTGCATGCAGAGGAATCAATAGCAAGCATCCCTCGGGACCTGCAGCTAGACGTTGCATGCTCTCTTCTCCAGAACTCGCCTGCCTTACATGCTCTCTGCTCTGCTACGCGACCATCTCGCTCATTAATTAATTTCTCAATCAGCTTCTTCCATTCGCTAGCCTCCGAAGGGAGGTTTAAGAAATTGAAATTGGCGTTAGAAAGTGGCAGAGATGCGTCCGTAGGCTGTCCTCTTGCATCGGTCTCGTCGAACGCCGTGCAACTTTTGCTCGCCGTGGCGTCGGTGTCCATGGACGGGCCCTGCTCGAGGCTTGGCGGAGCAAAAGGTTTGTAGAATTAGAGCACAATCTCGAAAGTGATGAACCCTGACTGAATCGGTCATGTCGCTGGAGACTGGAGAGTCGAGTCAATTACAGAGCCGCAGGAAAAAGTACCTGCGTTGGAGCATTAAAACAGCACAGGCACAGCTCCAAATCGCCCTCAGTATATTAGATTCCATGGCTGATGTGTGTCTTCTGCCACATCGATCGCAACCTTTGAGCATACAGTGAATCTGAAGATGAATGATCATGCATGGTGGACCGGCGGCACAAATTTATGAGCTTTGGAACAGTACAGAGCATAAGCCACTGCCGCAGCGGATGTAATAAATTAGTAAGCTTGTGGCGAAGACAGCAGAGTGGAAGAGGAAAAAAAGAAAGAAAAAAAAACAGGGGAGGAAGCGCCTCACGGGTTCATATCGAAAGTCGAAGCTAAACCTCCATGTAAACCTCGCCCCTTTTCTTCAACTATCTCTCCTGCTCCTTCTCTTTCCCCGACGCCGGACCGACACATATTCCTCCCGTCTTCTTCCTTCCTCCACACAAACATCAAGGCGCATCGGAGCCGGAAGCATTGACAATAGACGGCGAGGCCATGCCGCTCTCTGTTGTTTCCAGCGCGATGGAGGGATGTTGGGAAGGCGCATCGGGAGGGGAAGTGGCGGAGGCGCACAAGCCGGTGCCAGCGCCGTTCCTGACGAAGACGTATCAGCTGGTGGACGACTCCGCTACTGGCCACATCGTGTCGTGGGGCGACGACCAGGGTTCCACGTTCGTGGTGTGGCGGCCGCCGGAGTTCGCCAGCGACGTTCTTCCCAACTACTTCAAGCACAATAATTTTTCTAGCTTCGTCCGCCAACTCAACACCTACGTACGTGATCACATTATTGCTATGTTGATGTTAAATTTTGTGATTTTTTTTTTGAAAAATTTGCATCGCTGATGAGATTATTTTTGTGGCAGGGGTTTCGCAAGGTGGTGCCGGAGAGGTGGGAGTTTGCGAACGAGTTCTTTAAGAAGGGAGAGAAGCACTTGCTCTGCGAAATCCATCGCCGCAAGTCCTCTGCTGCATCGCCGTCTCTGTTCCCGCTCTACGGCGGCCACCACTTCGACGAGTACGGGCTCGCCGGCTCACCCGTCTGGCAGCACGACGTCGCCGTCACCGCTCCACCGTCGCGAATACTCCTCATCGGAGGCAACGACGTCGGTACCGGAGCTGCTAATGCTGGCGGAGGGCAGCCGACGGCGGCGTACGCGTTGGCAGAGGAAAATGACAGATTGCGATGGAGCAACGCGACGCTGATGTCGGAGCTGGCGCACATGCGGAAGCTCTACAACGACATCATCTACTTCCTGCAGAACCACGTCCTCCCCATGTCGCCCAACTTCGCGCGGCGACCGACGGTAGCCTCCCTCCATGGATGCGGGAGCCCCACGTCGAGCAGCTCCCTCACCATCGCAGAGGATCTCTCGCCGCCTCCGCCACCGTTCCAACTCGAGGAAAACTGCGCCGGCCAACCCAAGCTGTTTGGAGTCAGGCTCGGCGGATCATTTTCTAGTAAGAAGAGAGGGTTCCACCTCCATCAACAGCCGACGACGTCGCCCACCACAAGACCGCGACTGGTCGACTTAAGCCTCAACCTGACGTCGAAGTCTTCGCCCTGAACACGATGCCAAGATAATTCATCTCCGATCGTAGGAAGTTTTCTTGCATTGATCTCAAGCTCAAGTTGCGGTTCTCTTTCGTCACCATGTTTAGCCTTCAGTTTTTCTCACGATCCTTTGCTTCTGAGAGATGATATATGTAAATTAAATACTCCGACCAGCCGATGGATTTCTAGTACTACTTTCATGCCGCCGAATGAAACACCAAAAGCAACTACTGTTCTAATTATTGACCGTAATAATGATCTTAACCAGTACTTAGAGCAGTAGAAATTGGTCAACTTTCATCATCGATCTCCAACTCGTGGGAAGGGAACGTGATAGTTCTCAGAGATTCCCCGTCCTCTCCCTGCTGCGTCTGCAGGGCGGACCACATGAAATGACAAGAAATAAGCCATGTCGGAAGGGTTCAAACGTGAGCGAGCTAGCAACCAGCTAGCTCCAATATTCGTCGTCGCCGGAAGCTGCGAGCAGCGAGAACAATCAATGGCCGGGACTCCGAGGACGTACGACGTCAACATGCTCCTCCTTTTCCTCTCCTTTTAGTCGGAGCCTCGCATTGCTTATTAATCAGCTTTCCTTACCTTTGCACTGCACTGCCCTGCCCTTTGCGTGCAGGAACATGTACGCCAGTATTGCCTCCTTTGAGGATTTGTCTTAGGCTCTCTTTATTGGCTCATCATTTGAGGCTGCTTTTTCACCGACCTCTTTCATTTGGCTCTCTCTTGCGCCGATAAGATCGCACAAAGAATGGCTAGCTAAGCTTTTAAGGAGAGTGGACTCCACGAACGTGACTCGGCGTGGAAGGCTGCTGCATGCATGGCCTTTGTGAAGCTTGAGAGCCTGGTTCTCGTCTCGTGGGCGTGGCAAGGCTGATACAGAGTCTCAATGATGGCGTTGTGAAAGGAAAAGATACTGCAATGATTAGTGTAATCTAAAAGCAATCCGCCACATCGCCAAAAGTAGATTGGATTTGAATCCATCTATCATAGAGGAGTTTTTTAGTAATCGACAGTAAAATAATTTGTCGAGTATATAAAATTCATTTGTTTAGCTAGATTTATTCGAAAGTACGTATGAAATACAAACCGAAATGATAATTTTCATCTATTGACAGAGAATACAATTGAATAATTAGCAGAAACTCCAGAGGCTGAGGCGATCGCCTTCCTCACACCGATCCTCAGAATCCAAAAAGTGCGATGGTTGGAGCATGCAATCCATGCACGTAGGTGAGCGGAAGAAGGCTTCAAGCTCCTCGTCATGGAATATTGGAACCT
Source organism: Wurfbainia villosa (assembly GCA_025175895.1). Lineage (NCBI taxonomy): Eukaryota > Viridiplantae > Streptophyta > Magnoliopsida > Zingiberales > Zingiberaceae > Wurfbainia > Wurfbainia villosa. The sequence goes on from CM045991.1 coordinate 30,934,458, forward strand.
CTTCCGTTCGGACCGGTGCCACGGCTGTGATGCCTGCAGCGGCTGGAATTGCAGCAGCATTAGCATTAGCATTAGCAGCGGCAGCGGCCACTCTCTGTATGGATTTTGGGGATAAATTGGCGTTGTGTGGGAGAGGGAAGGAATGGGAGGCCGGAAAGTTGAGGACAGCAGAGTCACCCTTGAGGCAGAGCAGGGCGGCGTCGTAGGCCCGGGCGGCGGCCTCCGGGGTGGCGTAGGAGCCCAACCAAATTCTAGTCTTGTAGCTGGGCGCTCTGACCTCGGACACCCAGGAGCCCCAGCTCCTCATTCTCACCCCCTTGTACAGCCTACGCTTGCCGCGGCTGCTGCTTCTTTGAAAGGGAGCCATGCTGCTGCTGCTGCCCTTCACCATGGCCGAATGAGCATGAGCTCTCTACTTTGTTTGAGTTTATATGGTGGCAGAGAACGCGGTCTGGAAGCTTATATCTAGCTTCAGGAAGGTCAATTAGGTGGTGTGTTACAGAAAGATTAGAATAATCTTAATTTCTAAGTCATCAGAAACTCCAAAAATTAATTCACACTGCAAAACAAAAGATCTGTCACAATAGTTCATCATTCAAATAAGCATGAAAAGCTAGAAATCTTCCAAGAATTCATTTTCATCAATCACAATGTTCATCATATATGGATAGAAATCTTCATGATGAGGATAGCAGCTGGGACTAATTACTAGACAAGTTTCTGTCACTGTAAGTACCATCAGATAAGGCAAATTCTTAAGCGAACAAATTTCTAATTAACCATCTCGTAAAGAATATCTAGAATTGATTAATCTCGATTTAATTAAAACTATTGCATGCATGTAGTCAATACCAGCTTAATTAATTTACTCTATAGCTGGAACACACCTGGATCCCAAAGCTTAACCGCGTGAGCTAAGTGCAAAGCCAGATCATTGCTAGCACAAAGTATCATCAGCTACGTCTACATAAAGCTCACTTGAGCGTGTTGAAGGGGTTGGTCAAGCAGACAGAGATCTGTCATACTGCTGATGATGATGCATGTGGTTGTTTAGCACCAAACCTAATTTCCCGATATTTTGGTTCGACCTGAACGAGTAATCTCCAACAACCTAAGAAGGGATCGACAGCACAACAAGAGCCAAAAGAACAAAGAACAAACTTACCTGCAGCCTATCACAACGAAACGACTAGATGACAATCATCATTCATTGAATTTTGAGGCACAAGCAAAGCAAATAAGAGGGCCAACTATACTTTGTGATCCAAATCTATTATGTAAATTGTGAGTGCTTAGAACAGCCAGAAGTTAATTAATTAGTCGTTGCAAGCTAGAACTTGAGATTAGAATTCGGAGTTTCTACTCATGCATATCATCATAATAATTAACGTCGAGTATCAAGTGTCGACTGCAGGGTTTGCATCTATTAGTTGATCATAGAAGGGACATTGTGTGTATGTGAGATATTTTACTGACTCTATTTGGACAATGATGGGAGCTAAAGTATTCATAGAACTGTTTTCTATGAGCATTAATGTCTGACCAAAGCTATACATCATAAATAATTAAACACTAATAAGGTTTTTCTTGAATATATTATGCGGGATAAATTGGACTGTTACCTCAAGGATAGTTATAAAGGGATCAACAATAGATAATTCAACCTCATTAATTTTGTAAACTTCATCACTGACCGTCCTAGCCTAAGATCTTAATTAAGGTTTGTAAACCTCTTACTGCAACCATGATACCAAGCACAGTAATATAATTAGTGGATACTGTCAAAGTGACCAAACTTATCATAGTAATCTGTCAGTTTATTATGTGCAAGGCCAAGCAGATATTTGATCCTCAACCTTAGCTCACACTGAAGTTATTTGAAAGGAGATCGATCAAAGCACTGATGATGTGCTCATGCACCTTGATTCCATTGAGAAGCACAGAATCCATCAAAAACTGTATACAAAGTTGATAATCATGAAATAGCTACAGAGAAAGGAAATTGGAAAAGAAAGGCAGAAAGAAATTAAAAACAAAGGATGATGAGTGTCTATATATACCCTCGTCGTTAGATATCATGAAATAGTGTTGGAGTATTTGCCACAGCTAGGTGAAAAGCCAAGGGTAGGAACTCACTCCCATCTGTCGTCTCATGATCAATCTACAATCAGTTGTAAAAAAAAAAATTCTGGTCTAGCAAGTTTCCCTTCCAGACGTCAAAAGAGCTTGTTTGAATGCATGAAAGACCACCATGGGTCGTTGGATTCATCATGCAGTTGGTGTGTTGCTCTGGTCCTTTTTGTATAAGATATAAAATAATTGGAAGATAAACATATATACATGCATCAGATCAGATCAAACTAATTAACAATTAATCTTTAACAACCCATTCTTTAATGAATTAAGATCTCTTTTTTAGATGTATAGCCAAACATATGTATATACATGAAGTTACGTTCTTGAATACTTCTAGCTCTTGTTTATTCAAATGCAATAGTTATGATCTGTCATTCTGAAGATATTGGATAGATTATAATCCATTTCAGCGAGCAAATTAAGGTGAAAATGCTTTCATTTGAATAAGAGATATATATCAGTGGTGAGGGCGCATCTCTAACGAAAATATAAGTGAGAGAGGTCTTCTAGCTCGTATAGGATATATATATATATATATATATATAATTAAGTCTCATGTGTGCTAACATGCTCACCATATTATTTCAATTATCTCATTTTAAAATTAGCTTCTAAATGTTTTGTCGAACACCCAAAACACTCTCAAATTCGATGAATCTTATCTATCAAATCATAAAATCAATAGGAAATTAATTAAAATGAGAGATATAATCTTCAAATTACGTAGTTGGTTGGTTGCACTTTTTGGATTAAATTACCAGAGGGAACCTTTTGGAACGTGTCATTAATTAAATGTTCGGCCACAATTAAAATCCTTAACTCATTGTTGGCTACATGTGATTAGCCAACTCATCCTAGATTTAGTTGAAGACAATTGACATATTGTATTCGATACACAATGTTAAACCATTGCCCATTTGCTAACAGATCACACAACATCTTGTGATTATGAATTAGTATGGTACTTAGGTGATTTTTAATTCTTTTAATCAATATTAATACCGGGAAAAACTAACCTATGACCAGGTGAACAGCTGGCTGCACCACGTCGGACGTCCCGCGTCTCAGCTCGAACTACTACTATATCGGACGCCCCGCGTCTCGGCTCGGATTTCTATTATGTCGAATACTTTGCGTCTCGGTTCATCTACCTTACATCACGGCAAAGACACGTCACCTTTGACATATGACTTCTCAACATAAATTATCTTATTTAACCAAAAGATATGGTGACTATTTTATGCTCAAGAGCCTACTTGACAACTCTCATCATCATCTCTCTCTGACCAAAAGACAGATGTCCATGTCGGTTTTCAGAGGAATGTCTGCAGCATTAATGATAAGTTGTCTCCTCTCAACCACACGATGTATATTAATTGCGGTCCACGCGCCTGCAGCATTTATGAGGGTAATGACCCTATTACTCCTTGAGCAGGCGTACGCATCTCTTGAAGTCATACCGCCCTTACCGACAGTACTATTTAGCAGAGGGATTTCCCTTCTATATATAGCCTCCCCAGAGAAGGAGAAAGAAGATTCACACATTCTCAACTTCACTTATCCATTCTCTTCTCCATCTTTCTGTTAATTTCCTGTCTTGAGCGTCGGAGGGGCCTTACCGAGATCTTTCTCGGCGCCCTTAACTGTTTGCTATCTTGCAGGACCCTGCTCGGTTCCTCTCATTCGGCTCGGTTCCCTGCTGAGACGACACTCCTGCTGTTCTCGCCTTCCCTAGCCTCCACTTCAACCCTCCTCGTCCGAGTTGTTGGCCCTTGTTGTCTTCACCACCGGGACACCTCACCATCCCCGTCTCGATAGACAACAAATATTAATAATTTTTATTCCAACTTCCATTTGGCTATGGCTTCTATCATTAATCAATTATCTTTTGTCTCCTCTCTCAAGACCAAAAGGATTCAATCTTCATCTCATTAGTAGATGATCTACAAAACATTAATAAAATTTTAAATTAAATAAATTAGTTGTAAAGTTGACAATGTAAGTAGAAATAATAAATAAAACACAAATAGAGTCAATATAATATTATCCTTAAAGTTCAGATCTATTTGGCAATCTTAATTACTCGATTCCTCGGTTGCCCATCAACTTGATTATTCCAAACTAAAAAAATTCTAAAAAATAATAGCTTCAATACTATTGGAATTGTTGTCGATTACTCTATTCATTTATGTCTTTCTATTTAGATACAAAACCTTTTTATTATTAATATTATTATCTTAATTATATTCCTTGTCAGGAGTAGAAGTGATAATATACAATAATTTTAGGATAATTTTTTTATCCTTTTAATTACTCGTTCACACCTAATGGATGGATAAAATGATCCTTTCCCAAAACAATAAATCCACAAAGTGATGATTAAATAAAATGATAATAATAATATTTAATATATCCATAAATACTATATTATTTTTATAATTAATTCCAATAAAACTTAAATGGAAAGCACCATTCACAATGGAGATGCACAAACCATAAATAATCATTTATTATTATTATTTTGAAAAAGTCTACTCTGAGTAAATGAAAACATTTGCATTCTTTTTTTTTTTAAATCAAAATTAAATAATTAAATTTTTCTACTTATAAATAAATGAAGAACCAGTTAAAAATTATGGCTAGTAATTATGAATGTGAACAGCCATGATATAATTGTGCTTCCTTAATTAGATAGCAAGTGCATGAACTTATTATTGGAAAGCATTGTTTATAAACTGCTTTTAGGAATAGAATTGGCAAGAACATTCGATGTGGCGTGGAGGATTTTATCGTTCAGTTTCAATATCATTTTACGTAATTTTTTTTTAATAAATATATGAATTATATTATTAATAAAAATAGAATTACATGAAGCCGGCCGTTAGATTTTAAAGTTCAAATATTTTTTCTCTTGAATAGAAATAAAACATATAAAAAAAAAATTAAATCCATCTTAAATGCAAATAAAATAGTAAAAACAAAAAACAAAATCAGTTCCAAATTGCGTTGCTTCGTTCCATTCCGTTTTTTTTACCGTAATGACATCCGAGAACGTCGGTTCATAGTAAGAATGTTATTTACAGTATTCAGTTCGTTCCGATCGACGAACCGCGATTTGGACGAATTCTCAATATAAAATGGAGGCGATGAACCCACATTTCTCGCAACCATTGCCAAATCCTCGGGAAACTGATGGAGAACACGGATAATGACGATCCCACAGCGGCGGAGCCACGAGATTCCGGCGCCGCCGCCTCAGGAAGCGGAGGAAGAGAGGAAACAGTCGTCTTCGTGCCGATCACTGATCGAGCATCGGGAAGTACACTTGGTCGGCGCGTCCTCCTGGCCGCCAACTATTGCTCCCTCGTCGTCGGGTCGCTCGCTGCCACCCTCCTCTCGCGCTTTTACTTCGTCCACGGTGGCTCGAGTCGGTGGGTTTCCACCCTCGTCCAGTGCGCAGGCTTCCCGCTCCTCTTCATTCCCATATACTTCTCCCGCCGGCCCGCCGGCGCGGTGGCCTCGGTCTTCGTCCCGCGCCTCCTCGCGCTCTCCATCCTCATCGGCCTCCTCCTCGGCCTCAACAACTTCTTCATCGCGTGGGGAGTCTCCTACCTTCCTGTTTCCACCTCCTCCTTGCTCCTCTCGTCGCAGTTGGGCTTCACGCTCCTCCTCTCTGCCGTCCTGGTCCGCCAACCCATCCGCTTCGCCTACGTCAACTGCGTTCTCTGCCTCACGCTCGCCTCCGTCCTCCTCGCCCTCAACTCCAGCGGAGACGCGCCGCCGGGGGTCTTGCACTCCCAGTACGCGCTCGGCTTCCTGGCCACGCTCGGCGCCGCCGTGCTCTTCGCCCTCTACCTCCCGCTGGCGCAGTGGACGTACCGGAGGCCGCCGGCGGTGGAGTCGTTCCGAACGGTGATGGAGATGCAGGTGGTGATGGAGGCGGCGGCGACGGGGTTCGCGCTGGTGGGGATGGCCACGGGAGGCGGGTTCGCCCAGATGGGGAGGGAGGCGGAGAGGGAGTTCGACAGAGGGGCAACCTGGTACTGGGTGACGATCGCCGCCACGGTGCTCAGCTGGCAGCTCTGCTTCATGGCCACGGCCGGGTTAGTGTTCCTGACGTCGTCGCTGAACAGCGGAATATGCTCGACGGCGATGCTGGTGGTGAACGTGGTCGGAGGCGTGGTAACGTTCGGCGACTCGTTCGGGGGGCAGAAAGCGGTGGCACTGGCGCTGTGCACGTGGGGCTTCGTCTCCTATTTGTATGGAGAGTACTACAAGACGACGACGAAGAATAGCACCACGGCAGCGTCGGCGCAGGCGGCGTCGGCGGCGGGGGGGATGCAAGTGGATCTTTTGATGCCGACTCAGCGCCACCGAAGTGTTTGAAACATTCTTTATTGATTTATTAGGAACCCCTTTTTCTCATAAGCTATTTATTTTTTTTTCTACTTTAAAATTTAAATTGCTAATTAAAAGAAAATACAGTTCCACCGATCACATACAAAACGTTTCACTCGGTTAAAATTTGAAGCATTTTATTTTATTTCATGTCTTTTGGGGAGGTTATTGACAGTCATGCTTCTGTAATAGTGTGTAGAACAACTATAACTAGATAAAAGGCAAATAAATAAATATATATATATATATATATATATATATATATATATATATATATATATATATATATATATTTTGTTGTTGTGGTGGTGTCACTTCACATGTTATGTGTGAACTATTTGATGGAAACCATTTATTCGCATAAAGAAAATAAAATATTTTTTCATTTTTATCCCATTCGGCATCAATTTCGTTTTAGAAAAAAAAAAAACAACTAGTCATCAACTCGAGGGTGGTGGTTTCAGCATCCTTCAACTGCTCTTGGTGGGTTTGGGTTGGGCTTTGGTTTATCATGCAGCCTATTGGGCTTAGCCCAAGCCCCTCCGCGTTCCTGTATTGTTGGGCCATGCCAATGGATCCACCGGAACATGTAAAATACAATAGAATGTATGAATCCATTCGATGGAGAACTCTCTTACACTGTGTATAATACACGTATTGTATAGTTTATTGTACCAATTTCATACGTTGATGATCGGATTAGTTGTGTATCTTTTTTGCTTTGAGGAATTCACCACTTTTTAAAACTGATTTATTTTCAATATCTAGTTGTCGAGAAAAGAAGAGCCTTTCGTGCCTTTAAAATCTCCCGCACCTCATAAAGTTTCTCTCACAGTATCTTCCTCCTCGCCGTTCATTGGCTCCGCCTCAAAGCATTGTCCGGCGCGTAGCTTTAAGAATTTGCCGAATCCGGGCGATAGAGACGTCAGTCGTCGCCAGAGCCTATGGCGGATCCGGTCGCCATTTGTACAGCATTTATATGCAGCGGCGGGCCGGCGGCGGGCGGTGGTGGTGGTGAGCCACCGTCCACCGAGCTGAGCAGCCTCCAATGCTCTCTGTTCCTGCTCTGTTCCGATGTCGGCCACCTGCCGATGTCGGGTCGGCCGCGACGCCGACAAAGGTGCCCCTCCTCCTCGCTCCTTACTCCCATTTCCTCACCTCTTTTCGACATTTTTTTACCAGTTGCACCCCCTTCCCCACCACTACCATGATTAGACCACCACTGCAAGCTCACCTCATTAAAAAAAAATCCTATCTTGCAGCTCATTCTCCCTTTAAATAAAGCCAAAAAGGCCCATCACTCTGCTTGCTGCTCACTGCCTCTTTGCTTCAATGAGTTTGGCCTAACCTCTTCGCAGAAGAAAGCATGATGGCTCAATAGAAGGAAGAACCATGAATCTTTTGCAGCAGAGTCATAATCTATGGAATTCACCAAACAGTTTACTGTTATGCTTTCTCCTTTTCAGTATTTACCAACTGACAAACAATTATGTGCATTAATTAACAACCAGTGGCAAGTTAACCGAAAGCAGGAACTGACCTTTCCAGCTCTGTTTCAGAAAAGTTTACTGATTAGATCAACTTATGTTCTAGGCTTTAAGCTAATGTACTAGCTAATTAACAATTGTAAATAATATTAATCCAGTGAATCATCCCGCACTACAAGATATCATATATATCTTTTTAATATTTAGATTTCTTTTTTCTTCTTCTGTCGAACTAAGCAAGCTACCAACCATGAAAATATGATGTCCACACAGTATCCTTTCTGATATCGATGGGCAAGGAGGCCTTTTTTCATCGCTATCGCCTTTGCTGCAAGGACCTGGACCTCAACGATCGAAGATGAACAGAAATCAACGCCACAAGTTTCTACAAGCTTCAAGCTTCATTTCCAGACAAAATGTGGCCCAGTCTCTTGTCGATTTGTCCTTGATAATGTGTATATTACTATCACTGTCGTCGTCGTATTTAATACTGATTAACACTGCGACCCATCTCTCCCATGCCTCTCGCCTTATCCCCTCTCTGATTAACACCTTTTCTAACTATTTCGGTGTGCATGCATGCCTCGACATGAGAATATTTTTAGTTTCCATAAAAATAGTTCGAATGTAGGAACGACCCACAATCTAATCGCTCTTTGCGCTAGATTTAGTTGCAGTCACTGATTGCATGCTGGTTCTTAGTTGAATCCCACGACAGAATCCCCCGTTTCATGCAAAATTTAGTTGTCCAAGGAAGGAGCTAGTCGTTGAGCCTTGGGCGACCCAAAAGTGGGCAAGCAACGCCATGAGGTTTTAGGGGTTAGGAGGCGCGTACGTCGTCAATGGAGATGAGCTCTGTCTCATAATACGCCAAACCAGTCGACGTCAAATCACCACTCCCTCACTCGCCTAGTAATTTAGCCGCACGCCACTCTTTGCATACAATGCCATCAAAAGAAAGGAACGGAAGAAAACTCAGGATTCATAGTCGAGATTTAACAACAACAGAGAAATTAAAAAAAAAAAAATTAATTCTCAATGAAGCTGCGTCTAGTTCTTGATGGATTACAGTCGTCAAATTCCCAGGAGGATGTAGTAAACCAGAGTTATGGGCAGAGCGATCAGCATCCCAAATATCACTCTGAAGCAGGAAGAGATTATTGTGTCAGTGGACAAGAAGGGAGAGGTGGAATTAAGAATGACAGTAAAGCTGTACTACTCACGCAGTGCTGAGAATGTCTGGGTGCACATTGTACTCTTTTGCGAACACGAAGGGGACAATGCCTTGTGGCAGGGATGCCTGGCCATGGGAAAGAAAAAAACGGAAGGAAAGTTAGAGATAAAGTTGGTGTTGGGTGGTAAAGCGTGCAGGCATGTGGGAGGGAGCATGGGGAGGAGAGGACCTGGACAATGGCGATGTGCAAGAGGACACCGCGTAGGCCAATGGCTAATGAAGCCACGGCCATGACAGCAGGGCCTACCAGGAACCTCACGGCCATGGCGTATGCCGCGACCTTGTTCCCGCACGCTATGATTCTCGGCTGCAGCGCCATGAAGAGACCTGCAATTGTCCAACGTCGATCGACCGGTAAATAAAGGAAAAAATACAAGAAACAGGGCATTTAAAAAGGGATTAAACTATTCCTGCGGCACGTGGACACTGACCAAGGCTGAACATGGCCATGCCGAGGCCGGCGTCCGAGAGGATGGAGATGGAGTGCAGTATGATAACCGGCATCTCGAAGTTCCACCTGCAACAACAGACCAATCGCGTCGACTTGAAGCCTTTGGGAGATTGGTGTGCATGCTCGATCGAGTGAATTGGAGGTGGTTAATTTTGGTTACCGGAAGCAGACGAGAGACCAGATGATGCCGATCAAGCTGGAGTAGGTGTTAGGGTTGCGGATAAGCTTTCGCCACACCATGATCAGGATCAACCTCGTCATGACGCTTGTTGGCGGCATGGATGTCACTTCCCGTAGGCCTTCTTTGCCTGTGGCCACCTCCATTTTGGCTTTCTCCTCGCCTCCCTCGCGGGGCTGAGCTGTTCCGTCTTTGTCGAGACTCGTCGTCTTGTTGGGGAAGCTGAACTCCTCTCGCTCTACATACTGATCGTCCACTACATTTTTTAAAACGAAATCGAATTACTTGCTGCTGATTGATACGGAATAAGAGTAGTAGTTGAGATTAGTTGCGAATGATTAATGGTGAAAGAGAGTAGGAATCGAGGTTAGTTGGCATACATTTTGCGGGAGAAACTCCTACGGTGACTTGGTGCTCTACTGCTGGCGGAAAACCGTAGTCCTTGCCGTTTCCGAACACGTCGGAGACAGGCGACGCGCTGGAGCTCCACACGAACATGTGAAGGTCCTTGTTGCCGGCGTCCTCTGTTTTGAGGACGTTGGGTTGGCCAGTAGCCGCCCTTTTGGGTGCGGGCGCGAAGACGGTGGGATTCGGCGTCGGATAGGGGGCGGTCACCGGAAGTTGGTACTGGAACCGCGTCGGTGGCTTGGCACCGAGCTCAGACTCGTCGTAGTTGGACGGCCGAGGCGTTGCCGCCCCGAAGTTGGAGCTCCGGCCGCCCACCATGGCGTAGAAGTCGTTGTGGTTGAAGCTGGAGCCACGGGGCGTGGGGTTCCGCGACGACTGGAGGGAATAAATCTCAGCGTTGGTAAGGTTGGATGGGCGAGGGGTTGTGACGGAGAAACCGCCGACGGAGCGGCGCGGGTAGTTGAGGTCGGATCGGGAGGCGTTGGATCGGCGGACGGTGACGTGGAGCCTGCCGTCGTCCTTGAGGCGGGTTTCAGTCTCGATAGGGACTTCGCGTCCGTCGAGGGATACGACATCGGAGTCGACGGTGATGGAGGCGATGGCTCCGGCGGTGTCGGGGAACTGGTCGGCGATCAGAGTCTTTGCGGCGCGGTACTCGAAGAGGAACAGCATGAGGGTGTACCAGATGATACACTGGAGCACGACGATCTGGACCATGAGAGTGCCGGAGGCCTCGCCGTACATGCCTCGGAGGAGGGGTATGCCCATGACCAGGGTGTTGGGGAGGGTGGAGAGGGAGAAGGTGGTGATGGTCAAGTCGAGCCGGCCGCGGCGACTGAAACGGGCCCAGGCAGCTAGCGCCGCCAGAACCAGCAGCTTCTGTAGCGTATCCGCAGCGATGAACCGGAGGTTCATAGTGTAGATGTTGTTGCCGGAGATGAAGTGGAAGGAGAGCAGCGGCACCGCGAAGAGCGCCACGAAGCGGTTGATGCCGGAGCACTGCGTCGGCGTAAAGATCCCCCACCACTTCACCGACCCGTACGCAAGGATCATGGCCACGTAGAGCGGCACCACCGCCGCCATCACGTTGTAGAAATCCTTCGAAGTAATCATCTTCTCTCCTCCTCTTCCCCTTCCCCTTCCCCTTCCCCTTCCTCCTCCGGTGAACAGCGTCTCAGACTCCTCTGCTACAATAAATACACCCTTTATTTGCCCATCTTGCAAATAAACCCTCCGTATTTCCAGTCCATCAATATTCGGTACAATAAAAAGCGATAGCGCCATGATCATCTACACGACCCGACCCGTCGGATGACGTATGACGACGTCGTCATATTCGAGGGCGTGGGGAAAAAGGAGGACCCTCCAATTACAATTTCGCATAAAAGTCCAATGAATTAAGATTATCACTATGCTTTCCCTATGAGCATTTATCTCCATTAAGTTTGCCTGGTAACTCGAAGCAGCAGGGAAGATCATTTCCATCCTCCGAGGTAAACACAGAGAAGAGCATGAGAGACAGTAAACAAAGAATATTTGTGAACCCCAAAATCCTCCGGTCTCCTGCAACCGGAACAAACTCGCATCGAACCCATCGACATCCCCAAACACACTCCACACCGACGCATCGTTCATGTCGACGACGAGTTTGGAAAGTTCAACGCATGCACAAAAAACCAGACAAAAATGGCAGAGGAAGAAGACCACTGAAAGATTTCCGAATTATGATCGATTGTGAATTGCCTGGGATTCGATCATATCGCATCCAAATTGAGCTACGATCCAAAGTCAAATTCGATCTATATGTCTCGATAAATATATCTTTCCATATCTCTTCGTATATTATATCTCGATAAATATATCTTTCGACGTCTCTTTATATATTATGTCCTAGCGTCTCTTCATGCATGATGTCTCGACAGTGACGACAAATATATCTTTCGATGTTTCTTTATATATGATGTCTCGACGGATAGTCTCTTCATATATGATGTCTCGACAGACATATCTTTCGACGTCTCTTTATATATTATGTCTCGACAGATATATTTTTCGACGTCTCTTCGTATATTATGTTTTGACAGACATATCTTTCGACGTCTCTTTATATATTATGTCTTGACAGATATATTTTTCGACGTCTCTTCGTATATTATGTCTTGACAGACATATCTCTCCGTGCTTGATCTTCATACACACATCGATAAATATGATCATCTCCTCGTCATGCCAGAGATCGTCAGATTAAAAGGAGGGCAAAGACACCAGTCTCATGCATTTGCTGCACTTAATGATCAAGGTGGTGATTCCTATTATTCCATGAGAGTTAGCGTCGACACCCAAGTTATATAAAGGCAAAGGGGGATCGTCGTGGGGGCTCTCCAATTTCTCTGGCTCCTCTCTTCTCCTTCTTTTCCTTTCACTCTTCAACGGATCTTGCCTTGAGCGTCGGAAAGACATCGTCGAGATACCTCTTGACGCTCCCTTCACATTTCTTTGTCTTTCTAGGCCCTTGCTCCAGACCCGTCGGTGATCACCATCCGACACCTCCCCGCAGAGACTTACATGATGTCAGTCAGAGAGACGATCGTCTTGGATCCATTTTTAAAATCGTTCAAATCCTTCTTTAAAATGACTCAAAAAATAATATAAAAAATTCAAAAAATAATTAATCAATATGTTTTTTAAAATTCGATTCAAGCCCTTCAAATTTTAGATACGACTCTGTAGCTCCCGGATAGACCTCTCCGATCGGATAGTACTCGCTCAATTTCAAAAGCAATTTCCACATCAGCAATGTAGGCGAGTCATCTTCGCATAGCCGAGTCATCAAGGTCCCTCGTATCGCAAGCATCAAAGCTCGTCTCGTCACTCGGACCCAGGTCGAGAGTCATGTCTCATCTTCGTATTTCAACCGCAACATATATATTATATTATTTTATTTATTTATTTTTATGTTCATTCTGAAGGAATCCGCCTAAAGTGAAAGTGAGCTAGCAGGAAAGGAAAGCAGATCGAGGAATAACAATGGCAAGACAGTTCTCAAGGATTCTTCCAGGCGAAGTGAAGTGACTAAACAGAAGTGAACTCTGCACGGCGAATAAAGTGGTAAAGTGTTCGCCGGTGCAGTCCAAATCCAATAAGGAAAAAGGTAAGCAGTGGACTGTGCACCAGAAGTCATTTGACTCGCCAACCTTCTCTTTCTCGTTCGTCTCCAATTAATCGAGAAAAAAAAAATTGTGCACAGCAAATGGAATGAAAGCCAGGGATTAAATGACGATTTTATACCTGAAAAATAAAATAAAAATTTGTCACAAATTTAAGAAGCGTAAAAATAATTTCTTTCGAATTTAGAAAGAATTTGATACTCGATCCGAATTGAAGAGAGTATATATGAAAAGATTTTTTTAAATCCGATTAAATAATCAAATATTAGAAATTTCAAATTCATAAAAATCTGTAAGAAAATCTGATTAAATGGTTGATATTGAAATACATTATTTTTAATATTTTATTTTATTTTTCCTTGATATTTTTTAATTTGATAAATATCTATAATTTCATCTAAATAATGAATATAATAAATAAATCCCTCCTAAAAGGTTCGCTTAGCTCTACCAATAAGAGATTTCAATTTACTCCCCTTTCATATAACATTTTCCCCCCACTAGATGTATAAATTTTTTTAATCGTACAAGTAAAATATGATATTTAAATCGACAATCTATAAAAAAATATAATTCAATTTTCTATTGAAAAAAATATTTGAGGATGAATTTGACGTTGAACAATTTTTTAAAAATAATACGATTGTAAAATTTAGACTAAACCGTTAAATTGTGAGTGTTTCCTGATATATTCAAGTTGGTGGAGATCCGTAGAGACTCTGAACTCTTTCAATTCAATTGTCGAAGAAATATCTCCGTAAAATCATGAGGCCGAATTAACTCTCTTTCATAATTAATCGGGGCGAAGATTCGGACACCTTAATATCAATAAAAAAATATAAAAAAATAGCCAATTGAAGTAGTTTGATAAACATAACTAAAAACATTTAATATCGGATAAGCATCATTAGGCTCTTCAGATTTTATCTCTATTTTTTTTATTAATATAAGACCATTAAATACTAACAACTAACAACTTGTAGATTGTGGAATATTTTTGACTTTAAAGATCTTAAATTTATATGAAAAAAACATTATTACACTTGTACAATTTCCTAAATTTATATACGTTATATCTTTTTAAAAATTTGAGTCTTTTAATACTGTCTAATTCTTTTGATATTTTTTACTAGAAATATTTAAATTGATAAAAAAATTCATATTTTCGTAAATATTTAATTACAACAAAAGTAAACGAGAAGAAGAAGAAAGAAATAAATTCTTTTATTTATTTATTTTTTATTCCTCTAAATCAAACTATTGGATTTCACTTCCCTAGCTAATTGGAGTTTGGAGGATGCCTCTAAGGAAATGATTAGTTAGTAAATACGATGTAAAATTAGTATAGAGAGTAATATTCAATTTCTATATTAATTAATTATTTAATGTTCGTATCGATCTATATCTTTCATTGTATTTGTCAATATATTAGAGTCAGTAATTTACTCAGACGTTAAATTGACAATAACCTTTTGCACAAGGAGCTTAGAAGTCAAATTAGCTGGCGAAGACTTAGTCTAATAATTGTTCTTAAGCAGAGAAATAATTTCTCATTGATCCACCGTTTTGACCACGTAAACCACTGGTGATGCTCCTCCCGCAAATGGAATCCGTTTGCCAGGTCAAATTCAAGGCCGGAGAAGTCTCCTCAATTATTAGGCGCTTATCTCCTCCTCCTCCTCCTCCTCCTTCTTCTTCTCCTACGGCCGGAGCACGCACCGGGGAGAACCCTCGTCTCACCAATTCGAGCTCATCTGCCGCTATTCGCCTTTTCGTCGCTGATTCCTTCCAGGTACTGATTCGGATCATGGCTATCAGTTCATAAAGATGCCAGCTTTTCCTGAGTCAGCGATTGCCGCGTGGTTTTTCTTTGACTTTGTTTGTATCCGATCGAGTTGTATAACAAAGATGTGTTTTTTTTTTTCCGGCACCATCTCTGACTTATTCTTTTTTCTGTTGCTTATTGATTTTGGAAGTCTCCCACTATAATAGTAAATATAGTTTCAGCGGTTGATACACTAATATTTGGGTCCTGTTGCTTGTTGATTTGTTAATTTCTCGGGTTTAGGGTTTAGGGTTTAGGGTTTAGGGATGGAGGAGGGCGCAAAGATGGAGAAGGATATGTCGTCAGCTGCGGCTTTTGTGGAAGGGGGCATCCAAAATGCTTGCGACGATGCCTGCAGCATATGTCTTGAAGAATTCTGCCAAAGCGATCCTTCAACAGTGCGTGGTTTCATGATTCTCTTATTAATGGATAAAATTTTCATTTTTGTTTCCTAATCTGGATTTCTCTCCTTTTTTGCATTACTGTTGTTGCTGGTGTAGGTTACCGGTTGCAAGCATGAGTTCCATCTCCAGTGCATTCTTGAGTGGTAATCATCGTTTTTGTTCATAATGTTGTACATTTGATGCTAAGGAGCAATTATTTTAAACGTTATACTTTCTGCTTGGAAAATTAAGATCAAAGGAAGCAGGCATTCTATGATCCTTTTTCCGCCTAATGAGGCATGTGCCATCTCTTTTCAGTTTCTAGTCATTATTAATGCACTTTTCGTCGTCGTTTCTCAGTGATATAACTTTCAATTACTACCGTGAGCTAGATCAAGTTGCATTTAAATTTTTTTTATTAGCATTTACCCATGTCAATTGCTAGTTTCTATGTCAATCTGCATATCATGAAATAAGTTTGTTCGATGATCTTTAGTGTTCATTTCTTTAGTTTCTTCCTTACGACAACACAAGTTCCTAATGCACATACTAGTATAACTGAAGTATTAATGCCAAGAATTTGCAAGCAGGTGCCAGAGAAGTTCTCAGTGCCCCATGTGTTGGCAGCCCATCTCTTTGAAGGATCCTACAAGGTTTCATATGATTTGGTGCAGATTGCGAAATCTATTATAATAACTATCCTACATCCTCAATTCATTATTTAATGCTGAACATGGCAGCCAGGAACTGTTTGACGCTGTAGTAAGGGAGAGGAACATTAGGCTAAACCAAACAAGAAGAACCACCATCTTCCATCGTCCAACTTTTGGAGATTTTGAATTGCAGCATGTTGGTAGTCATGTTGATTTGTTCGTACTTCATAGTCTTATCCTTTTATAGAAGATGATAAGCTTTTTGATCAATACTGCAGCTACCAGGAAGTGGAAGTGATGCTGAATTTGAAGAGCGCTTAATGCAGCACTTAGCTGCTGCTGCAACAATGGGAAGGCTGCACCACATTTCCAGGAGAGGAGGGCATCGTGGTAGGTCAGGATCTCATCACCATCCACAGTTTCTTATCTTTTCTCCACATCCAAATGCACCCTCTGCTGGCTATCAATCTTCCT
Source organism: Wurfbainia villosa (assembly GCA_025175895.1). Taxonomy (NCBI): domain Eukaryota; kingdom Viridiplantae; phylum Streptophyta; class Magnoliopsida; order Zingiberales; family Zingiberaceae; genus Wurfbainia; species Wurfbainia villosa. The sequence goes on from CM045991.1 coordinate 30,951,252, forward strand.
CCTCTGAACGAGAAGAAAATGAGCCAACTGCCTCAACAGAAGAACCCCACATGACTCCAACTCAAGCTGAACAGAATGATGCAATAGTATCAGAAACCAGCCCCAACCATAGCAGGCCCAGTACCGCCGGCAGGTCTGCTATACAATTGCATTTTGTTTTCATATATTTTCTTGTGTCCTGTGTGGTAAAACATTGTGATGATAGACACTATTTGCACTTTGACTATGCCAGCCAATCAGTTCCAGTCTTTCAAGACAGACCAGGAACATCAGATTTTCAATCTTTCTCAGAATCCCTACGATCTCGTCTAAGTGCTGTCTCAACGAGGTATCCTACGTTTTGCTTGCTACTCCTTAGGGCTTCAAAGATGAGATGGACTGAAATGGTTGTATTCTGCTACCATCTAGGTACAAAGAGTCTATCACCAAGAGCACTCAAGGATGGAGAGAGAGGCTTTTCTCTCGCAATAGTGCTGTGGCTAATCTTACTTCTGAATTTAGGAGAGAGCCAAATACTCAAATTGACACAGGCACACACATGGTAGATCACCTAGAGGCAAGGGATAACAATCCTAGTGCATTTGCTTTGCCTGATGTTGTAGGCAACTCAGCTGCAATATCAAATAATGATGGGGTCACTGGGAATCAGGTGGTCAGTCATCCAACTGATAGTACTCCGTCAGCTCCTTGTCATCCAGCCTCCAATGCAAACTGAGTTTTATCAAACATTACAGGTAAATAAATATGCTGATTAGTCACATTGCTTTTGGGTTTAATAAGGTGCTAATTTGTCAGATTTAGAATATACTGATTACTTCTGTCACAATAAGATAATACTTTGTGCAAATCATACCTCTGGAGGTAAATATGAACAAATAATGGAGTAATCAATCTGAACAATGAAAATGACACTAGCAGATTTGAAAATTTGGTTTGACTACAATAGGTATGGAAAATTACAAGTACTCTCTTCTATCGAATGGAATTTCTTGTTTGCCATAATTACCTTGTTAGTGCACTTTCAGATTTCTTTAGCACAATTTGGCAGCCCTAGGATATATTTAGATTAGGAGGCTGTCTCAGACTTTTGGTGCCCTAGGTTAGCTTAACTAAATTTTTGTGCTAGTTTAGTTGATCAAAATTGAAGCTTGGTTCGAGATATTTTAAGTGATTTAATATATAAGACTAGATCTATGATTTTATTAAAGATTCAACTTAGGATGCATTTTTAGGTTATATTTCGAATGTGCTTTTAGGTTTGATTTTACCATAGACTCTTAGGTATTTTTAGAGCCAACGATAGTTTAGCTGTTTATAGTAGAGGAAAAGGCTTACCAAATGGATTCATCGACTACCCCAAGTGCATCGTCCTAGGCATCAGGTGGATGGAACCGAATGATCCAAAAGTTGGCCGATGAAATGCTTAGACCTTCAGCTGAAAGACCTTTGGAGTTTTCAAGTACAATTTTGTTGATTTTAAGGCTGCTATGAAATGATTATTCCTATCAACACGAGAATTCTTTTTCTATTCCACTTCCTCTCTTTTACACATTACTTTTTTGCCAAATCGGGTCTAATTTGAGTGTTATCTTCTGGATTTTAGGATTTTACTTTCAAGTGCTGTTTTCATGACTAATATAGTTCCTAAGCAGTTTCACAGCCAACCAGCATTTTGTTTGATTATGCAACACATAGATTGTGAGTTTTGCAGTGTTTGCTGTGTCTCAGCAACCTACCTTAACTCATTAAATACAATGATGAATCTGTATCGTCTAGAGTTGATGCTCCTACTGCTGAGAATGCTTCAATATATGATTATTCATCATTTTTTTTTTTTTTGCTGCAAGCCATCTGTACATGTTATTACCTTGCTTTTAATTTTCCTCTTTTCCACATTGTTCAGGAACTGAGACATCGCTTACAGATGGAATTAAAAGTGACCCAAAGATACATCATGAAATAGGGTATTCTATTTCGATGTAGTAAATTTGCTTACTTTCTGTTATTCGGTCAACTAGTTATCTGTTGTTGAAGAATCTATCTCCATGAATAACAGATGCATTGCTTTATATATACACAATTATGATTTTCTGTATGCTAGCAACTAAATTGTTGGGATATGTGTTTATGTATCTGGAACCTATTGAGATTGCTCGAATTGTATGCCTCGACATTGAATTGCAAATTATTGGGATTTTGGAGTATCTTGTGCCTCTGTTCCAGGTACTTTACTCATAATTTTCAGGTCATACTATTCTTTTGCAACATGTTATATCATTTTGGTGAAGTTTGGTTTGATAGCAAGATTAAATACTTATTTAAAACGATGATTTTGGATCATTATTCCAACAATTGATCCATCTTAAATTAGCAGCTTATTAAGGGAAAAAGTTACATTGGATATTGACTTGTACTTGGACGAGATTCGTGTTACCTAGAAATTAGCCCCAGATTGTCCCCTGCTAGCCCAGGACATCTAGAAACCTTATTCAGAGATATTTGGTGTTAATTTAAGCATGGTTTTATTGGGATTTGGGATGATCTCGCTGATGAAATATTTTAAGAGCTTAGGAGATGTTAAAGGGTCCATTGGCTGTGATATATCATATTGATTTGATTGTAGAGAGGATCTTCTTTTTTGAGGAAATTCCTTTTAATCCAGGGAGAAGCACAAGAGGTTAGGTTTATGTTGTTTCTTCATCAGTATTAAGAGTGCTATGAAAGAAGGATTGAGAGGTTTCTTATACAATGAGTGTATAATGATTTTTATTATTTTTTTTCCCTTTGATATTATATAGACATGGATTTTCTACTCCGACTCCACTTACTCAGAAAAAACTTGTTAAATTGTTCTTGTATTTTAGTTTTAATGTTTATGCAATTCTATCAGGGGAGATGACAATTCCATCATGTGACTTTATAAATATGTACTTCTTAAAGTAAATGAACAGAAACAAAAAATGATTATTAATTGGAAAGCAACATTTTACATAGGATTTATATGCATGAATGGCTGCTTTATGTCCTTAATGAGACTTGAGATTTCCAAGGTCCCTGGGCAACAAGTATCTGAAAGTGAAGTTGTGAGGTACCCACTCGATGAACTTCTGAGAACTGCTTCCTTGGCACGCATTGACCATAAACCGTAAGCTTTCAGGAAGATGAAACTTGATCATCTCCACTAGTTCTTGAGTCGATAAGTTGGAGTCCCTACCGAAGTATTCCAAGATCTTTGGCACAAGGAGCTTGCCTCCCCTCCCAATCATCACTGTTGCATGGATGTACTCCATCTTTGCAGCCTGCAGCAGTTGAAACAATCTCTTGGAATTGTATACTCGAACCTGCAGCAGAGAGCAACCAAACTAACTTAACAAGAAGGTTTCAGCATGGTGGAGTCTCATGACCTTTATTTCAACTAAGAGAGATTGTGGAGGGCTTATAGTAGATGAAGAAGAAAAAAGAGTGAAAATTTTTACCGCGGGGTCTGAATGGCTTCCTGAGCATAATGCGAAACGAATTAGAGGTTCAGGACTTTGAATGGCATAGGCTTTCCATTCATCACTATCTTTGATCTTTACCCTTGAGGAGAGTAATGACCTCAGCCACTACAAGGAGAAATTGATTTGGAACTTTTGGTATTTGACAAGAAAAATGCATGAACAAGTGATAGAGCTATAGTTAAATATTTCAGCATATTAGCATGCATAAAAAGGAGACTAAGAACATGAAAAGTACCTGCCCATGAGGAGGATGCATATGACATCCAAGTAGGAAACCCTGTATAATATCCACATTTACCATTCGACCGCCAACATTGTACATATTCTGAGATGAAGAGTGTCAATTGTTCGAGCTTAAAATATCTACAAAAGAAAAATATCTTCTTCCTTTGTATTGATACTTATTAGATTACCTTGGTGAATAATAAAGCCTTTTTCATGTTACTTCTTGGAACCCCGTGCTCTAGATACAACTACAAATGAGGAGATAGGATTTATTTCTGGATGATTAAAAAAGATTGATAATGAATGAACTGACAGAGAATTACATGCATCATCATTGAGTTGTGGATATTGATCCAGAATGCAATCTTTTCCTCATTGCACATGTTTCTTAGATCAAATGTTTCTATTCTCTGGACCAGCAGTCTGAAACAGAACAAGTCAGTTCTAAATTTGATTAGAAATTTGAGATTCTAGGTTCGATTAGAAATTATAAGCTAGGCAGTGGTTTACTTATATTTCTGTAGCATTTCTTCGATATCGTTACACCTTCGATTGGCCTTGCAAATGGAGGACACTTCTACCATCATGTTGTAAGGTCCACTTAACTCCTTCAATCTCTCCGAGCATCTAGAATTGTCAAACCATGCATCGAGCTTTGCATCCCTCTTATGATAAGGGCTCTTCAATTCTCCGGTATAACAGGGGGAGAAAGATGTCCTTGATGAGAAGGATGAAGCGGGCGAAGATGAGATACCGTGACAGCCAACATGATGATCCTTAAGTTTACAATAGATGGCACACATTAACCTAACCATGTCTTCTGACAGTCTGTTTGGTGTCTCAGGAATGTGATGAGCAATTGTAGTTCCAAGATGTTCTGCAAGGCTCGTCACCCCTGAATTAAAGATCTGTTCATGCTGTTCATAAACCAAAAGGTTAGAAACTAAGGAGTAGGAACTTTCCTTTGTGGTCATCTTTTAGAATCTGAAAGTATGGAAACAAAGATTTGAAGTTCTTGACAAGGAGAGTTTAGTATAATTACATACTTCAAGGAAAGACAGTGGTAGAGTATGGCATGCCCCAAAAGCTTGATCTAGATTTTTAGCACAAGGTATCCCTTTAGCTGAACAAGCTGTACGAGGCGGCACTAACGATGAATGGCTGCGGTGAATTCTGCGAATGTTCTTCTCTCGACCTCGAACACTACGAGCTTCACTTGACAAATAGTTTGAATAATTTCGCAGTGGTTTGATGTCGCCGGATTGGGCTGCCGGTGCTACTTCTCTTAAAGAGAGATCATGCGAGGCGGATTCTGGAAATGGTGCTGATTGTGGAACTAGTGGTTGTCCAATTTCATCTTCTACAGCTAGGATTGGTACATTAGGCGCTTGTTGCTCAAATGCTCGCCGGTAGAGGGATAGAAGATATCGTTCCAAATGCACAACCTCTAACTCTAACATTGCAATCTCCATTATTAGTTCCTTGGTTGGCTGACATCAAAAGATTCAATGAGCCAATGGAAAAAAAAATCAAAGTTATGTGTTACGATTTATGCTAATTCATCATGAAAGGGATCTTTTGTCTTAGTGGATAAAGAAACATGCTTCTCTGTTTCTGCAACTGAAGCAAGGAACACTGCTTAGAGAAAAAACAAACAAACACAGAGCTTACTTTTGGGATGTAACTGATAGACGATTCATCGATAGAAGAACTGCTGTGTTGCAGTGCTTTTTCGAGTGCCCGGCGTACTGCAAACTGGTCCTTGAGGCATTTTTCAAGTTGTTGAACCTGCATGGAGGACGTGAGCCTATGAGAGCTTAAGAAAGATTTTCCCCCTAGTTCATATTTCATTTCAACTCTTGCTGATATAACCTCTGTCTTTAAAGAGCTTTCCATCCTATACTTGAGTGATGGCCTTTTCTTCATTTCAGCTGCAACTCCTTCTTTATCCTTGCAACCACATCAAATGCAGAATTTAGCCATCATTGTTCTTGTTTATAGTCCACCATCCTAAAAAACTGGTGAAATTTATAACTGGCATTGCAATTTGCACTGCCACTGTATAGGAAAAGAGCTCCGAATCCAAAAAGCTCTTTGGAACCTCATAAAGGAAAAAGGAGAAAAGAGGTTTACCACACTTGCATGATGAAATGATTGAACTGAGGCATCGACCTTATCTTTCTTGATTCTCTTCTCACAATCACTGCCATTGCAGAAACGTTGTAGCATTAAACCCTTTTTTGATGAAAACACTCAACATTCAGAAGCAACTCTATCAAAGTGTCGAAGAGAAGAAACACCGGTAAGTTTTTCATTCACGTAAGCTCACAGAGAAGAGTAGAAGGGAAGGAAGAAAAGTGAAACCTGATCGAGCTCTTATGCACTGCATGCAGAAACTACATCAATGGAGTTCCTTGCTTCCGCTGTGAACTTCACCATTCCAGTTACAACGTGGAGGAAAAGAAGAAGCCAAATCCGTTGAGGAAGCAGTCGAACTAACCCAAATGAGTTGTGGAACAGTTCAACCACCGAACTCCTCGCTCCAAAGGGCCATTCTCTGAGCACATATCCACCATGTCTTCCAACTTGTACAGGCTAAAACTTGAAGGACACTTGCACTCCAAGCCAAAGCTGAGCATTGACCAACATATCTTCTGAAGTCCGACTTACTAGTACCTAAGCAGCAAGGAAACACTAAATTTAATACCTCATTCAGTGTGCTCTTTAATTTCCTTTGTGTTGTGTAGGTGAGCCCAACTATGATTGCCTTTAGAAACAGTTGAGTTTTGTGAGAGAAAAAAGCCCTTCAATTCCTCAAAGTGAAAAAAAGTTGAGCTTTAAGAACTTGAAATGCTTCAGTGAAGCTTCTCAGCGTCAATCTCATGCAGGAATCCTTATAATTACGTGAGGAGGATTTGGGCACTCATTCACATGCGTGTTGTTTTGAAAGAATGCTCAGTCTTTTTGCCAAACTAGAAAGATAAGGAAAGATGAGCCCTAGAAAGCAAATTAATAGAAGCGTAAAGGGCATCAATGCCTTGGCTCTATGAAACTTCCTGCTTCCTGCTTAGGCTCTTTTCCTCCCACCAAAAAGAAGCAAAGGTGCCTGGATCATTGGCCTCTAGATCTACCACATTGATAGTATTGTTCGTCACAATAACAATAATTATTATTATTGTTATTATGTTTTGTTTTATTATATGGAATCAACTATATAAATCTTTTTAAGCCATTAGTTCTATTTTCTACTTATATCATGGTATCATTATTAATCAAATTTTCTTTTGCCTTTCCCAATTGTTCAATGTGCATGCATGTTACTACAAGAAAAAATCTATTTTAGAGAGTGAATTAAAGATTGAAAATTGATCTCTAAATATATTAGCAGTCATTTTAAAAATTAAATATTTCGATATCTAAATTTAGATATCGAATTTGATATCGCCGCTGCCATATTACAAGGTATTATTTGTCACGTAATTCAAAGCTTAAAACAATTACGCCACAGGAGAGATACTTCACCTACATCACCATTGGAATGGCGGAAGGAATTTAACTTCGATGCTTCGTCTTCACTTCGTTGCAATAATTTAGTGTTGAATTTAGATTGGATCGCACTCGGATTGCGGTCAAATTCTGATCAAATTGCAACCGTAATCAATCGTGATTGTGGCCGTCAATGGCTACAGTATTGACGGCTGCAATTCGATCGAATTCGGACTGAATTATGATCAAAATTCACCGCAATTGCTATCACCAATGGCCGTAGCGTTGACGACTACAATTTGATCAGAATCAGACCTCAATCCGATCGAAATTCGACATCAATCGGACCGCGGTTGAAATCCGATCACTTGACGATGATGCCAAATGGCAACGGATTGTCGGATGCGGGTACTCGGGATCGCAGTACTCACTCGCAGAGAAAGCGAAAAATATACAGAGCATTTTAGAATTTTTTATAAAAATTAAAATGTATATAGTATTTGATGGAGTGTCCATGATCCCTCCTTAACTGAAAATGGCACCACAATTACAACAGTGTTTTAATTCTTCGGCAGAGTTACTGTTACAGTTAAAATAAATAAACGGCAATCGTGTGGGGAGAAACAAAGTTACAATAATACAATAACAACCAAATGACAGACAAGCTCGAGCTTTCATGTTGTTTAAGCTCTCATTGATAGTTGCTATCGTGTAGGACAAACCAGAGAGACAGAAAAATATTATGAAAAGGTGCTCACGTATATAGAAGACGAACTTCGATCTTAGTTAAATAATTATTTCGATATAGCCATTAATTATTTAGAAAGGTCAAATTTTCTGCAGTAATTTACACCTGTTACGATCGACCATATTTTAGCTGTGATCGACAGCATGAACTGCATGCAGATTGCTTCTGCTTGAGAATTAATGGATATTGTGTCGAGAATAGAATAAAGTGAAATGGAGTGCTTCCTGTTCCTGTAGCATCTGTATGGACAATACCTTGCAGAATCTGTAATCAAGACTAGTTTTGGTCTAAATACTTGAAAAAACGAATTCGATCCCTCCAAATACCAATTAAATCTTGTTTATCCATAGGCATATAATTAATGTTCATCATAGCACCTCTAAGCTTTTAGTTTTAGCCTTGGAATTTAGCACATACCTGATGAAACAAGGTGCACATTCTAACCCAAAACCATTCCAATTTAGCATAAACATATCCTGATAGCCACGACGATATTTACCCGGACAAGTAAAGATCGATATTGGCACGGCTCAATCAAATCGAACACAAACACAAGATCTGACTGATTCAATCTGATCGAGCCATTCCAATATCACCCTCTCACTTAGCCATAGCTCAAGATCTCTTAGACATCAATTGATCATATCATTGAGGACATGTAAGCATGCATGAAGAAGAGAGAGCCTCAAATAATATAGGAGAGAAGAGAATCATCTACATATATATATATATATATATAAGACTGAAATCATTGAGTAATGATAGATAGTTGGGACGTCTATATCAGTAGTTCACACAGGTACAACTATTTCAGAGCAAAAAAATTAATGCTTTCCACTTGCACAGGTACTGTTCGATCCTCTACATCTCACATTGTTTGCATAAGCATCGACCAGAAACTCCATGAGCATGCAAGAACAGTTTTTCATAATAAACTTTCCAGTAGGTTTGGTTGACAGCCCAACTCAAAGCCATTTTTATTAAAAAATGATGTCTCGTGTTTTATATGTAAGGTTATTTATAAATGAATTTGTACTGTGTCGTTTTTAAATACCAATTATGCTCTGTATATAACAATTAAACATATTTTAAGGATTGGTATAAGGAAATGATTAGCTAACGAGTTCCCAGCATTCTGTAATCGATAATGAACATTTTGCTGTACAAACACCCAGAGAAAGTACTTAATTCTCAAAAGAATCTCAATAGATTCAGTACAAACATTCATGAGATTCTGAGTAGTGATTCTTTGTGGGTGAGATCAGAAACTGGAAAAGGAGTTCTGACAATCAATAAAAGCACAATCTTGGAATGATTCTTGAGAAAAATAATAGATTTTTGGAATGATAAGTGCAATCTCTAGGAGGGGTATCTGAAGACAAGTTTGTAGAATAAGCAATTGAGAGAAATCAAAAGATTTCATACACACAACATTGCATCAATGAAGATCTGTCGTGGTGAATGTAATTTGTTGTGCTGTTCTAATCAGTCTATCTAGCTCTTTTGTCACCTTCCCCGATCAATAATTAATCAAGCACCATTGTTAGGAATTCAATTTTTGTAATGTTATCTTCAAATAACAATCCATTTGTGTTCACCGGCGGCGAAATTTAATGAAAAGGAAAGCTTCGACTGATTTCTATGTTCTTGCTCTATCTGTCTTAATCGATTAGTTCGTTGCCTCGAGAGAAGGATACACTTGGTGATCGTTCATGGTGGAAGAGCTATACTTCGAAGTGCCCTCAAGTACAGTCGCTAGAGTCCCTAACCGTGAGCTCCCTGCTTTTCTCCGACGAGCCTCTGTCGGCGGCGGCGGCGTGGCGTAGCCCGAGCGTGAGCGACACGTCTCCGGCTCCGCCGCCGGACCTCGCTGCCTCCGCGATTTCCGAGGAGGAAGAAGGCCGAAGGTGGCCTCCGCCGTGATGATCATAACGCCAAGACATGCCTGCGGAGGCGCCGTCGTCGCCGCTCCCGGATGGCTGCGCGTTAATAGACTCGTCGGGTTTCATCGTCGGCGAGTGCGTTCGTTGGTCCTTCCCATTCATGGCCTCCTCCGACAACGGCGGCTCCTCCTCCTCCTCCTCCTCCTCTGCATTGGATTCTTGGAGGTACATCTCCTCCACCATCGGTTTCCACAGTCTCACCCTTGCGTTGATAAACCAGTTGGCCACCTACGCCAATTGATAATTAATTTCCAAATTAACTACTAAACTCAATTCCCCCAAATTCAATTAGAGATCGATAATTAAGATCACGGAAGAAAAGTTAGAGATCAACAGACAAATTAAACAAAAAAAACTGATGCGTCTTTTACAGAGGACAAACCTGGTTCTTGGACAAACTTGTCTGCCTCGCCAACAAATGCTTATCTGCATCACTCGGATACCTAAGAAACAGCACAACCAGAGACCAGTAGAAATGACATCAAAACCCTCTCAATTTCTATATGCATAAATTCTACAATTCGTTCTGCAGGAGCGTAGAATTATTAATAGGAGAAGCTCCTTTTCCAGCTTTTCTGATGCAAGGACGAGCGAGCACATGGACGAGGAGATCTAAAGCATGATAAAAGTAAAGCCGGTTCATAGGACACAGGGTCTGCATGCTCTGTTCGTCTCTCTCCCTCATAAAAGTGAGCCAACGTTGAGGAAAGAAAGGACAATGTTTTACGGCTACATTTATTAAATGAATGGCGATCCAAAGCTTCACATAAAGTAGGAGTGGTGGTACTACTGGAATAATATTATAATAAATGCTGGCTGCCAGATCTTCCATGTACAATTCAACGCTAATCGCTATGTGACAAGCTCGCAAGGAAAGCATGCATGCGCCGTGTTGCAGAAATCTCAGTTACCACGGAATGCACAAGGTAACAACCTCGCTGCGAGCTTCGATAATGAGATTGCAGGTTTTGATGTATGTAGTTTTGTGTAGAGGAGATAGAGAGCAGAGAGAGGAGGATGAATGAGAAAAGAAGGCGTACGGGTGGAGGAAGTGCTCGAAGAGCCAGCCGCGGAGGATGATTACGGAGCGCTCCGGGAGGCCGCGCTGCGGCCGCCATGACTCCGGCTCCATCAGGGGCGGCTGGTTGAAGGAGCACTGCTGCCGGAGGCTCTGGTCGAGCAGGCGGAGCCGCGGGGTAGCGCCCTTGGTGATGCCGCCGCCGCAGGCGGCGGCTGCGCCATCCTTGTCCCCTAGGGCGTCGCACGTCTGCTTCAGCTGCTCTGCGATCGCGTCCTTGAGGCACCGGAAGTGCCGCGACATGGCCCTCTGCGCCAGCGACGTGTACGGCGTCGCCACCCCGAACCCCATCACCGAGTCGAACGAGTTCACCACCATCTGCATCTGCTCGCAGTAGCGGCTGTATCTCCTGTCCACCTGCGATCACAATCAATCAATCGCCATGAATGAGTCGCAGTAATTATTTCTTGGTCATGATTAATGCATTCATACGTCTAGTTTCTTAATGATTTTCACTCTTTTACATCGAGAGGACTACGGATGCAAAGGATCTGAACTGTGCGAGTAACACAGTCAAGTACAGTAATCAATTCCCGTCTGTTATCTATCTATATCGCGATCACGCTTTTGTTGCCAGAATCATGATGTAATCTTGGAGATAAAGAAAGACAAATGTTACACATCAGCGTGCATGCGTTTCTTCTTCCTTTGTGGTTTCTATGTCTGTGGAAGCAAAGAAACCAGTATCTCCTTCCCTTGAACAAAAAAACAGCCAAGCTCCGAAAAGAAACAATACAAAGTCATTGAAAAGATTCATGTGAGCATGGTTTTATTTATACTTTTATTATTGAAAAATACCCGTAATGGAAATCGACCACTATCAAGAAATCTCATTAAAAATGGCCGGAGAATCATCTCGGCCACTTTCTAATGCGACTAATATATAAGGGCTAAAGAGATGCCTACGTGTGTGGGTGCCGGCGGCGGGGCCTCCGCCGGCCGATTGAATGCAATTCTATGTGCTATGAATTATAAATTGATTATCGCAATTTGAGATGATTGATAAATTATACGTGCCTCGTCGAGCATGGAGCTGAGCTTGGTCTTCTTCCTCTGGTGCTCAAGTCTTTCGGCGCTAGACAAAGCGGGAAGGTCGTCGTTCGATGAGGCTGCGGCCGGAGTTGAGGCGCTGCGGGGATTACGGTTAGAGTTGGATTTGCTGCCGCGCTTTGCGAGTGTATTTCCCTTGAATTGTCCGCTACACATGCTGCAGAATTCCTCCAGTAGCTCTTGCGCTGCCTTCGAGTACTTGGAGCTTCTCATCAACGCGTTGACGACGCCGGCGCCGCCGCCCCCAAACTCGGCGGCGTGCGACTGTTGGCCTTGCAGCTGGTGTTGATTGTTATTGAAGTATATGACCCCTTGTCTTATCCGGAGCTCGTCGGCGGTCAGGTGTTGCAGAGAGGAGGAGAGTGAAAGCGAGAGTCCTTGGCCTTCGACCACCCGGCCGGCGGCACCGAAGGGAGACGACTCGGTGAAGGGCTGATGATGAAAGGAGGTAACTTGTGGCGGGGAAGATGGGGATCGAATCCGCTGCGGCGGCGGTCGCATGGCCGGCGGGTTCATGAGGAAGAGCTGCATAGCGGTGGCCGCGGAGTCGTCGGCGCTCAAATCGGCCTGTACGGAATGCTGCCGATGTTGGCCGTGGGGATGTCGGACGTTCGCGCCGTACCAGTCGGCCGCGCCGTCACCCACGGCCACAGATCTCGAAGGGATAATATGACTGTAGCCCTCAGCTGGAATAATCGGGTGTTCCATCGGCGCTGCCAACCCCAGAAGCGGCGGAAAATTGAACATGTCGGACAGTATGTGGCCCGCGGCGGCGGCGGCTCCGACGGAAGCAGACTCGTAGATTCCAGTCTCGTCTTCCATGGGGACGAAGTGTCCGGCTGCGCCGCCATCGAAGCCCTGCTGCTGCTGCACCCGGAGCTTGTCCTGCCTTCTGTGCTGTTCGAGGTAGTCCCGGTTGCCGCTTCCCAACCCTTCGGCGAAGCCTAAGAAGTCTCGGTGGAAGCCCTGGCTGGACATGTGCGACGCCGGTGATATAGGCAGACGTCTGGGCGGGACCTTGGTCGAGCTCCTGATCAGCTGCGAGGATACTCCCATATTTCAACTCTCTCCTTCATCACCGTCATCGATCACAAGCAAGCTAACTTTTATGATCTGCAAACACCACATCAAAACCAAAGCATATCTCGATCAAACCAAGAAATAAAATTCCATCAACGACAATTCCAAAAATCAATTATAATTCAAGAAGCAAAGAACAAAGCTTTCTCAATTATATAATTCCGGCGCCGCCTGGCTCGCTCTGGTCCCTTAATTAAGAAAAAGGGTGTAACTTGGAGACGATTAAGGTGCTTACGATCGTCGAGTTCTATTTCCGGATATAGAAGAAAGCAGAGGAGAGAGATTTTTGGTGGATTAATTTAGATGACGAGCGCATCGACTGTCGTCTCGTGGATCTTCACGATCAGCACCAGCCATGGCCTCCATCTCTGTCTTCCCTGTCGCCTTTCTTCTCAATCTTTTCTCGCGTTTAGCTTCTTCTTCTGCTCTTCTTGGGCTGCAATCGCCTTCTGATCGGGGAGAGCGAGGAAGCAGCAATATAAAATTAAAAAGAAAAAAACTACTAAAAGAAGAAGGGGGCGATCGAAGAAGACAGAAGAACAGGCGCTATTCCTCTTCCTCTCTCTCCTCTCTGTCTCACAGCTTTCTCTTTAGCATCAACACTTTGCAGTTCAAACTAAAAACTTCTCCTATTTCCGTCTACTGGACTATTAGTCAATTTGCAGGCCTAAATTTTATTTTATTTTATTTTTCTAGTTGACTTGTCGCTTTGCAATAGTAAACGGATGAAACCCGCAAAGGGGCATTCTAGTCATTGCGCGCTACGTGCGCCGGTGGGCCCCAGTTTTAAAGTATATAAGGTACGGGGTCGTGATGAGGAGGCCGAAACCACCACCGTCGATTTAAAGGGCCTGCTGATCGAGAAGAGTCACGGCCCTTGGATCTTCATCCGACAGCTCGCAACTGATTTTCGATCTCCAGCGCTTTTTAAACTGACGTCGGATGAACCTCAGCATGGCATCGGGCGGGCCTTCGGGCAAACGTGGGCCATATGGGCCACTATTTTTACTGGCCCACTTGGGTCCCGTAGGACCCACGCGCTCAGCCTTTCACAAAGCCTCGTCCAGTCGTCCTTAAGAGGATAACCACGCAATCTTTGAAGAATTTTCGCTCGAATTTTTTTATATTTCATAAAACAAATCTATCAATTTATTTCATTAAATCATTGGTAGAAAAAGGCCATACACCACCTAATGACCAATCATTGCAGTCGATCTCTGCGACCGTTGAATGTGACCTTTCCACTCGAGCAGATGTATTTTATTAAAAGAATTTTAAATTTTTATTATTATTTTTTTTTTGGGTTGAAATTTGCAAAGGGAAAAATAAAAATAATAAAAGCAATGAAATTAGCAGGTGCAGCTAAAACATCCACATCGGAAAGCAATTGGAATATTCACGTCTTTTCATGCCCTTTATTTTCTTGGAAGTCGATCGCTTTCTGATGTACTTTTGTTCCCTTCGGGCTTTGCCAATGCCGATGCCTAACGTCTTCTTCAATAGTCACTTTCTTTCTTACACAGAGTTCCTCAGCCGTGCCCCTGCTATTCCAGAGATCCGAGAATATTCGTTTGTAATATCAATTAAGATCACTAATCGATTAAATAAATTTAAAAATATTTTTTTTTAAAAAAAAAAAGAGGTCAAATTTAAATCGGAACGATACAAAGTTCGGGTGGATTCTCTTCCAGCCTACACGGCGGAGCCCTTGCTCCGCCGGTGGCGCATCTGTCGTGAATCCTGATCCGGCGCCATCAGGACAGTCCGCGCGCGGGGCCGCCGCCGCTTGTCGCCTTCTAGCTCTCCCCCGTTCCGTCCCTCTTTTCGCTCGTCCTCTGCTGCTGGAGCTCCAATCCACAAACTCGCCAGCGCGTGAGATGGAACAGGAGAAAAGGGAAGAATTGCACGGAGCCAGCCACGAACAGCGCATGCACTCTGTCGTGGTCACGTAGCTTTCTTCTCCCTGTGTATTTGTTTAATTTCGTCTTCTTCTTAACGACGAGCTTGTCGGAAGAAATTCCATGGACCCGATCGGTAATCAGGTGAGGTCGACAGTTTCGGTCCGGCACCGGCACCGGCCCCACGGCGACGAGGACGACAGCGACAGCCTCTGTCTCTCTGACAGCAAATTATAAATGGCTCCGGCGGGCCGTAAAGGATCAGATCGTATCACCGCGGAGCATCTTGCAGGAAATGTGGTTGCATTGGATGCGGTTTGTTCGAGGAAAGCGACCATCTGCCGCTTGAATTATCAGGAAGGCAAAGCCTTTTGCAGCTTTGAAGATTGGTTCAGTTATTTTCCTCTTTGATTGACGAGTTTACTGCGCTTTGCTGATAGATATGGGACAAATGTCTGCTCATATTTTTTTCACGAGGCCAATAGAATGATTTTTTTTTTTTATGTAATAAGATTCCGATTTTTTTTTTTTAGAAACTATTTTCAAAATTATTTAATTCAAACCATCCGAATTATTCACCCCGTCAAATCAAATTAAAATTAATTGGTGCTTGAATTTAATTTAACTTAATTAATATATCCAACTTCTACACCGTTCATTGAATATTAATAAATTAAATATATATATGTTCAATCTTATTCATTAATTAACTTTTAATGCATATTGAACGAATGTAAATAGATTCTTACCGAATCGAACACTAAGGTGACGTTTGATTTAAGGGTTTGAAAATGAGAAAATGAAATGATTCTTAATTATAACATTTGATTAATGGATTTAGAAATTGAGGAAATGAAACGATTTCTAATTATTTAGGAATGGACAAAATCTAAGGCAATGGTGGATTTAAGATTCATTCCCATCGTTTGTCGTCATCATCGTTGTCACTCGTCGACCGTTGACGTCGCCCGTCGTCCGTCGGCATCCCTCACCGCTCGTCGCTACTCGTCGACCACTGGCACCGTCCATCATTGATCGCTCGTCATTGCTCGCCGCCGCCATCAATCGCCGCCCGCTGCCGTCACTCGGCCCGCAACCGCCGATTGTCCGCCATCGGCCATCGGGTCGCCAATCGCCGGCCGGCCGCACATCGCTGCATCCGCCACTAGTCGCCGATCATCGCCGCCGACGACGCTCTGCCGTCCCGCCGACTCACGACCCGCCGCTCGCTGTTCGCCACTCGCCGCTTGTCGATCGCCGTCCGTCGCGATCGCTACGCCTAACATTATTGCCGCTGCATCAATTATACTTTTCAACTTATAAATCAAATAATGTATTAGAATGACTAAATCCATTTCTATTTCAATTTATTATTAAACTCATTCTCATTTCTATTTCTGCACTTAAACCAACGTCACTTAAATTTATTCGATAATTTACCAAATGACACACTTCAAATTTGGAATTACCCAAACACAATCCCTTTTATCAAAGAGCGCACTTTTATTCCTTTTTTACCTCTTCCATCGATATCAAGTTGCCCGAAAAAAATATAGTGTTGAGAATTATATTTTCAATAACACAGTGGTCATTTGATTTGAATTCCCAGCACCACGTAAAATATCAAGCTCGTATAGAAAAAAGATGATGCTGGAAATTATATTCCCAGGAACAAGTGGTTATGAGATTTAAATTCTCAGGAATACAGTGATCCTGAAATTTAAATTTTCAATACCATATAAAATATTAAGGTATCCTAGAAAAAGGATGATACTGGAAATTATATTCTCAGGAACACAGTGGTGCTGGGATTTAAATTTCCAACATCACATACAATATCAACTGACCGAAAAAAAAAGTGATGCTGAAAATTATATTCCAGGAACACAGTGGATCTGGAATTTAAATTCCCAGCACCATCTTTTTTTTTGTTAGCTTGATATCCATATTTGACGGAAAAAGTAAAAAAGAAATGAGATACGTCCTTTGGTAAATAAGAAATTATAGAATTATATTTGAACAATTCCAAATTTGAGATTTGTTCTTTGATAAATTATCAAAATTTATTCGTAAATATTTAATTCGTTTATCACACAGACCCACTTAGAAGGTCATAAAATAACTAAGAGTGTCAAAGATAACGATGAAAAACCGATGGAAAAGACAATAGAGGAAGATGCTATAGACTGTCCTCGACCCGCATGGTCTCGAGCTGTGCTCCTACATGTGATCACGATTCGCGACTCCGCTAAGTGTGAATCGGATCGTGCTCCAATTGTCTCCCTTTGATCCGAATAGTAAATCGGATTCTATTCCTTCCCCTATCCGAAAAGGAGTCAGTTGGCTCTGTAAATTTGAATTATAAAATAAAAAATAAAAAACTAAAATTAATAAAGTTAAGGATGCCATTTAAAAAAAAATTAAAAAAGACAATATATTTCCGGTATTAAAACCCTCTTATATCAATTAAATATTTTTATATAAAAAAAAACTATTTACTAACTTAATAAAATTATTATAAGAGCAGTTTAATAGCTACTATAATAATATTATAATTATTAAACAGTCATATTATAACATTGTATAATTTTAATTAAGTTTAAAAAATTTCCGTCAATTTGATAAAATATTTTTTATTTAAAAGTTTACTGTGTGACTCACAAAGCAGAGCTTAATTCATCTATGGCCCATTTATTTTATGTGGCCTGTAAGCCCATGTAAGCAATAAGTCCGAGGAGGGGGCCGACGGCCGTCGACTGAACCCTGATCCAGAGCAAAGCAATTCAAACGCTTTCCCCGCTCATCGAACTGCGCCTGTTCGAATGCCACTTGCAGCCTTCGCTCACAGCTGACACAAGCGACGAAAGAGGGGGATCTCTGTCGAGTCTTGCCCATGGAGAAGATCTCCGTCGCCGTCCGCTTCCGTCCCCCAGCCGCCGTTGATCCGTACCCCGATCGGATTTGGAAGGTCGACGATAATCGCATCTCCCTTCACCGTCCCCTTGGGACCCCGATCTCCGGCGTCAACTTTGCTTTCGGTGAATCTATGTCGGCGCTTCGACGGTGTCTCTCGATCTTTGTTTGTGCTTATTATTGTTTAATTTTTATCAGATTATGTCTTCGATCCGAGCTATAGCAACGCAATGGTTTACGATCTCCTCATCAAATCCATCATCCATGCCGCCATCGATGGCTTCAACGGTGAGTTCAGTTGTCTCCTTTGTTCCATCAGTACTGGGGGGATTCATCGATTTGGCTCCTTCTAGGTACTGCTTTCGCTTACGGACAGACGAGCAGCGGGAAAACTTTCACCATGAATGGTTCGGAAGAGGATCCTGGAATCATTCCTCTTGCCGTCAAGGATGTATTCCGTACAATCGAAAAGGTGTGTGATTCCACTTGCTTCCTAGCTAGCCTTAGTTTCTTCTTTTGGAGAAAAAAATAAATCAAAAACTGATTTTTTTTTTTTTTTTTGGCTGGGTGAACAGACTACGGACCGTGAGTTCTTGATTAGGGTCTCGTATATGGAGATTTACAATGAAGATATTAATGATCTATTATCTCTTGGGAACCAGAAACTCCCTGTTCACGAGAGCTTGGAAGTGAGTGTTGCTGCATCAGATATATTCAGGATATAAATGCCTATTTATTTGCAAAAATCTTTTGCATTCTGGATTCAGCGAGGAATCTATGTGGCGGGTCTACGAGAGGAGATTGTGAACTGTTCTGAACAAGTGATTGAGCTACTCAAACTCGGAGAAGGTTTAGAAAATGAGCTGTCAAAACTAAATCTTCAATCTATGGTTTTTGTGGGTGAATATCATATTTTGGTTGCAGCAAATAGACATTTCGGTGAAACTAACATGAACGCTCGGAGCAGCCGATCACACACTATATTTAGGATGGTATGGAACCTAAGTTTGTTCTTTTGTTATTATTTTTTTTTCTGGTCATTATTATCTTCCATTTCCATGACATTCAAAATGAACTCCTGTTAGGTTATTGAAAGCAGTGCAAGAGATTCCATGAAATCTGGAGATGTATCGAATGCAGATGCTATTCGTGTATCTGTTCTGGTGTGTTTCTGCTTTTATTTCAGATCCGAAGTCATGCGATCACCTCAAAAGCAAACCTTATGCTTTGTCTTAACAGAATTTAGTAGATTTAGCTGGTTCAGAGAGGGTTGCTAAAACAGGCGCAGGAGGAGCTAGACTTAGGGAGGGGAAACACATTAATAAGAGCTTAATGATTCTAGGAAATGTGATCAACAAACTCAGTGAGAGTGGAAAACAGAGGTACTCTAACTTCTAACTAGTTAATTGTTTCCCTATTTCAGCATAATGGTGCAAGCGGAGTGTGAATTTTGACTTGTCTTTGATTTCTTACTATACTACTTCTAATAGATATTTAGTATCTTTGCAAAATTTATCTAGAAATATAGATAAATCTCTATATAGCAAATCTCATTTTGATGAATGAGGGTTTCAAACCCATTGGCAATGAGCTTTAAGGTCTTAAACCAATTTAGTATTCCCTATATCTTAAAGAATAAGCATCGCTAAGCAGCATAGATTAATGTCTCATTTTTTGTTGAAAATTTAATAGTTTCATTATTTACATTTACTAATTGGTCATAACTATAAAGTTTAAGCAAGAAACTTTACTTATAAAAATAAATTACACTGAAGTATCAAGGAATACAATTAATGAAATGTCAAATTGTTACTTAAAGAGTCCAAATGGCGTCTAAGCTAGCTATTTAATTGTATAGGGGGCACATTCCATATCGTGATAGTAAACTGACCCGCATTCTTCAACCGGCTCTTGGTGGTAACTCAAAAACTTCTATAATTTGTACGGTTGCACCAGAAGAGGTAGTTCCTAATACAACGTTTTTGAAATTCTTAATTTTCCTCCATACTATGGGTTGATAATTGATAAATTGTAGGTTCATGTAGAAGAAAGTAGAGGGACTCTTCAATTTGCAAGCAGAGCCAAACGAATCACAAATTGTGCCCAAGTGAATGAGGTTGGTTTCTCAGTTTCGGTTTGACAACTGACTCTTGAGAGATAGATGCTAGTAACATCTGGTATGTGATATTAGTTCAGAAAATATGTTTGCATGGGATAATTCTATGGAAAAGTATGTAGGATGGCTAAGAAAGTTTGTTTCTTTATTGCTAACCTTATAGTTAGCTACATGTCTGCGGAATCAAGGTAAACCTGTAGGCCAATTAGAATATGAAGTATATTCGAGTAATTCTGTTGTATCTGTTTGTAGCCCTTATTAGACATTAAGTACTTCTTATTGATCTTATAGATTCTAACTGATGATGCTCTACTAAAACGACAAAAACAAGAGATCGAAGAATTACGTGAAAAGCTACAGGTTGTATTTCATTTATATTAATTATCATTAAAATTACTTCAAACATATAATGCATACATTCTGTATTCAGGGTTCTCATTCAGAAGTATTGGAACAAGTCATCTTGAAGCAACGGAATGATATGCACAAGGTATGAGTGTTTTGTTTAGCCACAAAATGCGTTAAAAATTTTTGAATTGATATACCAAGTGTGAGATCCATCCTTTTAGCTAAATCCATCTTATTTTTTTATTGACTTCTCACCAGTCTGAATTAGAACGTGAAAGACTTGCAATGGAACTTGAGAAAGAAAGAAAAAAACGTGCAGCATTAGAGCTTTGCATAAAGGATCAACAAAAGAAGTTAGAAGATCTTAGCAGTCTCTCTACTTCAGACTATGCTTCAGTTTCAACTCAGGTAATCCGATTAACCTACTAAATATTGCTGACCACCAGCTGAAGTGACGAATTGTTAGGCTGATATTAATCAACTTCGCATCTGAATTTTTGCAGCAAAAAAAAAACTTCGCAAACATGTTTGATGATACAAGTGCATCAAAAGATTTGGTACTCAGAACTCCCAATTTTAAAGCAGTGGGAGATGATTTTGTCGCAAAACGATCAAACAGCTTCATGGAACTTGATTCAAGCCCTAGCCTTGAATCTTTCGGTAACACAGCCGATGAGGATCTCTGGATACGGTTAAACAAAGGTTGCATCACTGATCTTGATATGCTTCAAGTGACACCGGATATGAAATGCCGACCATTGCCATCATTTCATATGCCTCGTGTAAGTAAACGTTTCTCCTTTTCTACGCTTACATATTTAGCCCAAGCTGGTTTACATGTACTATTCATCTTTTTCACTTGTATATTTGTGTCCAAAGTGAACTCTTGCAATGTTATATATTTTTGCCAAATTATTGATATAGACAATTATTATATTGTTAAAAATGCAGTAATTGTTGTTATGTTCTCTTAAATATAGATAAGAATATAATAGAAGATCAAATTTAACGGCATAGGAGGATCATTATAGTCACTTAGTGGATAAAGATTTAATAATTATTGTTATGACTGTCCAGTCTAGTTCTTTAAATTTTTTTTCACTGCACAGAATAGGAAGTGTTCTCGATGTGGATATGCATCTGAATATATTGAATTTTCCTGAAGGAATCAGTATTGGATGAAGACGCAAGCACTAAAAGATGTCATGCCTCTTCAACTGAATGTGACTGCAATAATCAACAACTAGAATCACTAAGGAAAAAGTGTGCCATCATGGAAACTGAATGCACCCTATTAAAAGAGGAAAAATCTTCTCTGTTAGAAGCTCTCTCCTTGTCCAAACAAGAGAACAAGCTGATTGAAGCTGAAAAAGAAGAATTAGTAAGCAAATTGAATGAAGAAAAGCAGAAGTTCGAAGAACTTAAAGAAGATATTCAGCGGTTTGGCATGACATTTGTGGAGAAGACAGGGTTACAAGTAGCGCTTCTCACCAAATTAAAGGCAATGTCGGAGAAAATGAAAGCTCTTAAAGTTCCGCGTGATGTTTAAAGTTTGTGGCTTGCGGATGAAGTGTTCCCCTGTTCTTGTTAAGTGATCTTCATGCATTCCCTATGTTAATGTTAGTGCACGTTCTCCTTGTTCGGGACATCATATTGGATTTCATCTATTCTAAATTGATGTGTATTTATTTTGAGCTTCACTCTTTATAAATCTATTTTGCTTCCAACCTTGTTCTTTATCCTTGCACTCATTCAGGTTCAGCTCATCACTTAAATTTTTTTCGTTGATCACCTTTTTAAATAAATAGCTAAAGCAACCTCATTCTGTTGGTGTTAACGGGCATCTCACTAGTTCCAAGATAAAAACGGCTATTCCAATGATCTCCTCGGCGGTATCCAGATGGCAGGAAACTTCTCCACGCACAAGCGTTCAGGTAATTTCTTAGCTTTCACCCTGTGCTTTCTAGTTAGATAATTATCCGAATGTCCACCTCATGTTTAATACCATGTATTGTTTCAACCTCTTTCTCCTACAGGGAATGCAATTCCTATATCACATGTCGTGGGTCCTTTTTTTTATATATTCTTGCTCATTAACAGTCAATTTTTTCTCTCTGGATGTCGAGCCACGTGGTCCTTGCTTTGGCAATTCGGTCGTCGCTTTACTTATTTTGAAGCATAGTATGAGAAGAAGCTACAATTATGGTGACCCCCACTGTTTAATTGTACAGTTGGACAATAAATTGCCGCCAGATTTGGCTCCCTGTCCTCCACTGCTCCAACACGAATTTGAGCCAGAGACTGCCACTACACAGCGACGTATCACGGACGACAGCTGAGGTGCATTTTGAAGTTTGAACAGTAGAGACATCCATTTGTAGTCAATAAATGCATACAGCTCTTGCAGTGCTCCACTGTTAATGAATACTATCTTTTGCAGCAATCCTCGCCATGTGCATGAACTTTTCGGTAGTGCAGACGAACAACTAATGGCACAGGTAGTAATTTCTGTGTTCAACCATCAGTCTAGTTCAATAGAAATCAATTTTGCATGATCAAGGGTTCCTGGTACAAGTATGGATTCTACTATCTCCTGATTCAAGATGCATTCGCTGGTTTTGTTTGAGGAGTAGGAATTCCCTTGGAGCAAAGAATCCACATTCTCAGATTCAGCACCTTTTGATTTTTCATGGCCAAGCATGTTAAGTGACACTGGAATACGAAACCAGATCATCAACTATTCGCCACTTCCTGAACCTGCTTCAAATTCTTGCAAATGAAAGGTATCCACACTGCTTTGCATAAACTACAAAATACAAATATGTGCAAGCCATTGAATAAAGGTTTAGGTTTCACATGGAAGTACTCATCAAGTTATACATCCCCACAATATTACAAGCTAATTAGCCGGCTCCAGTTTGATTAAAAAAAAAGGGGCAAATCTTGGAGCCACCCAAATAGTTCACTGGCAAGGATTATAACAGAAAAACTAGGGAAGGAAAAGGATACAAATTGTACTGCATAACCCAATCAAAGTTTTCGAGCCTCGTTGCCTTCAGTGATGCATATAAGTAAACATTACATAAAGTTTCCTACCTACATTGCTGGGTTTTCCAGTTGCTGCTCATGTAAAGATCTTACACTAAGTGGTAGTCGGAAGGACCTACAAGGGCTGGGCTATGAATTCATCACACAAACTCCCAGTGCTTTCATTAGTTTTTTTGTTCTCTGCCCTTGGGCTACTCCCTGTACTGCAGGTAAGAGAACCAAATGAGGTTTTTTGCAGGACGCCAGATGGAGAGGATTGCATCCGGGGGCTCGAATCCCAGCCATCAGACATGAGGTTTAGTGATGATGATGAGCAGCAGTTCTTGCTTTGGTCCTTGGGGGTGCTGGTGGTGTTTGTGAGGACCTCGCCCAGAGGTCCACCCATGGAAACCTCCCAGTGGATTGGTATGCAATTTGCTCTTCCTTGCTTCACTTCGTTCAGAATACACATCTGTGAGTCCTCACTTGCAAGTTCATATTCCCATGACAGCTTAAGGGGTGAGACTGTCGCATTTTCATTGTTTGGAGAAGTGGAGGATGAGAATTTTGAGGAAGCCATGGGTATTGACATGGAGAGTTGAGTTCTTTCAGATTGCTTGTCTTCAATATCAGGCCACGTAACAGTTGAATGATCAGATTGGGTTTTGGGCCAGGCATCAATGAAGTGATGAAGCGAATAGGGTTGGGGCTGTAGGGCTTCAAGCTTCAGAGTGGGGAAATGGTTGTTATCAGAGAAAGAAGTAGATGAATTGAAACGAGGACATGCGGAAACAAGTTGAAAATCTGTTTTGTGTTGTTCTGCGATAGCCATTGATGTCCCCGACTTTTGTTTAGTAGAGGGTAACATTGATAGACTTGCAAGATCTCGTCCTTCGTCATTTGAATTTTCTTTTCTGAGCATCATCCTGCACACAATTGATCAGCAATTAAGTAGACACGAAGAGACGGTTGTTGATAAACCAAATAATCAGCCTATGAAATCAATTGGTAAGAAGAGGAAATAAGAGCTACTAGTTTTCCATACTTGTTGAATGGGGCAGGGCATGATTCGCCAACGGTGGACTTGGTGTGTTTACTCTGTGGTTGCGCAGCCATGGACGTTCCCCCACCAGAGACTGCTGTAGCTAACAGTGAAGGTGTAACAGAAGGCTTCACTTCCGCGGCATGGCCAGATTGGTCTTCCACATGCTTTCTTGAACGGTGGCGGCCACGGTTCATATGACGCTCACAATACTTCTGGTCGGCAACTGCATCCCTCGAGCACCGCCATTTTTTCCCATCAGTTCGTCGGCATCTACCAGGCTCTGGATCAGTATTTCCAGCATATCCCAGGTACAGTGATCCCCATCCCACTACAAAAGTTCAAGAACAAGCTAAAGTGATCCAGTTTATCGACGTGATGATTAAAGAGTTCTTGAAGTAACAAACTGCCAAGGCAAAGCAAATTATGAGGAAAAAAAATGGCGACGGAATCTTTACATGCACTTGAACCAAAAGATCCAGCTGAGAAGGGAGGGAACACAGAAGAGCTGAGGCTTCTCCTGATGGGGGTGAGTAGACTTGAAGGTATTGGTACTCTTGCATCAATGTATTTGTAGATCAAGGCCTGGTGTTCTAGTTCCAGCCACTGAGATGGCGTGAAGGGCCCTCTTGCTCTTGTCCAAGCTCCATTCATATTCACGTCATGGCTTTCTGAATACAAACCTGTGACAGGAAAAAGAAAAGGAATAGGTTTTACGGTTAAAGCAAGCCAGAACGTTCATAAAGATTTGACAGGAAAACAGGCAAGGTATGGAGGCATGAAAGATGAGCACGAGAAGAAGAAAAAAAATGCCATGATGAAGAACGTCGAACAAGCTGCAAGAACACCAAATCAATCGTGTATATTCTTCTCTATTCCCCCTCCCCCCCTTTCGTTTTGCCATCTCTAGATTATTTTACATCTGTCTTTTTCACGCATTCTGATTATATTCCTTGTTTCCCTTTCATCCATGAGAAAAGCGGCAAGGCTTCGACAGGAAGGAGGGGGAAAAAATCGCAACAAAGGCACTTTTTTTCACTAAATAAAACAGAAGAATAGCAACGCTGGAATCAAACAGGCCCCAGCTCAGAGATCCGAGAGATGATGGTCCAAGTTACCTGCGCTCCAAAGACAAGGTTTTGGGGAAGATGATGCCGGAGGAGGAGAGTAGTAGGAAGGCAGTGACCCATCACATTTGAGAACAAGGCTATCTTGCTTGGAGGTTGATGAGAAGCTGAGCATTTGCCCCCCGTCGGGGAGGAGAAAATAGGCCTCTGTCACCATTGCCTCAGTCCTGGCCATCTTGGAGGCTCTCCAATCACAGTACTCATGGGGAGGCTCAGCAACCCTTCCCAGCCTCTGAAAGCCTTCACACCCAAGGAGCCCTTTTGGCTTGCAGGCTTCCGTGCTGGAGTTGGTCAGGGAACAAGACAGAAGGCTGCCACCGTCTGAGGAAGCACCTACTCCTCCTCCTACTAACCCATCCATGCTCACCACACCGCCGAGGTCCATGTCTAATGCGTGACCAAAGTGGCAATCACTGCAGAAAAAGGGGGTGGTGGTCATCGGATGGAAGGTCAGGGAAGGTGGTGGAGGGAGGGAGTGGGACCGGCAAGAGCAGCATTCATTCTCATGGTAAGAAGGCGACAGAGAAGTAGTTTGTGGATTGGGATGGAGCTGATAAAACTAGGCTGGTTTTTTCAAAGGGAAGGAGTTGTGCGGTAACAGTGAATTATTAGGTTTGGGCATGCCAGTTAAAAACAAAAAACACAAAAAAAAAAAAAGAAGAAGAGGTATTTGGTGTGTTCTGCCAGCAATATTTGGACACATTGGATGCATGCACCACATCAGCCACAATGTTCCTCCCTCTCGGAACAGCCAAAACATTGCTCTTATTGTCGTAGGCACGTTGGATTTAATCTGAAATAGACACTGAAGAACAGGCGTGGATGGAATGTGCTCTAGGAAATCACACTCAAAGCTGCTAATGCGAGATATTTGAGACAGAGGAGTCACGGAATGAAGTGAACTCCTGTGCATATTTGTCCAAGTTCAGGATTAAGACAAGTTCCAGACGACTAGTTTGGTAAGCAAGGATGTTATTAACAGTTGATTTTTGCGAGACAAAAAAGATACAGACCCTGGTACTCACTCTTTTCTGCCACTAATTTATCACAAACGCTTAACTAAACAGGGATCTCTTTGCATGTACGTGCTTTATCCATTTTTCTAACAGAGAAAAAACAAGAAAAGGACAGAAAAGACTCAGAATCTGAGCACTAAATTATTTAAGTTTTGCAGCTCCTCCTGCTGGGTGCTGCTGTCCTCCTCCTTCCTGCCGCTGCTTTTATTTCACTGCCCCCTGGTCCATATTACAGATCGTAATTAGTCAGGTAATGAAGGTCTGAACCTATGCAAACTTTTGCATCTAATCCTTGTACGTGAAAGATACACGCCATCTCTACCTTTTTGTCTTCTTCTATTCCGGTACTATTAAAAGAACAAATACACAGATCGAACTTATGAAGAATTGCAGCTTGTTTACTTGGACAGGGAAAAAAAATAGGACAGATTCTTCAGATAGGCATATGATTTAGGGGCATTTACACTGTTTATTTTTTTGTTCAGATCTAAAACACTAAACTATCAAAGAATTTTTCACTATTTCCATTAAAAACAAAAACAGTGTGTTTTGTTTGTCGTTTTCATTTATCGTACAATATAATTACAACAAAATCTTCTCATTTTTAACATCATTTTCAGAGCTAAGGTAATGATTATAAAAATCAGATAACAAAAAATTCACATGATATTTTACCGATTAATAATATCGATTATTTGAATATCTGACTTAGAATAATGCCTTTCAAATTAAAATGAAGGTGTTCTTCGGTCTCCCTTCCACCTAACCGAAGGGCACCCATCATGTGGTGATCCCCCACAGCAATCAAGAGACGACGAATTTATAAAGTGGAAGTTGAAGATCGGATTAGATTCGATAGATGGATGGATAGAAGATATAAAGTCTTCCTTATAAACATCTCGATTTATTTTCAAATTGAATGATAAATCACCGATACTGAAATTGATGAGGTTATCCATGTTAGGCCCGGCAAATCGGATAATGGATCGAATTCGTATCTTGACACGATCTAGACACGATCCGAAAACGTTAATCCATATTCAATCCGTTTAATTTTTCGTATCAATGGGTTCAATCCGAATACAAACTATTTAATTTCGGATAGACACGACACGATTCATTAGACACGAAAAAATACGTATAAAATGAATTGCAAGACACGATCCGAATCAATAGACACGAAACAATCTATAATTACACGAAAATGTAATAACTTAAACAAAGTATAAAAAATATTACTAGAATGATCCAAACCAATTAATAGACTCGAAAAGACCTATAAATATACGATAATATAATAACTTAAATAAAAGAGTTTACAAAAAATTAACAATTCCCACAATCCACACTATCAAATTGGGATTACAAGTACATTAACCTTAGAATTATCGTAAAAATACAAAATGAATTTTAAAGATTATCATCATCATTCAAACTTATAGAGATTGCGTAAATGTCATTCATCTTCTTTCTTTTTTTTTTAAGTACAATAAAAAAAATAAACGGGTATAACAGATCCAGAAGACAAGACACTAATCCGACATATAATTTTTTCAAAATAGACACAAATCTAAAAATGTACGATCCAAATACGAAAAAAGTGGATCGTATTCGTATCGTATCCAGATTTACCAAGTCTAATCCATGTACATTTTTCAATTTATCCTTTCTACATATTAAGAGCAATTGTTAAAAGTTACTAACGTGACGATTTTATTTTATTTTTTTCTTATAAATATCTCTCGAGAACAAACAAAAATTATAAATACTTAAAAATAAAAAAAATGATTAAATGTGACTCTTGTAATCGATAAAAAGCTTCTTTTTTTTTTCAAAGCAAGTTCCTTGTATTTTGGAATTGGGGAAAATTGAGACGCTTGATTAATAAATCCAAATAATTGAATTATAATATTAGATGGTCGGTTGAGAGGAGGACTCGTTTCCTGGGGACCGACGTAATTGAGGGTCTATATTTATTAAAATTAAAATGGTTTATTTATTTATACGAATTTAACTAAATTTATTCCTTTAAATCCGTATAAATCACATCATTACATATATAATTTTATTATTAAATAAAATATATCTTTTTAGTAATTTTATTATTAGCATATATTATGCTAGTTAAATAGTTTTTATAAATTCTATAATAAATGGACTGAAAAGTTAAATAAAACTAATAAATTTAATGAGTTAAAGAGAAAATAAATCAAAGGGCATAAAATAAAAAAATTGACATTACTATAAAATAGTCCTACAATTTTAAAGAAAATGAGTTAAAATAAATATTAAATTATATCATTAAAATTCCTAAAATATTATAAATATTATTAAATAAAAAAATTATCATTGAAAATTTTAAAAAAATTAAATAAATAAATATCAAAGGGTCGATGAACCGTTAATTCACTCGTTATTAAATGGTCAGTCCTTAATCGATCTGTCTATGGGTTAGATCCAATTCGATTTTGATTCGGTTTGTAGATAATAGATAGAACTATATTGGTCCTCATTTTTTAAAAAATAAAAAAATAAAAATAAAGTCACTTTTGGTTTTGAAATGATGGGGAAAATAATTAAACTAAGCATAGTTAAAATTATTATATGATTATTTTAAATAAATAAATAGTGAAAAATTATTTAAAAATAATCATACAACAATTTGGGTTAACAAAATATTTTAAATTTTGTAATTCTAAATAGACAAAATACAAAAGGTCGTTATACTCTAATTCTCTCTTCTTCTTCTTTTTTTAAATGTCGAACTAATTATTGGATTTTTCTAAATTAAATGTATTGATGAAGATTAAAAAGGTCTTTAAAATGATCAAATAATTTAAGATGATCATAGAATAATCATTAACCTGCTTTGCAATTTTGGCACTGCATTACAAGAATTACTAATTAAATCTACACTGCACATTGTATATACTTTCAGAATCTTGATGTATAAAACTCACGATTTAACATCTAAATATGCGATTAATTAACAGATTAATTCTGACATAAATTTAACAACTGATATAATTTTTTTCAGGACAATTTCATACACATGTCTGCTTTCCTCCTTTCCCGTGGACTTAGTTTCTGAGGGCCTGCAGCTGTGTGCATCGATCGTGTTAAAACAGAGCCCAGTCCTCTTGGCCTTTCCTTTAATCCGATAAATAATTATTCTTTTATTTTTTTAATAATCCAGAGTATTCAAATCATAACTATATACATTTAGAAGTTAAGTTTTAGAATATTTATTTTGTCTCGGATGATAAAATTGTTTGGTTCGATAAGGATCGATGATTCCATCCGTAGAATTAATTTCGAGTGCTCTTCCATCTATCATAATTTATCAAAGAGCGTACGTGAAATTTAGAATTGTTCAAATAGTATTTCATGATTTCATATTTATCAAAAAAATATACATCATTTCTTTTTATTCTCCCGATCAAACATGAATTTTTAATATTCAGATATTGCATGCATCCGAACTACAATTGGAAATGTCGAGGATTTGATCGAAGAAGAGGTGAATAAGGTCATCAATGGATTTTTACCGAAACTCATTTATGGACCTAGATGAGTTCAAATTCTGAAATCTTGATATGGACTGAAAGATCTTACAGGATGAATTGTTGAATTGCATAGACCGAAATCTTAACGCGTTGGTTAGTACGATACAGATTTACACCAAAGAGCAAAATCGATTCTTGAGTTGGACGGAAGAGGCATGTCAAAGTGTTTGTTTCTCCACCACAACACTAGGTAATGCAATCGAAGTTATAGATCATTCGCGATTTACACTTTCTTTTCATTGTGGAACAGACGAAAAGTAGAGGTGTCAAATGGGTCGATCTATGACGAAGCAAGAGCGGGCCGACCCGCCATCCTGACGGGTTGAGAAATTTTCAGTCCAGTCCAATCCAATCCAAGGCGGATTGCAGATTAGGTGGGCTAACCCACGATCAAAAAAATAAAAAAAATTCAAAATTATTAAGACGTTGAAGGCTTAAGGTGATAACCGATAAGGAGGATAGAATATCATGATAAGAAAATATACATTTTAAACAACTAAAATCTTCTAATTAAAATTCAATTATCGATCGACAATATTAGGTACCGATATTTTTTATTCTTCAAACACTCTAAAATATCTAAATCTTGATAATATGCAAATTCAAAATTTGGCTCATCCAAATAAAAATCTAATTGAAATTTTTTCAAAATGATAATATATTATCATTTATTATATTAATTAAAATAATAATTACAAACTAATTAGAGTATATCAAAAAAATTATTAGGGTAATAAATCAAAGATTTTTTTTTATTATTTTTTAACTTTTCCTACCCGTTATGTCGAATTATATGTGTGTTAAAAGAAGATTGTAATTATGAGTTTATTAGTATTAGAATATTAATAAAAAAAAGACTTAAATAATTTTTCTTTTATAAATTTTATCTTTTTTTTATATTTCTCAATCTGCGGATCAACTCAAGTCCGTCGTAAGCCAATCCGTCTAGATCTGCAATCCATGGGAGTTGATTCGTTTAAACCCGTAAAAATAACGGGTTGATAGAATTTCTATTCGATCTGCTTAAATTACTTAGCAGGACAAATCAATTCAACGGACCTAAACCAATTTGACGGTTCCAACGAAAGGGTTATCTGAGAGAGGATTCCCCCTTACCAGAGTTCATCTCTTGACATGGAGCTAGACATGTTTATCGATCATCGGTTTCGATTCCGATTCGGTTCTAATCAGTTCCGGATTCGTCGATGTTGGAACCGATTCAAAATCGATTCCAAACCGATTTCGATTCCAAAGTTTTAACTTTGAAATCAATTTAATCCGAACCAGTTCTGAAACAGTTCCGGATCGATTCCGAAATGATTTCAGACCATCTTCTTCGAAATTAAGCTTCCAAATTCATCTATCGTGCAAACGATTCTATTCTTTTTTATGTCGCAAAATAATTTTGTAAACATGTTAACATATTAAGAATTTTCACTTTTAAATTTGAACCAGATCCAAATCGAAACCATAACTAATTCCGAATTGGTTCCGAAATGATTCCGAAATCAATTGAAACTGAATCGAATTGAAATCTATTTCGATTTGATTCCAAACTAATTCATCTAAATTAATTTCGATTTCGAATTTAATGAATTGATTTCGGCTTTAGACCGACTTACATGGAGCCACTGGGGTTCTGTGTTCCAGGAGTCTCAGCGAGTGCTCCTCTCTAAACTCTTAGCTTTGAGCCTTGAGAGGCGAAAAGAGAGAAGAGCTTAAATGATCTGCTCCACTTGCAGGTTTGGGAAATTTAGAGGCACAGGATCCAAACTCTCTGAGACAGGGGAATGTCTCTCTGACCAGCTGCCAATTTGTCAATCCATCATCCCAAACTCGTCAAATCAAATGGCTCAATCATCTCTCTCCGTCCTGAGCACAGTGATTGGGGATCAATGAACAGAAAAAAGGAAAAAAAAAAGAAACGAAAAAAAAAAAATATATGGAATGTCTGTTCTATTTCTTTGGCAGGGAACAGGATTCATGCAACGCAGGAAAGAAGGAAATAATAATAATAAAAGACATTAACTCGATGACAATTACCCTGCTTCCTCCTTTGTAGCAGTCCGAAGGAAATAAGAATACTAGATTTTCAGTTCAGATCCATGTCGAGCATGCAGGTTCTGTCGCCGCTCTGTTCTATGTATGAGCATCGATCATTTAAACGATATTTCTGCGTTGAAACAGTGAAGAACTCCGAATTTGCTTTGTTCTTCCCCTTTCACTGGATCAGGAATGATCGCGAGGAGTATAGACGGTTAGATATTGGATCTTAAAAAGATCAATATGATTTACAGTTTTAAAAAGAAAAATCGAGATGTCATCAATCGATGAAAGTCTAAATTTACTTCAAAATCGAAATCTACGTTTCGAGTAAATAAATCTAGACTATTAATTTACTCAAAATCGATCATAGATAAATGAGAAATTAATTGTTAAAGTCAGTCTAAAATATTATTAAAAGAATTAAGGAGAGCAATATTCTCATATTAAAAATTTCATACAGGATTTACTTCCTTATATATATTGTTGCATTAATTGAGTTAACTCAACTAAACACAGATACTCTCATCCAATGGGCGAGCAGGTGCTTGCACCTGCAAGTCCGCCGCGTGCGCACGTGCACAATGGGAGCTTTGTTGCGCAATGGGCGCGAGGAGGAACTTAAATTTATGCTCCGGGTGACGTGGCACTCAAGTGATATATCGTATACATGACACTCGAATGGGCACCGTTGGAATGAAAATGATGATGAATCGTTGGATCCAGATCTGACGGCTGAGATCAAAGGATGATATGAAAGATTACAATCATCCAGATTTAATGGCTGAAACTAAAAGGTTTGATAAAGGATTACAGCCCTCTACATCCAAGCTCAGATTAAACTCACTAAAGAACACTTCGCCTCTTCGCCTAATGTAAATAGGATCCCTAGAGAATGAAATAGATCACTCAATCTCACTCACCTTTACATATCATCCATCCTCTGCATCTAGAGTCCAAAAAACCTACGAGAAAGTTCGTCGGTCTCGAAAGTACCTGAACGGAGCAATATCGTTTTACGGAAATAGTGTTGAACACTAATCTCGACGAGCTTATATCAATTTGCTTTTTCTAAGACGAAGAGAGCTGTTTCAGCTGATTCATGCGCCAGAAATGGCAATAGCAAAATTACAGAAGGCAGCGAATTAGCTAACGCTCCGCGCAGCGCGGAGGAGGAGGAGGAGGACGATCATGGAGTAGTAATACATACAGCAAAAATTCACTAAACTGCGGCACTTTTAGATGCTGAGGAGATCCGGCGGTGGCGAGCTTCGTGCTTCTTCCGGCGCCGCTTGCTTCGCCTCCATGATCGCCGGAGCAGCTGCTGCTGATGGGGGTAGGTCCATTAGAATTTGAACCACATCCCTCATGGTCGGCCGCTCCACGCTCTGCTCTTCCACGCAGAGCATGGCGACGTAGAAAACGTTCATGATCTCCTGAAGGGGAACCGTGGGGAGCCGGGGGTCTATGACCTTTAGCACTCCTTCCTTGCGGGAGCCCGTCGTCTTCCGGACCCATTGCACGATGTCGACGCCTTCGCCGAACTCCCCCACCGGCTTCCGGCCGGTCACCAGCTCCAGGAGCACCACTCCGAAGCTGTACACGTCGCTCTTCTCGTCCACCTTCAGCGTGTATGCGTACTCTGTCGAAGCGAGTTTGAAGCTTTTGAGCTCAATTCCGGCGATCAGACGATGAATCAAAGGAGTAAAAACCAAAAAAAAAAAAGCCTCGCGATAACAGTGGAGTTACAGGAAGAATGCTACTTCAGTTCTCAAACGAGGATTGGAGCATTCTCCTTCCCCAAAGTTGATCTGAGGCAAAAAGTGATGCGATAAAAAGGCCTGGCCTTGTTGTACTTGGCTCCATGGCTCAAAAACAGAGCACCTCTTAAAGCGCACGGCACAGCCATTGTTGAACAAAAAAAGAATCTCTTTTCTAGCAGCTAGTCGTCGTGGATGAGAATACGATTCATGGGATTCAAATGGATCGATTAGTATTTGTAGAAATTACCTGGAGCGATGTAGCCGTAGGAGCCGGCGATGGCCGACATGCACTCGGAGGTGCCGGAGTCCTGCAAGAACTTGGCGAGACCGAAGTCAGCAACGTGGGCTTCGAAGTTGGAATCAAGGAGGATATTGTTGGACTTGACGTCGCGGTGGAGGATGAGCGGCGAGCAGTCGTGGTGGAGATAGCAGAGCCCTTTGGCAGCATCGACGGCGATCTTGTAGCGCGTGTCCCAGAGCAGGTGGCCGCCCTTCGTGCCGTGGAGAACCTCGCCGAGGCTTCCGTTGGGCATGTACTCGTAGAGGAGCAGATTGGTCTCGTGATTGGAGCAGAAGCCGAGCAGCTTCACGATATGCCGGTGCCGAATGCGGCCGAGAGTTTGAATCTCCGCCGAGAATCCATGGTCGTGCGGCGACCCCCGGGTCATCGCCAGGAGCCGCTTCACCGCCACCTGCTCACCGTTGGGCATTACGCCCTTGAACACGATTCCGGCGCCGCCTTTGCCAATGATGTTATCCTCCTTGAGGCAGTCGAGGACGTCGTCGCAGGTGAAGTCGAGGCGCTGGAAAGCGGTGAGCCGCCACATTCTGGCTTCGCTCGCCTTCTTTAGCGACCAGGCCTTGATGATGGCGGCGATGGAGAAGACGATTGAACAGACGAGGAAAGCAATGACCAGGAGCAGCTTGAAAGAGGCCGAGAGCGGTCCCCTCGGATGAGTGGAGTTCCCGCCGTTAATGGCGGAGCCACAGGAGCCGAGGTAAGGACCGCAGAGATCAGGATTGCCGACAAACGAACTCGCATTGAAGTAACTGAATTGCCCGGTGGCAGGGACGAGGCCGGATAGGTTGTTGTAAGAGAAATCGACAGCCGTGAGGCTCTGCATGGTACCGATCGACTCTGGAATACTCCCCTTGAGCTGGTTCCTTGACAGATTGAGATAGTTCAAGATCCGCATTCCGGCAACCTCTGGTGGGATCTCCCCGGAGAGCTCGTTGCGGCTTAGGTCGACAAAAGTTAAGAGCTTGCAGTGGCTTATTTCTGGGGCCATTGGCCCGGAGAAGCGGTTCCCACTGAAGTCCACCTTCGAGAGTTCCTGCAATCGCCCAATCTCCGGCGGGATGCGGCCAGAGAACTGGTTCTGGTTCAAAAGAAGCTTCTGGAGACCGGAGTAGTTGCCGATGGTGGGCGGAAGAGGCCCTGAGAGCCGGTTATTGGAGAGGTTAATCTGACCAAGGTTTGGCGAGATGGTTGCAGCGCCGGTATCCGGGAACCCACCGGTGAGGATATTGTTCTGGAGCTCGATCTGTGATAGCTCCGGCAAGCTGAAGAGAGCATCGGGGATCGATCCGTTGAGGTAGTTCTCCCCCATTCGGATCCTGGCTAGTGACTTGCACATGCCGAGAGTCTCCGGAATGGGGCCAAAGAGGAAGTTGCCGAGGGTGATTAGGGTTTGCAGCCGGTTCTTGGAACAGAGGTCCGCTGGAAGCGTTCCGGTGAGCTTGTTCGATGAGATATCGAGCATCTGCAGACGTCCACTCTGGCCTAGTCGCTCGGGAATGTTGCCGGTGAAGTTGTTTTCCCATACTTGGAGCACCTCCAGAGCCGGCAGGTCGCCGAGGAAGTCCGGGATCAACCCGTGGAGTTTGTTGCGGAACAGATGGAGCAGGGTCAGGTTGCGGAGCTCCGCGAAGGAAAACGGGATCTCACCGGAGAGGGCGTTGTTGGAGAGATCCAACGACTTGAGGCGGCTCAGGCGGCCAAGCTCCGTGGGAAGATTGCCGGAGAGTCCGTTCACCTGGAGGAATAGCGTGTCGAGGTTCTGGAGTTTGCCGAGCTCGGGAGGGATCTCCCCTGTGAGGCCGCAGTTGGCCATGTCGAGACGGACGAGCGACGAAAGGCCACCGATCTCCGGCGGGATGCCGCCCTCGAAGCTGTTGAAGTAGCCAACATAGAGCTGTCGTAGACGGGTGAGATTACCGAGTTCTGGTGGCAGTGAGCCGACGAGTTCATTGCCGGAGACAGCTAGGTACTCGAGAAACTCCCAACGACCAAACTCCGGGGGGATGACGCCGGTGAAGAAGTTTCCCCCAAGGTGGAGGTGGCGGAGGTTGGGGAGCTCGGAGACCTCCGAAGGGAGCGGGCCGGTGAGGTTATTGTTGTAGAGGTCGAGGACGACGAGGTTCTTGAGGCGGGCAATGGAGGACGGGAAGGTGCCATTGAAGATGTTGTTGGAGAGATTGAGGTAGCGGAGGTTCGCGAGGCGAGAGAGCTCGGAAGGGATGGGGCCGGAGAGTGAGTTGGCCGCAACGGAGAGATTGAGCAGTCGGCGGAGGCGTCCGACAGCAGGGGAGAGCACGCCGGAGAGGTTGAGTCCGCTGAGGTCGAGCGATTCGACGAATCCCTGGAGAGGATCGCAAGCAACGCCAGGCCAGGAGCAGTGGCCATCGACGGAGGAGGAGTTCCAGGCGTCGAGGACGGCCGCCTTAATTTCGAGCAATGCGTCAGCCTCCGTTGCCTCCTGCGCCGCCGCTTCCAATGAAGCGACGGCAACGAGGAGGAAGAGGAGGATTTGGCGGCGGCGGGGGCGGAACGGCGCAGGCGCCATCGCTTTGTATCGAGCGACAGGAAGCAGGACTGAGGAGCGTCGGAGTTGCCACCGCCTTGCTTTTATTGTCGCCAAATCTTAATTTTCCCCTTTTTTTATTTTTGGAAAATAAATTTTTTACTCAATTTACTTTTTTTTTTTTTATAATTTCAAATTTTAACGTGGGGTCATCCAATCGAGAAGGCACTCCCTTCCCCTATTTTCTGAGTTTTTTTTTTTTAAGCAGATCCTGTGAAATTCGCAGATAAATCGCAACGCAGCGTTTTTTTTTTATTTTTTTAAACATAAAATGTAATTTTAGATCATAATTAAAAAAAGTATATCTTATTATATTTTTTATTCTGAAAAAAAAACCTTTGTGTTTTTTAAATAATTTTTTGATATAATATTATTTTATAAAGTGACGAAATCCATTATAAATGAATCAAATCAAATCAAATTTTATAATGTTCAGATTTATTTGATAAGATAAATAAGTCGAGTCAAGTCAAATTTAAAATTAATTTGAATTTAAAATTGAAAAATCTGTTCAAACTTAACTTAAGATTGAGCTTGACTTGAATTTGAATTTAGCTTAACTTGTTTATTGGGTATCAAGATTCTAATCAAGCTTGATTCAAATTTTTTGAAGTTCAATTTATTTAAATGTTATCAAACTCAAGTTTATTTTTTTATTTTAAACTTTTAATATTTTAATCCTTATTTATCAATGAATATAAATAAAACTCATAAATGAATTTGTTCATGAATAATATTCACAAACATTGTTCGTGCACCATTCATAAATATTAACAAGTCAAACACATATATGTTCAAGTTTGTTATTTAATTTATCGAGTTATTCAAATTTATTTATTAATTAATTTTAATGCATATTGAACGAATATAAACGAGCTTTAAAAAATAAAGAACTCAAAAAAAAGAAAACTCAAAAATTACATATAAGATTCTTTTCAATAGTTTTCATATTTAATCTCCTAATAATCTCTTCCAATGCTAACTCTGAAATACAGAACGTGTCAAACGGAAATTTCTTATAATGATTGTCCACTGATAATCCGTTAAAAAGACTCCGCCAATCGATAATCTCGATCGACAAGTAAATTGGAATTTCTATATAAAGATTAAGGATCGATTGAGATAAAAAGAAATTCTTTGGATACACGGTTAATGTACTAATTATGTTTTATATTTTTTTTTTGTCTGAATTAAATATAGGAGAAGTTTCATCGGAATATCAATACCGTCTGACTTATATTGTAATGGATAAAAAAATTACTAGGATGAGACTAATCATCTCTGCGAACCAATTCTTCGAAAAGACTATATACAAAAAGGAAAAGCTAAGAGGGTGTTTAGTTCGTAGAGAATTTTTTATTTTTTATTTTCATTCTCTCGTTTTTTTAGAAAACAGAAAACGAATTTTTTTTATTTTCTAATTTTCAGAAAACGCTCTTTTATTTTTTAAAAAATAAAAATGAAAACAGAAAATAATTATTTTTCGTTTTCTAGTTTTTTAAAAAATACTCCTTTATTTTTTAGAAAATGGAGATGAAAAATACGAATCAAACGTGTTTTTTCATTTTTATAAAAAATGAAAAAAAAATGGAAAAAAAACAAATACCAAAGACCTCCTAAATCCTTAGGGCATAGTATATTATAATTTTAATTAAGATGAAATAGTAAATTTTGCATGCAATAATTGTGAGAACAATTTCGGAATAAAAAAAAATATTTTTTTATAAAAAAATGTACAGTGAAATGTCCTTTTATTTTTTATTAAAAAAATGTCTTCCGAATGATTTACACGACGTCCTTTTAATTTTTATAATATATTGTCCAAACCTGCATTCATTTTGCAGTTCCTACGTGATTGCGAATGTACTTCATAAAATTTTAAAAATTCATTTTAAAACAAAACAAAAACAAAAAACAAAAACAAAAACAAAAACAGAAAAACAGTAGGTGGATGCATGTATCAGATTGCCTGCCTTTGCTACTCCATCATCTTTACTCCACTCAGCCACATTAATCAGTGTCAACTGCTCAAAGTAAATTGCAACTCCTTCAAGCCTTCAGGGAACATCATCTGATACCTTCACTGTTCCAGTACCACACGAGCCAGGTCGCCATGAACCCGGTCCACACTCCATTATTCAGAGACTCACTGTTCGATCAACCTCACCGCAGAAATCAACCACAAGTCGCGATGCATATGGCTACCATTGAGCTACCCCCCGCGGTCCCGACTCGAACACGAGTAGTTGCATTCAAGTGCAGCAGCTACTCGCAGCGCCCACCATCGTATGTGGTCCAGTGCATTTACACAAACCCCATCGATCGGTCGATCGATCGATCGACCGATCGATCTTTATTTGAGCGGTAGCTTCATAATTAGAACTTCCCTTTAGCTAACCTAACTAAAAGAAGAGTCAGAGTCAAAAGAGCAAGACATGAACCATGTTTGACGGGCTGACTGCCAATTATTTGTTGGATAATTTTGCACGTAAAAAAGACAAGCAATAATTGAATTGAATGATCTAATGGCATGTGCCTTCGTAGACATGAAAGACCCCGAATTGTTGCAATAAATAAGTTTCTTGTCTGTAAACTCAGTTTAATCTATAGCTCTGGACCACCATCACATAGATCAGGCATCATAATGATTGTTGTAAAATTATTCAAAAGAATAAAAATCAATAAGACTGTAAATTTTTTAAAAATATTTATTAATTCTCTCGTCACATTAATTTTTGGATGGATAAAAATATTTTAGACGATTTATCATCCTTAATTTCATACAAATGGATCGATTTTGAAAAACATTTGATTTGAGATGAACGATATCATCGTGGTGATCTAATCTGGCTGTAATCTATCTTGCAATTTAATTCAGATTTCATTATAAGGTTGATTATTTCGTTTTGTTATCGTCTTGAAATTTTAATATAATGTAATATAGAATACAAAAGATACTGACATTTTGTAATATGAATTACGAAGCAAAATATATATAATTCGATTACATTTCAAATCGTAATATGAAAAGTATCGGATGATCAACAATCGATCATCGCCATCTATTGTCATCGCCGATCGATCGTCGACAGATCGTCGTCGTAGGCCGATCGGCCATCACCACCGTCGACCGATCGCCCACCGCCATCGTCGATCGATCGATCACCGTCACCATCGATTCCTACCGTATTTATAATGAATATCACATAAAAAAATATAATTATCATTGTAATCTAATAATTTTTATCCAAATATATTTATATTACGAACTACATTCCGATCTAACCAAATATAATTTTAATAAAATGAGCCTGAGCCTGGGCTGCGTAGGGCATTGTGCACTCTACAGAGCCTCCGAGGTTCAGCACGAGGGTTCGATGAGTCAAATCTCGCACATCTTCCATGGCCAAGCAGCAGGCTTCGAAGCACGAGAAGATGGTAATTCAGGCACTGTAATCGACGTCATCGATCTCGGCTTAATTAGCAGGCTGAGGACGAAGAGGGTTAACCTTAACCCTAAACAACTGCGTGAGCGTGAGCTCCAGTGAACTGCACAGGGGGGGGGGGGGGGACAAGAGAGAAAGAGGAGAGGATGATGGATGAGGTAGGTCTTCGATGGCGGTACACGCCAGCTCAGTTGGCAGCGAGCAAAGGGGAGGTGGATGAGCTCGGTAATAGAACTGGTCGCCCTTGAGCTGAGGTCGCGAAGGTCCCCATTTCCCTGCGATTTGGGTAAGCTGTCAGAACAGAAGGCAGAGTTGGCTGGGCATGGAACAGGGGGCCTCCGTCTCTTGCTCATATTCGACGGATGGATGCTCCATCCAAATCTTCGAGGGCCCAACCCTGTATAATATGCTTTTGGTAGTAAATCTTCACAGGGTCCCTTGCTCACTCCAATCATCCACTGTATGTATATATATAGTCGGCGCGATCGACGCCCAACTCGTGCACGGTCCGACGGTGATCGCTCGGCCGACAGCGCCGGACCGGCGCAAGAACCGGCCGGAACGACCGCCACGCGCCGCATGGCGAATGGCGCGATCGCCGGCCGCGATCGGGCCGGATTCGGCCGACCATGCCGGACCGGGCGGCCAGACGGACCGGCAGCCGACACCAGCCCGTCCAACGCCGGAATCCGACCCGCACGCGGCCGAAATCGACCGCCCGATTCTAGCGGCCGATTTCGACCGCGATTCGGCCTGCCAGCGGCCGAATGGCGGCCGACCGTTTATACCGGACGGACCGACGTCGACTGTCGATCCGTCCGGCGTTGGATTCCGATCGCAAGTCGGCGATACATTAAAAAAATAAAAATATATATTGACTGACAGCGATCGGCCGATGACCGACGATGATTGACCGGCAGTCGACGATCGACGATGACCGACGGCGATCAATGACCATCGGATGAGCAATGGACGATGATAAACGAGAATAAAATCCAAATTCATAATGTGAAATAAATTTTATTAATTTTTAATTATTTAAAATTCTCAAATATTTCTTCTCAAAATCATTAATTAAACATTTTATATAATTTCCATTTTCATTCCTTCGTTCCAAATTCACTAATCAAATGTCATCTAAATTTTTTTTTCCATGTGAACTAAAGTTTGGATAAGTTTGAACGTGGCTCCGCATCGACTTGAAATATACATGGGACGTCTCTCCCTGCGCGTCGACATGCATGAAAGGAGGCATCACGTGGCCACAGTGGAAGAGCCCGCTGCATGACTGCCACGTGACACCTTTCCTCATATACGCATACGTAAGGTTGGAAGAGTACTCGCAACATATCTTAATTATTTATTATCTCGCACACAAAATATATATATATATATATTCAATTTGGATCTGTTAAGCATATTATACTGCACGATTTATGCATGACAATGTCTTTGTCGTCCGATCAAAATCGTAATTGTACAATAATAGAAAAATAAACAGTGTTTCTTCGACCGAATTTCATCGATTGTGGACATTGATTTATCGTCAACCGATCGAATTACAACCAACACATAGATCCGATCGGATCGCGATCGAAATTCGATCAAATTACAATCGAAAATGGCCACCACAGTGGCCACCAATGGCGCGCACCATTGACCGCCGCATTCGCGATCGTTTTCGATCGCAATTCGATCGGAATTCGATACCGATCGGATCACGATCGAATCGTTATCGGATTCCAACTGGATCATGACTGAAATCCGACCTTTCGCCTACGAGATCGATGGCATCAATGTACAATTATTATGTATTTCTTCGTCGTACAAAATCTATATATATATATATATATATTCAGAAAAGATAACTAACATATTAAGTAGGTCAAGTTGGATCGCAAGAATTGACCAGCAAGCTAGGCATAATATGCTTGCATTATCTCCACGGAAATAGCATAATGATTAAGATACAATGAAATTTATGAATAAGAACAAATCGATTTCGAAAGAGATTAAAATTCTTTTTTAAATTCAGAATACCTCATATGTCTTGATGATCACATTAATATCTATAGAATTTTTCGTGATTTATCTCCTTCATAATGATCATCGAATAAATTGATGATGGTTACTAAATTGACAGATTATAACTTTTTACGAATAAGATGCTTGAGTAGCATAACTGACGCTTCCAATGCAATAACTCTTTCGATTGGATTAGTTCACCCAACTCGTTCGACATCGTTAATCTATAAGTTGTATCGACGTTAGTTTTGAATTTCTAGAGGGTATTTGATAATTATAGGATTCGAGGGGTTTTAAAAAAAAAATAATTTAGAGGGGAGGTGCAAAATCAAAATATTTCTTAATTTAATTGTGTAAAAGTAAACATAACACCTGTTGGCGTATTATTACCGTGCGATGCCACTATTAATTCTGAGGCGATTATCAAATCCACTTTTAGTACTGATCTTTAATTTTAATAAATACACAGACTTGCAAATTGTTAATTTAATACATACCTTTTTAAAAAAAAACAAATAAAATAGTGTTCAATTCAAAATGGAAAAAATTAAATGTGCCCCCTATATTTATTATTACCAAAGACCAATCTATT
Source organism: Wurfbainia villosa (assembly GCA_025175895.1). Taxonomy (NCBI): domain Eukaryota; kingdom Viridiplantae; phylum Streptophyta; class Magnoliopsida; order Zingiberales; family Zingiberaceae; genus Wurfbainia; species Wurfbainia villosa. Next base: position 30,994,148 of record CM045991.1, read on the forward strand.
TTTTCTTTAAATTTAAAACATCCAAAAAAATATTTTTATTTTTTATTTTTAAAATTAAGTCAACGCGACGGAGCAAAATTACCCTACATAGAATAATTTTAAATAAATGGGATTAAAAATTAAGCCAATAGATAACTGCTGCGTGACATCGAATAAGAATATTTTATAATAAAAAATACGAAAAATTTGTCCCAAAATGAGTCTTTTTTTTTACTCAGTACGTTTATTAATAAAAAAAAAGAAATATATATATATATATATATATTCGAATTTTCGATCCGATTAATCTCGAAAAATGATCAATCTAACTTTATGATTAAATCCAATAAATACATAAAAATATAATACGAATACGATCCATTTTTTTCATATTTGAATTGTACATGTACATAAAAAATTTATATTAGATTAATGTCTTATATTCTAAGATCCATTAGACTCTTTTATTTATTTATTACTTAAAAAAAAATCTGCGCATGGAAAAAAGAGATAAATGACATTTGCATAATCTCTACCAGTTTGAATGATGATAACAATCTTTGAAATTCATTTTGCATTTTTATGATAAATCGAGGATGTATATTTTATGATTATACACTTATAATTCCAATTGGATAGCGTGAATTACGAGGATTGTTAATTTTTTATAAATTCATTTGCGTAAATTATTATATTATCGTGTGCTTGTGAATCTTTTCACGTTTATTGATTTAGATCGTGTTTAGTAATCTATTTTATACTTTATCTAAGTTATTGTATTTTTGTATAATTATGAGTCATTTTTTGTCTATTGATTTAGATCGTGTCTTGTAATAACCGTTTTACATATTTTTTTTCGTATTTAACGCATGGTTCGTGTTCGGATTGAACTTATTGACACGAAAAATTAAACGAATTGAATATGGATTAATGTTTTCGGATCTTATCTAGATTATATCAAGATACGAATCCGATCCATTGTCCGATTTCCCGATTCTATCCATAATCCTACGAGAACATTCTTCGACAAAGAATGTCCACTAACCACTTGAGTATAGTAGAAAAGCATTTGTAGTTTGATATTTCAATTTGGATTCCACATTTGTATTATTCTTAAAATACGATTCAATGTCGAAACTTTATTTTATCCGTCGAACAAATTTCTACACATAGGACTATCCCATAATTTATTTATTTTTTTTTCAAAATTCATTATATTAATTGGCGTTGTGTTAATTTAAAAATATAATTGATTTGTCATAAAGCTGAAAATATATACATATATTTATTAAAATTAGATGCATGGAATCTTTGCCAAATTTACCCTAAAAATGATCAAGCGGTCACACCGTCGGCGCTGCTCTAATTGGATAAAGCCCACGCTGCACCGCCCAGCCGCACCGACGCTTCTTCCGCTTCCGCTAGCGAGGCCAAGGATCGCCTGCCATGGCGACGTTGGAGCGACGGGAACTCGGCAACACCGGCCTTAAGCTCAGTCATGTCGGATTCGGCGCCTCCCCTCTTGGCAAAGTTTTCGGCGACGTTCCCTATGAAGATGCCCTCGCCGCCGTCCGCCTCGCCCTCCAGAGTGGAATCAACTTCTTCGATACCTCCCCGTTAGCCTCGCCGCCTTCCTCTTTGAAAAAAGGCGCCGCCTTTTCTCTTATTCGTGGCTGATCTATTCCTTTTTGCTAGGTTTTATGGGGGTACCCTCTCGGAGACGGTGCTAGGCAACTGCCTCAGCGATTTGAAGGTGCCACGCGAGGAGTTCATTGTCTCCACTAAGTGTGGGCGCTACAAGGACGGATTCGACTTCAGCGCGCAGAGGGTGATCAGGAGCATCGATGAGAGCCTTGCCAGATTGAAGTTGGACTACGTCGATATCCTCCACTGTCATGACATCGAGTTCGGATCCCTGGATCAGGTTCTGTTCTATCCACTGGGTTCTTCTTCTATCCACTGGTTTTAATGGAAGGGAAAGGGTAAATAAGGGAGACCCTTTCTTACTCACAAAAAACAAGATTTTCTGACACTCGAGTTTGGGGTGTAAGCTTCACTTCCTTTTCCATTACTTACACTTCCCTCCCCTCCTCCCAAACAAAGAATTGGCTTTTTATAGCCCTCGTTGATCGTTGACATCCATGTCTAAGAAAATGGCTGAACTTTATGTATTATCTCATTCTGAAGTAAAACTGTCTGAATTTTCTGTCTCGAATGCTTGTTTTCACTCTGGTTGATGTTGGAAACTTATTTGCAGATTGTCAATGAGACAATTCCGGCATTGCAGAAGATAAAGGAGTCAGGAAAGACCAGATTTATTGGGATAACTGGTCTGCCGTTAGGGGTATTCACATATGTTCTTGATCGTGTTCCACCGGGTTCAGTGGATGTTGTTCTTTCATATTGTCATTACGGTATTAATGATTCATCCTTGGTGGATTTGCTACCATATCTCAAAAGCAAGGGTGTTGGGATAATCAGTGCCTCACCTCTAGCAATGGGCCTTCTCACAGACACTGGTCCGCCGGAATGGCATCCTGCATCATCGGAGCTCAAGGTAATTGCTCTCTCATCATTTTTTTTATAGTGACTTTATATGTTGTAAATGGTGTTGACATTTATGTATCTTGATTCTGGGATGATATGCATAGAAAATACCTGCTAATAGTTAGCTTAAACTCAACCATAAACCCTTTGACTAACTTCACTGATACTAGGGAGGCACTTGGCACCACATGAATGAAAACAAAACTTGTTTGGCTGTGCGAGTTGCATTTCCTGAGGCCTATAATTTTGCTTGGAAATTACAGTAATTCAACTGTCTGAACATGATTGAGACTTTAAGATTTAGTTAAAACCACCCCTTTTGGTGATGCCCACTTCTCGGCCTGGTGACCGCTTCATCCAGCGCCGCTACTAGAAGCTCAATCCCAGATTCAAAGGCACATCTTTCAGTTCAGGTCCAATTTGACTGGCTCACTTCGGCTGCACTCAACTCAGGTAACCTTAATCTTAGCTTCAGAAGCTTTAGTTTAGTCTAATAAGAAGCTTCCGTTCTACAGGCATTGTCTTGTACTTTCACACTAGTTGAAGATCTTGAGTAGACAAATAGAAGAATAATGTTCCACCAAGTTAATTAATAACACTTAAATGGTTTCCATTGGTGTACAATCCAGTTGCTATGTATAAGAAAAGTAGGTACTCTGTGTTTAAATCTTTGACGTTTGAGATAAGAACACAACCCTGCAAAGAAGCTAACTATTAAATTGTTTGTATCTAAATTTGAAGAGAAGGACAAAGAACAAAAGCAGAATCGTTTGTGGTTTTGCTAATAGTTCTCTCTCTCAATCTAAGATAGAAGAATATAACTTATGTGTGCATTGTCATCTTCATATAGGATCACTTAGTTTCAGACTTTATTCTTGTTACATATGCTTCGAGTTACCTTTTTGCTAATCTCCAGAAAATTTTAAAAAATAATTATGACATTTATTTTTCTAGTCTGCCTGCAAAGCTGCAGCTGCTCACTGTGTGGAGAAAGGGAAAAGCATTTCAAAGATAGCTCTACAATACAGCTTGATGAATGAAGAAATTGCTACTGTGCTGGTTGGTATGAATTCTTCCAAGCAGGTACTAAATTCAAACCCTAAAATTTGCCTTTTCACCTCCCCGATGGTTGCAATTCATGCTTCCATTTTCTTGAACGACCAAACCTAAATAGTTGGGGACTCATCATCTTAAGATATAAATTAAATTAGCACAGCAATTTATTATCTTTTAATTACAATACTACAACAACAACAACAAAGTCTTATCCCACTAGGTGGGGTCGGCTATATGAATTCTTCTACGTCATTGGACTCTATCCCTTACTATATCATCATCTATATTTAAATAAATTTTATCTTGTTTTATCGTTGTTAACTAAGTCTTTTTTGGTCTTCCTCTTCCTCGTTTGATGGGTATATTTGTCATCGTTTTATATCGCCTAAATGGAGCATTTATTGACCGTCTAAGTATATGTCCGTACCACTTTAAATGTGTCTCTCGGAGCTTTCCTTCAATAATGCAACACTGACTTTTTCTCTAATGCTCTCATTTCTTATTCTGTCCATCCTCGTATGCCCGCACATTCACTTTAATATCTTCATCTCTGCAACTTTTATTTTTTGCTTGTGTGCTCGAGTCGCAGCTAACATTCAACGTCATATAACATAGTAGGTCTAATCGTCGTTTTGTAGAACTTCCCTTTAAATTTTAGCGACACTTTACGATTACATAAAACATTCGACGTTTTTTTCAATTTCAATCATCCTGTTTGTATTCTATGTAAGACACTCTCACAATCCCTCCATCATTTTGCAAAAATGATTCTAAATATTTAAAGCTCTTAGTTTCAGACAACTCGTCATCTCCTATCATAACACTTATCTCATTACGTGTAATATCTTTGAATTACAATATCTTCTATAAATACTTTATAATGTACAGAACTTCATGCATTAAGACATGGAGTTTAGGATAATGTGGATGCTAGAAACCAGGAAACATCTGCTGGAGGATAGTTTTCATTACTCCCAAAGATCAACATTCGTTGTAAAACATTTCGATTGTTTTGCAGGTGGAGGAAAATGTCGCTGCTGCAGTAGAATTGTCGAGCCTGGGAATCGATGAGGATCTTTTGCATGAAGTGGAAGCTTTTCTTCAGCCAGTTAAAAACCTGACATGGGCAAGTGGGATTCAACAGAATCCAAATCCTGCGTGAAACCTTGAGTGAAAAGCCTATGATGCTAAATCAGCCATCGCTTCTGCCTGCGACATGGTGCTACTGCTGGATCTGCAGAATGCAACAGCAATTCGAATTTATTTTGGGAGTCAAAACACAATAAAATTAGAATAAAATCTTATCAGATAAATCTGTGAGATTGTGTTTGCCCTGCTTGGTGGCCGACTTGTTTTTTTTTCTCTGTCCTTGATTGGAAGAACATATTTTTTAGCCAATAAAGCTGTGATTTGGCTGGGAATCTCTTGGCGATCTACCTATTGAAGGTCTGGCAGTATGGACGGCAGTTGGGACGACGACTCCATTTTGATTGTTCTGAGATGTAAAATTATCGTAGAGAAGACGAGTATGCCTTGTGGCAATCCTTGCAGGGATGTCTGTTCTGAAAGTGTTGCTGGACGAGATCACCGGAGTAACCGGGAACAAGAACCTAAGAGTGAAAGAGAGAGCAAAATGAAGGAGCCGGGAGCATTTTCGGCAATACTTCTCCGACGCTCAAGTCAAAGTCAGCCGAAATAGAAAGAAAAAGAGAAGGGAAAGGGAACAAGAACCTAAGAGTGAAAGAGAGAGCAAAATGAAGGAGCCGAAAGCATTTTCGGCAATACTTTTTCGACGCTCAAGTCAAAGTCAGCCGAAATAGAAAGAAAAAGAGAAGGGAAAGTGCAAAAGGAAGAATGGAGCTGATCCAGAGAACCCTCCCTAATTATCTTTATATAAGCTAGGAGACCAATGCGAACTCCTACGAATTCATATGAAGGATATGAGTTTTTCATTACAGCAACTTAATATGATATGAGATATTACCTCATTAAATATGATAGTCGTATGAAGTTAAATTAATGTAGCCTTCATAATTGATGTAGACTTGTTAATGAGGAAGCCACGTCTAATTAATAGAGATGTATTGATATGTCTGTACGTCATGTGGTGTCTTTACCTCTCGATAGTCTCGAAACAATTGTCATGAATAGAATCATAGAAGATTCGACTGAGATAGAAATAAAGAGACTTACGAGATAAACATGTCTATCGAGACATGAATAAAGATTTGCCGAGATAAACATGTCTATCGAGACATGAATAAAGAGATTTGTTGAGATATGGATACGGCTTTAGGTCGAGTCTGTCTTTAGGTCCTAATCTGGTTAAACCCTTAGCTCGATGATTAGTCTTACGATATTTCTCTCCGCATCAATCCTCATCGAACCCTGTGACTGAGAGCAATTCTGGTTCTGAAAATGCAGAGAAATTCTGTCTGAAGTTGCTAGTTTAGTTGGGAGAACTCATTCTAGCATCATTGCAGTGCAGCTTGGAGTTACTGTATATTCTGCAGACTTATTTCTTGCGATTTGTATGTCTGAAATAGATAGGAACATGTTCTATTGTCGAATTTCAATCAATATTATGAATGAAATTCTCAAATACTGCACTGGTTACTGTGATTAAGCTCGAACTAATTGCCAAAGGAGCTTTGAGTTTAACTATATTCTCTGTTTTTGCTCTCTTACACATGTGTTCATCTTTTTAGTTTCTAAAGCTTTTGACTTTTCTGTGTTGACCGTCATTTTTTGCTTTTGCAAAAAAGAGAGAGATTCATCGTGCTACCTATTGTAGATATACATCAGGATTTAAACATTTTCGAAACAATTTTTGACAGTTTTAAAACTCCTGTCATTTACCTACACCTATTTAAAGTGTTTTTTTGTTTTTGTTTTAACAAAATGAAGAATGGGGTTTTACATCAAAATTCCACCAACATAAAAGTTTCTCGGATGCCGACGTTATTTTAGATTGATCGATAAATAAAGATAAAAATTAACATAAAAATATTATTATTATTCTTTTACTTTTTAAAATTTTCTTTTATTTATAAATTGGGAGGAAAAGTGTTTTAAGTTGGTACTATACATATTTATTGATTCCTCGATTTCGATTCGGTTCTGATCAATTCTGAATTTGTCGACATTGAAACTGATCCGAACCGATTCAAAACTGATTCTGAATCGATTCCGATTCTAAAATTTTAACTTTATAATCAATTCGATCCGAATCGATTCTGGATCTATTCCGAAATAGTTCCGAATCATTTTTTTCAAACGTGAGCTTTCAACCCTATTTTTTTTTATATTGCAAAATAATCTTTAAATATATTAGCATACTAATCGGAACCATAATCAATTCCGAATCAATCAATTACACATGCCTAGCTGGTACAAAGAAAAGGTCATTTTGGCCATTTCACTCGGGAGCAGCCCCGCCCGGTTCAACGTTGTCGGCGCCCCACGCTGGTTCAATCCAGCTCTTCTTCTTCTTCAATCGCTCTCTCCAACCCTAGATCCACTTCCTTCTCTCAGAGGTACGTTTCTTTCTCTGGTTCTTCGTTTTTTTTTATAAATTATTAACAAGCTTCACTTCAGCCTTCTCACTTTTCTTTGCTGCTTTCCATGTGATATGGATTCTCGTCGCTAAGAACATACCCTTCGATTCTTTCATCTCAAGGAAGATTTTAGGCTTTTCCAATCACTCAGTTTTAATAAAAATCTCTTTTTTTTTATCCTAGTTCATCCGTAGCACCTCAAAGTGCATGCTTAGGGCCTTGCTCGATCGAAAATTTCGCAGCGAACTCCTGCAGTTTGTCCAGCCATGGCGTCCTGCCGGAAGAAGAAGTCGGATGACGCCAGTTTCTTGCAGGACGTGAGAGACCACGTCGATGAGTTTATTCATGCTTCGATGGAGTAGCACAAGACTTGCTTCAGGAAGTCGATGCAAAAGGTTAATTTGGCGAGCTCCATGCGATGATTGTTCTTTGGAGATGTGATTTTGCACGTAGCAATGAACTCTGCCATTTGTTTCCAGATGTTCGAAATGGCAACAAAACTAAGGCAGAACAAAGACAGGTTTTTCCGAACAAGCAGAAACGAAATACTAGGGCTTATGATATCAAAAGATTCAAACTGGGGATAATCCAAACACCAAATTACTCACTGAAATAAACTAGATTAAGATTAAGATAGCTACGGAGCCCAATCCGTCGAGGCGATGCAGCGGCATCGAATCAAATTCAATTTCCCCAATGACCATCGGAAGAGCCGCCCTTCGGGTAGCGGGACTCACCGTCGCCGTAGCCACGGTCACGCCCGTACCCACCGCCGCCGTAGCCGCTCCCACCACGGCTGTAACCGCCCCCTTCACGACGGCCACCGTATCCATTGCCTCCGCCACCGAATCCGCCGCCGCCGCCGCCGCCACTACGAAAACCTCCGCCACCGAATCCGCCGCTCCGACGGTTCTGGGCTTCGTTGACTGTGATGTTCCTACCGTCGAGGGACTGCCCGTTCATCCCCTCTATGGCTTCCCGCATCGCCTTCTCCTCGCGGAAAGTGACGAATCCAAAGCCCCTCGACCTCCCCGTCTCCCGGTCATTGACGACCTGAACAAGAGAACAACAAGAAGACAGCGATCAGATCCGCGAGATAGGAAGAAATAAATCAAACAAACCCATGGAATCCCAGATCTGAGGTGGGTGCAGAGTAGATCGGGACCTTCGATTCAACAATCTCGCCGAACGCGCTGAACGCCTGCTCGAGGGAGACGTCGTCGGTAGTCCAGGCGAGGCCGCCGACAAAGCAGCGGTACTCGGCATCGGAAGCCGCCATGGAGACAGAAGAGAACGGATCAGAACCCTAAATCGGAGAGAGGGGGATGAGAAGCCGACCCACCTCGAGAGGAGCACAGAAAACCCTAGCCGTCCCGATAGTCCATTTATATAGTGGTCGTCAGCCGTCAGAAGCTGCGGTTCCATCACCGCTTCCGTCGGAGATACGGTCACCGCTGTGACTTTACCGCGGAAGTGTGCTTTTGATTTATGAATAACAAATTTATTTATTAAAATATTTATCTTTATGTGTTAATTTTAATTTATGATTAAAATTTAAATAAATTAATAATTTATGGTAAACGATTTATGCTCCAGTCAACGCACGTCTCCTAAATGCACAAACGCGGGGATTAGTCAACAGAAAGACCAAAGTCAACGTCTCCCAAATAGAAGGAACTTGCGATTTGTGGCCGCCAGTTGCGCGTCTTCATCCTCATTCCCACCCAGCCCAAATCCATCCTCTTTTCATTCATTTTCCCCTCAATTTGTTTTCTTCTCTCTCTCTCTCTCTCTCTCTCTCTCTCTCTTTGCTTTTCCAAATTGCTGTTCCGGCGATGGACGCAGAGGAGCTCACCGACGGCGACTACCTGTTCCGCCGGAGCGAATCGCTCCTCGGCCGCTCCCGCAGCTCCTGGACGCTGCTCGATTCCGCCATCTCCTCCGACGTCTCCCTCCTCGCCAAGTATGAGCGCCTCCCCCACTCCATGAGCTCGCCCGACAAGCCGCCCCGCCGTCGCCGCCCGCGCGTCGGACTCTGGCGCATCCTGGCCAACGCCGTCGCCAGCAGAATGCACCGCCAGGCGACGCGGCGGCACGCCGACGACTGCGTGGCCAAGCAGGGCGGGCCGATCGCTCTCTGGACGCCAGAGCAGCGCATCACAGGAGGAAACGACGGTACGAGAAAGAAGAAGAAGGAGGAGGTGAGGAGATGGTCGTCGTGGCTGCCGGACCCTCACCGACGGTGGCCCGTTCAGGGCTTTTAGATAATCGATCTGTTTTTAATTAATTGTTGTTGCGCCTTATTTTAGAGTAAAAAGGCTTTGGTGAATAAGATGAATCCCCTATTGCAAGTTAGTCGTTGACTAAACTGATGAAGTTGCAAGTCAAATATGAGTAAGCAAAAATGAATATTTCAATCTAATGATCCATATTTATCTGTCTCATAATTATTATTATAGAAATAAATCACAGAAGATACTTGATCATTGAACATAGACAGAAAAATATCATCTAAGCTTAGAATTTTTTTTTAAATCCTCTTTCAAAGTTGACACGCCATCTCCTAGATTGCAAAAATGAATATCAACCACACAAGAAGAATAATACTCTTGTAAATTATGGACTGATGCTACATAGTCACAAAATCTAGTCAACAGCCGTAACAACCTCAACGTAAAAGTTGAATGGTAAGCAAAATGTAAAGTCAAATTTCTTTGTTGAATTCGAAATTTTCATCTAACTTTTATATTAATTTTCCAACGCATTACATTATTTTAAAATTTGAAGTCATTCAAGTGGAATATGAAGAGCCATTCCATTGTCGTCTAGTGCCGTTAGGATCCTTGGCTTTCACCTAGGTTCAAATCCTGTTGATGGAATTATTCTTATTTATTTTTCGATATATTTTTCTTTTCGACTCTCAAATTTTTTGAAAAATATAAAATGGAGAAATAAATCGAGAAGTATCTATGCTGCTGATAGTTTCAATTTTCTTAATTTATTATTTTATTTAAAAAAAATTATGAAAATTTATTTTATCTATAATCATAAATAAATATCTGAGAGTCAAATTTATCTCGCAACACTTTTATGCCGATAGAATTTATTATCTCGAAACACATAATTTTGTAATAATCAGCCATCTTATTATAACTTAAAGTTTTGTTGTCCCATAAAATAAATTGAAACAATAAATATAAAATAATAATAAAAAAAATAGTTCCCAATTGTATCCTGTTATAAGTAGATCTGATAAATCTAGACACGATACGAATACGATCCGATTTTTTCGTATTTAGATCATGTATTTTTGGATTCATATCTATTTTGTGTTTATCCGTTAGACACGTAAAAATTATATGTCGGATTAGTGTATTGTTTTTTGTATTCGTTAGATCAATTTATTTATTTTTTACTTAAAAAAATCTAGACATGGAAAAGAAAAGAGAGGGATACGTAATATCTACAAGTTTGAATGATGATGATAATTTTTAAAATTTATTTTGTATTTTTACGATAATTCTAGGATGTAATGTACTTGTAATCTCAATTGGATAGCGTGGATTGTGAAAATTATTAATTTTGTTATAAGCTCTTTTGTTTAAGTTATTACATTATCGTGTACTTAAGGGTCTTTTCGCATCTATAGGTTTGGATCATACCTAGCAATTTATTTTATACTTTGTTTAAGTTATTATATTTTTGTATAATTATAGATCATTTCATGTCTATTGATTCGGATCGTGCCTTATAATCCGTTTTATACGTATTTTTTATTGTCTAACAGATCGTGTCATGTCTATCTGAAATTAAGTGGTTCGTATTCGGATTGAACCCATTGACACAAAAAATTAAACAGATTAAATATGGATTAATATTTTCGGATCGTGTCTAGATCGTGTCAAGATACGAGTCCGATTCATTGTCCGATTTACTGGATCTAATTATAAGGATAATCTTTTGTTTTACAAAATAGTCCCTGCGACAAAAATATTCTCCATTTGGGACGTAAATTCCTCGAAGAAGAAGCGGACGGTATCGATGTTAATGATCTGATAAGGCGGCGAAGCGAACTCATCAGTCATCGTCCCCAAAACCAAAAACCCCATCGCCGGCAGCTGCTGCTGCTGCGGAGGCGGCGAATAGAGCAAGGTGATGACTTTCTACCTCGCTCCTGCAGCTCCTTCCTTTACGCAACTCCAGACCTCCTCCTTCTTCCCTATACCTTTCTCTTCCTCGCCCTCATGCAGGTGGAACAAAAGGGAAAACTTCATTCCGTTCTACCCCCTTTCCTTTCCCTACTTCATTCATATCCGTCGGCGTCCCTACAAGCCTCTCAGTGTCTCCCTAAAAGACCCCCATATCTCCCCTCCTCCTCCTCCATCTTCGCATCCATCGCCCTTGAAGAACTCCATCTGGGTCAATCCCAACAGCCCTCGCGCCTCCCGCCTCCGCCAGAGCTCCTCCGATTCCCGCTACGCCCGCCTTGCCCGCCTCGCTGCCTCCCTAGATTCCTCAGATCCTGCTGACCCTTCCATCTCGGCAGTCCTTGCCTCCTTCGGCAGCGCAGCATCCGAGCAGGACGCCGTCATCGTCCTTAACAGCATGTCCAACTCCCATAATGCCGTTCTTGCTCTTCGTTGGTTCCAGCGCAACCTCAAGATCGACAGGGAGGTAGTTCTCTACAACGTCGCACTTAAGGTTCTTAGAAAGTCCAAGGACTGGGTCGGCGCGGAGGGCCTCTGGGGGGAGATGTTAGAAAAAGGAATTAAGCCGGATAATGTGACATTCACAACTATGATCAGCTGTGCCAGGTTCTGCAACAAGCCCGAAAAAGCAATTGAGTGGTTTGATAAAATGCCCGAGTTTGGATGCCGCCCAGATGATATCACCTACTCCGCCATGATTGATGCTTATGGTCGGTTGAGCAATGTGGAGATGGCTCTTGAATTGTACGACCGTGCTCGTGCAGAAAAGTGGCGGCTTGATCCCGTGACTTTTGCGACAGTGATTAGGGTCTATGGCATATCAGGTAATTTTGATGGGGCACTGAATGTGTACGAAGAGATGAAGGCCCTTGGTGCGAAGCCTAATGTGGTTATTTACAATACGTTGTTGGATGCCATGGGCAGGGCCAGAAGACCATGGCAAGTCAAAACTATTTACCGTGAAATGTGTAGCAAGGGGTTGTCTCCTAACAGAGCAACATACTCAGCACTTCTGCGAGCATATGCTAAAGCTAGATACGCTGAAGATGCGCTCGGCGTGTATAGGCAGATGAGGAAGGAAATGGAACTTGATATCATCTTGTACAACATACTTTTGTCAATGTGCGCTGATGTTGGTTCAGTTGATGAAGCTGTGAAAATATTTAATGAAATGAAGGAGCTATCAAACGTGTGCAAACCAGATAGCTGGAGTTACTCGGCTATGATAACTGCATACTCATGCAGTGGAAAAGTTTCTGAGGCCGAAAGCATGTTGAATGAAATGTCAGAAGCTGGGTATCAACCAAATATTTTTGTGCTTACATCTCTAATCCAGGGCTATGGCAAAGCTGGAAGAACTGATAGCGTTGTTAAAGCATTTGACAAACTTCTAGGATGGGGAATCGAACCTGATGATAGGTTCTGTGGCTGTCTCTTGAATGTGGCAGCTCAGATGGCAACAGAAGAACTAGGGAAGATTATTGGTTGTATTGAAAGAGGAAATACTCAGCTGGGTTCTTTAGTAAATTTGCTGGTTGACGAGGGTTGTGACAATGATACAGTTAGACAAGAAGCTGTAGTACTCTTCCATAATGTCAGTAGTGAAGTGAAAAGAGCTTATATTAATTGTTTGATTGATCTCTGTGTAAACCTCAACAATTTGGAAAGAGCGTGCGTGCTTCTTGACCTGGCAATTCAACTTGAGATATATACAGACCTTCAATCACAATCTGCTACACAGTGGTCCTTACATGTGAAGAGTCTCTCACAGGGAGCAGCTCTAACTGCATTACATGTATGGATGAATGATTTAACCAAATCTTTACTGAATGGGGAAAACTTGCCTCCATTACTTGGTATCTACACAGGCCATGGAAAACATAAATATTCAGAAAAAGGGTTAGCATCTGTTTTCCAGTCTCACCTGAGGGAAATCGGTGCACCATTTCATGAAGCACCAGACAAGGCTGGATGGTTTCTAACAACAAAAGTTGCGGCTGAATCATGGTTGGAGTCAAGAAACTCATCTTACAAAGTTGCTGCATAGGATACACAGGTAGGTAAATGAAAACTTGAAAGGGTATTTCTGTTACTTTTTTCCCCTTGATTTTGTAGTCAATGAGATGTTAGTGCTGATTTCTATTGCGTGCAAAATTTCTAATAAATACTTCCAGTGTCAATATTTTCTCTTGCTTGATTCTGTTGTACTTAACTTTCAAGTAGCAGTTACGTGCTTTGATGAACTTGAGATACTGATTCTGTTGTTTTGAGAGACCCACATGTAGATCATTCAAAGGGGCTGTGCCTTGACTTTGCATAATTGTATTTCTTGTTTATATATTTTTAAAAACTTTTACATATAACTGTTCAATCATAATATATCTAATTTAATCATCAAGCATCATTCAAAATTTCATATGTAAAATGCTTAAAATGTAAACAATCAATTATTTAAAAGAAAAAACATTGTTTCGCCTACAGCTGGTCCAGAATGAGCTGCTGCCTTGCTCTGGCCTATGCCTTGGGTCCATAGTACCTCTCATCATGTCATGCTTTGCATATATACATATATTTATTCATATATATGCACACCAATCATGGCCGATGTGAGCCAGAACTTGCCGCTTATATATTGATAGGCCTGTTTGACAACCTATTAAGTGACGGAGATCCTTGGAAGTTGGAAGAAGCCTTGCACCCTCACCTCACCTAGCAGAGATGGCGATGAAAACAATGCATTTTGAATTGGGGAAACAAAAGATTGAATTGGTTGTACATGAGGTTGAGGAAACCTCACATCGAGGATTGTTGACCTGTTCTGTGCTCTATTCCAGCAGAATGATATGTTCTTTGCCAACTGACACATGAATTTTCAAATAAAGATCCTGTCTACAATTAAAAGAAGGTGAGAATGGAGATCACTGCAAAATTGACATTGTTGTGGGATCTTCCGATAGATGACTCAACCTTGTTTGAAGCATCTCCATTTTATGTTTTGGCTATCCCATCGTCAACTCTAAAGCACCCTTGCTTTGTCTATTCTTTTGCAACTTTATCGATTTTTTCTACTAGTTCATATATCTTAACTTATAATCTGATGGTCTGTTTCTGAAAATTAGATTCAGGATATTTCCTTGAACATCCCTCATGTGATCTCTGTGATTGTTCCATAGCTGGAAGTGCCCCTATTTATGTTATATCATAAGGTAATTATAGATTTGATGGGTGTTATTTTCCCAGGCATATTAATTATCAAATGATTGGCATGCATCCGCTATGAGCTCAAATGCGATCTCTGTCACGACTTGGATAAATTATTTCTTTATACTGCTTATGATCTGATCTAATTTTCATTTCTATTTTAATATTCTAGCTCACACAAGCCATCAATAATTGTTTTCTATTTTTTTGCTTCAAATGTTTGCCATCCTAAATTCATATGCTCAGTATGCCTTTTCTAAGTGCTTTGCACAATTTTATATTAGCAATGTTCAATGATAATTATGCACCCATGAAGTACTATAAAATTAGATAGTTGGTGGATTTTTTTTATAATCTCACATCTCTATTGCAATTTAGTACCTAACACAGTAAAATGCAAAGAATTAAATTAGTATTTTCCTCCTCTCAATCAGTCTGTTAAAATATTCCTACCCATAATGAGAAGACTAGAACAGTATCAGCTATGTTGCAGCGTGTAGCAAATGGGATAACTAAATTCTAGTTTTTTTTTTTTTCACAATAGATAACTGCAAAGTAGAACTAGTCTCCTTTTTATCCATTTTTACATGTTTGTTTAATCAATTCCATCGGAGCATGAGCAGCGATCTTAGTTCATTTCACAATAGTTGGATGCATTTAGGCTTATTGATGAACAGTGTAGTTTAAACTTAGCACTCTTTTCAATTGCAGTATTACAAGTAATTATCTGCCAAATTTTTCGAATTAAATTGTTATCAATCAATTGAAGTTTAACTTAATTTACTTGTTTTAGGCTAGCATTAACTTCATCTTCATTTAATTGTTCTAACAAAAGATACAAATGGCTGGCCCTACCATTTATGAAGATGATTCACCAATTTTCCTTTCTATTACTTCACTTTGAATACAATATTCAACATGCTTGGAACTCAACTGTATGTTATACACAATGAAAAGATTAAAAATAAAGAAGGGAAGGGACTCCACAATCTTCTCTATTGTGATGTCCGAAATTGTACATTAGAATCACCAGTTACAGCACACTATGTTGTGTTCAAATTCTAAGCTCTGAATTCATTTGACGCTTCAAGCCACTTTGGAAACCTGCAGAACTAACCATCATGTTTTTAGTAGTGAAGCGAGATAAAATAACACACACATACACAACATTCCTTTAGTGATGATCTCAACTTTGGCATGTACTTATGAGAAAATAGAGAGAATATTACCATTTAGATCCAAATTTATATCAGTGTGCTTAAGTGAATGTAAAAGATGGAAAGTGAGCTACACACCCTCTGAAACCAAGTTTTACCTACCTGTTTCAGACGGCAGTATTATGCTTATTGTCTTCTAACTTGATCATTTCCTTTTCTCGTGCATTTCTCCTTTTCTTCTTGGATTCCACTTCTACAGCCTTTGTTAGCACATCAACCTTCCTTAGGAGAAACTGAATGAAAAGAAATTATTTTAATTAAGCAAGAACACTTGTGCATTAATCCTAGTAGAATGAGCTGTTCTATATAAACCTTGATTTCCTCATCTTTCATGATCAATACATTATCCTTGTCCTCGTGTGATTCTCTCAGGTTTATAACTTCCTTTTGCAGTTTGTCATAAAGAAACCCAGACACCATATCTTCGTTGCCATTTTTTAGGTTCTCGTTTTGAGACTTGCTGTCTCCACCTTTTTTTTCATTAACCTCATGGTTGACCTCTTTTCTTCCAGTCATAATATCATCTGCATGCCTATTGGACCTGACATTTGTTTCTGCATTTTCCTTCCCAGCGTCGTTGCAGGTCCTGCTTCTCAAAGCTAGTAAATTCTTTTTGACAACATTTGAGTTTAAGCCTTCCATTCCTCTGGCATTATCAACATCTCCATAATTTAAGTTAGGCTTCTGCAATACAGTGTCATTGTTAGGTGCATGAGAAACCTTCTTGGGGTCCCTGGGGGATGCCAATTCACACTTCTTTCTCTCGCAAAGGTCTCTTGTCTTTTCTGGAAGAGTCGAATGCTTCAAGCACTGTTCCAGCGTCTTCAGCCTCAAGCTTAGTTTCTCCTGTGATGGTAGGTTGAAACTTATAAAATACTGATTATTGTCAGTTTAGACTAGAACTGATTGATAAGTATCTTACCTTAAGTCGAGTCTCTGCCTTTGCTGTTCTTTCTGCTAAAGTTAGCTTATCCTTTAACCTCTGTATCTCGCCCTACAATTGTGCATGTTAAGAGCTATCAGGGGAAAAATCATATTATTACCAAAATTTTGTGTTTACAATGGAAGCGCACACATGTCAGAGACCATGTTGTTGCAATTGGACAGGAAAAGGAAGTTGTTCATAGATAGATTCCGAATAGAACTTATTAAGAATATAAGACAGTTGCCATAGAAAATAGCAAACCTGCAAAACTCTCCTCTCTTCCAGCCACTGCTTGACAGGTATGACTTTGTCTCCATCATCCTTCCACTCATTTGCTGCTGCTGTAGCTATCCTACTTGCTGAAACTTTCACTCTTGCCAATTCTCTCTCAATCATCCTTTTCTCCTCCTATACATTTGTTGATCCTCTAAAAATTTAGCCACCAGTGGAGAACTACAGAGAGCCAAATTGCAATACTTAATGTACTAAAACCTACATTTAACTCAGAGATCTTGCGCTGATAGTCCCTTATTGCATTAGCAGTCGCCCCACCAGCTAGAATATATTCCTCAAGCTCATGAATTGTTTTCATAAGCTTT